>CM014733.1:72852166-74052166 GCA_004329165.1 Spatholobus suberectus | reverse complement strand
AAATAATATGTGCCATTAAAAAGACATTTATTATTATTGTTGAAGACTTTAACCATATATATAATCATTTCCTTTCTTAAAGATAATCATTGTCTTGATTCATAGTGAACCGTCTGGTTCCCAGCGTGAACACATAGTATAAAACCATTCATAGTATCTTGAAAATAATGTATCATTAAAAAGACAAATATTATTATTGTTAAAACAATTTGATTTTTACCCATATATTTATAATCATTTCCTTTTCTTTTTTTTTGACGATAACATTGTCTTCATTCATAGAATAAAACCATTCATAGTATTTTCAGAGAGATAAGATGCGAAAGAACTTCCTGTATATAGTGTACGTGATCAAATTTTGGTATGTAATAAGATGTATTTTAATGGTTTTAATTTGGACGTTGTAAATAAGTTAGTAAGTATTTTATATATTACACGAATATTTTCAATTCATATAAATTTTAATAGATACAAATTCAAAAAAGTATTTAAATTTATAAAAAAGTAAAAAATAATAATAAAGAAACGTGTGTCATTTAAAGAAATATGTAATTATTAAGAGCCGTTTATTTAAATTTTTTATAAAAAATAATTTTATTGTAAAAAACACTTTTAATTTTTTTAAATTTTTTTAAATAAAAGTCTGAAAAATAAATTAAATTTTAGATTATTTTGAGAAGTTATTTTAAGTAACTGCAGTAAAAAAATAAATTAATTTGTAATTATCTTTTAAAATAAAAATATTTTTATAACTATAACAATATAAAAAATAGCTTTTACTTCTAAATAATAAATTACTTTTTACAATCTTAAAATCACATGTTTGAAAAGCTACTTAGAATATAAATTATATTTAAAACTGTATTGATTGAAGAACTTTAAAGTTGCTTGATTTATCCACTATCATTATTTCAAGTTAGTAAATGATTTGTCACATTGAGTAAATATTTGGTTGATGAGGTTGTTTTTGGAGAAATAATCACCTATTTAAAAAAGTAATTACTTTTTAAAATAAAGTGAATTAAATACACGTTAACGCATGTTTACAAGTGAAACCTTCTTTTTTTATGACTACAAAAAAGTAGAACATATACAATTCAATATAATAATGAGATTTATTTTAGATGTTATTTTGAGAAATATCTTTTAGATTAATTTTAGTTTTCTTTAATTTTAGAATATATACAATGACCGGAGATAATTTTTTTTAGTTTTCTCTTTACTTTGAACAATTTTCATCATCTTGATGTAACATATTTCAAATCTATCAACATTATATTAATTCGAGTGAAACTAAGTTCAGGTTTTGTAAGTAAGGTCTCGTACTTGAGTTTACTGGATGAAAAAAAAAAAAGTTGTTGGAAGATGAAACCCCATTAAAAATGACTAGTCAAATTTTTCAATAGATTAGTTATCGATAAAACCGATAAATACTTCGCACTAATAATATCATAACCCAAAAGAAAACATATTTCAAATCTTTATTGTATGAGTCTTCAATTTATCATTACAATAATCTGAATGCGTATTTGTGCTTTCTTGATTAATATGGTCTTATCTATCAAAATTTGCTATGATAAAAATTTGTTAAATCACCTTGATAAAGTTTGTTAAAAGTTGTTCTAATACTTAGGATATATTGTCTTATTACTATGATATTTTATGCTATGATATTTTAATCTGATATGTTTTGCTTCGATACTCAACAAATATTTTGATATGTCTATGCATTTGCTTTGATCGGGATTGGCCCAACGGTGAGTAAGACCTAAAGCAAATTTTGATGAGGACTTTTTTACTTTAAATGAGACAATTATATGTTGGGTCTTTTTAATAACATATGTGGACTTTTTGCTTTATAAAACTAATAACAAATAATTTTTGTTGGTGGGTCTACAACTTGAGCTTTAATAGCCTTACTCTTGGATTGGCCCTATCTTTGATCGTCTAAAGGAATATTGTGCCTTGATTTCATATCATCTTATTACTACAACACTTAGAATACAACATGTTTTAGCTTTGATATCATCTAAGTTTTTTCACTTTGATTGCTTTTATCGGCAAAACCCTTGTTTTTGAAAATATTTTTGAAGATTTATTATCTAAAATAATTGTTTTTGCGAAAAAAAACTCTAATTTCAAAAATTCTCTATTTATAAAGCTTTAATTTTGAAAAGTTTTTCAAAGAACCTTAACTATCACCTGGATGAAAATGTTTTTTTATAAACACTTAGGCATGCATTTTTCAAATTTATTCTTTGAATCATTTGAAGGTACTTTGTCATATCAAGGAATTTTATTTTTTCATTTTTTAGTTTAAAACACTGCTTCTTGTAAGGGGAGATTTATGTTTTTCATCTTGTTATTTTTTTTTCCATCATAAAAAGGAGAAATTGTTAGGTCCGGGACAATGCAACACTAAGTTTTAATGATAACGAACAAAACATCAAATCACTTGGTATGCAAATATTGTTTTTACTTGGTATGCAAATCACTTAGGAACCTTTGTTGCATTTAAGTTAATTTATTCTAAGTATGCATGCTTCATCTCAGTAAAAGATCACTTGGTGTGTCTTACTAAAGCATTATTTGACTTGAATCTTCTAGCTTCATTTGTTGCATGATTTGTCGGATACAAGGATTTCTAAGGACTCCAAAGCAACTGTCCAAGATAAGTCATGTGACGTATCCAACAAGCTTGAAAAACCTTTGTGTTACCTATAAAATATAAAAGATTATAAGTTTACTAAGTCCTAAGTCTTAAAGAAAGCAATTAACACAAAAGCATAAGTGGATAAAACACACGTTTAGACCAATCAACTCATATTAGCACAAGTACATAAACTTTTATTTGTTGTGCATAAATAATATAAAAAAAGAAGACAAAAGCTTCATTTATTTTGATAATTCCTGCCAAAACGAAAAAGGCATTTAATGCAACAATTAATACACTTCAATATTCATGTTTGCAAAGAAGAGAAAACTCTCACAACAAGTATTTCTCAATTGTTTATAAAAGCCTTAAAATTCAATGATTTACATAGATTGGTGAAACTGGAATTTATTATGCTCATTTATTTCAAATCATTTTCAAAAACATTCTTGTAACCAGTGTAAACACTCTGAGTGTGCAGACTATCATTCTTTGTGATTGTGCTTACATTAACAATAGTATAGGGTTCTTGTTTGCAACGTGGAATTGGGATTCCTATAACTTTGTGTTTTGTAGAAATATTTATTTTTGGCAAGAATTGAATGTAGTCTTAAGTTGTGAGATGAATTAAGTTAAAAACTTTGTGTGCTTTCTCTTTCCCCTACCTCTTTGGTTTATTATATTAAAGATAAAAAGGAAGTTGACTTTGTGAGAAAACCATTTTCAATTTTAACTTAAAAAGGCATTATAAAAATTAAACTTCATTTATTGAAGTTTATTGTGTGATACGTTATTTCTTGAGAAACTACACATCTAACTGTGTTGCTTAACATATATGAAACTTATATATAGTTTATATTTCAATGTGTTTGAAAATGATTTTCGAAAAGATTTTGAAAACATAATTCACCCCCTTCTTGTGTTTTCTTTGTCCTTACACCTTCATCCCGAGGCAAGCACTATGGTCAGTTAATATCAGAACCTAACCACATCTCACTTACCAAATGGAACTAAGCTGCCACCCAAGTTGCTGATTCTTTCTAGGTATGACAGTCATCCAACGACTCAAAGGTTCCTTCACATGGACTTAGCTTATGCATAAGGTGTTGATCAACCAAAACAGATGTCCACTCCAAATCTAGTTCGCACTCGATTGCGCCTAGAGTTGGCTAGTTGGGTAGGGGTGGCAAAGCAGGTTCAACCCGCCGGGTCGACCCGCCTGACCCACCATTTTTGGCAAGGCGAGTAAGCCAGTAAAACCAGCCAACCCACCCCACCCAACCCGCCAACCCGCTGGTTAGGCGGGTCAACCCGGACCCGCCACTTTTTTTTTTCCCTCCTTCCTTAGTATTGTACCAAAGACATAATTAAAAAAAAAAAGTAAAAGATGCTCTACACACACTACTCCACATTCGCTATGTTATCCTAAAAAATATAATGACAACAATAACACATGCATTTGGGGTTAGTTTTACTTGTAATTAAATACAATTCAATGCTATACTAAAAAATATAATCGTTCATACTTTTGAATGAGATGTGTTATTTATTTTCAAGTAAATTATTTTTATAACTTTTGAATGAAAAAATATAATTTCTCTTTCATATATTTAATGTATAATAAAATAATAATAAAATTATAAGTCAAACAATCAAAGATTCAAAGTGATATAATGTGTATTAAAATAAAAATTATTTAATCCAATTCAATTAGATGATAACAAAAAAAAATAAAAATTAATTGAGTTTTTTTTATAAAAAAAAAAGTGGGGTGGGTTAACCTGCCAACTCACATTTTTCAACCCACCAACCTATTTTTAGCGGGTCGACCCGCCAACCTGCCTTTTGTAAAACCCATAAACCCACTCATTATTCTTTGGCCGGCCAACCCGCCAACCCACTACTAGGTGGGGAGGGTTCAACTTTTGAACCCACTTCTTGCCGACGGGTCAACCTTCCCCGCGCCCGCTTTTGGTGGGTTGATGGCTGGTCGAGGCAGGTTGGCCCACTTTGCCACCCCTACAGTTGGGTATATGAGATTCCGCCCGTTGGTGATTCATTTAACCCACGGACTAAACGAGTTTAGATTAGCTAATATGCAAGCCTATTTAAATGTATGATTATCTGGTTTTATCTATTTAACCCATGGGTTAAACAATTGGGACTACAAGTTGTCGAGGCAACTTATATACCAAGTTTTGTTAATAGGTATTATTATTATTATTTTGTTTAATGTTTTATTTTTTTAATATGAATTATTGTTTTAATTTTATATTCGTTATATTGTTTTTTTGCTAATCTCGGACTTTTTTTTGTTTTTTTAATCAATTTTTAGGTTATCAACCCATTTTTTAAAAATTTTTAAAAATCATTTTTTTATATTTTATTATTATTCGACCCATCGATTGACTCACTATCTCGCATGCTAAGTTGGTCAAACGCATATCACACAAAAAAGGCACATTTAGTTTACCATATCAACCTAGTCTAATACATTTAAATGCAAACCATTGCGGATTGAACTACAAATTGGGTTGTATCATGTATTCACCCATACTTGCATCTATAAATAGCAACATTACTTCCCCACAAAGGTATACTCTTAATTTCCAATACTTGTTATCTCATCCCTTTCACTGTCAAGACTTTGTTGTCGATTCATAGACCTTTATGCTGTACAAACACTTGATGAACCCACTTGGAGAGTTCGAAATGAATCCATTAACATTGGGCCTATTGCACAAACGGTCCTAAGGACCCATGGGGCAATAATCATGGTAATTACCATTATTATTATGAAGCTTATTTTGAGAAAAAATTATTGATTAGATATAACATATACAAATAATGTAAATTAAGTCAGTTAAACATTATCACTTTATATTATATTGTTATATAAATATTGCTAGACAGATGACTACTAATTCAAGAAGGTGAATTGGATTTTACAAAACTCTTTTATAAACATTCTTTTAGAGTTACTCCAACTGGTATTATAAAGAAATGATTCACTTCTCTTGTGTTTATGATGTTAAGAAAGTTGTTTAAATGATTTGCACTAATGATTAACACTCTGTGAGCAACGCTTCTATAATCCAAGATGACAAGTTATATAAATAAAGTAAAGAGATAGGGTTAGAGAAATGTACACCAAAGATTTTATATTGGTTCACTTTCAACTATAGAGAGCTGTATCCAATCCTCATATATTTTATAAGATTTTTCCATTGATCCTACAATTTCTTACAATCACACAACAAGAAACCAAGCTTTCTTGCACTCTTTGAGTCACAAAGTAAATACTACCTTGGCTTAAAATCTTGTGGGATCCTTCACCCATAAGCACCAAATAGAAAGATACCATATTTTCAAGGCCTTTTGCAAGAAAAACAAAACAAAATCACTTGATTATGATAGATAAACAACTTGTTAGCACATGTTCCTTTACTTAACACAATGATAGAAATAAGCCATAAGAAAATATAGTCATTGGAACTCGACAATTATTTTCATTTCTGAACAATTTTGTAATTGATTATTGTGTTTGTTAAAGCACTTGAATTTATATAAGAAACAATGTAATCAACTACAACATGATTGTAATCAACTATAACAAAAAGGATGTTCAAAGCTTATTATATTGTTCAAAGTTTTTGAAAAACTTATTAAGAATAATTTAGTTTATTACAAAGATTACATAATCTATTACTACAATACTAACATTAGAGTTTTAAAGAAACTGAGACTTAAAACTTGATTTTGACAACTAAAAAAGCATTTGCAAGACATATAACAATTGTTCATAATCAAAAACAACTTTTATTATCAACTATCAACCTATTCTATTAAAATCAATTAACACAATCACACGGTTCGTTAATTTTATTAATTAAAATCCAATTGTAGTGATTTTTAAGGGCTCAAGACAAATTCAGTCACCATATTGACCAAGAAACTCTAAGACACAAGAAATAGACATATACAAGAAAACACACTATGCGTCAAGGCCTTTCTTACTTAGCCTTTCATATGAGTGAATTTATTTCATCAAAACTTCTTCACAATCATTTATAAATATAAGAGTGAAATGATTATTTGTGTTAAATTATAATTAATTTAATATATTTAATGTAAATTGTCCGATTAAGAATTTCACCTCTTCGAATCCATTGAGGTTTATACCAAAAAATTACAGTTTTTTTGTTTAGAAATAATAATTAAAATAAATTAATACTAACAAATACCCATATTATACCCATGTTTATAAATATAAATGAAATGTTACAAAATTAAATATTTTGTTAAAATTTAATTGATAGAAGATTATTTTATTTATCATAAAAAATAAAATATAAAACATAATAGTTTGAAATTTCAATTTAAAAATATTTTTAATTAATAAAATATTATATTCACAATAAGTTATAAATACATTATTATATTTGATTTTGATTGAAGAAAACTGAGTATTGATTTAAAAAATTAATTTTTTTCTTTAGATCAAATGAATAATAAAAAATATTAATTTAATTTAATATAAAACTTTACAAACCACGTGTTAAAAAATGAAAATACATATAATTACATGAAAAATAAAAGCACTTACAAATGTTATTTTACTTTGAAAAACAGGAATTGAGCTTATTTTATAATCTTTAATAACTTCATTGAATCTTAAAAACATAAAAATGACTCTGTTTTCATTAAAACAATTCCAAACAACTAAAAATATTTTTTTTTAAAATTTATTTCATAATAGTGAATAATTTCATTGAATAAAAAAATATAAAAAAGTTTTTTTTTGACGTAATGTTGTTTTTAAACAATTAAATTTTTTTTTTTTTACGAAAACATTATTCATTATTTATAAAAGTAAAATATAATAATATTTTTCAATCTTAAAATAAAAAATAACGAGTCAAATTAACAAATTTGGAAAAGACCAAAAGTAATAATAGAATTAACAAATGAATTTGGAAAAGACCAAAAGTATTCATAATAGTGGGGCGGGTTCGGGTACTATCAGGTACCCATTTCATTTTGAGTAAAATAAAAATTATAAAATAGCGGTGAGGGGGGGGGAAGGAAAATAGGGTACAAATAATACATACAAATCTCGCTTGCTTGCTTGCGCTTCAGTGAAGTAGGGTTTTGCGTTTTGATAAAAAAGCGAAGAAGCATGAGCAGGAGTTTGGGAATACCGGTGAAGCTGCTCCACGAGGCTTCGGGGCACGTGGTGACGGTGGAGCTCAAGAGCGGAGAACTCTACAGAGGCAGTATGATCGAGTGCGAGGACAACTGGAACTGTCAACTCGAGAGCATCACCTACACTGCCAAGGTTCTTTTCCCCCCTTTCTCTCCCTAATTTTATTTCCGTTTTTGTGCAAAATATTACGTAATTCGCGATTGAACTGTTTACGACATCAATTGGGGTTAGGAAATCAGAGTTTGAATTAGGTATTAAGTCCTACCGGCAGCAGGTGTTAAAAGGTCGCGAGGAATTAGGTACGTTATTGTTTGGTTTGGTTTGGTTTGTGATGGATTGTTTGGTTGTAAACTTTTGATTTGGGTTAAGAGGAAAATGTGAGCGTCGGACAGGGGGTAATCGTGGGAGCAGGATGAAGCGTTGTGAAGATACACTACGCACCGTTTTTCGTTCTTGTTTGAGTGGAGTGGGGTAGAACTCCGGACTTTTGTATTTTTTGCTATTTTGAAGAAAAGAAAGAGGATTTGGTTCTTCTAAAGTGCGGGAGTGTACTTTAGATGATGCAGTGTAATAATAACCATTGACTGGCAAATCGACGGTTGAGATTATGATAAAATATGAATGTGTGACAGTTGTCAATAGGGTGCCATAACGGCGTAGGCGGGAAAGGATTCTCTCCAGTGAAAGAAAAAAAAACAAAAACTTGGGATAGTAAGTGTCATGATCTCACCGTTTATTTGTTTAAACATCCACTTTATAATAGAAATATATTATAATAATAAAATTTATTGAAGGGTTAGGATCTCATGCTGTGGCAATGACACTGCAGAGGGTCAGTTCCCACGGCATAGTGGTCCCTGGTCGCTATATGCACTGCCATAGCATTGCACTTCACTGTAGGGGCCATAGCAGCTGCAATAGTGGCATTTCGCGGTGCTATAGCACTGCTATGCTGATGGTGTCCAAAATCCTGAGAATACCGTCCAATATGAACAATAGAGGGACATTTTATGGAGGTAATCTTGAGATTTTGGGTAAAAAAAGGGTTTTTGGGTTGTAGAAAACCTTTTCAAAGTTCATAGCTATCATGCCTCACTTCTCTCCTCTCCTACTCCCTGTGCGACCCTCTGACGACCACTGTGTGACTCTCTGGCAACCCATCTATCAGCTTTTTTTACTTCTTGTTTTCATTCTTAGTTTTTTTTTCCCCCAGGTTTCTCTTGTAATGTTGTTCTCATTGTTCTCTTATTCTCATCAATCTCTGTTTTCTGTTAATCTGTTTTTTGTGTTTTTGCCTCTCTACACCAAGTCCCCCCCCCCTGCTTTCTCTTGTTTTCATTGTTCTCTTTGCTCCATTAGTCTATGTTCTCTGTTTACTGTCTCCTCTAGTCTGATTCTCAGAGCTCTTTTATTTGGTCATCTATCTCTCAAAGACATGAACTCATTCACTCCTTTTTTCTCTATCTCTTTGGTTACTCATGGCATCCTTTGTTACTATTTACTTGTATGTTTGCTTAAGAGCTACAACCTATAGCTTTTTATTGTTAATTATGAACAGGTCAAGATTTTTTGCGTATTTATATGTATTTATTGTGAATTATATAAAACTGTATATAAAATTTGAGAATAGTGGTCATCCTGCTATGCACTGCCACTGTACTGCTATAGCGTTTTTGAGGTCAGCTGCTACATGCCACTATCCGGGAGTAAATTGCATATCAAAATCTCAGCCATCAACAGTTATTATTGCACCTTATCCAGGAGTCAAATCCTTTGAAGAGAGCTCACAGAATACGCAATATTTTTCCTAGGATTGTCAGTGAAGTAAAAGAAAGTAAGGTATTACATTACAAAAGAGAGATGACATACAACAGACAGTACTGTATGTGCACAAGTGTTTTCATTTGCAAAATTTTAACATGAAGAACAATATTTCAATTGCTAACTTCAATCCTATTCTTAGCATTTTAAATAAAAGGTGGAGCCTCGAAGTGGCTTTCTGATAACATGCTCGGAGGACTAACTTTTAGGGAAGGGGATCATAACTGGCCAAAAAGAAGCATACTTGATTTTGACCCCGTCATTTCAATTTGGGTTACACCGCTGCTATTTACTATAACTCTTGGTACAGTTATAAGCATTTTATCTAACACTAGCCAGCCGGAAAATTGTATTGATGTCTTGCTGACTTTTGAAGTTGACAGAGGACTATGCACAAATGGAGATTGGGAATGAATAGTAATAGATTTAGGGACGGTTTAGACCATTTGTGTATGCAAACGTCCATGGGACCTAGGGGGGCAACATCTGCTATGGATATATTGCACTATGTTTGTTTCTCTATTACGGACATTACTTGGATTTAGGGTTCAGGCGTGATTAATTTGGAAAATGTCCAAGTGTTAACCTCGGATTGGTATACACTTTCTACTGTTCCACTTTAAACTATGTATCTGGGGGGATATAATAATTCTGGATACAGGAGGAGCTTATGAAATTGCACTTTTGCTAGTTTTTTTGGATGTTGTAAAGATGTTTAATATCACCAATTTCGAGTATATTTGTTAAGACACACAGTGTAATTCATACTAGTTGCTGATGTTGGCTAAATCTTTTTCAGGATGGCAAAACATCGCAACTTGAGCATGTTTTTATTCGAGGCAGCAAAGTTAGGTATGGATCATATGTTACTTAGTGACTTTATAATTTTATATACCATGTAAGGTACTAAGGTTGTATACCTCAATCGTATGTTGTTCAGTAACTTTAAAATTTTATATTCTGATTGCATTTTGTGTAAGGACAGTCCTTTGACATGATAAGAATTTGACAGGTTTATGGTCATCCCAGACATGCTGAAGAATGCTCCTATGTTTAAGCGTTTGGATGCAAGAATCAAGGTACCTTCTTATTTCCAAGTGATTAAGTACTCCATATTTGTTTCATGTGTGTTTTTGTATTTTATGCTTTCTGAATCTCTTGAAGGGCAAGGGTGCATCACTTGGTGTTGGTAGGGGCAGAGCAGTTGCAATGCGAGCAAAGGTACTTAACACCCCCCTCCCCTCCCCTCCCCTCCCCCCTCTTTTTTTTTTTTTTTTAATTAATATAGATTTAGCCTTAAAAAATTGCTTATCGATATCCTGCAAGTTAAGGACCTACCATGTGACATGTGCAACTCCAAATGTTGCTTGTGTAGGCTCAAGCTGCTGGTCGTGGAGCTGCACCTGGAAGGGGTGTACCACCAGTGCGGAGGTGATCACCATTCATATAGTCTGTATTTTCCCTGTCTGTTGGATGCGATATTTAGATTTTTTTGTAGAAGTTTATGAGAGAAAGAAATTCGAACAGAAATTGCGTATCAAGACTTTACAGATTACTCTCTTTATGGATAGTACTAGATCCAAATTTGTTCTCGTCACATTTAAGTATTTTGATCTGGTACTGTGTACTACTTGGCTAGTAGAGTTTTGTAAAAGGGGTATTTGGCAACTTTCAAAACTAGTTTAAAATGGTACGCAAGATAGAATCAGTTACATAGGGGCAGTTTGACAACTATCAAAGCTGCTTTAGAACTGTCCGTGATAAATTAGGACTTGTTTGAAACTGAGTTGATTTTTTGGTGTGTTTTGAAAACTGTTTTGTAAATATTGAATTGAAACTCAAATTTAATGTTAAAAAACTTAACTTTTAGCATTTAACATTAAACTCAATTTTGACTACTAAATATTATTTACATATCAATTTGCAACATTATTTCAAAACTAAAATCTCAAAAAAAAAATCGTCTTGTTTATTTATATACTCTCAAATCCTTATCTTCCTATTTTATTTGTTCTTGACAAATGGATCCCAGATAGTTGAACATTAATTCTTAAATTTCATACAAAATTGTCAACTTTTCGCTAATAAAAAATTCTAAAAATCTTGCATTCATATATCAAAATCTCACGTTTTTATCAACACGAACTAACTCCACCATTTTTTTTTGGAGTTTCAATATGTACTAGTAGTGGTGTGCAGTTCATTAATAAAGAATTTGAAACACTGATGGGGTACTCGGGTATGAGACTAGTCCACTATTTCCCATCATAGTTGACTTGGAAAATATTATGTTCAATAAAAGAGAAGGATATCCTAGTTAAAAAAAAATTCTATTACAAGATTCACCATGGATGAGAAAACACTTACTATTTAAGCATGACTTAATGTTTCCAATGATATAATTGTGCAAAATATCTAAAAAACATATAGTTTTTTGTCAAGGATATTATTAAGAACAATTGTAATAAATATCACAATTATTTGCTAGAAAAGGGAAATGATCTCATTAAAATCTTCACGACAAATGTTTAATATCACATTTCAAAATTTTGTAAAGTGTTATAACCAATCTATTTTGAGAAAAAAACAGGAACTTCGGGGTCAGCCCAATGATGGAAATATGAGTAATTTGCATGAGGTTTTAGATTAAAATTTCATTGACACACCAAAAAAAGATATAAATTAATATTTGCATAATTTGTAAGACTTATTCGATAATTTTTTGAAGTTAGGTTGTACTTGGGTAGGCAGTTTAATAAATATTTATTCAATAAGCTTTTATTGTATGAGGGTCATGTCATAAATTTGATGATCTTGAAACTTATTGAATGAGCCAAAAAGAGCTTATTTTAATAAACTTTATTAAAAAGTTTATTATAATAAGTTAACAAAAACTTTATGAGAATTATAAGTTACTTTTATAAATTCAAATAATCTTTCATATACTCTTCTAAACATCTCGTTATAGTATTGAAAAAAAGGTTAGTTAAATTATAAAAGGTGAAAAAATATTATATCATGATGAGATCCATTTAATAATTAATATATAAAGAGTTAAACAACAATTTTATATAACTAACATTTTAGAAAAAATGTTTATTTTATATAATTAAAATTTGTAATAAATTAATATTTCTAAATATATAAATTATATTATAATTAAAATTTGTAATAAATAAATACTTTAGAACATATAAATTATATTTTAGATTTATGATAAATACTTTATATTGTGATATAATATTATTTTTAATTATTACTATTTTTTTTTACAAAAATTGAAATTTAAGTTAAAACTAAAGATATTGAAAATAATAGATTGAAAGAGATAAGAGATTAAGAAAAATTCCTAAAAATGCTCTCGTTTAAGATAGTTATTTTAATTTATATATATAGAGAGATATCATATATATGTTAGGAGCATATTTGAATTTTAAAGATGAAATATATATATTCGAAATTGGTTTTTGATATTCAGTTACAATTTGTTAAATTGTTCAGTTGATATTAAAAGTATAGAAAGATATATCAGATGCATATTAGGAGTGTATTTGAATTTTTTAAATAATATATATATATATATATATATATATATATATATATATATATATATATATATATATGATCAGGATCCGTTGACATCAGGTGTCAAAGTTAGTTAAATTGTACCTTTAATAACTTTTTGTCGAATGTAAATTTAATCGATCTAGCTATTGAATTTGATGCTCTTATTAATTAGATTAAGTATACAAAATTTTACACAATTCCAAAATTATTTAGTAGCTCATCGCATCACTTTATTTTAACATTCAATAAAAAATTAAAATATATGTAAATATTCAATGTTAGATGACATATCTAGAAAAGTCCAAATTATGTGAAATTTGATATACATGATCATGAAGATAATATCACATAATTCAACGGTTGAATTGGTTAAATTTGCATTCGACAAAAAGTTATTGAAGGTGTAATTTGATTAACTTTGACGCCTGGTGTCAGACCCATGTATGTATGTATTTGCTAATGTACATACACCTGTTTTTTAGTTGGAGTACATTAGCAAACTACACCGTAGGTGTATTTTAAGATACATTGTAGTTATAGCTTGCTAAAGTACTCCAACTAAAACATAAGTGCGTGTATGTTAGCAAAGCCTACAAACATTTGCTAACGTACACACTTATTTTTAAGTGTGTGTATGTTAGCAAGCTATACCATGGTGTATTTTAAGATACATTGTAGTTATAACTTGTTAACGTACTCTAACTAAAAAAAAGTGTGTGTACGTTAGCAAATTCCATATATATATGTAAGGCATGATCTGTTGACACCAGGTGTAAGAGTTAGTCAAATTACACATTCAATAACTTTTTGTATAATACAAATTTAACCAATCCAACCGTTGAATTTGATGATATTATCTTTATGATTATGTATATCAAATTTCACATCATTTGGACTTTTCTAAATATGTTATCTAATATTGAATATTTACATATATTTTAATATCATATTGTATGTTAAAATAAAGTAATTTAATGAACTATTAAATAATTTTAGAATTGTATGAAATTTTGCATACTTAATCTAATTAATAAGAACATCAAATTCAACAATTAGATTGGTTAAATTTGCATTATACAAAAAGTTATTGAATGTGTAATTTGACTAACTCTTATACCTAGTGTCAACGGATCTTGCCCATATATATATATATATATATATATATATATATATATTTGACATTGGTTTATGATATTTAGTTATATTTTGTTAAACCGTTTAGTTGATATTAGAAATACAAGAGGATATACCAGATGTATGTAAGGAGAGTGAAGTCCATCTCTTCATGTAAGGAGAGTATTCAAATGAAAGTGAATGTGAATGAGAGTGAAGAGAGTGAAAACTTGAGTAAACAGATAGTTTTACATGTTTATATATAGAGAGGGATTAGATGATTGAAGGTGATCTAATATTTGTTGTGAACAAGAATAACTAACTCATTTATTATAAGTTATAAAATAGCCACTAGATAATTATCATGTAAATACTTATTAATTTTTTTGCCTGGACTTGTTACTTGTTTTTAAGTGGTTAACAATAATTGTTAGTATGGCATTCAAGGTAGTTTTGTGCATTAGGTGAAATTAAAACATTCTTTTCAAAAATTAACATTTGAATAGATCTCAATAATTTTAACTGCTTTTGTTCTTTAAATTAAATATTAATCTTTAATGATCATTATCATTAATTTTCCTATTTTTGTTGTCATTTACAATTGGTTTTAAAATAATATTAGAAATTTAGAATCGCTGGATAAATAACTGTTGTGTACTTCCGTGTCTTTGTTTGATAAATTGTAGAACAATATACTATTTAGTACCAGAGAAGAGGCGCACGAATCAGACAAAACATAAGATGTACAGTGTCATTTTTTTCAAAATAAAGTTGGTTTAATTAATTAGAAAAATATAAAGGAAAATTGGATGGAAATCACCTTTCGTGTGTTTGTCACGAAAACTGATTCGTAACATTTAGCATTTTTCATTGTAGAAATGAAGTTGTGAATAATTTTTTTATTAAATAAATCTCCAAGTTTTTGTATTTTTGTTAAAATTTTAAATTATATTGGTTTAGTTTAATTTTTTTAGTTAAATATCTATAATTTTAAAATTTTATAATTATGCTCTTAAAAATTAATACTGTTAAATTTCAGTTAAATATAAAATATAATGTAAAATGAAATAAAAACTTCAAAACGACAAACAAAACAACAGTTCAAATTAAATGATATATTTTATCTTACAGTAATATAGTTTTTAAATAAGACTTCAATGCTTCAAATTTTAATATTTTATCTTACGTATCTATAATTTAAATTTAAATGAAAAAAATACCAAGACGCTCTTTCAATTTTATACATATAAACTGAATCAAAATATTTGTTTACAAGAGGCATTTCTCATTTTCTTCTCAAAGGTCTAACCAATGCATTAAAAACCAAAAAGAAAACCAAGATGATCGCATGATTGATACATTGTAACTTTTCTTTTTAACCTGTCTGAAAATTTCTTTCCAACCATCAGAAAACCCACTTTGATTCGAGAAAAAGGAAATAAAAGGACAGAAGAATTCATCGTCGCTAATAAACACATCATGGACAAAAGCAAAAGGCATGGGAAAGAAAATGACCTGAAAATTGACCTTATAGCCATAGGCACTGCCCAACCTCACACCCAAATTAGAGAAATAACTTTTCAATTTAAATTGCTTTGGATATTTATTTGTAAGTTTTTGTCAGGATTTTTATATTCTTTGATAAAACTAATTAACATTAATCGATCGTGATGAAACAAGTCTTTACTAATCACCTTTGAGTCTCGATTAATTTCATACATATGATAATTAGTGAAAAACCGAAAAATAAAAGGAAATTTTTTTAATGAACCATTTATTTTTTACGTGCTTTTTGTTTCTTTGTTTCTCTCCCTCCGCCCTACCCCACAAGTGATGTCTCTCCTAAACTCGCATAAAAAAAAAGTGACCGATAATCACTCTTAATATTAAAGCCCCAAGCCAGGAAGCACAGCCACAATTATTTTTCTGACAGGCCATCAGATTTTCCACTCAAACTATCGTTAAATTTAAGGTAACAATTAAATATCAACGATAGAAGAAATTATTATTATATTACATGATTCTGAACACGTGTCCATAATTTTGAGCAATTTTCACACAATATATAATTAAGATTTTCAATTTAAAAAAAAATAAAATCTCTTAGGTTCTTTTTATAAGAACCAAATTAAAAGTTTGGCTTGATCTTTTTTATAAGAATCAATTTAAAATGTCTCATGCATTAACTATTTTTTTACAAAAATATCCTTAATTATGAGTTTTTTTTATGTTTAATAAATAGTAGGTACAATACATTAATGTTTTAGATTTTTCGAGATTCTAACTTTGTATTATATAAAGAGAATTTTGAAACCTTTACTTTGTTTCTTTACATTTATAGTTAATAAAAATCAAGATAATAAATATATTATTGAGGAGGGCAATTAAAAGAATTAAATATTTGAAAAAAGAATAAAAATATGTCTCATTAATATTAAGGGTAATCTTAAAAAAAATATAAATTTAAAACAAATTTAATGCTGCTAATTAAATTAAGACAAATGCTAACCAATGCCCTTAAAATATTGTTTAAGAAATAAAAAATAGAAAATTTTCACTAAAAAAAATGTCATTAATGTACATCTACTGTGATTTCTAATGTATTTTCAATAAAAACTTTCTATTTTAAGTTTCTTAACTAATACCCTAAGACCACTAGTTAGAAGACCCTTAAATTAATTAATTTGTTTAATCCTAGTAAATTAATTAATTCAGTCTCATAAAAAGAATTAGAGAGAGTAATACTTAATTGTGTGTCACATAAAAAAGAGTTAGAATCATAGTGGTTCTGGACATGAAACATGTAATAATTTATCGAATGATAGACACGTAACATGCATACATATATTTCTAGCACGAATGATTAAAATATTAAATTTTCTGTTGCAGCCACGTACAATGCAACGTTAGTGGTGTTTACAAAATTGACCATTGTTCTTCATGACATTGCGTTTACGCTGCTCCTGCTTCCCTCCCTAACTCGGTTGATCACCGAACCAGGACGTTACAAAAGCACGCACACGCCAGAATCCCATTTTAAAAACCAAACAGCCCCGAATTCAAGCGCAACCAAGTTAAACAAAGGAGAAGCAAAGTACAAAAACCCCGAACTGTGCTCTTTCTTTCGCTCTATAAAACTTGTCTTCTCCTACAACCTCCCTTACTTTCTTCACTGCATAACGTTACCACCTCGTCCCCTCTCACCACCAGCTACGTCGTCGTTTTGGGCTGAGTAACGGCCTGTTCTTTCACTTGACGAAGAACGACGTACCTGGTAATTTGGAAAACAACTACAACCATTCTCGTGTCTCGGGAATTCGGTTTAGCGTAACTTTTTCTCCAAGTTATTAATATTATCGTTATTGTTGTGTGTTGGGAATTATTGCAGTTTCATGATTCTGTCCCTCGGGAAATAACTCTGTTGTGAATAGAAAGGAGAAATGGATCTGATGAGGATTTTGCTATTCTGCTTTGATTTCGTTTTTACAACTATTATTTGGTTTCTTTGTCTCTATGTGTGTTTTTTAAGTTACTTAAATTCTGTCTCTTAAGTTTGAGGATGTTGGATTTTATGGTGAAGTGAGCTTCAAGGTTCATATCCTGGTCTTCGTAACCTCCATCAGCTGTTTCTCTTTCTGTTGGTTTTACAATTTAACCTGTTAAGACACCTAGAATCGGTTGTTTTTCTTCATAGACTTGGTTTGACACTACGCCACAATTGATTTCTCCTCCAAATTCTATTAAGTTTTGAAAATTATTTCCAAAACAAGTGTTCTAAAAACCAAAATACACAAACAACTGATATTTTCTCATCCTCTTCTTCAAGTGTTCTGTTCAAGTGCATAGGCGACAAATTTTTAGAAAAGAGAAATGTGTTGATAGAACAAACACTCAAATATTCTAAGAGTACAAACAAATTTTAGAAAATAGAAAATTGTTTTTGAAAATAATAAACAAACAAGGCCTAAAATTTAGACATGGCTTCTCTTTTACTTTTTTTTTATTTTTTATAATATGATCGGTAAGAGAGTTTAACTTCTTTCATTGGAATCTGTGCTGCTTCTGATGACATGTCTTCCCATGCAGATAAAGCCATTGGATTTCGAAATTGGTGATACATTGAATATGTCTTCTGCAACCAAGGGTGATAGGAAGACTGCAATTGATGTGGCTTCGTGGATGTTCAACATTGTCACATCTGTGGGGATAATCCTTGTGAATAAAGCCCTCATGGCTACATATGGTTTCAGCTTTGGTAAAGAGTCATAACTCATGGCCTTTTACCATCCCAGATAATATTACTCTACATTCATTTTATTTTCTCTGTACAAATGTTCACTGCTTTAAGTTACAACCCATCCGTTGAGTTTGTCTTTTAGTGCTCGTGTGCAGTATAAACTTGTTCCTAGGATTTGAAAGAAGTATTTAATATATTAAGGGAATAAGGGTGGTAGTTGAATTGGGGTCAAGCATGGCATCAGTGGTGTTGTTTGTAGACAACAATACTGCGTATGATAGATAGAAAGAAAAGAGGAGGAAGGATAATGATCTATGTTATGCTTTCAGATGAAATGCTGATGCCGTACAGTCCTCACAATCTTTTTGTATTTGTGACTCGCAGATAAAGCATAACTAAAGCTAGTTTGGATAAACTTCTCAACAAGTACTTGTAAGAGAAGAAAATAAAATGAATAAAGGAGGTAAAATGAATCACACCTCTCACATAAGTTAAAATGAAGTTATGCATCTCAATTTTTTCTGAATCTTCCTCATCTAAGTTCTTCATAATCGCTTAAAAGCTTTACATAATTTAGTATTTTTGTCTTAGAAAAATCTTGACAATAAAGTTTTACAATTGAAAAGCTCTCATAAGCTAAAAGCTAATCCAAACTAGACCCCAAACCAATTACAATATTCACTTACATTGATGTGGCATTCAAAAAGCCACCAGTTTTTCTAAACTTCAGAGGGCGAGGGAAGAAGACACTAGTAGCCAAAAATATTTATCGTTGTGTTCAAGATAGGCATACAAATTTCACCCGGAAAACTATTTTAAACAACTTATTTGCATAATTTTAGTATTGAGATTAAAAAGTATTATTGGTTATATATATCCCATAGTTACAATAACCAAGTGCTGAGAATAACACTCGATGAATGATTTAAAATCTCTTCTATACCTAGTTGACCAAAGAAGAGTGTGATTTATGGTTTCTTCCGATGCCAGGTAATAGATTACTTTTTAACTTCTGCACTACTCCTGAGTTCTGACATTGTATATCATATACTATTATGCAGCTACAACGTTAACTGGTCTGCATTTTGCCACAACAACCTTGCTGACAGTCATTCTTAAGTGGCTGGGATATATCCAAACCTCTCATCTTCCCTTACCTGATCTTATCAAATTTGTCTTATTTGCAAATTTCTCTATCGTTGGAATGAATGTGAGTTTGATGTGGAACTCCGTCGGTTTCTATCAGGTAACCTTTAGGCTTTGGTAGAAGCATCAAAATTTGACACTGCCTTATCAAAGATAGGTATTTACAGTGTTTCTTTCCTTTGAAATGAAAACTTCAGATTGCTAAGCTGAGTATGATTCCAGTATCTTGTTTCCTGGAAGTTATCTTGGACAATGTGCGATATTCAAGGGACACAAAGCTTAGCATTTCTCTAGTTCTCCTTGGCGTAGCTGTGTGTACAGTCACTGATGTGAGCGTCAATGCTAAGGGTTTCATAGCTGCTGCAGTGGCAGTTTGGAGCACCTCACTGCAGCAGTATGTAAGTAACATACTACTAACACTATATCAACCCCGAATCTTAATTGGTGCATTGCAGTAGATCAAAATTTAATTCTTTGTCATAAAGGTGGTTCTAGAATTGGCAAATGTGCACTTTCAGGTGTATGACGCTTGTTGTTAACATTCATGTATATAATAATTTATTCATGTCAGCCTGTTTTAGATCCAAAATTGACAAAATGGGAAGCCTGCAGGCTGCAGCAAATTTTCTTTGTAAAGTTGGTTTTGATCATGGGTTTTAGATACATATTTTGGGCGGAATTATGTAACTCATGTCAGTTCATTCAAATTCTTTTGTTTGGGTGTCATGATCTAGAATTTTTTGAGCTGATACTGTACTTCTACTTTGTGCAGTATGTGCATTTTCTCCAGAGGAAGTATTCTCTTGGATCGTTTAACTTGTTGGGCCACACTGCACCAGTACAGGCAGCAAGTTTACTGCTAGTAGGTCCCTTTGTGGATTATTGGCTGACAAACAAACGAGTTGATGCCTACAATTATGGTTTGATATCCACTGTAAGTTTCTCTTTCTATATGCTATTATGCTACTTAATTACATGCTTTATTGACTTTTGGCATATACCTAGTGTTAATAATTATCTTGTGGATCTTATGTCTCCGTTGTTATGTGACTGGGTGCCAAATGCTAAATTCCTTCATGTCTTTCTCTGTTTTGATTCCTTGTAGAATATGTTTAGTTCAACTGTTATTTTCCAGTACAATTAGCATCACCAATTCACCATATAAAAATCTTTTGCACATATCTGTTCCCTCTCTTTTCTAGAATGTTTTTAAGTTGAAAAATCAAGATCCTGAAGAGTCGTGCATAATTCTCTTATTTTCTGCTAGCCTTGCACAGCTCTAAACATTTCCTAATCCTCAAAATTTTTGTGCATACTTACCGTGACATGAAGAATTCCACCCAGCACCAGAATGCTGAATGTTAGTCTCTTTGCATTATTAATGAGACCAATCTAGTTAATCAAACTATAATTATCAGTGTGCCTATCCATACAACGTTGTAAAAGGCACATTGAAAGATGCATAATTATCCTCGTAATCCTACTTTTATCTGCATACTGGCAGCATGCATAGTTGCATACAGCTCTTTTTTTTTTTTGGTACAGACATACACCTCTTCTCTATATTCATATCCATAAAATTTGTGCGAACTTGACTTTTAACTCGTGAATAATTAGTCGCTTGCAATAAATATAGAATTTGTGAGGGTTGTCATCCTTGGCTTCCCTTGTACCCAAATCTGATTTTAGATTATTTTTTTAAAGGGTTTGTATGATCTCAAATGACTCTCTCATTGAGAGAAAAACAAATTATTTGTTGTGCAACACATTTGCGACATTCTATCTCCAAAACAGTGACATATTCCTAGGGAAAAAAAGAAGAAGAGGCATTTAAAGTTAACTTCACAATAATATTATTAAACTACTCTACTCCTTCTCTCTGCAGTTGTTCATCATTGTGTCTTGCACTATCGCAGTAGGGACAAACCTCAGCCAGTTCATCTGCATTGGCAGGTTCACGGCTGTATCCTTCCAAGTCCTTGGCCACATGAAGACTATTCTGGTACTGGCTCTAGGATTCGTTTTCTTTGGAAAAGAAGGTCTCAATTTACAAGTAATTCTGGGCATGGTCATTGCAATCGCGGGAATGATATGGTATGGCAATGCATCTTCTAAGCCAGGAGGGAAGGAGCGTCATAGCTTACCCATTAATCTTACCCCCAAGACACAAGAGTATAATGTACTACCAGTATCCTCTCAAACGGATCAGGAAGTATAGAAGTTGATGTAAATAAAGTGGTGAATCTTATGGTGAATTGCATGAAATCAGGTGCCCTTTAGGTCAGCTGATTCATTTATTTTAATAAATACAGCTGTGCTTTACTCACTGGCCTAAACAACTAACTGAGACGTAATCAATTACTTAAAGACGTAATCTGTGCTTCGTGATAACAGAGTTGAGGGTGGACACATAAAATGGTTTCAACTCACGTTAAAGTTAAGGGGTTGTTTAACTTACCAAAGCAAAAATGGTATTAAACAATCCCATCCAAGATGATGATTGGTACAATTTTTGGTACAATTTTCTTAATTGCATTAAAAATCTTAGATGAAGTTTTTAACCTCATTTTTATCTGGAATAAGTTAGATAGTCCCTAAAGTTAAAAAGAAAAGCATTTGGATTTTTTAACTCTCTCTCTCTCTGCTTACAGGGTTTACAAAGCTGAAAATTTGTGCACCCTATGCAATGAAAAATGACTTATTTTTAGAGTTAAAATAAAAATAAAAATGAAATCTACTTTCTGGTCGTTCAAATAATTTACATAAAAGGTATGATATGAATTTAATATTTTAGTTAAATCCTTTAATCATTCGTCCAGTTTGGAAAGGTAGGTGCCACTAATCAACAATTAAATTTCATGTTTTTATTCTATACTTTACCATTTGCAATTTTTTAAATTTATGAAACTTGGAAAATATCATAGGGAGTACAACTTTTTAAGTGTGTGTTTGAGTTAACATTTATAAAATTGATTTTAAATGAAAATTAATTTTAAAGTAAAGTGATTTATATTTGAATGTTTATCCTAAAAATAAGTTTGTTATGAGTGTGTATTTAGTTTCATGGTGGGAAACATTAGAATTGATTTTGTTATCTTTCAAAAGTAATTCTAGTAAAGATACAAATGTTTGATTAGTGTTAGATAAAATTGATTTTGTCGACAAATTTTAGTTTGACCAGAAGTCATAAAACTTCTGTGTTTGATTAAAAAATTTACACTAAGTTAAAAATAAGTACTTTTTTTTTTTCGTATATGATTAACAATTAAATGTGAAATGTTCAACAAAAAAAGTAAATTAAATGTGAATATGTCTCCTAACAAAAATTTAAACCCCTTAATTTTTCACTTTGTAAGAAATTAATCCCCTTTTTGTACTTAATTTATGTCAATTAAAAATTGATTGACAAATCTAAAAACTGTTTATTAAAAACGAATTTTGTTATTTATTATTCTAAAGATGACGATTAATAAATTAATAAAATAAAAAGATTATTAAAAATCATGTAATAATATTAAATATTATATTATTAATTTCTTAATGGTTGACTTTTGAAAAATGCATTTAAAGTTCGTTTTTTATTTCAATTTATTAGTTTAAATTGGTGAACGTTACAAGTTTTCCCCAAAAGCAAAATTAGGTTTTCGAAACAAATCGGAGAACCCAAATCTGTCGTTTCTTCACTCTTCTTCATCCTCAGTCCTCACTCACGCGAGCCATCTTCTCAGTCGCCACCACTCCACGTCCACGTGAGTCTCCTAATCTCCATTCCTCTGCATGATGATAAATCCGCTATATTGCTATGTTACTCTTAGATTCGCATGAAATTGCATTTTCAAATTTCAACTAATAGGTTTTGTCGCTGTAGATCTAACTTGAGTTTATTTAGTGCCACGACTTTCATTTCCTTTGTTTTCTGTCACTGAATTAGTTAATTGGACTCTTTTCGCCAACGATACCTGTCAAGAGTATCATTCTCTTAGCTATTCGATATTGGTTTTCTCAGAAACATGATTATTCTCACTTGGCTTGTGGGAGTCAAAGAGAAAGGAGAAGAGAATGACGAGTCATAGACAGATTTTTAATTTTTTTAATTTTTTAATATTGTTATATCTCTCTTTGAAAAAGGATGGAAATTGGAAAATAGAGCAAAGCACAGGGAGGTGAAGTGTGTCAAATTTTATACCACAGTGGGGTTTAGTGTTTTTGAGCTGAACCATGAAGGACTAGCTGAATTTTAACCAGTAAAATATTTATTTATTTATTAATTACGTGTTAATGTCATGTATTTATATAACCAAGGAAAAAATTCCGCACAAACTAAACGTATGATTTATTTTTTTTAACACGAAAAACACATATTTTCTTAATGAAACTATTTTTCTTTTTAAAATTCTAGTATATATATTTTAAAGTTTTCTGGCATGGGAAATGGAGCTTTATGAAACTCTCATTTTGTTTTGTTATTTCATGAAATTTATATGTAAAGAAGGCAACAGGAGAATTTTGTTAATCCCATCTTTCCCTTGGCAGGCTGAAAGGGCATATGGGTGATCGGCAAGTAGTTGACCAACAGCACACGGGTGATCCCCAACTGCCCTCTTCTCCTCCCTCAAAGGATGATATGGTTTCGTGTGTTATGGCTTTGGAGGCTGCTTTGCTTCCCTGTTTGCCAGCCAGAGAACTTCAAGCAATAGACCGTTCTCCCCACCCTTCTCATCAAAGTGAGTAACTGCAAGTCTTTCAAATTTTTGATTTTGTGTTTTCAAAACTGGCTGCTACACGCTGCTATCCAAGATCGATAACTATGCTTTAACCATGAGCACTAAAAGGGCCTTTCAAACTTAATTTAATCGTCCGACATTCTAATTCCATATCAGTTAAAGCTTTTAGGGATTGCAGTTAGAGATTTTTCTACATACGTATATAGTGCTTAAACTAACAATGAAAGGGCTTAGGAGATCAAGGAAAGATGTGTCTGCTTCAGTTTAAGATTTGAGGAATTGAAACAAGGGGAAAAAAAAAAACTCTTTTTGGAATATATATGCAAAAGAGAGATGTATTGTGCCTGCAAAAGTCATAGAAGTAATTTTGTGTTTTACCATATCCTTTCTATACTGGAAGATTGTAGATTGTTCTTTGGATTGAAGTGGTGCCAATTAGGAAATGATTGCTTGGTTAAATATTACTGGTAGTCTCTAATAGATGCTAGAAGTTTTGGGAGGTCAAGATATCCTCTTTTTTTTTTCCTTTTCAATTGAATTTGTTATTCTAGTTTTTCTTTTACAGAAATATGTAATATGTACACTCTCTATATTAAAAGGAAAAATATAAAATGTTGCCCCTTATATGTTTATTCTTTTATCAAAAAAGTTTCAAGTCATTTTATTGTTAAGTGGTTGTCGAGCTTCAGTTACATGGAACTTGAAAGCACCGTGTATTTGTTATATACAATGATACATATACCCTCAACTTGAGAGGAATCATAATTTCTGTTTCTGTCTAGTCTCTACATGCTAACTTAAGACCTTTTATGTGATGAGGGGATGAATATGATATGCCATGTGATATTTTTGTGGTATTAGGTTAACCTGTCAAAGTAATTTACCTGACATTTAAAGCTGAACATCCTTGTAATAATTCCCCCTGGTGAAATTCGGTTGTTGATAGATTGTTCAATGTGCAAGTATGCGCACATTGATTATCTAGGACAGGAAGGTGGGGCGGGAGGGAAGAAGGGTGGTAAAATGTTCATATAGATGATGTCAGTTGATAGTGATAAGTAAATTTGTAAAGAACCATGTTTACATCAATAACCATGGACTTGATACAATCTAAGTAGATAACCCTAGAAATGAGTGAAAATGCCATAAACCGATGTCTGATCTTTGGATGAAGTTCAGTTTTTATCTGTGTCCATTTTTCTTAATTCCATATATTATTTTTTGGGGGGGAGGGGTGCATAGGTGAAGGTTTGCATTTATTTAGACCTTGTTAACCTTAACTAAAGTTTATATGGATTATGGCACTCTTCTGGTTTGAATGCAAAGGTGGAACATTTTCATATGTAACATGTATCACCAGAACCATAGTGCTAAAATTAGCTATTGAAGTTAAATAGAAAATGATCAGCTCACCCTGACATGGCCATATAAATTTTAACAGCAGTTGCAAGACTAATTAAGGTTCAGTTATGTCCCAGGGCTTTAATTTTCAGTGAGAAGAGAAGTCTTGTCTTTGCTCTAGTCCTGTGTTGGAAACTATATTTTCAAAACGATTTTCTCATATTGCAATGCTTGGTAAATATAACCATGTTTTCAACTGAATTTTCCTTGTTTTGGTATTTTTTATTTTTTTTTCAGTTGATGTGGATAGGCATGCAAGAGACTTTATGGAGGCTGCTAAGAAGCTTCAGCTTTATTTTATCAGCCTGCAACGTGAGGATAAGCCAACAAAAGCTGAAATGCTTAGAAAGGTATGACAATACACTATATAATGTTTTTCCTTCAGTCATGGAGACCGTAATATTGTCATCTAAACTTCTGCCGTATGTCTTGTCTATGCAGGAGATTGCTCTGATGGAAGAGGAACTGAACATAAAAAATGAGCTGATAAAAAAACAAGAAAATTTAATTCAGGAGTGGAAAAAAGAGTTGAAAGATCAGTTGGACAAACACAAGATGGAGTTGGACAGGGTTTAGTGTATGCTTGTGCTCCTGTGCTCGTTAAGTATTTAAAAATTCGGTGCCACATTTGTGGCCTACTTTTCTTTCTCTCCTCTCTTCCTGTAGAATTGCGCTAGTTACCACCCCATAGCATGAATTCCAACCACAGTTTTGTACTGTGCGGTTTATTAAATATGACATCTTGGGGACCAGTGATAACTGTAAATAGCTGCGAATAGATGTGTAATGTATTATATTGATTTAAAGAATATGATCATTCAAACCAAATTAATTAAATTTATTTAGTTTCATCAATTTGGTTACCTGTTTCATTTTATTTTAAAGACGGACTAAATTATAACTGACACAGTTACCAGATTATCATTTTCAACTTGAATCAACTCGGTCACTTGATCCTTCTTATTTTTTTGAAAAAAAGAACTTTAGCATTTGGATCTTTACTTTTTTAAGTGACTTTGGATATGTTTACTATTCAGCCTTATCAAAGTTTAGATCTAGAGATTAATAAGTTGTAAAGTTATAATTGTGGAAAAATTTATATATTAATTAAAAATATATCAATACTTGGAATGATCTAATTATTGTTAGAATTATTGACCAATAACGATTCTTTTTAGTTTTTAGTAATATAAAATTTAAAATTTATATAAAAGAAGATAATATGTGAAAATAAAAGTATAAAAAATGAAATAATTTATTTATTGGTTTAATTTGACAATTTGAAATAAATTAAATCAGTTTTAATTAAGTTGGTTTGATTTGAATTAATTCAAAAATTGAAAATTAAATTAACTCAATTAAATATGGTTGGTATAAATTTTGTTTTACCATAAATTTAAACTTGAGAAACCTGTGAATATTCAAATATGATCTATTAGACTAGATGATTCAATAATTTTTTGTATTTATCTCTCTTTTGCACATTATTTATTACAACTTATAATGATGAAGAGAGATAAACATAAAAGGTGTTGTTGTACAAATTGTTTTATGTGCATCACATCTTAAATAATAATAGTTTCATTCATTATATTAAGAAAAATTTCTCGTAATAGCTGAAATCTGAGTGGTGAGAAGGCTTTAGTTTTTCTTATTATTTTGCTTGAGTTGATGGAGTAAAGTATGTGTTGCTAATGCAAATAGGAGGAAAGAAATATGAAGGACAAAACTGACGTTCAAGGTTAATAGTGGGGTTAGATAATGTATAACTTTGATATTTATGTTGATAACTTTTATTCTATTATTTTGGAATGGTAAGTGTTATTTTTTTTTTTTCTATTCTATATTCCAAAACAACTTTGATATTTTAGATAATGTACCTACTCTCCAGCTTATTACTTCAAAATAATAGAAAAAAAATTATCATGACAAATATCAAAATTACATTTTTTTTTAATATGTGTGCTCTTCTAGTATTGAGACTTTTCAATTTAAAGAAAAAATGTAAGAAAAATTCAATCGTTAATGATAAATTAATTATTGACATGTATAATTATATAACAAATCATGAATTTGTTGAAATTTCTTTTCTTGATTTTTTTTCATTAATGGTTGATATATCTTACATTTTTTTCACTCCAAAACAAATTGTTTATTTTAAGAGGATGAAATTCATACATTACAATAATAACAAGTGAAGAAGATCCAAAATGAGTAGATTTTAAAAAATAATTATGAAAAATAACTATACTCCTCCTAAAAAAAATCTATGAAAATGTACAGAAGAAATAGGGCTTTTTAACCACAATAGTAAAAAAAAATAAAAATGTTTTACTAAAATAATAATAATAAAAATTATCAATATGAGTTGTTTCAAAAAAGGGGATGAAAATATTTTAACAGGAAGCGCCAACTCAGTTAGCGCTTTGCGTTTAATTTTTTTTTCTTACAATAGGAGGCGCCAATTGAGTTGGCACCTTGTGTTCAATTTTTTATATATATATATATAACAGTTGGTGCCTCATGTTCAATTATATATATATATATATATATATATATATATATATATATATATATATTAACAGGAGAGTTGGCGCCTTGCGTTCAATTTTTTTTTAAATATATAATAGTTGACGCCTCACGTTCAATTATGTAAAATTATAAATAGATAAAACACTCCTTGTAATATTTGTTTGATATATGTGTTGACAAACAAATGGACCGGTGGTCAGCTAAAAGAATTTACATATCGTAAATTTCATCTCTTAACTTATAGAGAGAAATTTGACAGCATGAAGAGACATGATGTGAGTTCATTTTCATAAAACAATTTTAATTTATATGTTGTTGTGTTATATCTAATGCATAACTTATTTTTGCAGATTGTATGGGAGCTATACTCTGCATGGTTTGATGGCTTGCCAAACATTTGCATGGAGGGAATTGCAATGTGGAGAGTTGTAGTCCCATTAATAAGTTTTAATATTATAGAGTATCACCTCCTTGACCGTGTTATGCATCAATTTGGAATGGTACAACACATCATGCTATAGAAAAAAATTGTTTTTAATGTGAGGCGCCAACTGACTGTTATAGTAAAAAAAAAAAAATTTTGATCACGAGGCGCCAACTGACTATTAATATATATATATATATATATAAATTGAACATGAGGCGCCAACCCAACCCAGTTGGCGCCTCCTATTGTAGAAAAAAAAATTTGAATGTGAGGCGCCGACTCAGTTGACATCTCCCATTAAAATACCTTCCTTCCTTCCTTCATTTGAAACAACCCATATCGATAAAAAAAAAATATTATTATTTTAGTAAATAGTTCTTTTTTTTTTTTACTACTGTGGTTAAAAAGCTGAAGAAATAGAGGAAATGAGAGAAAGATACCTAAAACAATAATAGAATAAATTATTCTGTAGAGAGGACTCATAGAATGGCGGGAGACTAAATTGATGAATATGAAAAATTAAACGAAATTAATTATGTCAGTTAAGTTTGGTTTATATGTTTAATCCAAATCGAATCAAATTAAAGAAATAAGAATATAGATTTGAGTATAGATTTCATGATTTGAAATTCGATGATTCATTTCGAGAATCAATTAATTTGATATAGGTTCTCTTATGAGCTATGTTTTAAAAACTGGACTGGACTGGCTGGTTCAACTGGAAAACTGATGAACCGGTCTTATGTCCAGTCCAATTGAACTAGAGAACCGGTCAGGCAAAAAATCGGTCTATGAACCGATGAACCGATCAGAAACCGATAAAATCGGTTCGCAGCGGTTCAATAAAAAATGTCTAATAAAACATTATTTTGATTTTTTTCTTTAAAAAAATAAAAATCAACCTAAAATATTGTCATTTTCTTTTTTATTCTAAATATAAACTTGTTTTTATTAATAAATATTAATGTGTATTATTAAAACTTAGACTTAAGTATTATGACATATTTAATTTGAACTTTTCAAAGTATTATATATGTTAAGAACCTATAAAATTATATTTTATTTTTAGTTTTTCGTATTATAAATTATGATATTATATATTTTTTAATATTATTTTATGTATTATTTAATTATTATTATTATTTTATTAATGCCGGTTTGACCACGGTTGAATCATTGAACCTTGAACTAGTGTCTTGACTAGTTCAATGATCGGGTCCGGTTTTGAAAGCATAGCTTATGAGTATAATATGAGGTGGCTTTGGTTTTTTTTTTTTTAATACATTATAGGCAACGAAGTTCTCTTTCTAAATATTTAATGCAATTGAATACTTAAGACTCAAACTTAATATTACTAATTAAGTAAAATAACGACTTGAATATGCTTTTAATCCTTGCAAATATAAGGAGTTCCAGTTTTAGTCTTTGCAAAAAAATTCTCTCTTATTAGTTTTTGACATTTTTAAAATAATTTCTTTTAATCTTTGCCATTAGTCTTTCGTTAGTCAACCGTTAGTCTCTATTTATTTTGTCCTGATGTGGCTAATATAGAGCAAACTCACTTGTGCCATGTCAACTGTGTACAACTTGCTAACCTATTTTCTTGTCTCTCTTTTGCTTTGCTTGGTTGAGTGGGGAGGAGGAGAAATTTTTGAATTTTTAGAAATTTAAGTGGTTTGATTGAGTAGAAATAAGTGAGAAATTTTTAAATTTTTTGGTGGGTCTCACTGAGTCTCACTACTTATTTCCACTCTATTTCTCACCTACTTTCATTCACCTCTCTATCTTTCTCCTATTTCTTATCTATTTCTCTCCTATCAAACAACCTAAAATTTTAAAGGCTTAAATATACTTTTGGCCCTTTATCTTTTTAAGAAAATTTGTTTTAATCCTTTATCTTTTAAAAATGTCAATTTGGTTTTTTATCTTTTTAAAATGATTCATTTTGGTCCTTTCGTCAGGTTAAAACTAACACTGTTAGTGTCTTTTGTTTAAAATGATTAATTTTAAACATAATGGCAGTTTTTAACTGCCACTATTTTAGCAAAATCGTTAAGAACTCTAAACTTCTATGAATTCAATTACTCATAATTGGAGCAACTTTTTGAAAAATTGATTGAGGGCTTTTTTGTGTTTCTCAGAGACAATCAAAAACCCTCAAAGTTTGCAGCAAATCATTTCTTGTATTGAGAAAAATTTATGAGTATTGGTTATGCGTTTTTAAAATTTAATAAATAAAATTATTATAGTAGCAGTTAAAAACCATCGCTATTTTAAAATTAATTGTTTTAAAATTGATGCTGCTCTTCTTCGTCTTCTCCCCCGTGGAGCAGCATCTAATCAAAGTGCCAAACACCTGAAAGTCCATCAAGGAGAACACATAAGTTGTGGTTGACGACGTTTCCGAGCATCATGCTAAGGTCGAGGTTGAGGTGGGCGAGGAGGGAGGGGTACCAGACATTTTAGAAGATTCCAGAGTTGGTGGACTTGGCGATGCTGGTGCGAAGGAGATGGCAGTGATGCGATTGTACTGCTCGCCCTTACTCTGAGTGTGGAGGCGAAGAACAACGCAGGACCACAGGGCGGGAGGGAGGGGAAAAGGGAAGACGAAGTGAAAGAAGGGAGGAAGAGGAAAGGAAAAAAAACACATTTATTGACGGTTTTTAATTGCTATTTTTTTTAAAATCTAACTTTTCTGTTATCAAAATTAACCTTGCTGACAAAAAGCACCAAAATGGAACATTTTAAAAAGATAAAAGATCAAAACGAATTTTCTTAAAAACATAAAAAACCAAAAGTATATTTAAGCCAAATTTAAATTATTTCTTATCTATTTCTTACCTCTTAACTTATTTATTACTTATTTTTTTTTATCTATTTCTTTTATCTCTACCGAACAAAGGCTTCATGTTAGAAAGACCTTCACCACGTCAACTCTTAAACGTGCTTGCGTAAACTGTCTTGTTCACTGATATATTTTTTTTCAAATCATATCACGACACAATCCATATCAAAGTTATCCTCAACGCCCGGTGTTAGAGACTGTTAGTCATCCACCTGCAGGTTTTTTTTTTTTTAATATACATTATAGGCAGTGGAGATCTTTTTTTAAATATTTAACGTAACTGAATATTTAAGATTCAGACTCAATATTATTAGTTAAGTAAAATAATGACTTAAATATGTTTTTAATTTTTATAAATATAAAGAGTTCTAGTTTTAGTTTTTGCAAAAAATTTTCTTTTTTACTAGTTTTGACATTTTCAAGGTGATTTTTTTTAATTCTTGCCATTAGTCAACTGTTTTTTTTTGTTTATTTTGTGCTGACATGGCTAATGCAGAGCCAACTCACTTGTGCCATGTCAACTGTGTACAACTAACTAACCAATTTTCCTGTCTCTCTGCATGTTAGAAAACCCTTCACCATGTCAACTCTTAAACGTGTTTGCGTAAACTGTTTTGTTCATTGATCTTTTTCTTTTTCAAATCACATCACGACACAATCTATATCAAAGTTATCCTCAATGCCCGGTGTTAGTCGTCCAGCCTCAACGCCCGGTGTTAGTCATCCACCTGCTGGTGATTTTTTTTTCTCCTTTTTTCCTCTTCGTGATTGAGGCATGGCAGAATAAAGAACCTAGGGTTCTAAAATTTAGTGCTTTGTTCACTTTTAAACAAAACTACTGTTTTTTATGCATGTCTTTAATTTTATATACAGTAGAAAATATAATAGCACCAACTGTCAATAATGCAATTGGATTTGAAAATTCCAAAATATGAAAAACACACTAGATGTATAATTATATTCCTTTGTCCATCTCTTTGACTTTTAATCTTTAACAAATGCTTAAGGATCAGAGAAGGATAAGGTTACTGTCGTCAACCCATTCCATCATAATTAGGTTTCTATTTTTTATATTGTCTTCTATTACATTCTACATTTGTCACAACACGAGGCATTCTATCTAATACGTATTTTTACGCTAAAATAAAGTGTCTCGTGGTCAAAGATTAAATGGAATAGAAAGTTAAAAAGAGAGACTAAAAAAAACAGAATATCTTGATTTTGTGAGACCACCGTATCGGTTTATTGTTCATATTAGATTATTTATTCTGATTGGGTGTGGAGATCACCAAGTGTGTTTTGGTTTTCCATTGTTTTTAATTTATTTTATTTTTTCAGGGATGAGTTTTACAGCTATATTTCACCACGGTGGTCAATTTGTGAAAGATTATGAATGGCTGTACAAAGGAGGGTGTGTCCATGTGGAGGAAAACTTGGACATAGACACTACATTCACAAAGTAGACATAATGGAGTTCAACATTGAAGTGGGGTTTGGGGAATACAGAATGTACTTTTTATTTTGGGATAGGAATGTTTACTTTTGGTATAAGTAGAGCTAGTCAATATAGTTAGTTCCTAATAAAGGTGTTTATCATTACCAGTTGCCTTCTGCAAGTTAGAATCAATAAAAGGTTTTATAATTATTATTCTTTCAATTATGCCAACTTGGCATGTTTCTCATTTATCATAGTCTGCCAACTTGATTAAACATGAATTTATCTTAAATACACCCAAACTGCAATTTTTTATTTTTACTTTAAACTTAGATGTCCTTAAAAATGAATTTCCACTGCAGTTTGCAGACTATAAAATAATGGCTCTGCAGTTTGCAAACTATAAAGCAATGGCTCTGTATTCTATAATCAATATGTATCTGTCAAAGGTCCAACTCAAAATATCAAGTTGTTGAGCAAAAAGCTTACTTGTAGCATGGTTCAAGCAATGGCTTTGTACTGCTATCAATATGTGTATGTCAAGGGTCTAACTCAATATCAAGTTGCTGATCAAAAAGCCTACTTGTAGCATGGTTCAAGGCTTCAAGCCAGGTGCTAGAGATAGTTATTGGTAGACAGAACAACAGGAGCAAAGCATTGGAGTATTCAGACAACTTAGTTACATTGGTCAGTAGCAGATTCCTTGGTTGTTTTATCCAATATATTCCTGGCAACATCAGGCATGGAAGCATTTTCAGGCAGGGACTGTTGAACAATTATTTGATCCAAATCTAGAGTGGCAGGAAGACCACAATAGCAATGTAGGACAAAATTTTAGGAGTGGTTCACATAGGACTTCTATGCACCCAAGAGACCCCTTCACTGTGACCAATCTTGTCAAAGGCACTACAAATGCTAACAAAGAAGGAGGAGCATCTTGTTGCTCCTCTAATCACCCTTCCTAGATGAGAGTACCATAGAACTTCATAACACAAGTGGTGACCCATTTTATCCTCTTAATGCAGTTGATTCAATTGCTACTATGTCCCATGGCTCTTTTTATCCCAGGTGACCATGGGAATGCAGTGAAAACCATTGCACACAACATGTCTGCAGCATAGCTTGTGATTGGCAACTAACTTGGTCTGGCTCAGGCCCATCACATTGAAGGTTGCTAAAAGTATCTGATCCATTGCTATTTAAAATAAATTCTTCAAACAAAGGAAGCTTTTAAGTCAAATTTCCAATACGGTTATGGGAAGCAAACAATGTATACTGTATAATAGTTTCAGGATTATAATTATTATACAATTTTAGATTAATCCGATATATGTAATAGCTCATAAATACTACGTTTGGATACAACTATTATTTCATTTGCGAAATAATAGTTTTCAATGGGGAAAACATAAAGCAAAAATTATAAAGTACTGCTGCAAAATATTTAAGAATTCAAAGCAAACTGAATTTTATAGTTTGTATGAAAAATTATTTAAAAAAAAAAAGAAAGCTTATGTCAGGAGAAAGTATGAGGGGTGTGGGTTACAAGTCATAGTGTTGATGGAGGATATTTTTAAGGAATATGGATGTTGCTGTAGAGAATGCAACAGAGATATAAGGGCAGGGGTATGTAGGGTGGACTAGATTTGAATTACTATATGTTGGTGCTGCTATGCAGTTCTATACTGCTAGAAAATCATTCAGAAATAGATATTTTGCTAATTATGTTATATGCTGGTTCTGTTATGCACCAAAATTAAGTATATGCTGGTTCTGCTAGGCAAAGTGGATAACTTTTATCCAATTTCATCTTGAATGAAAGATTTTTTGTAATCGAGTATAAATTGAACTATAGAACTGTCTGGAACCAGATTTTTGGCTTAATTGTGTAAAGAGAGTTGTGCCAATTAACTTGGTCCACTTTGGCTTAAAATTTTCTTTATGTGTTACTTGAGTTATTTGATCGTGAGAAAAAACATTATACCAAAGGGATCAATAAGTATGTACTTCCCACCTTGATTACTTGAAAGAACTAAATCTTAGTTGACCCAAGAGTATGGACAACACTTCGCATTATTGACCTTGCATAGTTTACTACTTCATAGAATTAGTAAGAGTTATTTTTTGAGATGTATGGACTGGTCCTTGTCTAATTAAATATTTGGTTAAATTAGTCTATAGAGTTAAATTAGCAATTCAAAATGACTTGCATTCTGAAAAATCTCTTGGAATTCATTCTGAAATTGTAAGAAATAGCAAGGAAGCATTACTATTTTATAACAGCAAGAAACATTCATAATTTCTACACAATCCATTTGAAGTAGATAGCCACAAAATGATAAGTTTTTATATATTAAATTCTGCACCTTTGCACTGTGGTTGTTCTGTTTTAGTAAGGTAAATAGCCTTTGGATGGTGAATTTCTGTTTTAGTCATGTATAGGTGGACACTCTTAAGGGAAAAAAAAAGAAAGAAAAGAATTCACCTGTTCAAGCCTGTTGCTATATATGATTGTGATATCTCATATGAAAAGTTTACCAGGGACTTGCGGCATCTTCTGATAAGAAGAAGAAAAGAATGAGCCAATTAGGTTATGTCCAGCTGGACTCACTTAAGTGACATGGCATAGATGATTAGCATTCCATTAGCCAAGTGACCTGGCGCAACATAGGTGACTTGGCATTTTTTAACCACGTCAATGTCAAATAGATGAAGACTACCGGTCACTTTAAAAATGTTGAGGACCTATAAAAGAGAAAGAATTTTGCCAAGATTAAAACTAGAATCTCTTATATTTACAAGGACTAAAAACATATTTAAGCTTAAAATAATTTTACACCAGTTAATCCATGTGCTTGGTGTTGGTGGTTGATTGATTGAATTGATTTAATTTAAGGTTTGACGAAAGAATTTACAAAATCAAACCAATTTAATTATTAACAATTAAAAACTAATATAAAGTAATTAAAATTAAAAAATTTTAATTAAATAATTATGATTTATCATTATATTATAAATCTAAATAACAATTTTTGTACGGGTGAATTTTTTAATTTTTTTTTTATTAAACTGTGTCACTTCTTTTATATTGAGTATCTTATTTTAGTTTTTCACGTTGCTTATTTTTCTTAAATATTCTTATTTCAATTTAGGTAATTTTGATTTAAATTTAAATTAAATTTTAAATGTTAAATCATAATATGCCATATTAAATTGATAGACATAAAAATTATATAACTAGATTCAAATAGTTTATTTTCATAATTTTTCCTCAATTAAAAAAATAATAACGAATAGATAAAACTAATGTTTTTAAAACTAGACCGGTCATTGAACTGGTCAAGATATTAGTTTAAAGTTCAATGGTTCAATCGTGGTTGAACTGTAGTCGAACCGATATTAATAAAATGATAATAATAATTAAATAATATATAAAATATATTAAATAAATATAATATCATAACTTTTTAACACTAAAAATTAAAATAAAACATCATTTTATATTTAGGATTAAACATTTTTTTCATCCTTCTAATATGAAAAGGTTTGCTTTTAGTCCTTCCTTTAAAAAAGGTGGACTTTTGATTCTTCATTTATGAAAATGTGTCACAATAAACTCCTATCACTAACTCCATTAGTTGTAATTAGATGTAATTTGTGGCAGTTTAAAATATGATTTCTAGAGGTGTAAAACCTCAAAAATTTCAATTCACAATTTGGTTAAAGTTGACATTGATTGGTAGTTTCATTTTAGTAAAGGATACACGCATCAATGTTCCGCCTTCTCATTCTGTCATTCACTTCCATCATCAACTCACGCACAAAAAACAAACATTGCATTCGAAAAAAAAATTGTAGCAATACAGAATTAACCATAGCCATAGAAACACTTATCCAGCCCCTTCAACTCCTCCCAAACCCTTTTCATTCTGTCATTCATTTCCATCATCGAACCCTTTAATTTTCCCCAAATAATTGGAGCAATATAAAATTCCCTCCACCATGCACACCCTCCCCCGCCACCTAAGATCCAGCTTTACCCCATGCTCTCCCACGCACTGTTGTGTGGTTTGAACGCTATGTTGTTGTGGTCCACCATAGCGTATATCTTGTCGAGGTTTTGAAATCTAAAATTTCACAGCCCTACTTCCCTTTTCTCTCAACCCCTCATCTTCCTCTTCGATTTTTAACACACTAAAATTAGAACCATCCAAACACCCTTACTAGTTGGGGTTAGAACCCCGGGAAGTTGTTCCCCACTGCTTTTACAAGAGAGGGTCTCACTGACTTTGTAATAAGAGTGACAAACGAATGGATCAGATAAATTTTTAGTCAGATTATAATAGATTGAATGAAAATAATTTATTAATTTATTTTGATCTATTAAAAATTTATTAAAAAATCTAATCCATTTAATAAAATTCAATCTAATCCATCCATTAATAATTTTTGATGGATGAATATCCAATTCATTCACAAAAATAACATATTTTAAAAATTAAATAATTTTATTTTTAAAATATTTTCTCCTCTTCTCTCTTTTATTTTTTTTTCTCTTTTTCTAACCTCTCTCCTACTTTCTCTCTTTAATTTTATTGTGTTAAAATAATTTTTTTAAATTACTACAGAAATTATGTTAAAAAAAAAATAACTACCAAAGAATTTTCAAAATGTAGATAATTGAATTTTTTTTTTACTATAATTTAAAATAAAAACATATTTCAATAATTTTAATTTTGTGTAGAGAAAATCGATAAAATTTAAATATAATTTTTTAGTAATTCACATAATAGCTATGATGTAAATTTGAATTACCAACTAATTATATTATAAATGTTTAGGTTTAAGAAATTATTTTTTAAACTTGATTAGAAATTTTTTATTTTTTAATGACTACTCTATTTTTTTTAATGAAAATCTAATTATAAGACGAAAAAACAAATTATTTTGAAAAAAAAAATGATTAGACATATTTTTTTTATTTTTTTTATCTAATGAATTTTTTTTTATTTAATGTAATTCAATGAATTTTAAAAAGATAGTAAATGAATCATTAATCATTTATAAAATTAAATGGATAGATTGAATCCAATCCATTATAATTTTTTTATGTAATGGATGAATTGAATATATTTATTTGTGGATGGATTGAATAAATGATGAATAAATGGATTGTTTTGCCATCTTTAGTTTGTAGTCAGGCGAGGAAAGGGACTTTACATCGCAGCATCCAATGGAGGATTTTAGCCACGGTGGAGAGGAGGGCACCATACATGGTGTCAGAGGGTGGCGTGAGTGGCGGCTTTGGCGACCCGAATAGAGAATTCGGTGGAAGAGTCCGACGGAGGTTGATGACGACGACTAAAGTGTACTAGGCTCTGGTGGCACTAGGAGAAGTGTGGCTAAGCATGCGGCGGCAATTGGCCGCCAGTGTGGCGCTACGGGATTTCAAATCCCTATTTTTGGCTTTGCTCTCTCGTTGCAGAGGCGGTGCAACAGTCACATGATGCCCATGACAAATTTGGATGGCTTTTCTTTTGAACAAAGCACAAATTGTTTTTTTTAGATGTAGTATTTTGTGCATGGGCGTTGAAGGTGGAACGAGAAAGAGGGATGTTGATATGTGTATCTAAAAACGAGAAAGAGGGATGTTTTCTGCGTTTTTCGAATGCAGTGTCTTGGAAGGCTTAAAATTGGAAACTTCATTTTGATGGTCAAAATACGCCAATAAATTTTAACTTTAACCAAACTGTGAATTGAAATTTTAGAGGTTTTATACAGTTAGATGTCGTATTTTAAACCATTACAAATTACATCACTGTTAACTATATGAGTTTGTGATAAAAGTCTATTATGACACATTTTCATAAATAGAGAATCAAAAGTTATCGTTTTTTAAATGATGAATTAGAAGCAAATTTTTTTATATTTAAAAAGACGAAAAAAATGTTTAACTTTTATATTTATTTACAATCTTTATTAAATATGTATTTTTATTTATCTTAAAAATATTTTAGATTAAATTTTAAAAAATTAAAAACCACGGGTTCAAACCGTTGCACAGGTTTTTTACTGATATTTATTGGTTTTGGACAGGTTTTCACCAGTTCTAAAATCATCTCATTTTTTTGAATTAACGGACCGGTCACCGGTGAAGCCGAAGGAAATGAAGATTTTAATTGGGCACGGAAAATAAAAAGAGTAAAAGACGTCCCAAAATTTGGCTTTTTGTAGTACGTAATCTCTGTTTTCCTCATATTTCTTTTTTGAGGCCCAGATGTCATGTCTGAATGTCACGTGCCATAATTAAAAAAGCGAAGGAAAAAATATCCCATCAAAACAACTACAATTCTACAAAAGAGAACAGTATTATAAGATAAGAAAAAGAAAATGAAAGAAAAGGGGAACAAAATATCAGACTCAAAGAAGAAAGAAAAGAAATAAAATAAAATAAAATCGTGCGAGGCATTAACATGCGCTTCTTCATCATGATACGTTCTGTCCCTCTAATTACTAGATCCACGACACCCTTATAGTCCTTCTCTGATTAAAGGTTCGTTCTCTCGAAAAGCTCAATTTGCTTTAAATTAGTGTTATACTTTCTTTAATCCAATATTTTCTGGGCACCCTGGAAGTTTCTTGGATCGTAGTTCGACTTGCATGCCTTTTTTTTTTCGTGTTAATTTTGCCATGTATTTATGTATGTTTGTCATCTACATATGTGGTAATTAAATTGAGGTATGTCTTGTTATGTTTTTTTTTTCTCCTGTTAAATTTCTTTAGCTCTGAACTCTGGTTAAATTACTTAGCATCTAATTTTATTTATTTATTTATTTATTTTTGTTTCAGTTTTTGGAATTATGTGTATATTAATAATTTGGATTGATTTTGGGTCAGTTTCGGGTAATTGAATGTTAATTCTCAAATTTTTTACTTTCCAAACTGTTTGTTCTGATGTGAAATTGAGCATTCGTTTTGTAATCCTTTTTTGGTTCTACCATTTCTGGGTTTGTTAAAGCAAATGAGTTAAATTTTAGATGTGGCTTCGCTATAAACTTTTTCTTCCCCTTTTCTAAATCGCAAGTTGCTGATAATATTTTGCAATCTATATTTAGTTGAAATTGCTATGTCTATGTTATCCAATTATGCTGAATTCTGCTTAAGTAGTTCTCACAGGTTGCAATCTAAATGCACTCTACAGGAAGCAAAATTTAAGCTGGTACAGTTTCTTCTTTTAAAGCAGCATGTCCCTGGGTACATCCAAAGCAGTTTTTCAGGTTCTGTCCAGGGCTGTACCTCAAACTGGGTATAATGAGCCTCGTGTGAACTCTTCAGATTTAACATTACATTCCTGGTTTGGAGTAAAATGTATGAAGAGAAGATCCTCAAGGCATAGGCATTTAGTTGAGTGTTCTAGCATGCTTCAAAGTCAGTTAAGACCTCATCAATTTCAGTGGATGAGTGTCAGTTTCCACGACTATAAGACATATAGTCATCCATGGTTGCAGACATGCAAATGCCAACCGGCTGAAAGTGCGAGTGGGATAACTGCAGGAGATGGAAATGGATCAAGACTTGTGAATGATGTTGAAACATCAAATTTGGTAAGCAATGTGACGAGTGCAAAGCATATCCAAGAATTTGAAGATGTCCAAGCCCAACAGTTGAAACAGGAAAAGGAGGTTTTGACATCTAATGGTACAAATGGAGCTATCACAGACGGCTTTGACACAATTAGCCCCAGCTCCATTGAGGAAGAAGCGTGGGACCTATTAAGGGAGTCTGTAGTTTATTATTGTGGCAATCCTATCGGAACTATTGCTGCAAAGGACCCAACCAGTTCCAATGTTTTGAATTATGACCAGGTCTTTATTCGTGATTTCATTCCTTCTGGAATTGCCTTCCTATTGAAGGGGGAGTATGATATTGTTCGGAATTTTATCCTTTATACACTTCAGTTGCAGGTAATGTCTTGGAATCTTGGTCTTATAACACATAACATGTGCTGGTAAAAGCTAAATTTGATACAACTAGGTCATTTACATGCCTTAGATATATTTTCTTTTTTAATTGATTATTCCAAAGTTATGCAATTGTGATTTGTGTTATGCCTTTACAAAGTTACTTTTATTCATCAGCATTACTGTTTTCAATCCTACAAATCTAACTCTAGCTGTTTCTCCATTGGCTTGTAACTTTTTTGGTGAATAAAGTAAAATACTAATTTTCTTTTTAAGAAACATGCTGAAAATGCTTGTGTTTGATAATTAATATTGATGTGAATTGTCTACAGATAGAATACCATAGGGCCTCTGCTGTACATAATTAATGGAAAGGACATCAAATAATACTTTTCAGTAGTAAATCTTTTTTTCTTTGCTCTTCTTTTGCCTTAAACTGTATTATACTTAATGAAAGGGAGGAAACAGCCATTTGGGGAAAAGAGGGGGGGGGGGAGGGGGAGTCCTTAAATTCTTGTCAAGATGTGCTTTGTTGTTTCTGATACACTGTCTTGAACCCACACATCCATATTTCAGAGCTGGGAGAAAACAATGGATTGTCATAGTCCAGGACAAGGTTTGATGCCTGCTAGCTTTAAGGTTAGGACAGTTCCTCTGGACGGTGATGCTTCTGCAACAGAAGAGGTTTTGGATCCTGACTTTGGAGAGGCAGCCATTGGACGTGTAGCTCCAGTTGATTCAGGTAAAATAAATAATCAAATCATTAGAAATATTTTTTTACATAGCAGAAGAAACTTATCGTAATTCTCCTTGAATTGTTGAACATATTTCACATGTGATCTCAGGATTGTGGTGGATTATTTTATTGCGAGCATATGGAAAATGCTCTGGTGATCTATCAGTTCAGGAGAGAGTTGATGTGCAAACAGGAATTAAGATGATTTTGAAGTTGTGTCTTGCTGATGGCTTTGACATGTTCCCAACCTTATTAGTAACTGATGGTTCTTGCATGATAGATCGGAGGATGGGAATTCATGGGCATCCTTTGGAGATTCAGGTAAATAAGATTTCCGTTCTTTCTTCAATTATATGATATTTATAAATTTGTATTTTCTAATGCTGGGAATGAAAATTTGCTGCTTATTCTTCACTATACATTTACTTAGATAGAGGGAAAATGATGCACTTTTGTGCACCATTTGGCAAGAAGCAAGAACAAATTTTCTTGTGCTAGATTGAGGACCTGCATTCCCGTACCTCATTCTTGTTAGTGATTGAGCTTTCTCTTTTATTTTTTGTAAGAGGGTAGTGGTATTAGGTATTTTTTATGTATTTGAAAGTTTTTGATATTATATATTTTTATGCATGAAAGATTCAACTTCATGTTGTTTTTTAATAGGGGTGGAAAAATTAACTTATATTCTCATTAATAAAGGGACTATGCTCTAAGAGTTTGAATTGATTGAAGAACGAGGTTGGAGTGCTGGATGAATTCATATTTGTAGGCAGCAGTAACAGCCAACTATCTGAGATACATTAGAGTTCATAAAATCATCATTTTTGGAAAAGAGTAATGTAAATTGTTAAATAAACTAAACAATAACAAAAGCTGATCCATCTGAATTGATAAATATTGAAATGCTATTGGGCATAAAAATTAAACCAATAAATTATTGGAATTACAAACAGGACACATCTCTTTCCATAATAGATTAAGGCTTGGTTGGTTCATGAACAGAAGGTCCCCATGGCTTTTACTATTTTGAACTTTTAACATTCTCTTCAATAACAGTAATTGATACTACTTGACACCTAATTTTGTAATGCTTAGAGGCATTCTTTCCTTATTTTGACTGCCCTTATGGTAGTCAAGACAAGTGAATACTTGCAACAAATTTTGGGACTAAGAATAAATGCATCCATCTGGTATTTTCCTTATGATTGTGCACGTGGATTGACATAAATATGTGAAAAATTGACACACAAGCAGGCACATGCTGTGTAATTTCACCTTTCGAACACAGTTGTTTGACGAAAGTAAAGACATCAGACATCAGACATCAGACCTCAACACCTTCATCTTATACAACTACCTATATCTTTCTCAAATGCCTTGGTTAAGCCATATTAGAATTTAGAACGTTAATAGATTGAATTTGTTGCTCTGTTGCATGTTGTAAATACCACAATCTTTTGATAAATAAATTCTCCTTTCTGGAAAATGAGGGAATCACATGATAAAATCACGTACAAGGTAAAAATGATTCTGTAAGGTTTTACCTAATTCACTATTACCATAAAAATTGAAGTTTACATTTTCTGTTTTAAAATATTTTTTGTATCTGTCTCTTTTGTCAAATAAATTTCTCAAGAAACAATTGTGTCTATCGGAGATACTTACAATTAAAGATCAAATTAGTGTTCAAGTAATCTTCTCTAACATGCATTCTCTTTTAATTTTTGTTTATTTTTCTGTTTCTAGGCACTGTTTTATTCTGCCTTACTTTGTGCACGTGAGATGCTTACTCCAGAAGATGGATCAGCTGATCTTATACGGGCACTGAACAACCGTCTGGTAGCTCTTTCATTTCATATTAGAGAATACTATTGGCTTGATTTGAAAAAATTAAATGAGATTTACCGTTACAAGACAGAGGAGTACTCATATGATGCAGTTAATAAGTTCAATATATACCCAGACCAGATTTCTCCTTGGTTAGCGGAATGGATGCCAAACAAAGGAGGCTATTTAATTGGTAACTTACAACCAGCTCACATGGATTTCCGATTTTTTTCACTGGGAAATTTGTGGTCTGTCGTAAACAGTTTGGCCACAGTGGAACAATCACATGCCATATTGGATCTTATTGAGGCCAAATGGTCAGATTTGGTAGCAGAGATGCCATTCAAGATTTGTTATCCTGCTCTTGATGGTCAGGAGTGGCAGATAATCGCAGGCAGTGATCCTAAGAACACGTACTGTATCTTTTCACTGTGTTTGTGTTTTTCTGTTATCTTATTATATTTTTCATCAACTGATTTGTTTTATTTGTTTATTTTTTGGCAGACCTTGGTCCTACCATAATGCAGGCTCCTGGCCAACACTGCTCTGGCAGGTTAGTTACAGTGGCAAATTTGGGTACAGTTAAATCTCTCTCGTCGAAACAGTTCTTATTTAAAGCTTCTATACTCTTTTTCACCTTAGCTCTTATTATAGTATGTCCTATGGATATTTTCTTTCAGCTAGACATGTAACTGAATGAGCTTAGTTGTCATTATTTAGCAGTAAATGTCCTGCCATTTATTTTATTTTATATGTAAAATTCTTTTCATAGTGTACCTGATTTCTTTATTCAAGTATTGCAAATAGGAAATATCAGGTACAAGCTTTTAACATAAAATTTTCCTATTGCAGCTCACAGTTGCATGCATAAAGATGAAGAGAACACATATTGCTGCAAAAGCTGTTGAGATTGCCGAGAGACGCATATCAAGAGACAGGTGGCCAGAATACTACGACACGAAGAGATCTCGATTCATTGGAAAGCAATCTCGGCTATACCAGACTTGGTCAATTGCAGGATACCTTGTCGCAAAGCTGCTGTTTGCAGACCCAAGTAAAGCAAACATACTGATCACTGAAGAGGATTCTGAGCTTGTGAATGCCTTGATTAGTGCCAACCCTAGAGGAAAGCGGGGGCGCAAAAATTTGAGGCAGACTTACATTGTATGAGTCTTTTTAACTGCAATTCATTGGGTTCCTTTTGGTCAATTCATTTTTCTTCTGATTAGGTGCATGTTATTCTAGAAACGGCAGGAGTATGCAAACATATATTGTCGTTTGGGTTGGTTGTGATGAAACAGAATACTAGTATATATGAATGTAATTGTGAAAAGTGATGTCACTACTTCAGGTTCAGGATTGTAAGTAGCAACAAAAGATACTGTTAATCATAGATGATGATTGATGAGGACTTTTATACTGGTAGTTTCTAGAGAAAAAAAACTAGTTTCCCCCCTCTTTGCAGATCATAGAATACCACTTTTCCTAACTGCCGTAGTGAACGAATCTGAAATGGAAGAAAAAGTGCTGTTGGCCAATAGAATTCAAGGTTAGCGAGTAGTAGTATTGGACCGTTGTGCTTGTTAAGTGATATATGCAAATTGCACACTCTAATAGGAGATCAAATGGATATGCCAGCTATCAGTAAGAAAAACATGAAGAAAGAAAAAGTAAGAATTGGAGTGACTTTAGGAGTTCGTTGTGGTTGAAATTGGGTTTGGATATTAAATAAAAAAATTTATCTAAACTCCTACTTGTGCCCACCTGTCTGTGGTCTATTGGCACTGCAAGGTCATCAGATCAACAATATTATAGTGATTCTATTTGCACCGTCCTTTTTTCTCATTATACTCTATTTGCACCCATGACATCTTTGAACAGGCACTAAAATTTTAACATCATGGGTGCCTGTCATTGCAACTCGTGCCTTATACTCTGGATCAACAATTTTACTTGCAGGCTTCCAGAGATTAATGGAAGTGTAAAATTTTTACTGCTTTCGGAATTTAGTTTCCAAAAGTGTTAAAATTTTTACACTTTTCGCATTTAGTTTACGGAATGTATTAACTAAAATTCAGAACATTTATTTATTACCAAAAAATATGTTTTAGAAATTAGTTTCCAAATAGTGTTATTTTTGAGAAAAAATTTATGAAATGTAGGAGGGGTTGCGAAGATAAAAGAAGGAGAGGCGTAAAAAGAGATTCCCTCAATATTATTCTTTTAACACTGAAAAAGAGATGGAAAAAAATGTGAGAAAATACAAAAAATAATGTTTTTTAGTTAAAAAGAAAATAAAGTAAAAATAAAAAGGTTTGATTTCAAGAGAGAAAATTTCAATTTTTCTTAATTCAAATTTCAATTTTTTCCTCTCATTTTCTTTCTATTCGGAGTAAATGTGAGTTTCGTACTTTCAATCAGATATATGCGGGTAACTTTTCAAAATATTTAGATATTAGCTTTTGGCGTGCCTGTTTTGAATACAATCACATAATAGAATATATAAATTCTCATTTTGGTCCTTGACATTGTGAAGCACTTTGATAATAGTCTCTAGAATTAACATAATGACAAATAAATTCATAAAATTGAATTCCGTCAGTCACATAAGTTCCTATTGTTATCCAACGACATTAACTTTATTATCCAACATCTGACGTGACACGTTATTTGCCATTTTGACAACCACATATCAGCTCATGTAACTGTCCGGTCATAGACATATTACGATGGACCAAAATGATAATTTCAGGATTAAAATATAATGGTAACTTTATCCTTGTCATGTTGTGTTTGCAGTGCCACTGCCTCAAATGACCTTGCAATTCCCATATCTTTACACTAACCATAGAACCCCACTTATTAGATGTGCAAATGTATCTTTTTTTATGACCTCGTGAAAGGATATACCTTTTCTGTCTCCGTATATTTTTCTCTATTTCTTTCATAAAAAAAATATAAAAAATAGAAAACCTTGGTCAATTAATAGCAACGCAGAAAAGGTCACGAACAAAAGCAAAATTCATATTTTCTTCAAATATCCCTGCGGTGCATATCAAATTTTGACTATTAAAAACAAATTAAAAATGAGATTTCATAATACCCAACAAAGAAAAAGGATGTGCAAAACAAGCACCATGTTAACCTATTTGTTTGAAATTTAATTATACAGAAGAAAGGCAAAGAACTCCAACACTATTTAACAGCGAAAGCTATAAGCTATGGATAAGTCCCGTATGCATGTAACTATAATTAAGTATTAGCCATGAGTACATGTGTGTTTACATTTACGTGCCAACACCATACAAGTTTAAAAGTATTAAATGTTAAAGCAATATAGTAAGGGAGCCAATCAAACCAAATTTTCGGCCAACTGGTGTCCCATAAGGTTTATGTTGGTGATTTTGTAGCCAATGCAAGAGCCTCGAGTGTGTCCATGATAAGGTTGACCCACCAAAGCTGTAGCAAGAGCATATACATTAGAAACAAATGTGTAAAAGAGGGGTAAACGTAGGTAGATGTGACTCTATTTGTAACTAGGGAAAAAGAGAGACACTCTATGTCTCGATATATATATATATATATATATATATATAAAACATAAAATAAAAGAAAGAGAAGAAGGAAGTTAAATATAAAATAAGAATGCGTAATTAAGGAGTAAAACTTTAGTTATGAAATGGGGACAATAAGATCAGTTATCGCCATTACTTATTGTTATAGATTCTAAAAACTATTATGAATTTCAGGAACTAAAATATGAGTTTAGTCTCACATAATATTTGCATATTCAACTCTAAAGGGCCGGCACATATTCTAAATGTCATAGTGGGAAATTTAATTCCAAATAATTCAAAAAAAGAGTATGTATTCAAATCCCACCATATAATATCTTCAAATATTGGAGCAACTTTAATGCGAATTCTTCACCGCTCCTTATCTTAATTTTGTAAAAAAGAAACGTCTACATGATATTATGGTTGTTTATAGAAGTAATTAAAAAAGTGGCTTTTAAACATTTTTAATTCTTTTTTTACAGAATCTGATAGTAAGACTTGGAAAAGAAAAACAAACGGTACCACTATTACATATGTTTTTTTTATCCAGCAGTCAAGTTTGCAAAGGTAAATATTTGAATTTGATTTTGAATATATATAATTCACTAAAATAAAGTGCAACAGCTTTCAACTAGGCTAGAAAGTAATTGTTTGTTTGAATGGACATAAAATGATGGGAGAAAGAAAATTTAAAAATTTGAATTTAAGAGAAAAAGAAAAGAAAAAAAATGATTTTTTTTTCAAGTCAATTCTTTTCATTTTCTCTACAAACAAATAAAAAATGTACTATTTTTCATTTCTTTTTTCTTCTCTTTTCCTTAAACCAAACATAGTGTAAATGTTGAAAAGACCACGTTCTTCTTCACAAAAAGTGACCCATGATGTTAGACAAAGTATAATTTAGTGTAGTGGCTTTAAGGAGTGTTAGTTTGATTTAGATTGATTTTGAGGTAAAAATATAATCCAATTTGATCTAAAGACTTGTGATTTTATTTGAATTATGTTTCAAACTCAAGTCTGCTACATTATTAGACTCACCAAATCTAAAGTATTGTCTATTCTGACGTTCGCATGGGCCTCATGGTTTTGTCCTTAAACCTCAGTGGGTTAAAGAAAAAAGATGTTTATAAATTATTCTTGGCTTTGATTCCTAAGCAATGTGAGACTTTTTTAGTACACTAAAACAAATTAATTTTAGAATAATACCATATTTGAAATAATCCTATCCAATATTTTGCTTTTGTCTTCTTCTTTTTTTTTCGAAGAGAACACTTTCAGTTTTTTGGGTCAACTAATAAATGGAATTTTATTAACTAAATAGAAATCTAAACCAATACATAATTTTCTCTGGTGGTTAATTTTTCACTTACAAGACAATATTTATTATGTAAAAAGTCAAATACATAATATATACATGTTCAAAGCATTAAATCTCATTATAAATCACAACTTGGTCTAAATTACAAATCACAAATCAAAATAGTTTCAAGTTTTCTAAAAATACAATTATATGTTTATAACGAATTGAACAATACAACAACTTGTAGATTAGATTTTACAAGGACAGAATAGGACAACTAATATAAGTTTAGTATGCTCGTAATTCGGCTTGATTTGAACTTAAGAATTAAAAATTAAATCAAACGGAATAAAAAAAAGGTAGTTTTTCAGTTTTCTCTTTTTTTAGACATCAATTTACTTTATTTTTAACCTTTTTTTTTTATTTAACAATTTGAAACAATTTGGATTGATTCTTAAATACCCAGTGACTTCTTAGCTGCTAAAGGTTTGGAAAATTATCAAAGTTCTGTTGCTCCTAATGGTAGGCAGAAAAGAGCTCTATGGCAGCCACTACACACGCTATCTAACATGAATCACTTTTTTTTTTAGAAGATATTGATTGTGGTCTTTTAGACATTTACCTTTTGATCCGACATTTGATTAAAAGTTGTTGCAGAATCACGACTCATGTTCTATTTGTCCTTTCTCTTTATAAGTTCTTATAAGTTAAATGAGTTATAAGTTATAGGTTAATTAAAATGACTTATTATATATATTTTTTCTTTCAAACATGTGATATCACTGTTTATATTTTGTAATATCACTCTTATAACTTTAGTTATTCTCACATCAATCTATTAGCAATAGAAAGAAAAAATTAACAGAAGTTAACATGTTTAAGGCAAAAATATACTTTGAACAAATTAGGACTTAATAACATAGTCCCAGGTACGCTTAAGGAATATGATAAACAATAGTAGTTACATTATATCTAGATGAGTACTACCCTAGTATTAATACATAAAATAATTATAAACTTATAAGTGAGATATGATTATAGTACTCTATTAGTATATATCATAACACATTACTAAAAATAACGAATTAGCAATCAAATTAATGATGAAAAATATTATTTTTCCATCACTGATTCCTAGATCACTAAATTTAGTGACAATTTATTTTGAAAATTATATGTAAATTCTTCCATTACCAATTTCAATTTTTTTAGTAGTGATATTTGTAGAACTATAAGCCAAAAATTACACAACTGCCAATAGTTCTATTATCATGTCATAAAAAAAATATCGTCAGTAATAGCTTACTAGATACATTAATTAGAAACGTAACAAAATACATAAAGTATGAAATTGAGACCCCAACCCAAAAGTAGTTCTCTCTAAAGTTGTCCAAAATAGAAACTTTAATGAGATTTACATCCCAACGGGTATAACAAAAAAAAAAATCGAAAAAAATAGGGATGACTTTCAACCATATATTAGAAACCAATTAAGACTATAAAATTTGGGACAATAAATCCAAGTGGTCATTCTATCAAAATTCAACATAACCATCATAGTTCAAGAGCAAGTAATCATACTATCATTCATAAACATAAACTTGATACTTTGCCTTTTCATCCTTTGGCATTTAGGTTTATTTAAGTTCAAAATCTTTCGAAAGGCATTCCCTTAGAGGTCACTTGTGGGACTCTTTTGTTCCATGTCATACATTATACCAAAAATGCAATTTCTCAACATTATAATATTTATTAAAAGGCAAAATCTTTATTGTGGAACTTTTTTTTTTTGGGTGAACTTGAGATATTCCCTAGTTGAGAGTCAATGACTAATCTTTAAGGTATTGAAATCCATTTAAGATGTTGACATCTCTCAACAAATATTTTTCCACACACACGAACCTGGAAATCAAATGTATGACTACATGCTTAAAGGACATGGTTATTTGTCAACCATACCACACCATGGTAGTTCTTTATTATGGAATTATGTAGCTACTTTAATACAAACCTTTAATAGTATAGTGGTAGTAAAATGGAAAGTTTTGTATTGAAAAACTTTTTGCAAAATCAGTGAAAATAGTCAGAGAAAATGTCAACAATCAATCTCACTTTTTCATACCTAGTTCACATGGGATAATAAGAAATAGGCTTAAATATTTTTTTAGTCTTTTAAATTTTGTCCAAGTTTGCTTTTAGTCCCTCAAATTTAAAAGTAATTTTTTTAATCTCCCTAATTTAGAAATAACCCACTTTTGATTCCTATTTTGTGATCTTTTTGGTCCCTGCTAAGGACCAAATTGTGAGTTATTTTCAAATTACGAGAACAAAAAAAAAAAACTTTTAAATTTCAGGAACCAAAAATAAATTTAGCCGAAATTTGAGGGATCAAAAAGATATTTAAGCTTAAGAAATATTATGACAGACAATGTCCATTAATAGGTTGTATACAAGGAAGAATAGGAGAAGAATAGAATATCATAGCCTTTGAGTGGTAACATGTCTTATATGAATTGTCTTGTGCCTTTGAGTGGATGAACTATCTTATATGAACTGTCCTATACCTCTGAGTGGCTAAACCATCTCAACGAATCATTGTATACCTTTGATGGCTAAACCATCTTATATGAACTATCTTATGCTTTTGAATGGTTGGACCATCTTATGATAGCTAACTAACATGAGTGGTTGGATGAGAGACTTATAAGAGGGAATAAGAGAATTAGAGGTGGTAAACAAAACTATAATCATTCAAAAGTAAGAGGATCAAATTCTCTTGATCGAACAATCGTATCAAGGATAAAGACATGCAACATTTAAACATACCAAAACAAATCATTCATAGACTTTAGAACCTTCATTATCCACATTAATTAAGCAAATTCATAATATTATGAACATTAGCTAGTTTGAGAGTTTTTTAGGTAGGGAAACAATGAACTCAAAAATCATTCATATGATCTCACATGTAAGACCCATTATAGGACTATAACATGTTAAAGCCTTGTCAAACAAGATTTCTTTGCCCTCACATTCTTCTAGCAAAAAACAACACTCATTTCATGAGATGAACATTTAATAACATATACAAAATAAACGAGTTGTAGAGATTAAACAAGTTATATTCACTAGTTATACTCTTCTTACCAGATTAAGGTGGCTTGACTATTTCTTGATTCATCAAAAAGTGAATCAAGTTGGATTATTTCACTTTTTGGCCAACCCTAGATATGGTTTAACTTAGTCTTTATTGAAATTTACATTAAATAGTTTCTATTGAAATTTACATTTTGACAAAAGCAAGAAAAATTGTCTTGAGCTTAAATAATTAATTAGATAAATTATAAATTTTTAAAGTAATGTAGACTATGTGAACAATAACTTTTTAAAATATATTACATATTTTATTTTGAGTTTAATTTTCATGCACTATTAATGTAAAGATTTTTATATAGTCAATCAACCCAAAAACATTATAAGTATGACTTTTAAAGTAGTTTTATATAAGTCAAAAAACTTAACATACATAACAATTTGTGATTGAATGACAATATAAAAATTGTTTACATTGTCAATACATTCTAATTAAAATATTTTATTTTTTTAAAAAAATTAATTCATTAATTACTTTCAAATTTCTATTTTCATTTTTTTCCTGTATCTCATCGACCTTTTCGGAACAAGTGTATTTAATTTTTATGTTATTTTTGGCATCAAATATTAATTGCTTATACCGTTAAATTAATTCCTTCCTAATTTTCTTTTGATATTTAAATATACTATTTTTCCTTAAATCTTAGCTAAATTTATTTATTTATTTGAATTAATTATACAATTTTTTTACAACTTTGAACTTTTCCTCTTAAATATTTTTTAAATTATTTTTAATATTTTATTAAAATTTTAAACTATTCATAATATACATTAAATGCTTGTTAATTTCAAAAAATATATATGATACTTCATTTGTTGGAGGGAAGTATATATAAACACAAGTGGATCCCTATTATGAAATTTAAGATTTTATTAAGAAATATTGGTTAAATAATATTTAATACATTCTATTAAATGATTTCAAATACTTATTTAAAAGGTCCTATTAATGAGAGCAGTTTCAACTCTGTAACTTTAATAGAGTTGTTTAAATGACTTTTTAGTGGGTCCTACACACATCACACTTAAAAAACTTTTATTATTTTTTCTCCATCGGTAAACAATTAAATGAGTTCTACTTACTGAAATTATTTATTGAAAAAATCCTTTATTTCTCAACGGTTAAAAAAAATACAACTCATTTATTTCATCTTACTTTCCCGAAGCATCATCACTTTCCCATTTCAAACCCTCTCACTTCTCATTTCAAGCCATCACCAGTTCATAGAGAAGAGGCATCGAGTTCAGGGGTTACGATTGGTGGAGACGCATCTAGCACATTGGTTATGGGGTGAGGTTTGGGTTCGAAAGGGAGAACAAAGAAGGGTTAGTGGATTTGGGTTCTCTAAAGGGAGAATGAGGAAGCAACAATGTAGTCGCTGTGGTTGCAGATCTCTCCCCTCCCTTCTCCTCCTCTTTGGTGATAAATCCTTCTAGCCACGATGTGTCTCCCACGACAGAATGCATGGTTAAGGCCACGACCAAGATCCTCTTGGCTTTGGTACCCTTTGCTTTATTATTTTTCCTCTTGTTTTGTCTGATGCTGTTACTGTTTGGGTAATTATTTTTTTAATGCTTAAGAACCCGTTCTTGTAGAAGAACCCTTCTTACACCTGGAAGCCATCCCATCTTTCTCCAATGGTGAAACTCAACAAGAATCGGTTCTTAACTTCAAGAATAATGCAAAGCACTTCCGTTGGAGATACTGTAAGAGTAGCAATGATTAGTATGTACCTCCTTTATTTTATTTATTTATTCACTGTTGTGAGAAAATTTATTTATATTTATGTGTCTTATTAAAAATTCAAGATAATACTAATTATTATTTTTAATTATATTTTTATCTCTATCTAATTATTAAATACTTTACATATTTATCACAAATAAAAAAGAAATAATATTTGATTTTATATTAGGAAGTTAAAATTATTTTTAATATAAATAAAAATTTATTTACATTTCTTAATTTATGTATTAGACAGATAGAAAAGAAATTATTAAATTAATCGATTGAGTACTTAATGCATTCTATTAAATATTTTCAATTACTTAAAAAAGTATTCATTCAATGGCTTCAGAAGCAAAAGGTTTTAAATAAGAAAAAAATTTCTTACATTAAAAATATAAACGTCATTTATTTTCTTTATTTGTTAATAACTTAACAAAAAATTTCCACTTTTTTTATTTTTAACATTAGCAACTAATATTTATAAAAATGAATTATTTTTATATTTTTAATATAATAAATATTTTTATTGAATATGATAATGATACTCATTAATATTTCTTTTATTTAAAAAATATTACATAATTTTTATATTTTTTATATAATCAAAAGTGGATGCAACCTTTGTAACCGAATCCAAATACCCATGCAATCGAAACGAAGAAAAATAAACTACCAACATATACATATTTTTTTAAAAAAATCTTCCACGTTAGATTTCGTCAAAATTACTGAATCAATTCCAAATAAACAATAAAAAAATCAATTTGAATCTATTGTTAGTATAAAAAAAATTACAGTATCATCTAATCATATTTTGTCATGTATATAAATTTGTTAACTTTTATAAAAACTATTTAAAAAATCATACCTAAGATGGTTTTAGTTGACAATATAAAAATATTAACACTAATAATACATAAGAATTAAATTTATAAAAAAACCCAACCGAAAAGAATCTCAAGAAAAAAAAAACATTAAATTTCTTCAAGTTTACACAACCGATCGACAACATACCTAGTATTTAACCCACCCTACTCTAATAAATTATTCTTACATACAACCAATCCTTTATTTTACATGAAGTTGTGATGTTTCAAAAACCGTGCGTAGTTATTTGAGTATAATTTATGTACTGTCAGCGTTATATATATATATATATGTGTGTGTATGTATGTATAGATATTTAATAGGAATTCATCCCATCACCATATCATATTAATGAATAGGATGATGCATGTGATGATAAAATAAATTCCTATTACATGTTTGTGTAATTTTTTTTTTTACATTGATTGTATATACAAATTAAATTCTAGTTATTTTGGTCATGCTTTATTTTCAACAATTGTGAACTTTTTTGAATCGGTGCAAATATTCCAAACTTAAACAATTTTCTAATTTTGGACCAAAAACAATTTTCTTAATTAAGTTGTCTTCCAAATGTAGTTCAACATTTTGGAATGTCTGGTACTTGTGAGGATTTTTTTTATGAGTGTCTTTAACTTCATCTGTTCAACACATATTATTTTCTTTCTAAATATAGTTTTTTTGTTAATTTATTAAGGAAACCTTAATAAGTGCATTTATTCCCTACCCCGTAATAGAATTCTCCTTATGAGGAAAACTTTGTTATATATGATGACTATGAAATTCTCCTTATGAAATTGTTTATAAAAGATTATGAGATTTGTTAACGTACATCCACTTATTTTTTAGAAGGAGTATGTTAGCAAGTTATACTTGGGTGTATTTTAAAATTAATTGTAGCTATAATTTGTTAACGCATTCCTTCTAAAAAACAAGTAGGTGTACGTTAATAAACCCTACAAACATTTATTAATGTACACCTACTTGTTTTTTAAAAAGAATACGTTAGCAAGTTACACTATAGTGTATTTTAAGATATATTATAATTATAACTTATTAACGTACTCTTTCTAAAAATCAAATGTGTGTACGTTAACAAATCTCTATATATATATATCTTAAAATTACAATATATCTTAAAACACACCATGGTGTAACTTGTTAATGTACTCTAACTAAAAAATAAGTGTGTGTATGTTAGCAAATGCTTACGGAGTTTGCTAATGTACATGCACTTGTTTTTTAGTTGAAGTACGTTAGCAAGTTATAACTACAATATATCTTAAAATACACTAATAGTATAGTTTGCTACCGTATATAACATACAATTAGATAGTCAACTTATTAAATACGGGATATATTGAGTAATAGCACCGCCACTTAGCAAAATTAGAGAAAGGTGCCCGATCAAGATTGTGAGAATTATTGGCCTTTGCGTCGTTTCAATCTAATCTTTTAATATATATTATATATTCACAAATCCAATTGGCGATCAGATTATGCTCACAAATTCAATCTAAGTTTTTTTACGCAGTGTTTTGAAAAGGCTTGAGTCGCTCATGAATAGTCGATATGGAGCGCTTGAAAATGCAGCTTTCAGACACCTTCCAATCCATGAAGCAAGAGGTCTTTCTCTAAACTCTCTTAATATGCATAACATATAAACATTTGTTATCAATTTGTTTCTAGACTTATAGTAGAGTTGCAAGGCACCTTTGGTTTTTGTGCTTAAATTTTACCCTTTTATGTTCAAACTAAATTTTGTTGAAGGTGAATTTTAAGGGTGGCAAAACAATCCATTTATCCATCATCCATCTAATCTATCCACAAGTAAATCCATCCAATCCATCCATTACACAAAAAAAAAATAATAGATTAGATCTAATCCATCTATTTCATTTTATGGATGGTTAGTGATCCATTCACTATTTTATCAAAATCCATTAGATTACACTAAATAAAAAAATAAAATCCATTGGCTAAAAAAATAAAAAGACATGTCTAATTAGTTTTTTTTTTCAAAATAATTTGCTTTTTGGTCTTATAATTAGATTTCCATTAAAAAAATAAAGTAGCCATTAAAAAATAAAAAATTTCTAATTAGATTTAAAAAATAATTTCTTAAACCTAAATATTTATGATATAACTAGTTGGTGAGTCAAATCTACATCTTAGCTATTTTGTGAATTGTTAAGAAATTATATTTAAATTTTGTCGATTCTCTTTCCACAAAATTAGAGTTATTAAAGTATGTTTTTATTTTGAATTATGGTAAAAAACATTCAAGTATCTACATTTTGAAAGATTCCTTGGTAGTTGTTTTTCATTTTTCCTTGAACATAATTTCTGTGATAACTTGGAAGAATATTATTTTAACACAGCAGAATTGGAGAGAAAGGGATGAGAGAGAGAGTGGGAGAGAGGAGAGAGAGAGAGATAGAGGTTAGAGAAAGAGGAGAGAGAGGGAGAGAATATTTTAAAAATAAAAATTATTTAATTTTTAGAATATATTATTTTTGTGGATGGATTGGATTGAATTTTATTAGATGGATTATGGATGGATTGAATTTTTTAAATAAATTTTTAATGAATCAAAATGGATTATTTTCATTGAATCCATTATACTCTGACTAAGAATTTATCTAATTCATCCGTTTGCCACTCCTAGTGAATTTGCCTTATTTTTCTCTATATTTTCCCCCTCTTTGATGTTAGGGTTTGGTGGATGACCATTTTTTGTCTACTCGTTGAAAAAAAATATCAAAGATCATTTTTACCTCGAATAATGATACTAGAATTTTGCTGTGATGCCCGAGATGTCTTGAAACTTTTAACACAAATAATGTAGTTTTAACTTCTTTGTTTATACATAACATGATACTTTTATGAACAAACTTTAAGTATTGTTTTATAGGTATTTTTTGTGCTATGTTTTTCAATAGAAACACAAATACAATAATATGCACACTTGTTTGAGTTTTTATTGAAAAACACAATACCAAAAGTACCTATAAATTAAATAATATATAAATTTTGTCCTATTCTTATATGCACATTCTTTGGTTTTAAATATGATATTTTTCTGTTTTTATGCCTTTAATGTAGGAATGATCAGACTTTGAACTGCAATCTTATGAAAGAGTACGTGTATAAAGTTGAAGGCAATACTTCAATTCAAGGTAATTGTTTTAACATTTGAATCAACGTTTTGAGTAGTGCAATGGTAGGTAGGTCGTATCTCTAGTATGATATGTCTGTAATATTTTCTACAGTAATGATTAATGGATACCCCCACCTATTTGATACCTATTGAGAAAAGAGATACAAAAAATACAAGTGTATGCATGATAGATAACATGATGTGATAAGAAGAGATAAATAAAGAGAAATTATGAGTGTTAATGAAGTGTTTGTAGTAGAGAGTAGTCCATATATCACTACTCTATTTTCTATGCGCTTAATTTTCGACAATGTAAGTTCTTGAGTGAAATCATATTATAAGAAAAAAGAAGGGTATATAAAACAAAATAGTCAATTCACATGTTTAAGTTTAAATAGGTCCTTAAGGTGTTTATAAAGCTTTACACCTTAAATGATATATCTATATCGATATATATATAGAGAGATTTGCTAACATACATACACTTGTTTTTTAGTTGGAGTATATTAGCAAATTATAACTACAATGTATCTTAAAATATACCATGGTGTAGGTTGCTAACGTACTCCAACTAACAAATAAGTATGTGTACGTTAGCAAATGCTTGTGGAATTTATTAAAATACACGCTCTTGTTTTTAGTTAGAGTATATTAACAAACTATAATTACAATGTATCTTAAAATACACCTACGGTGTAACTTGCTAACGTATTCTAACTAAAAAATAAGTATGTGTACGTTAGCAAATCTCATATATATATATATATATATTAAAACACATTCTAAGGTGTTCAAACATACATACCAAGATGCTAAAACTTCTTTACTTGATTTGACTTGTGCATTCTGTTATTCAATTCCTTCCCTTCATTTCTCTTCTCTAGCTATGAGACACAACTGTATATAATTGTCTTTACATTTTAGTAATTATAAAAGATGAGAGTAAGAAAATAAAATTCTCTTTACGTTTTAATTCTCTCTCTATATAATTGCAATTTCATAACAAAGGATGGATTAGGGTTGAGAATGGGTATCTATACCTCTAAACCCGCTAACTCTCGCCTTTCTAATAAAGAAAAAAAATTCAAATCTTATCAAAATGAGTTTTCCTTATAAAAGTTATAGGTAAAATCAGACAGAGTATCCATAGAACTAGATTTGATTCTCATGCCTATTTACTTCAAGCTTGTTTAGTTAATGTTAGGACTGTTGTGCTTTTGTTTGGTAATCCTATATTGTGTAGCAGGTTTTCTTGTTTTGGGATGTTATATCTTCTTTTGAGGCATTAATCATAAGAAAAATTCCAATATATTTTCTAATTAATGGTCAGGATTTAGTTTAAATTTATTAGAAACTATTTTGAGCATTGATCCAACAGAAGTATGGTTAAGCAATATATATAATTTTTTTATTAGGTTAAGTGTAATTAAAGTTTACAAAAACTTCTTAAATCATATATACTTGCCAAATTGACATAGCCAATGACCTTCTTAATATCTGGTATAGAATGGTACTCTTATACCAGGCAAAAAATTGGACATATGTATAGGTCTATTTGGACAAACTTTTCAATAAATACATATAAGAGAAGAAAATAAGAAGGTAAAATAAATAAAACTTATTTCATAAGTTAAACATGAGTTTATGCATAAGCTAAAATCAACTTTGGAAAAGTTAAATAAGAGAGCATTTATAAATTAGCTTATGCATAAGATAATTTTAATTTATGGAAAAAACTTAATTCATTTTATCTTTTTATTTTCTATTCTTATAAGTGTTTATTGATAAGTTTATCCAAATAGACCTATATTCTCCTTCATGTAAAACAAAAACAAAATACGAGATATATTCTTCTTGTTGTCTTGTATGGTTTTATATATATATATTTGAGAAGTGATATATGCTTTTATAAATTTTCCTATGCATGCTGTAGTTTGCGTTGATTCACTTTGCTTGTGTGGCTTGCCTTTAGGCCCATAGTTTAACCTAAAAAACCTTGGAATTGAATAGAAATGATGATTTCGCATTCTTAGTTTCAGTTATTTGAATGAAAGAATTAATTAATGTTTATTATTTCCTGTAATTTATCGATGTAAATTGCTTAGATTTTGTCTGGTGATATTATGTTGTCTAGTCACACACATATATTATAATTTTATAATATAATGTATTTCTCGTTTCTAGCTAATTATTAATTGGAGTTAATTAGTCTAGAAGAGGTTAATTGTTCACAATGCAGTAAATCATCATGGTTTAAATTCTTGTTAAAAAAGGGTCTTACATTTAGTACCTATCTATACTTTTAAGTAAAATTATTTCCTATAAAATAGGATATTCGTAAGAAACAAAAAAATTGTCATTTCTAACTATTGCTTATTTGTGTATTTCAGCATTGGGGCATGTGGAATGGCACTAGCATTTATTGACTTTGAACGCACTATTGATGCCACCTTTAAAGAAGAGTAATGAACACCTAAACCTATCTATTAGATGAGGGGTTGTCTAACTTACCTTAAGTAAAAATAAGGTTAAACAATCCCATTCAAATTGATTGGTAGAATTAATACTTGCAACCAATCATCTTAAAGTATATCAGAAAATTCTATCAATTATTTTGGATGGGGTTATTTAACCCTATTTTAACTTGGGATAAGTAAGACAAACTCATTAGATGACTTAAACCTTACATTTAGTGCATATTCAATGTATAAAAAGCAAATTCCATAGGACACTGCATCATAAGAAAAATCTCTTTGTAGGTGTCTGAAGGCACTGAATCGAGCTCAATGTGAATACTCTGCTTTAGAAGAAAAGCTACATGTTTGCCTTCAGGTAATTTATTTTGTATAGATTTTTCCACTTAAAAGTAACTCAGGAGTAGTATGCACATATTTGTTCTTTGTTGAGGTTGAGAACTGACAGTAATTAGAGAGGATCTAATTAATTAAAGACAATAATAGGTGGATTTTAATTTTTCCTTAAACCAATATAAGTTTGACCATAGCATTTAAATATTGTTGTCACAAGAACACTAAAATTAAATCTACAATATTAGACTTGACATTATTACGTAAGGATTGCTTGAGGTGTGTTCTTTTATTAAATAAGTTTATTAGGGCATTATTAAAGAATTGGGTTGTTTAAATTGATAAGTAGACTGACACACTACTCAAAAGTCTTTTTACATGTATGTAAAATTAGCACATATGATTGTTTTTAACTTCAACTGGTAGTGCGAAGTAATTATAATGTTAATATTTATGAACATTTTCCTATTTCCTTCATGTTTGTCTTTTAATTGCTGTTTTGGTTATTATGTACATTTGTCCTTTTAATCTCAGTTTTAGTGCATTGCATTGTCGTATAATCTCTATTATGTTCGTATATTGAAAACTTGTTTCCTTATACAATTGATAGAAATTTGTGGTAACAAGTTACTTCTTTTTCCTTAAATTGTTAGATTTTGTCATCCTTAAGTACCATACTTCTTCTTACATCTTCTCCATCTTTAACAATTGTGATGAATTTAGACAGTTGGATTCTACCGTTACACCAATCATGAACACCATGCCATCTTAATTCGCCATCATCTTCACTTAGCAACCAACACATTCAACCTCGTCAGAGTACGTCACATTCACCATGTCTACTAAAAACCACTTGCAAGCCACCGTTTGCCTACCATAACTATCATCATTCTCTATCATCAAATGACCATGACAAGACGCACCATGCGATCCTTGTGTGACCACTTTGGCACCATTTTTGCACAACATTAGAACCATCAAACCACCACAAACCATAGTCACTACAACACCAAAGAACCACCCTCAACGCACCACAATGTCAAAACCACAATGTTATTCCCTCAGAACCATCACCCAATCCATCAAAACCACCATATGACCCCAACCTTGTGTCCACTATTGTCTAAGCTCGCGCTACCATCTCCACCTCCATAAGCCTTCTCTTCCCACCTATACACAACCTCACCTCACCACACATGAAGAGGCACAACACAATGCCTTGATCAACTCCAACGCTTGCATCAACCCAAGTCAATTGATATTTCATTCCCTTTGCATATTGTGTCATCCTTTATCTCCATCCTACTCTCATCGCTATCTTTGCTACTAGATAAGCTTAAAAATTGATACCCACTTGCAATGCTTCTTTGATCACCATTTCTAAGAGACTTAGTAAGACCCATGATTAGATTGTGGCCATTAAGGTTCTCATGCTTGTTCATAAACTTTAAGTTCTTGTCTCAGTTTTTTGTATCCATATATATATAGCACACAAAGTACGTAAGTGCTTTATGTATATATATACCATGCAAGAGCATGCCACATCAATGGATGACCTTCCCCAAATGTATATATACCATGCAAGTGTGAGCCATTTGTAGAGGAATAAGGATTCTTAACATGTTTGATTTCAAAGACAAGGCAAATTCTAGTTCCTAGGATCATGTATGTTTCATTAAGTTTTGTGAAGACTAATACCTCTTATCTTCATTGCTGCTATATCTACTAGCGATATTTGCAAACACCACTAGCCCATGACACTCGTAGGCATTGATTTCACCAATAGCAATAGTTTCTTTCTCACTCTTAGATTTATCAATTGATAAAATTGTTTTTGAGCTAAATTTTCGTAATTGATTTCCTAAACAATGAGGCAACTTCTTTTCCTAATGCTGTTAGAAGATTGGTTTGGGGAAGTGACACTTACTGTAGTGTCTAAATTAGCCTTCCTTAACTTCTTGGATGGATGCTTGGGGGAGGGAGATAAAGCTTGTTTTAATAGATCTCCTTTTATCATTTAACTTAGTTAAGATGCTTGCTCACAGTTACTTCATAAAAAGATGGATGAAGGACATTTGCTTTCTCTTTAGAATTAGTAGATCTTTCAAGAAAGGAATAAACAATTTTGTTTACTGGTTTTATTTTTAGCTTTTCAACTTCCTTGCTTGAGAATTCCTCATGAAGTGGAAAGTTGTTGCAAGGTTTGGATGACTTATGGGATAAAACATTTGTTTCATTAGCCTTGTCTTTTTTCACATAGTTTGCTACGAAAGAGATATAATGTCTTTTAGTTGATAAAGAAGTTGTAGAACTTCCACCATTTACCCATTTTTTTTAATTGCAAGTGGAGGTTCAAAATTAAAATGCGGATCTTCACATGCTAAGAAGAATATAAGGGATAATGATGTAAGTTTGATTGCTCGTTTATCAACTAAAAGATATTGAATCCCTTTAGCAGCATATTTTGTGAAAAAGTTAGGGTATTCAAACAATTTTGTTTACTGGTTTTATTTTTAGCTTTTCAACTTCCTTGCTTGAGAATTCCTCATGAAGTGGAAAGTTGTTGCAAGGTTTGGATGACTTGTGGGATAAAACATTTGTTTCATTAGCCTTGTCTTTTTTCACATAGTTTGCTACGAAAGAGATATAATGTCTTTTAGTTGATAAAGAAGTTGTAGAACTTCCACCATTTACCCATTTTTTTTAATTGCAAGTGGAGGTTCAAAATTAAAATGCGGATCTTCACATGCTAAGAAGAATATAAGGGATAATGATGTAAGTTTGATTGCTCGTTTATCAACTAAAAGATATTGAATCCCTTTAGCAGCATATTTTGTGAAAAAGTTAGGGTATTCAAACGATTGTTGTGTCACCTAAGTCATCCAAACCATTTCACAACTCTTTACTTTGAGAGGACTTCTCAAGCCTGAATGTTAAGAAAGGTGAAAATAAAATCAGTCAACGAAATTGTTTATTCTGTTCCCCAAAGTTCTAGTGATTATCGAGAAAAGGCAGAAGTTCCTCATGGTTTTGGTTATAGAGGACCTATGAGCACCTTAACTGTGTTAAATAAAAAAAAAAGAATATTAAACAAGCATTATACCCCTTAAGCATGCAATTCAGCCAACCATTCTCTATTAAGAGGAACCTCCATCCAAAAGTTAGGGAGAAAAAAATTCAAGCTATAGGTAGTGTTACTTCTCTGAAGCACTCTTCTAATGGTATTGGGAGAAAAAGTTACATAATTGTTTAAGCAATGAATTACTAAAATTTAGTTCGCAAACTAATTTATCAGAAGCTTTGGTATTTTGATTTATAATTGAGATAATTACGTTAAATTTAACACTTTACTTTTTGCAAGATCTCCTTTGAAGTCAAGATCATTGAAAAGTTTGAAATCAACGTGACAACTAGCAAAGGATTATAGTTTGTAAAAGCATGTCAGTTGTCCCTTCGATTTCTACTTTGCTTCTTTTGATGATCCTGATTTCCATAGAGAGCTTGCAAAAACAAAAAAAGAACACTAAATTTAACCTAATTATCTCAATTGTAAATTAGAATACCAAGTCTTTTGCAACCTATATGTCTAACGTCTATCAATTGGTAATTGGTTTCCTAAACAATAAGGTAGCTTCTTTTTCTAATGCCCTTAGAAGATTGGTTTGGAGAAGTAACACTTACTGTAGTGTCTAAATTAGCCTTCCTCAACTTCATGGATAGAGGTTCCCAACTTAGTAGACGGTGGTTGGTTGAAATGGATGCTTAGGGGAGGGACATAATGCTTGTTTTAATAGACCTCCTTTTGTCATTTAACTTAGTTAAGTGCCTCCTCATAGTTACTTCATAAAAAGATGGATGAGGGACATTTTCTTTCCCTTTAGAATTAGTAGATCTTTTAGGAACAGAATAAACAATTTCGTTTACTGATTTTATTTTCACCCTTTTAACTTCCTTGCTTGAGAATTCCTCATGAAGTGGAAAGTTGTTGCAAGGTTAGGATGACTTGTGGGGTAAACATTCGTTTCACTAGCCTTGTCTTTTTTTCACATAGTTTGCTACAAAAGAGATATAATGTCTATTAGCTGATAAAGTAGTTGTAGAACTTCCACCATTTACCCATTTTTTTAATTGCAAGTGGAGGTTCAAAATTAAAATATGGATCTTTCCATGCTAAGAAGAATATAGGGGATAATGATGTAAGTTTGACTGCTCGTTTATCAACTAAAAGATATTGAATCCCTTTAGCAACATATTTTGTGAAAAAGTTGGGGTATTCAAACGATTGTTGTAGTCACCTAAGTCATCCAAACCATTTCACAACTCTTTACTTTGAGAGGATTTCTCAAGCCTGAATGTTAAGAAAGGTGAAAATAAAACCAGTCAACGAAATTGTTTATTTTGTTCCCCAAAGTTCTAGTGATTATCAGGAAAAGGCAAAAGTTCCTCATGGTTCTGGTTATAGAGGACCTATGAGCACCTTAACTGTGTTAAATGTAAAAAGAAAGGCTATTAAACAAGCATTATACCCCTTAAGCATGCAATTCAACCATCTATTCTCTACGAAGAGAAGTATCTCCTTTCGAAAGTTAGGGAAGGCAAAATTTGATAGTGCAAGTAGTGTTACTTCTTGGAAGCAACCTTCTACTAGTATTAGCAAAAGAAGTTACACCATTATTGCGACAATGTATTACTAAAATTTAGTTCAAAAACTTATTTAGCAAAAGATTTGGTATTTTGAATTATAATTGAGATAATTATGTCAAATTTAATACTTCACTTTTTGCTGGCTTTCTTTTGAAGTCAAGTTCATTCGAAATTGTAAGTTTGAAATCAACAAGACGACTAGTAAAGGATTGTAGTTTTTAAAAGCATGTCAGGTGTTCCTTCAATTTCAAATTTGCTGCTTTTGATGATCTTGACTTTAATAGAGAGCTTGCATAAAGAAAAAGCTAAATTTAACATAATTAGCTTAATTGTAAAACAAAATACTAAGTTTTTTGCCACCTATATGTCTTATATATGTATATATATATATCACTTGGTAAATTAGTTTCTGACCCAAATTTTGGTAATTTATTGCCTAAACAATGGGGTAACTTCTTTTCCCTTTTTTATTTTGGTATGCATGGTGGCAATAAGGAGAATCGAAGTCCTTATGCAAATTATCCAAATCCCCACTCTAAGGCCAACCCTAATGGTTTTGGTAACTTCTTTTCCCTTCTACTCTTACAAGATTTATTCGGAGAAGTAATACTTCCTATAGTGTCTAAATTATCCTTCCTAAACTTCTTGTATGGATGTTCCCAACTTAGTAGACGATAGTTGGTTGAATTGGATGCTTGGGAGGTGGCTATGACGCCTGTTTTAATAGACTTTCTTTTATCATTTAACTTAAGTAAGTTGCTCAAAACTAGATGGATGAGGGACATTTGTTTTCTCTTTAAAATTAGTAGATCTTTCGAGAATAGAATAAACAATTTCGTTTATTGATTTTATTTTCACCTTTTTAACTTCCTTGCTTAAGAATTCCTCATGAAGTGGAAAGTTGTTGCAAGGTTAGGATGACTTGTGGGATAAAACATTCGTTTCACTAGCCTTGTCTTTTTTTCACATAGTTTGCTACAAAAGAGATATAATGTCTATTAGCTGATAAAGGAGTTGTAGAACTTCCACCATTTACCCATTTTTTTAATTGCAAGTGGAGGTTCAAAATTAAAATATGGATCTTTACTTGCTAAGAAGAATATAGGGGATAATGATTTAAGTTTGACTGCTCGTTTATCAACTAAAAGATATTGAATCCCTTTAGCAGCATATTTTGTGAAAAAGTTGGGGTATTCAAATGATTGTTGTCACCTAAGTCATCCAAACCATTTCACAACTCTTTACTTTGAGAGGACTTCTCAAGCCTGAATGTTAAGAAAGGTGAAAATAAAATTAGTCAACGAAATTGTTTATTCCATTTCCCAAAGTTCTAGTGATTATCAGGAAAAGGCAAAAGTTCCTCATGGTTCTGGTTATAGAGGACCTATGGGCACCTTAACCATGTTAAATGTAAAAATAAGGGCTATTAAACAAGCATTATACCCCTTAAGCATGTAATTCAGTCAACCATTCTTTATTAAGAAGGGAGCCTTCATCCAAAAGTTAGGATAAAAAAATTCAGGCTGTAGGTAGTGTTACTTCTTTGAAGCACTCTACAAGTTGTTGCAAAAGTGAAAAGTTGTTACGAGGTTTGAGTAGTTCTCACAGGTTTTAATCTAAAAGCACTCTACCAGAAGCAAATTTTAAGTTGGTATAGTTTTTTCTTTTAACATAGCATGTCCCTGGATATTTCCAAAGTAGTTTTAGCACGCCTCATTTTTATACCAACTTATTATATCACCTTTTGATAGATGAACAAGGAAATACAAAAAGATTCAGTTGACAAAACCAGATGTATTTGAGTTGCCATGTGGTGAACGTATAGTTGTGCCATTTGATAGGCAATTATGAGCCTATGGAGAAGCAGTAACACTTCTTTTAGGAGCTTGTGGGCGAATTGCCACTGATTCGAAAAACATTCCCATTAACTTTGATAGTTGGCCAAAAGTTCCAAAATCAAACAAGGATGATTGCTTTAACACTTTAAAGGTACATGCATAACCCAAATTTTACTACCTTCTTCCCTTTAATTATGATCTATTAACATGTTCTTTTTTTTTTTTCTTTTTAAAGAATCTATTTCTTTTCCAGACACTGTAATTAGTTGCTCGGCATTATTGTTTACTTACCATGTCGAGAAAGTATATGAATGGAAAATTGAATATGTGGAACAGTGTTTATGACACTTCATTATGAAGAGAACAATTAATTGCTAAAGTCCCTGCTGGTATTCATAAAGATCAGTGGTCATCATTTGTTGATTATCATTTAAGGGCGAAGTATTAGGTAATTTTTACAAATATTTGTTATCATTAACTATTTTTTGAGCTTGTATTTTAATGAATATATTGTTCATTTCATAGGAATTATGTCAGAAAAATACTGAAGTCAGAAAAAAGCAAATAATTCCACATACTAGTGGTGCAAAACTTTTGTCTATGAAACAACATGAGATGGTAAATTTTTGTGTTTTATTGTTGAGTCTTAATAAAGAATTATTTATGTTGTTTTTTTGGACTTACATGGGCCATGTGTACTAGGAAGTAAAGCTTGGACATGTTATGGGTTGAGGGGAATTGTATATTGTGACTCACAAGAAAAAAGATGGATCATATGTCAATGAGGAGGCAAGGTCTATTGGGGTAAGTTGTGAGTTAATTTTGCTGGTTATTGCTCAATAAGTTTGCTAGTTAAAAAATCTCATAATTATTATAGTACATAAAAATTGGTTTAGTGGAGTGGTTGATTGGTTAATTTTGAAGCTTTTGATGTGTCTATTAAGGGTAGTACCTTGCCTTACAAAAAAGGTATTTATCTGAGCCATCATTGTAATAGGAACAAATGTAGCAATCAATATTGGAATCATCCTTAGCATTTGTTTTGTCTTCTATACTTGGGTAACAGTGCACAACATCCATGGACTAGTAATTGAATTTGTTTTTGACACTGGCCTTATCAAGGAACCTGCACGCATATTTTTTTTTTTTTTAATTAAGAACATGAAAATTGAATTATAAAACTAAGCTCACCAAGTGGAGAAGGTAGGATAGAATTTTATACCTCAATGCTAGAGTGGAATCAATTGTGTAACGTAAAAGTTGGGATTTGCTTGTACTTTACAAGCGTTAGAAGTTCATGACTCTATCCAAAATTTTGCAACATTGTACATAAAAATGTTTAGTCAGTTTAGACATCCCCTAAAATCACTGCTATATAGTGCTTAGTTGAAGAAATTCATAGCCCGAAGGGTTTTTGGTTAACAAAACTTATATCAATGATTTCAATGTAAATGTAAATATAAAAAATCATGTGCCTCTGAAAAGTAGCCTCAATAATTCTAGGAGGTTTCTTTCTCTTTTTTATTTGGTGTACCCTATAATAATTAGTGGTTAATATTTGTCCATCAACTTATTTTTGTATTTATATTTATATTTTCATTTTAATTAAATGGTATACATGACTAAGTGTTGATCACTAATAATCAGTGGTATCCGTACCCTCATAAAAACAAAAAGGTACCGAAGGAATCTTGCAATGATTCTAAATATAAAAGTATTACAATACATGTTGGAACCTATTTTTTGCACGTGTGAATTTCAAGAAGAAGCTGAGAGCTGTTGGATATGGTTGTAATTGACATATTATTTTCTTTCTTTCTCTCTTCTTTTTCTATCTCTCTCTTTTTGGGCAGTTAAACCTAATTGGGGTAGTATTTGATACATGGACTTTAGAGCTATTTGATTCAAGACGATTGGCAATAAAGGGTACCCGTAAAAAGAGAAATAAATATGCTGGAGTAAAAAGGATATTCATCTTTATGCATGGATTGAGACTAGGCAAAAAGTGTAAAAGACCTAATTGAAGGAATAGTAGAAGCAAAATGTCAGTGGATCTGTGTAGTTGGATAAGAGATGTTAAATTGGTTTGTAAAATGCATATGTTACTGTTATGAGATTTCTAAAATGAGGAATAGAAGAAACAAAACATTTTATACTGAACCATGTTTGATATGAAGATGTTAACTGTTAGATAGGAATATATGCATGTCATGATCTCTGAGTACTGACTCTAGCATTCACTAGATTAATTAGGTTAACAATATAAATTTGGCAGATAAGATGTCCATTACTTAAGGGTTCACTGGTTAATCATAATAGTGGAATCATTATGACTACTTTTGGAATGTTGGATTTACGAAACATGTTTCTCTCACAGCTAGTGGCTTTTGATTCTTTTGGAAATATTTTAAAGTGAAGGGGGGTATGGAAGTAGCCATATGCAATTCAACACATTTTAGTTTTTTTGAAGTTCTTGTTAATTTTATTGTGAGATCACCAACTAATTATGGTGCTTGTTTCTCTGCATAGCTATGCTTGAAACATATCCAATTAAATATTTTTTATTTTTACAGGAAAAGATGACACAAGAAATAAGTCAAAGTGTCAACTCTATAGAAATTTCAGCTAATGATACTCTTTCTAAAGTGTTAGAAAGGATCATTCTGAACGTGTACATTGCTTAGGATTAAGATGTCTTCACAGTGTTGCATTTCACTCCACCACAAGATTTAGTGGTGCAAGATGTAGTTTCTCAAGTTCTGCTTTAGCTGAAAGTTCTTGATTGAAAGCAGAAGTTATTAGTTTGAGGGACAAATTAGCAACTTCTAAAGAAATGTCAAGACATTAAAAAATGTAATTCTTGCATACATACAAATGAAAGAAGGGCATTTTCCAACTAAGTTGGGTGCTATGTTTGGTAGTACTACTAATGTAACGATAATCACTTCGTATGTTTTTGTATTAAATTAAATCATGTTATTAATATCTTATGTATATTTTATTAATCATGCTAACATATACAATTTGTATTTTATAGAATGAAGGGAGTGGACAAGATGTGCCAACACCACGAGGAGGATCTTCATTAAATAGTAATCTCCATTGAGTTTGACATTATATTCTTCGTTAGAGAAGATGTAATGAGTTTGACATATGTTGTGTAGTTTTTGTGTACTTTGTAAAATGATTTGACATACTTTGTTGTTTAGTTCAACTCTTGTGAACTCGGTAAAATTCTTAGGTAGTTGGAGTTTAATATACTAAGTTGTTTGGTTTTGGGGTAATACGTAATCTAATGAATAGTAAAAAGAATATATAATATTGGTTATGGAAAGAGTGTTTAAAAATAATTTTAAAAAATCATTATTGGCAATTTTAAACAATAGGTTGAAGAATATATAATATTGGTTATGGAAAGAGTGTTTAAAAATAATTAAAAAAGATAATTATTGGCAGTTTCAAACAATAAATAAATTTGATAAAATAATTAAACTGTATAGTTACTGTTTGATAAAGTTGTGGGGGTTAAAGACTGTTGGTAAATGTTAAATGTAAATAGAATATTAACACATTTTTTTGACAATGTTAAATGCGAACAGAATAAGAGTGCATTTTTTGGTAGTTTTAAACTGCCAATAAATGTTTTTTATTTTCTAGTGAAAATACCAGTCGTTAGATGAAATTGACTACAAATAGTTTTTGGCAAACATGAAACTAATGATTTTTTTCAACGCTAGAAATGAAATTTGTGGCAGTTTTTAACTACTAAGAAAATGCAAATTTGACTACCACAAATCACATGTTTTGTAATGGTACCACAAACTATGTATAATGAGTCTATTGTGAGATCTTCAGATTTAGCATTACATTCCCAATTTCGAGTAAAATGTATGACGAAAAGATCCTCAAGGCACAGGCATTTAATTGAGTTTTCTAGCTAAGACCTCGTCAATTGCAATGGATGGGTGTCAGTTTCCATGTCTATAAGACCTATAGTAGTCCATGGTTGAAGACATGCAAATGCCAACCAGGTTGAAAGTGCAAGTGGTATAACTACTAGAGATGGAAATGGGTCAAGACTTGTTTTGTTCCTTTTGGAATTACTTTCCTATTGAAGGGGGAGTATGATGTTGTTCAGAATTTTATCCTTTTCTTAGTGTACCTGGTTTCTTTATTCAAGTATTGCAAATTGGAAATATCAGGTACAAGCTTTTAACATAAAATATGCCCATGGCATCTCACAGTTGCATGCATAAAGATGAAGAGAACACATATTGCTGCAAAAGCAGTTGAGATTGCCGAGAGACGCATATCAAGAGACAGGTGGCCATAATATTACAACACGAAGAGATTAGTATGTTTGCTTGCAGACCCAAGTAAAGCAAACATACTGATCACTGGAGAGGTTATGAGCTTGTGAATTCCTTGATTAATGCCAACCCTAGAGGAAAGCAAGGGCGCAAAAATTTGAGGCAGACTTACATTGTATGAGTCTTTTTAATTGCAATTCATTTGGTTCCTTTTGGTCAATTTATTTTTCTTCTGATTGGCAGCATGTTATTCTAGCTAGATACGTCAAGAATATGCAAAATATATTGTAGTTTGGGTTGGTTGTGATGAAACAGAATATTAGTATCTATGAATGTTATTGTGAAAAGTGATGTCAATACTTCAGGATCAGGATTGTAAGTAGCATACAAAAGATACCCGTTAATCATAGTCATATATAGATGATGAGGACTTTTAGATTATAGTTTATGAGGATAGAAAAGGAAAACTAACAAAACTTTAGTATGCTTGTGACTCGGCTTGATTTTGAACAAGAGAATAATTAAAAATCAAATCAAACTGAATAAAAAAAATGTATCAATTTACCTAATTTTTTAGCCTTTTTTTTTTACCGATTTAACAATTTGAAACAATTTCGATTGATTCTTAATCACCCAGTGACTTCTTAGCTACTAAAGGCTTGGGAAGGTATCAAAGCTTTATTGCTCCTACTGGTAGGAAAAAAGAGCTCTATGGTGGCCACTACACTATTTAACATCATCAATCACTTTTTTTGAGAAGATATCGGTTGTGATCTTTTAGACATTTACCTTTTAGACATTAAGTTATTATATAAGTTAAATAAGTTAGAAGTTATAGGTTAATTAAAATGATTTAATATTTCTTTTCCTTTCAAACATGTAATATATATCATTGTTTCTATTTTGTAATGAGTTTAATAACTATGCACTATCAATTTTATACTGTCAATCAATCAAAAATTACTGTTGATATGACTTTTAAGGTAGTAATTGTAAAAGTCAATAAATTTACCATACATGATAGTTTGTGATTAAATGACAGTATAAAACCTATTTTCTCTTTTGTAATATCCCGATACTACAATCTAACGAAATGGGGATTCACTATACATTGTGACATTAAGTAAAATTTTGAAACTTTCCAATCCAAAAATATTATAAATGATCTTTCAAATACAGTTGGTTTTAATTATAAACGACTCCTATAGTTCAAGTTATGCTCACTCATGATACGTTGATTATTGGCATGAAGAGTTGGAGTAATGTATGTGCTACTAAAGCCATCCTGCAATTGTTCGAGTTAGCATCTGGCCTAAAGGTGAATTTTCATAAGAGTTAGTTGGTGGGAATTCATGTAAATAGGGGTTGGCTGAATGCAACAACTTATGTGTTAAATTGTAAAATTGGTTCCCTCCCTTCCAAATATTTGGGGTTAGCAATAGGAGCAGATTTCAGCAAAAAATCCACTTGCCAGCCTGTTGTGGATAAGGTGCAGAAGCAATTATTAGCTTGGAATAATAAACATATATCTTTTGGTGGTCATGTGGTCTCGCTTAAGTTAGTCTTGACTTCTCTCCCTATCTTTTATCTTTCCTTCTTCAAGGTTTCGTCAGATATTATTTCTATTACTGAATCTCTTTTTAGAAGTTTTTTGTGGGGGGTGGGGAGGGGAAGCACAAGATACATTGGGTGACTTGGAATAAAGTATGTTTGGAGAAGGAGGTGAGAGGTTTGGGTATAAAGAATTTAAGGAAATGGTTATAGAAGATAAAGGGGGAAAGTCAATCTTCGTGATATAAAGTGTTGCGTCACAAGTATGGGGGTAATGCGGATGGATGGATGCAACGTGGTTCTTCATGGTCTAGGTGATGAACAGATATCCAGAATTTACAAGGAGCAAACAACGGTTATCCAGCAAATTGGTTCTCAGACAGTCAGACTCAATTTGCAAAAGGGCGGGAGATGGGAGAAATTCTTACTTTTGGCGGGACAATTGGGTGGGGGGAGGAACATTGGCCTCAAAGTACCAAAGGTTATATAGTGTGGCTTGGGATTAAAAAGATACGGTAGCTGAGTTGGGTCTTGGAGGAAGAGGGTATTTTATTGGGATTGGCAACGGAGGAGACCGTTATTTATCTGGGAGTGCGATTTATTTAGGGCACTGGAGAATGAGTTGGGCCAGGTGGTTTTGAAGGACATTGAAGAAGGTAGATGGGTTTGGAAGGTAGAGCGATCTGACATTTATACAGTTAAATCTGTCTGCAAGATCCTGGTGTCTCGCTATTCACGGGAGCCAGATATGTTTTTCCGAAAGTCATGGTTGAGTGGTGTTCCCTTCAACATACAGACTTTTGCTTGGAAGATGTCTCAAGATTGTCACCCAACACTTCGGAATTTGGTTCGTAGAAACATTATCTCTTCGAATGCTAGTGTGTCAAGGGTGCAATAAGAAGGAGGAGTCAATGACTCACTTGTTTTTTGAATGTCTCCTTGGTGTGAGGAGAATGTTTGAGGTGGTGGGGTATTTCAACAACATTGCATAATAATGTAATCGTATACTTTCTCCGATTTAGGGGTCTGATTCACGGTGCTGCAAAAAAGATTAATGTTTGGCACTCACAATGATTCTCGATTGTGCGGGCTATTTGGAGGAATATGAATTCTATCTTCTTTTCAGGAAAACAGGGGACAGCGCAGAGTGATTTTAACTGCCCAATGTGGTGTGGGTTAAACAGTCCAAGGACTGCTTGGATGCTTTTTAATTGGATTTTCGGCAATAATAGCTCTCTTGATTCCAGGGAGGCTTGTTGGATCGGTTATATTGTGGTGGGTCCATGATACAGGTCGAGTCTTTTGGTGAGTAGTTGTCCTGCTGCGCGGTTCTTGTTTGTCGGGTGCGGTCTCAGCTTGTCGAAGATCGTTTCGAGAAGCTATGTACTGTGATGTTATTCAACTGTAAGGGGACTCTTTTCTCTAGTACAGTGGTTTTTTGGAAGCCAGATGGGCACTATTCGTTGGTTTTTTAGGTGTGGGCTTATTTATTGTTATATCTTCAAGGCTTGCCTCGTCTTATTATGCACTTGGTGCACTATTACGTTTGCTAGTGGTTCCTTCGCGAGCGGTTACTTTTTATATTATAAGGATTCTTTCGTAGTATTTTTTTGGCCTGTGTTGTTGTATAGGTCAATTCTTGTAATCTCCCGTGGTGGGATGTGTTGGTGACTATGTACGGTACTTGTTTTATGGATTATAGCATGTCTTGAGCTATAATCCTTATTATATTAATGCTATGGTTTTGCTTTTCAAAAAAAAAAAAATCTACTAGCAATAGAAAGAAAAAATTAACAAAAGTTAACATGTTTAAGCCAAAAATATACTTTCAACAAATTAGGACTTAATAACATATCCCAGGTAGGCTTAAGGAATATGATAAATTTATAATAATAACATTATATTTAGATGAGTACTTCGCTAGTATTTATACATAAAATAATTATAAACTTGTAAGTAAGACATGATGAGAGTTCTCTATTCGTATACATCATAACACACTCCTGAAAATTAATGATTAAACTTAGTGATAGAAAATTGTTTTTTTTTTTTTGTCAATAATTTCAAGATCACTAAATTTAGTGACAGTTTTTTTAATTTTTTTTTAAATTCTTCCATTACTAATTTCAATTTTTTAGCAATTATATTTGTAGAACTATATGCCAAAAATTACAATTGCCTAGAGTTCTACTTCATGCCCAAGGACTTAGCCACGATTGCATTATTGTAGGGGCCAAAAATAAAAATTATACAAAAATTAATAACTATAATAAAAATTAAAGTTCATTAAATAAATATATAAGCATAAATTTTTATACAAAATATTTATAATTACGACAAATTAAATATATTCTTTTAAAGACCTAAGATTATAATTTTCAATCGTCAATTTTAGATGCCATCAAGAACTTTCATCAATTTATAATAAAAATTGGTATGTACATTAACCATAATTTTTTACAAAAAAGTCCTATTAATTATGTTATAAAAATTTACTAAGTCAAAATGAATTATGTTGCTCACTGGATTATCTTTTATGACAATGATAGCCAACAACTATTGAGTTAGAATTTGCTTTTAAATATTTAAAAAATAGGAGAAGGAGAATATTGTATCATTTGGCTAAGATGAGATGAGAAAAATAATAAGATAGGAAGAATAGTGATAGAACAAGAAAATATTTATTGGTGTGTATAAAAGTTCAAGATATCAATCCTTATGTATAGTGTTCATAAGTTTATGTCTTTGACAAAAGTTAATAAATAATTTTTAATTCTCAAATCAATTTATAATCAAATCAATATAAATATGAAAGACTAATAAAGTCATCTGACTATAAATGCAATAATTTATAACCTTTCAAATTGCAATAATAGATTATAAAAAGAAAAAATTATTAAAAATGAAAATAAATGATATTTAAATATTTTTTCTAAAAAGAAAACAAAATGCAATTATTTTCACAATGAAGACTATTAAAAAGAAAATAAAATATTTATCTAAAAAAGAATATCATTAATTATTTTACAATAAAAATTATAAAAAATAAAATGTTTTTATCAAAAATAGAAAATAAATAAATAATACTAAATAACCAAACTCCTAATAAAAATAGTAACTCTAAGAAAAATATCACCCGTTATAGCTTACTAGATACATTAATTAGAAACGTAACAAAATACATAAAATAGGGAATCGAGACCCCACCCCAAGAGTAGTTCTTAGAAGTCACCACAGTTGTCAAAAATAGTAACTTTAATGAGATTAATTGCATCCCAACGAGTATAACAATGAAAAAAAAATATTTACACTCAAGAAAAATAAGGATGGCTTTCAACCATAAATTAAAAACCAATTAAGATTATAAAATTTGGGACAATAAACCCAATTGGTCATATTGTCATTCATAAACTTAATACTTTTACCTTTTCATCCTTTGCCATTTAGATTTATTTGAGTTCAAAATCTTTCAAAAGGTATCCCCTTAGAGGTCACTTGTGGGACTCTTTTGTGCCATGCCAGAAATTACACCAAGTATAAAATTTCTCAATGTTATAATGGAACTGAATCCTCTCTTACGTACCTTTTCTCCATCCCTCTCCAGCACACTTATTAATCGTTAGATCCATCTCACAAAGTTACAATTTTGAAGTCTATCATTAACTTTCTCACTGCTCAGCTATTAATATTGTTACAAGATGCCAATACTTTAACCTTAATTTTTTAAAGAGTTTAATTTTATTTTATATTTTTAACTAATAAAAAATTATTTTATATATGATTTTTAAAATAATTATTATAAAAATTAATAATTTTTAAGTATATAATTATTTATAATTAAATAGTTGGCTTTTAAATATGTTTTTACTTTTTAGTCTCTCTAAAATGAGTGAGTTTTGATTTTAGTTCTTATAAAATTTTTCTTTGATTTTCATTCTCAAAAGAGTAAAATATTTGTTTTTGGTCTCTACTATTATGTGACACTTGTTATCTGCTTATGTGTTTAACGAGGTGAGACCCACTAATGTCCGTAGTACCATGTTAGCATGTGATGTCTCTAAATTTTTTATAGATTCCTAAAATAAATGTTATTTACCTATCTTAAAATAAATTTTAGGGACAAAAAATAGTTATTTTAGATTTTAGATGGATGAAAATTAAAGAAAAATGTTTTATAAGGACCAAAACCAAAATTTCGTTCATTTTATAGGGACAAAAATTAATGATTTTAAATTTTAGAGAAATAAAAAATAAAGAAATTTTTTTGAGGACCAAAATTAAGACTTGTTCATTTTATAGGAACTAAAAATATATTTAAGCCTGAATAGTAATAATAAAAATCTTTATAGTGTGAATATATTTAGTCAAATTCTTTTTTAAAACTTTTTCGATTAAAATTGACAGGTTATATTGGTCAATGGTCATGTTAAAATATTAAAAAAATTAAATATAATTATAGTTAATTTTTATCAGAATTGACAAATGTTATTAGTCTTGAAAGTCCCTTTTTACTTTAATCTTTCTCAACAATGAGGGAGAAAAGAAAATACAATCGATACATGCCGAACCATGTGGTTTCTAAACTGAGATAATAAGGAGTGCTTGGTTTTAAAAAAATATACATATTTTTAGTTTTCATTTTTTACTTTTAATTATAAAAATATTTTTTTTCTTTTTTCTTAATTGTATAGGAAATGGTAAAAGTAAATTTTTATTATTTTTTATACAAAGTTTTAAGGATGAAAATAAATGACAAAAAGTGTTATTTTTTAATTAAAAATAAATAAAAATAATTTTTCAAAAACTAAATGATGCCTAAAAATAAATTTAAATTTTAGACGAAAGTGTTGCCAAATGGTAACACAAAAGTTTTAGAAAAGAATTTGATTAAAATATATTGAAATTATAAAGATTTTAATATTACTATTTAATTATAAATCATTATATAGTTAAGAATTATTAATTTTTATAATAATTATTTTAAAAATTATATATAAAATAATTTCTTATTAGTTGAAAATATAAGATAAAATTAAACTCTTTAAAAATTAGGTTAAACTATTAGCATTCTATAACGATCGTCGATACGAGTGGGAAAGCTAATACAAACCTTTTAATTTCTGTAACTTTGTCATCTTTTAATTTTAGTCATTAGATAGATCTAACGATTAACAAGTCTGTTGGAGAGGAGATGGAGAGAGAGTATGTAGGAAAGGATCTGATTCCATGTTATAATAGTTATTAAAAGGCAAAATCTTTATTGTGGAACTTTTTTTTGGTGAATCAAGGGTATCCCCTAGCTGAGAACCATAGACTAATCTCTCGAAGTACTAAAATCTATTTTAGGGATTGACCTCTTCTAATAGATGCATTTTCATATACATGAACTTAAGGATCAACCCCCTGACCACATGCTTAAAGAGTATGGTTATCTACCAACTATAACACACCATGTTAGTTCTTTATTATGGAACTATGTAGCTACATTAATTCAGACCTTTAATAGTCTAGTGGTAGCAAAATAAAAAGTTTTGTATTGCAAAACCATAGTAAATATAGTCACAAAAAAGTCAACAATCAATCTCACTTTTTATACCTAGTTCATATAGGATACTAAGGAAGGTTTTGATAGACAATGTCCCCTTTTTTAATATGTTGTATACAAGGAAGAATAGAAGATCATAACCTTTGAGTGGTAGAACTGTCTTATATGAATTGTCTTATGCCTTTGAGTGGATGAACTATCCTATTTGAATTGTCGTATACCACTAAGTGGCTAAACTATCTTACGTGGATCATCGTATACTTTTGAGTGGCTGAACCATTATATGAACTATCTTATGCTTTTGAATGGTTGACCCATCTTATGATAGCTAACTAAATATCATTAGTCAGATGAGTGGTAGATTAGGGACTTATAAAGGGGAATAAGAGTATTAGAGAGGCAAAGAGAAATATAATCATTTGAGAGTAAGAGAATCAAGTTATCTTGATCAAACAACAATCTTATCAAGGATGAAGACATGTAACATTTAAACATACCAAAACAATTCATTCATGGACTTTAGAACCTTCATTATCCACACCAAGCACATTCATCTCACATGCAAAAGTTATAGAACTATAGCATGTCCAGAAGATAACTCCCCTCAAGCTTAGCTCTTCTTACTACCACTTTCATCTTTTTTTTTATTAGTAAAATAGATCCTTTTGAGACAAATCTCTCCTTACTACTTCATTTATAAAAGTTGTGCTCTAAGCATGAAGAAGAAAAACTCTTCTACCACTCTTATGAGAGTTTTACTGAGAAAGGAGAAAATTGTTGTTTTTAACATAACATTCTCTATTATTATGAAATAACCCTCATTGTTATTATTGTTGGCAAAGTAAGCCACAAGCTGTGCACTAATTGACACACCACTAATTCAAGCCAAGTTAGGTTGGTACAAAAACCAACTCACCAGTATCCTAAATTGATTTGGCTTGACTCATTTAACTTGTGACTCATATGAGTTGAACTTGTGGTGAGCCAAGTTGGCTCACTAGCTAAGGGTTTTTTTTTTTTTTTTAATCTTATAGTTGTTTTGGAATTTAGAATTATTGTAAGTTTGGAATTTTAACTGTGTTTTCTATTTTTGTATAATTTTTTAGGTATTAATTTCCTTTTTATATTTTTAAAATTTTTCTACAATTTTTCTATTTTTTTAATTTTAAGTGCATATAACCCACTAACTCGAGGTGGGTTTAGTCTTACATTAAATTATTTTTATTGAAATTTACATTTTGACAAAAGCAAGAAAAATTGTCTTGAGCTTTAATATTTAATTAGATAAAATATATAAATTTTAAAAATAATAAAGACTATGTGAAAGATAACTTTTTTAGGGATATTACTTATTTATTTTGAATTTAATTTTCATGCACCGCCAGTATAAAGATTTTTATATTGTCAACCAATCAAAAAACATTGCAAGTATGGCTTTTAAAGTAGTTTTATAAAAGTCACCAAACTTACCAAATATTGCAATTTGTGATTAGATAACAATATAAAAATAATTTACACTGTTAATACATTCTAATTAAATTATTTTATTCTTTAAAAACTTTTAATTCATTAATTACTTTCAATTTTCAATTTTATATTTTCATTTTTTTCTCTAGGATCTCACCAACCTTTTTAGAGCAAGTGTATTTAATTGTATGTTATTTTTTTATCAAATATTAATTCTTTATACCATTAAATTAATTCCTTTCTAATTTTTATTTTGATATTTAAATTTACTCTTTTCCTTAAGCTAAATGTATTTATTTATTTGAATTTTGAATTAATTATATATATTTTTATAATTTTGAAGTTTCTCTCTTAAATATTTTTTCTTTTAACTTATTTTTAATATTTCATTAAAACTTTAAACTATTCATATAATGCATTAAATGCTTGTTAATTTCAAAATTATACATGATACTTCATTTATTGGAGGGTAGTATATACACAAGTGAGGTGGCATGCTGACGTATTATGCAAAAATTGAAGAAATTTACAAAATGTTAATAGTGAGATTTTAACCCCCATCCCTTCACTTTAACACCAACACTATTATCACTTGACCAAAGAAGCAATTTGATATATGAATGAAAAGTATACTAAGTATTACTTAAATCCGGTATCAAAATTACATATATATTTATTAATACTAAATAAATAATATAAATATAAATTACTTGTATCTTTTTTATAAGACTTCATTACCTAACTCACAAAGATTGAAGAAATTAGTTAATTTAATTAGTAACATTAAATTTGTCCTAAATTTGTATAAGTTTCCAAAATTACCCTTAAGATTATTGAGACATACTACTAATAAGGATCAGAGGGAGTAATACATATTACTACTAATAAATTAATAAGTATAAATTAGTCTAAAATGCACTTTTAGTCCTCTTATAATTCTCAATCTGTAATTTTGGTTTCTCTATTTTTAATTCCACAATTTTAGTCCTTCAATTTTTAAAAATTCATGATTTTGGTCCTTCTATTTTTAATTCTGAAATTTTAGTCCTCTAAATTTTAAAAATTTACAATTTTGGTCATCCAGGTTTAGACTAAAATTTTATAAATTGTGAAATTTTGCTATTTTAGAGGGATCAAAATTGGAGATTTTTAAAAATTAGATGACTAAAATTGTGAAATTAAAAATAGAGAGACCAAATTTGCAAATTTTTAAAAATTGGAGGACTAAAATAGGGAGATCAAAATTGCAAGTTGAGAATTATAGGAAATCAAAAGTGCAATTTAGCCTATAAATTAATGAATATAAATTAGTATATATTAATATTCTTCTATAGCAATATAAATATATTAGATATGATACAAATATGATACAAATATATTAGAAGAAGGTTAATTGTAAATATATGATATAATATAAATATAACTTTTTTGGTGAAATATTGAAAAAATTATTACATTGATAATATATCTTATTTTAGTCACTAAAATATGCAAAAAAAAAAATTAAAATAAAACAACACATTTTTATAAAGGAAAAAATATTTAAAACAGAGTGATTAAGTTATAATGAAGATATATAGTATTAAAAAGTATAAGTTATTACTTTTTGTTTGTTTTATAATATTGTATTGTTTATTTAGTAGAAGTAAATATATGTGCAATTTTGATTCCTATTTAAATTATAAGTAGTATACTTTTCATTTATATTTTAAACCAGTACTTTGGCTAGTGATGGAAGATCAAAATTACATAATTAAAATATTAAGGGACCAAAATCACACAATTGCAAAACTTAAAAAATCAAAAGTAAAATTAAGTCTAATATTTAATATATTCTATTAAATGCTTCCAAATATTTACTTAAAAGTTCCTATTAATGATATTCCCAAGAGCAATGATTAGGATGCACTTCCTTAATTTTTTTTTTTTGTTTATTCACTATTGTGAGAAAATTTTATTTATATTTATGTGTTTATTCAAAATTTAAGATATTATTAATTATTATTTTAAATTATTTACTTATTTATTTATATTCCATTAATAAATACAACATATTTATCGCAAATTAAAAAAACAATAGTGAATGTTATATTAGGAAGTTAAAAATATTTTTAACATAAATGGAGATATTGTTACATTTTTTAATTTATGTATTAGACACACACACACACATATATATATATATGGAATTAATCGATGGAGTATTTAATACGTTCTATTAGGTATTTTCAATTACTTAAGAAAGTATTAATTAAATGAATTTAAAAGCAAAAAGTTTTAATTAAGAAAAAAAATTCTTACATTAAAAATACCAAAGTTATTATCTTTATTTCTTAATAACTTAATAAAAAATACAACATTACATTGGTCTAAGTAGAACTAAACTCAAATTCCTTAATAAGGTCTTGAGTTTGAGTCTTATAGATTAAGAAAAATGTGATTGAGATGAGAAACTCCACTAAAGGTGACTCACTAAGTTTTCTAACAGAAATTAGTCATTGACAAAGTTAGTAAATACTTATGGTAACAAAAAAAATTACTTTTTTTTTAACATTGGCAATTAATATTAATAATACTGAATTATTTTTATATTGTTAATATAATAAATATTTTATGAAATATTTAATATCTTTATTTTTATCTAATGTGATAATAGTACTCGTTAATATATCTTAAAGATGCTTATTAATATTTCTTTTATTTAAAAAAGTATTAAATGATTTTTAATTTTTTATATAATCAAAAGTGAAGACCACCGAGTGTGTGGATCAACTGTATAGGGTTGCTTCAACTTAATTAGTGGTCTCGAATTCGAGTCTTAGATAAGGAGGAGAGTTTTACAGCCCACGGTAACTTTACCTAGCTCGATCAAGATTGCTTCTCTTAAAAGATATATATGCCTCTCTAAAAAAAATATAATCAAAAGTGGATGCAACTTTAGTAACTAAATCCAAATACTCATTCAATGGAAACGAAGAAAAATAAACAACCCACATAAATTTAAAAAAAAATCCTCCACTGTTAGATTTCATCAAAATTACTGAATCAATCCCAACATAAACACAATAAAAAAATTATTTGAATGCACTATAAGTGTAATATATTTGTACTGTCATTTAATCATATTTTGTAATATTATAAATTTGCTAAGTTTTACAATAAATATTTTAAAAATTATACCTAAGATAATTCCTGATTAATTGTTAATATAAAAATCTTTATATTAAAAAAAAAAGAAAATAGGCTATGCTACTGACAGTGTAAAATAGTTTTACACGATCATCTAATCACAACCCACCATGTGTGGTAAATTTGTTAACTTTTATAATAATTACCTTAAAAGTCATACTAACAGTAATTTCTGATTGATTGGCAATGTAAAACTTTTTACACTGATAGTGCATAGCTATTAAACTCTAAAAAAAATCCAACCAAAAAGAATCTCCAAAAAAGAAAATCAACATTAAATTTCTTCAAAAACCACTCCAATATAATCGACACCATTCAAAATCCAGCATACCTAGTACGTAACCACACCACTCTAATAAATTATTCGTACATACATATTAATGAATACTTCCTATCAATACATCATATTAATGAATAGAATAATGTTCCAATAGAGTGAATTTTTATTAAATATTTGTGTAAAAATAATTTTCTAATTAATTAGGTTGCTATCCAAATGTAGTTCAACATTTTGAATGTCTGGTACTTGTGAGTTTTTTTTTTTTGAGTGTCTTTAACTTGTCATCTATTTTAACTCTCACTTACTCATTGAATTCGTTTCTCCTTCAATATATGTTATTTTCTTTCTATATGAAGTTTTTTTTTTTTTTTGTTAATTTATTCAAATAAGGAAACCATAACAAGCGCATTTACTTCTTACCCCATAAAAGAATTCTCCTTGTGAGGACAACTTGTTATATATGACTATAAAATTAACAATTAAGTAGTAAAAACTTATTAATTACAGGATATATATTGAGTAATAGCATCACCACTTAGCAAAATTAGAGAAAGGAGCCCGATCAATATTGTGAGAATCATTGGCCTTTGCGTCATTTCAATTTAATCTTTTAATTTATACATTCACAAATTCAATTAGCGATCAGATTATAGCTATTTTACCTGTCCTTTTCCATCACTATATATCTAGTGTCTACCTCTCTTTCTTTACTCAAGTTTTGAAAAGGCTTGAGTCGCTCGTGAATAGTTCATATGGAGCACTTGAAAATGCAGCTCTCGGACACCTTCAAATCCATGAAGCGAGAGGTCTTTCTCTAAACTCCCTCAATACGCATAACATATAAAAATTTGTTATGAATTTGTTCTTGACTTATAGTGGGTTGCAAGGCACCCTTGTTTTTGTTCTTAAATTTTATCATTATGTTCAAACAGAATTTTGTTGAAGGTCAAATTGCCTCATTTTGCTCTATATTTCCCCCCTTTTTGATGTTAGGGTTTGGTGGATGACCACTTCACTTTTGTCTACTCGTTGAAAAAGAATATCGAAGATCATTTCTACCTCGAAATGATACCAGAATTTTGCTGTGATGTCCGAGATGCCTTGAAAGTTTTAACACAAATAATGTAGTTTTAACTTCTCTGTTCATACATCATATGATATTTTCATGAACAAAATTTAGGTATTTTTTGTGCTGTTTTTCAATAAAAACACAAATAATCCTTACACTTATTTGTGTTTTATTGAAAAACAATACTAAGAATACCTATAAATTAAACAATATATAAGGTTTGTCCTATTTTTATATACACGTTCTTTGGTTTTAAATTTGATATTTTCCTCCCTTCTTTTCTTTATTGTAGGAATGATGAGGTTTTGAACTACAATCTTATGAAAGAGTACATTTATAAAGTTAAAGGCAGTTCGTCAAGGTAATTGTTTTAAGGCAAATTCTATTGTAGTAGATCACTTTTCTAAACCATTAGATATATGAATAAAAAAAACAACATGTTAAGATTTATTGATCTAATTAACAATCTTAACCGTTGTTTTTTTTTTATATATCTAACAATTTAAAAAGGTGGTGCACTGGTAGGACTATTTGATATGCTTCTTCATTGTAAAAGTCACCTTGTTTTAATATTTGCATCAAGGTTTTGAGTAGTACAATCTCTAGTATGATATGTTTGTAATATTTTTCAAAAAATAAGAAAAAGAAGGGTATATAGAACAAATAGTCAATTAACATGCTCAAATTTAAATAGGTCCCGATGGTGCTTGGAAAGCTTTACAGCTTGAATGATTCTATTTCGCTAAAGTTTCTGAATAGTGATAGGGTCTCAAATTTTTTTTGATAAGCAAAATATAGACTTATTAAAGTGGAATAGAAGGGGTACTTAAATCCATAATACAAAGAAATAGAGCTAGCTAGATAAGAGAAGACAAGTTATAGAATTAGAGCACCAATATGAGAAAGAGCACCGAACTTAATTATTTTTGGCCTTGTACCACGTCCATGACCTTACTTTTATCAAGTCCAACACTACGGTTAAGTCGAATAGAACCCCTTGAAAAACAATATTGTTATGCATTATCCAAATAAACCAAACAGTAGTGTGCCAGAAAAAATGACAAACAGAGCGCAACTTTTTCTTGTTGAGAAATGAGCTAAGGTATACATCAAATTAAAACATACACACACTAAGGTATAGCCAGTTGAGGTCATATATATGCCCAATGTTGAGTTGATATGGCCCTTATATATCATTTAACGTGAGTTTGGTTTCACGTTAAAACATATTCTAAGATGTTCAAACACAAGTTCCAAGATGCTAAAACTTTTTTTACTTCTTCTACATTATGTTCTTCAATTATTCCTTCGCTACCCTTCACTTCTCTAGCTACCAGATGCAACTATGTAAGTGGTCTATTTCCTAACCATGGGAACCGGGTGAAGATGAGTTGAGTTTGAAGAATTGAGAATGAAAAAACTAGACTCAATTCCATTTTCATTGGAGTAGGAAAACTCACAAGGAATTCATTTAACTATTTTTTCTTAATTAAATTATTTATATAACTATATATTATGTATATTTTAATTCAAATAATAACATAAAAATAGATGACAAGAATCTTAAAAATAAGAAACTTTATTATTTAACACTAATATATTATGTACATATTTTAGAAAAATACATTATTTCAATTTTATTATTTAATTATTATTATTATTAGTAAATAATTTAATTGTTATAACAACTAATTTGTATTTTTAGTATTTATAAAAGATGAGAGTATGGAATAAAATTCTCTTTACATCTTAATTCTCTCTCTCTATATATATAATTGCAATTTCATAAGAACAGCGTGGATTTAGGGTTGAAAATTGGTATCTATACCTCTAAAGTTGCTAGCTCACGCCTTTATAAAAAAAAATGAAAAAAGAAATATTCAAATCTAATCAAAATGAGTTTTCCTTATAAAAATTAGGTGAAGTCAAACGAATATCTACAGAACTAGATTTAATTCTCATGCCTTTTTCCTTCAAGCTTGTTTAGTTTAATGTTAGGACCGCTGCTCTTTTGTTTGGTAATCCTTTGTATAATATATTGCATATATAGTAAGTTTTCTTGTTTTGGGATGTTAATTGACTTAATTCATCTGCTTTTGAGGTTAATCAATCGACAAAATATTTCAATATACTCTCTAAGATTTAGTTTAAATTTATTAGATACTATTTTGAATAGTTTAATCAAACAAAAGTATGGTTAAGCTGTATATATAATTTTTTATTACGTTAAAGTGTAATTAAAATTTACAAAAACTTCTTAAATCATTTATACTTGCCAAACTGACATGGCCAATGACCTTGTTAATATCTGGTACAGAATGTGACCGTGAGGCCAGGCCAAAAATTGGACATATATTTTCCTTTATGTAAAAAAATAAAATAAAATACGAGATATAAAAATTCTTATTTCTAACTATTATTTATTTGTGTATCTCAGTTTTGGGGCATGTAGGATGGCAGTAGCATTTACTGACTTTGAACGCGCTATTGATGCGGCCTCTAAAGAAGGGTAATGAACACCTAACCTATCTATTGGATGACTTAAACCTTATATTTAATAGCAACATATACAATGAACAAAAAACAAATTTCATAAAACACTGCATCAAGAGAAAAATCTCTTTGTAGGTGTCTGAAGGCACTGAATCGAGCTCAGCGTGAATTCTCTGCTCTAGAAGAAAAGCTTCATGTTTGCCTTCAGGTAATTTATTCTATATAGATTTTTTCAGTTAAAAGTAACTCGCATATAATATGCACATATTTGTTCCTTGTCAATGTAAACTAAATGTATATCTTCAGAATTTTTTAGGCTGAGATTTGAGTAATTAGAGAGGATCTAATTAATGCAAATCTAAGAGAGGATCTAATTAATTAACGACATGCAACAGATGGATTTTAATTTTACCTTAAACCAATATAAGTTTGACCATAGTATTAAAATAGTGTTGTCACGAGAACATTACAATTAAATCTACAAAATTAGGCTTGACACTATTACTTAAGGATTGCTTGTGGTGTGTTATTTTATTAAATAAGTTTATTAGGGCGTGATTAAATAATTGAGTTGTTTAAATTGATGAGCCTGACACACTACTCAAAACTCTCTTTACATATGTAAAATGTAGTATTAGCACATATAATTGTTTTTAATTTCAACTGGTTGTGCGAAGTAATTATAGTGTTAATTAATATTTATTAATATTTTCTGTTCCTTCAGGTTTGTCCTTTTACTGTTTTGGTTAGTACGTACATTTGTCCTTTTAGTCTTTCACTTTTAGTTCATTGCATTGATATCGTCGTATAAATCTTTATTATGTTCTTACAGTAAAAAAAAATTCGTTATACAGCTTGAAAGAAGAATAGTTCTCTTAGCTACCCAGGGAACCAATATGTGAGAGTCAACTTACAGCACTCTATTGCTTTGTGGCTATCAAATTTTGTGTAAATCAATCTGAATAGATTGATTTTCGTTTTTTTTTTTGGTAGCAAGGATATTGCGTTTTGTTTAAAACATCTATATGACTTATTCCAAATTGTTAATGCAATTAGTGCTGTATTTGTATTTAATCTCTATTTATATTATGTTAATTTGAGTCTCATTGATCAAAATATATGTTAATACACCACCCGTATTATCAATGTGAAGGGATTAATTAGGTGGGAGGTTTTGCCTTCGATTGACTTCAATTTTTGAATAGAAAGTAACCTATAGTTTTTCAGTAACCTCTATCCTACATATCTGTTCCGTTATGGTCTGTGAGTAATTTGTAAATAGATGATTTTAATGTGGGATTAATTAAGTGAAAAAAGAGTCAATTATAATAACTAGGCAGAAGAATTTATCAGCTAAAACCACCTTGACATTTTCTTATTACAATAAAGGTTACAATACAATTTCAATATTCAAAAATTTTTATACGAAAAGTTTCTTGAAAGTCAATGCTATTATACACTTTATATAAAAAAACATATATTAGTTTTTTAATCAAAGCATCGAGTATTTATTCCTTAAATGTATTATTTGACTCAGTTATTTGATAAAATTAGTTCATCTTAATTATTCAATAAAGGACACTCTAGAAATAAAAAATAATTCCAGGGGGAAAAACTAATTGGAGTAATATATAGACACTAAATTTAAATAAGTGCCTAAAATATATTATTAAAACATATTTTATATTGGATGAAATATTATTATTTATTTAGAATTTGATTTTATTTATTTTAATGTACAATTTGACAGGACTTAAGTTATTTTTACATTATTATTTTGAAATATTATTTAAAAATATTCTAAAAGTATTATATGAGGATTATTATTTAATATTTTATACTAAATATTTATTATTACTTATAAAAATAAATATTAAATTTTTCTTAATATCATAAATATTTTATTTTTACTAAATGTTTTTATGTTAGTTTTTCTTATCAAGCTCCTTAGTTTTATTTTTCATTAAATATTTAATTGAGTTCAACTTTACCTAATGTACCTTGAATAGTTTCTGAGTTAGGCTTGGATCCAACTCTTCTAAAGCAAGCAATTCACTTTAAAGGATAAAGTAAACAATCTCAATCGTTGATGAGAAAATCAATGGTCAATATTACTTATACATACATAACAAAACATGCATGTATTAGAACATCAACCATTGATTTTTTAATCAACAACTGAGATTATTTACTTTACCTTTGTTTACTTTAAAGGAGACAAATCCCCAAGACATAGTAGATTTACAAATGGATTTAACTCTTCCCAAGTGCACAACTCACTTCAGAGGGTAAAATCTTAGTCATGGATGATATCAAAAAAATAAAAAATCTTAGTCATGGATGAGAAAATATGTAACACCCAAAGTTACATTGACTTTATTCCTAACATTTATTAAATTTACTTTTGTTATTTGATTTTACTTAGAAAAATGCATTTATTTTATTAAAAATAGAGGAATTTTTCTTGTCTTTATTAAACTTTACTGTGATAACAAGTAAAACTAATTAAATTATTTCAGTATATTAAGAACAGTATAAAATAACATACTTCATATTTCCATGCATATACTTAGAACTAGTAGAAAACACACATCATTGTTATCAATATGATAAAAAACATTCGCGGTATACAGAATTCTATTTATAATTATATTATGAATATAATAAGATCTTCCCTAAACTAGAGCAATGACATTACCAATTACTATACATTTTTCTCACCTATTGTAAACTACAAATATAGCCATGAACGTCTTTGAATTATCCTCTTTTGTGTCCTCTCCGTCCTCAGTATTGACATCTTTTTCCTCTATCTATTGCCAGATACGATGTTGTGCCATACACATTTATACATACAAAAGAGAAGAAGCAATGCGTGAGGTTTTTATAAAAGCCTCATTCATTTTCTTAACAGGTTTAAACACACAATTATCAAACAATCAAACACGGAGAAACCTAGGGTCTGACCTATGTCATCATGACTCAATCACAAACCTTTATCGGATGTATATACTTATCTTTGATGATTCACTTTAACCATTAGGAATCACTAGGAAGTAATTAGGATTTTGTATAATCCCTCATAAGGTACAAACATTGATGTCATAATCATCATCCTCGAGGACAAGGCCAAACTGCCTATCAGGGATATACACTCCACCAATCATGGTAATGCTGAGCAAGCATCAAGGTTAGCAAGTCGATTTACATGATTTATCCTAGCTCAAGGCGCTAACCTAGGTCATTGGGACATTCACAACTTAGTACATTTACCCTTAAGACCTGAATAATGGTCCCTGCCTTTTATCTCACAATGTTCCAAACTGTAACTTCCTAGACACAAGCACTCATGCTTCTCATCATAGTTCTATCTCAACTAGGGATTCCTCTAGCTTTCATTTTCCAAGTTTCAAGACATACTCTCTAGATAATTTAGCAGAGTTCCAAAACCACTCCTTACAGAGTTTGCATTCATCCATCACATTTACAATAACTTAGAAACAATTCAAAATGATAAGTATAGCCAAGAAAATATTAACGATTAAAGTTTGCATACATACTTTTGAAGGTAGTTTCTTAATTTTATTTCTTTGATTTATCCTTCTTCTTTTCTAATTTTTCTAATTAGAATATGGTAAAGGTAAAGCTTGTAATCCATAAATATGACAAAGATTTAGTAATTAAAATTTGAGAGAAATTCTTTTTTGATGTGAAAGGTCAGGCTATGCTGTAACTATAGAGCATACTTATAGTTTCTCTTTAGTTATTTTCTTTTACTATCATTTAATTTTATTTTAGAAAATCAAGATTTCTATTTTTCCCATTTCTGCTAAAAAAATGTGTAATTTATTAACAAGTGCATGTATTTTATTTTGTCGACAAAAACATTTACTAAAAAAACTTATTTGAACAAATTTTATTCCTTTTCCGATACTAGCCATAAGTTGTCTAAAAATAATAATTAAATATCAAGATAATTAAAATTTATCCAAAAAAAATTATTTTCTAAAAACTTTTTCTAGTTGGACCGAAAGCCCATTTAAGTCAAATGACCCAAAACTTTGTTTCTTTAATTAGTTCATAAAAATAAAAGTCTTGCCTTTTTAAAAAAATTTCTTCTAAGTTTCCTACTAATCTTAAGGTCCATTTTTACCAAGTTGAGCTAAATTAATAATTTTCAAAATGCTTAAATTTACTAAAAGAACTCATTTTTCCCTAATTTATTCAAAAAGGGCCACAAGCCCATTTGTGTAAAACAAACAATTTTTTTTTTCACTTCAATTTTTGGATAATTTAACAAAAGTTCAAATTTTAAATTCATTTAAGTTCCTTATTAGAATTCTAAGGCCGAATTGCCTTCTAGCCTAAACCTTATCTATAATTTGTATTTCAAGTTGAATTTGTATAATCAAATTGATTGTAAAAAAAAATAAAATTCTTGTCTACTTTGTTTGATGGGCCGAATTGCCCTCTTGAAGAAAAAGCCCATATTTGCTTGTTTTTCATTCTAAACTCATTTGTATACAAAATTAGAGGTATTTACTAAGTGGTCTAGAAAAATTTCATTCTATAATTTATATTCCTTAACCATCTTTATTTTAGTTGTTTAGTTATCATATGGTGAAAAAAATATGTTCCTAGCCTTATTTTTAACAAAAGGGCCAAGAGCCCATTAGGAGAATTAAGTTCCAATTTTTTTTTATTACAAGTGATATAAGGCTAAAATTGGATTAAAAATAAATAACTTATATAAGAGTAAGCTCAAATAATAATTAATCATAGTATAATAATAAATCTTAAGGCATAATAAATCATCAACAATAACAGAATGTAAAGTAAGATTTATATAAAAAAAATGCAACATAAAGAAATAGTGATAATAAACTTAAATGGAAATAAAATTAAATAATAGAGCTTAAGTAATATAAATAGCAATAATAATAGGTAATGGAAATAATAACAATTTAAAACAATATAAAGATAAATGGAAAGAATTAAATAAACAATAAGTAAATGAGCAAAAATTAAATGGAACAAGAAATTAAAATAAATAACAACATTAATGGAAGTAAATAACAAGAGAAATAAAATAAATGAACAATAAATTAAATGGTATTAAAGTAAAGCAAGAATTAAAAATAGAACAAGAAATTAAATAAATGCTTATATATATATATATATATATATAGTGATAATAGTAGGATTAGTTATAATAATATAGGTTTAAGGAATAACCCAACACACAAACTCATTAAGAAAGCAATTTAGAAGCTTAAACCTTAATTCCTCCTTACCTCTAATAAGTAGCTTGTTGGTGAAATATGGAAGAGGAAGGAAGGTTTAAGACTTAAACTAGTATGGTTTGGTTAAGTAAAAATTCTTTTGAGAGGATTTAAGGTGAGAAAAGATAAAAAAATTAAAGGCTTGGGAGGGAGAGAGCTATTTGGCTGGCACAGCAAAGGAAAGAGTCAGATTTTTTGAAGTGGAGAGTGAAGAATAGTGGTGGTTGGAAGGGGTATTCATAGGTCAAAAATAGGTGACTTTAGAATTAAATTTTGTATTCAAAATTAATAAAATAATGTTTTTGGATGTTTTTTCCCTATATGCTGAGCAAATTGGCGTGGCAAATGAAGCTGGCCAGCAGAAAAAAGTCAAGATTTTTATTTTATATAATTATTATGTAATAAAAATAATTAAATATTAATTTATTGTAGGAAAATTATAGTGAGCCTTTGGTGTGGGTTTGGGCCAAACCAGCAAGAGCACGTCCAAGGGTATATTTTTTGGAGTCCCACAAATTTTTTTCATAATTTTCCTATTTACAAAATAATTATAGTAATTATTTTACTAAAAAAGCTAATTATTTAACTAATAAATCAAGTTTTTGTTAAATAAATATAATTTTAGGGTTTTTCACTATTTTTCCCTCAAAATAAAATTTCTATAATTAAAATATATTTAGTATAATTTTTTAAAAATATTCTGAGGTTAAAAAATCTTTAGTTGGTTCTCGTAGTCAACTAGGAATATTTTTGTCATTTCACAAAAACTATCTCAATAAATTTTTGAAAATAAAATAAAATTATTATTAATTATTCTAAGCATATTGGTGACTTAAATTTTTTTTTTTAAACACTTTAAGCAATTTTTGTCTATTAATTTTGTTATCTGGTTTTTTACGGACGAAACAGTCATTTTACCAATTTTAGAGCGAAGAATTATTAAAAATATAAACCAAATAGTACTCACTAATACGAATGTAACCGAGGGGATCAGGTTTTTGAGATTCCCATCTAATTCTCTAGAAATAAATACAAAATAATTAGAAAAACAATTCAAATAGGCAAAAGTAGGGGTGTTACAAAATCAACCATTGATATTATGTATACACATAATAAATCATGGGTGTGTTGAAACATCAACCATTAATTTTCTCATCTATGACTGAAATTACTTACTTTATGCATTCAAATGGTATGGTAAAATTGGATATCTCAAAATATATAATTTGTAATTTAGAGATCACATTTTCGAGTTGATTTATGAGTAAGAAAGTTATTAACATCCTACATCATATATATTCAAAGAATGGTTACTTATTAATCTTGTATTAACTCTAAAATTATCTATTTTTTATTTTTAAATGTCTTATTTTATTTGTATTTTATAAAAATATAATAAATGGTTGTGAATAAATCATTGGTTAAATAACCTTTCTTTTGTGAAATAAATTTAATTCCCACAATATTAGCAAATTAAAATTTGAGAAAATTTTTAAAAAATTTAATCAAATAATGAGTAGAGTAAAAATAAAAATAATGATATTAATTTAATAGAGTAATCTTTTGATAGAAATAAAATTATTTGAAAATGCTCTTGATGCATCTAAAGTGGATCACTAACTGTTGCTTGAATTCTAGTTGATATTGATAGAAATGGATCTCTACACGAAATTAGGTTCAAGATCTCCTCATAGCGGCAAAATACTCCAGCAAGGTCAGGACACCATGGAATGGGTATCTGCAAAAAAATACTCTAACGCTCAAGTTAGTAACAAGTTTATCAAAGTGGCTATGTATAAAAGCTTACTTACTACTGGCGATGTTGGTTATATTTATAGGTGTTTCAGTTGGGCTAGATTGTCTAGTGCAAGGCCGCCTAAGAGCATTAACATTACTCTCTCTTGATGTAGTGATAGGGTAACTTTACGCTAGGTCGAGGTGTAATTCAGTATTTACACGTGCATCTTAAGAATCATGCATATAATTATTGACTTCAGTCAACACTCTTAACTCTGGGTTGCCATACTTTGGGATGAGGTAGCCCATTTATGAGGATAAGACATTAAGCCTAGTTTAGAATAGTTACCCCCCCAGCTCGACATGCTTGAAGGTCGAGCATGTCAAGTTAAAGATGACCATAATTTACGAGATTGTATTCGCTAAGTTTGTTATAAGCCTTAAGAACTATAATTCTTTTTCACATATGTTTCCTACATTTTTTTATCATTACTTATGCTATTTATTACTGCTACTTGACTATTTCTCTTGATCAGTCATTATGTTTTTTACCATTTATTGTCCTTCATTCCATATGTAACACTCCTCACTTAGCAAGGCCTATATAAAGGGGTGGCTCGCTTCTATTCGCTTTACCTCCTTGAGTTGATCTGTGTGGTTAATTATTTTGACTATTTTAGCATTATAATATGGTTAGAATAGTTAAGTAACTAACCTGAAAGCATTACTCGATCCTGGTTGATTGTTTAAACATATGTTGGTTGAGAAGAAATGATAAGTAACTTATCATTCTCTTAGAGAAAACTTCACTTGGACAATGATTTCGTTTTAGAACAAAAATTTCCTAGAATAACCAAAATAACTAAATGACATTTTTCTGTATATTTTCCTTTCCATCTCTTTGTGAATACTACCATGTCTTATATGTTTAGGCTTCCATATCTGCTTTACTTACCCTACAACTACATTTACATATTTGATTCCCAGTATTGTTGTCGTTATTGGTATCCCTTTTCTCTTAAACTTTTCCTTCTCTAATATGTATTGTGAATTGTCACTTCTTTTTTTGCCTTTTCCTTCTGCCTATTGAACCTTGAAAGATTTAGCCTTAATTTGTATGTTTCAAACCAAATTTGATCTAGCATATTATTCCACTTGCTTTACATCATTCACATTGATAAACCAAATGAAACCAAGCATTCAAACTTCTTTGTTCTTTTTCCTCGATATGTAAATGTTAACCACTTCCCTTTATCATGAGAATGCTTTATGCATCACTTCAATGCCAATATCCTCTAGAAAGTTTTTGAAATAATACTTTAATATTTGGTTAGCTTCATATGTTTGCACCTTCCTTCCTTTCCTTGTTGGTAGGTTGTCCTTATATTTGTTAATCTCGATCCATGTTTTTATCCCTCCTCGATCTCACAGTGATTAACTTGTTGTCTTCTCTCTCTTTCTCTACCTCTTACCATATCTATGCAGTTAACAATTTTCCATGTTTTTACTAAAACAAACAAATCTTAATTGGTCATTTACCTTATGCAATGCATATGCTAAAATACTAGTTTGTTATTATGTGTGAAATTTAATTTCTAGAAATGTTCATTTGCACTAAATAAAATTTTAGCATTAATCATCAAGTAATTCTTAAGTAGGCACAAACGTAACTCGTCAAATTTAGGCACATACATCCAATTAATAAGTTACATGACATTACATTGCCACATCAATAATACCACATCATATTGGAATTGGGTGATCCACATCGAGTCTGTCACCTATAAGAAGTTCAATGTTCCACTATCAACATTCACATCTACCCATTCAAGGTGGTCAACACCAAACTTAACAAGGATCATAAGTCTTTCTCGATTGTAAGGCCAAGGACCACAATATTGCCGACATGGAGAAGAACACCAAGTTCAATACCGACGACATCATACAAATTGTTAATTAGTCTTTTCGTTTTCTCATTATACAAACCAATTTTATAGGTCTAACCTTTTCCATCTTAACTATTCATTCTCCTTTGTTTTCTTATGTTAATCAAACACTATTTTATCATATTTGTTTTCTTTGTGCTTTCTCCTTTATTTTTAATATTATTCGATTGTTGTGCTTGCATTTTCATGTTAATAATCTGTGGTCTGCTGATGAATACATTATTATAGTTTTTTGGTTGGCAATCATTGTTACCTATCTCTATGCATAGTTAAATAACAATTTTTGGTTATTGAGCTCAAACTTAGGATATTCAATACATGTATGGATAGTGAATCCTAGTTAAGAGAATCTCTAGCTCACAACTATGGACCTTCATATATTATTCATTAAACGAGGCAATGATGAAGGACTTTGTTCTCTAATTATAATGTTGAATATCATTCATTTATTTTTGAAAAGTTAGAACTAAAATGCTCAACCAATGTTAAATACTTTCAATATTAGAAAAATAAAAATTAGCGAGGGATAAGATCTGTCACCAAATGTTTAATATTCTATTACTAAATCAATTAGTAATAGATTTTGTGACAAAAACAAATTCCTCACTAAAAAAAGGTGTTGTGAAATATTTAGTGACGGGATATAGATTCTATCACAAATTGTGATAGAATTTATTTCATTCCAAAAGTAAAAAACAAATGTCATTATTTACTGAAAATACAAACATTTCCTCGCTAATCAACGAGACATTATGTAATCCTTTGCTAATTGGTGACAAAATATGTCCTTCACTAATTTGTGAGAAATGCAATTCTCACACTAATTTGTGAGGAATTGAAATTTGTCACAAATTAATGAGGAATTACTATCCCTCTCTAATTTGTAACGAATCACTTTTCAAATTATCACTAGTTTGTGGCAAATTTATTCCCTATTAAATTAGTAAAGTGTCAATTTTTTAATACAAATTTAAAGATACATGCAAAATATATATAATAAAATAAAAATTGAATAACATCAAAATTACACACACACACACACATATATATATTCACCCACGTACCCACACACACATTTCAAATATATAACTATCCATAAATTTAAACAAAATATTTTTTAAACAATATTATTTTTGATGGAATATTGTACCACTAAGCTAATCATTTAATTACAATTTGGGTTGGAAATATTTAGAGAGAGATCCATTCGTTACAAAATTTATGCCTAGATACAATTTGAAATTTTTGCGACAAATTTTGTAATAGACAACTTTGAGATAGATAGAAATCTGCCACAAAATTTCTCACTAAAAATTTCATATTCATTTTGTGACGAAAAACTTTGAGAGGGACAAAAGTTTGTCACAAAATCCTTTACAAAAATTCTATATATTTAGCGACAAAATTTGTGATAAAACTTTTAGAGAGGGGAAAAATTTGTCACTAATTTTGTCACAGATAAATTTGTGTTCGTCAAAAAATCCTATTATCTATTACAAAGTTTGTCATTGATAATGACAGAATATATTTTGTCACTAAGTTTCAACACTAAATTTAATTTTTCTAATAGTGTTTCATACCACTATGTGATTGTGGTGTGTATTTTAATGTTGTGTTGGGTTGTCTACATGATACTATGGATGATGAGATTAACAATTTTATAGTTATCCTAGATTGACATAGCCCTAAAGCCATCAAAGATTTTTTGGGGGGTCTTCAAAATTTTCTTCTACCTAAATAGTGGTTTAGGAAAATGAGTAGTTTCCCTGCAAAAACTGGAAAAATTTCTACGACTGACAAATTTTCTTGAAAAATGTTTTATGAGTTTGCAAGTGGCATTCATGAAACAGTTTTCAGGGGGTTAGGTGGAAAAGCTAAATGTTTAAAGAAGGGGAGTTATGAAGTCGTAATTAGCAAGTGAAAAGAAAGAGATGAAGATTTTATTGACGTGCAACTTATTAATTGGATATGCCTAAATACAATACATTACAATTGTGCATAATCTAAGAATTGTTCTTAATCACTTTCATTTGAACTTTATTTACTTATTTAGATGCTGGTAACAATAAATGAATGTTAAATGATGACACCATCAACATAAAATTAGCATAATTATGTAATTATTTATTCCTCTTTATTATAAAATTATTTATTAGATAATAAATTAACTAAATTGTATATTTTCTAAAATAAAAATAAAAATGTTTAATGATAGTTATTTTACATCTATTTTTTCCTTAGTTATTGCAAAGACTTTATTTGGCAACACCTAAGACATGACAACTTAGTAATTTCTAACTTTTTTTAATTTTTAAAAAAATTATAAAAAATAAAAGGTTTATTAATAGTCATTTCAAATCCGCTTTTTGTTTGGTTATTACAAAGACCTTGTTTTGGGGAATGTCTTATTTATTTATTTTTTAGGAGTTGCTTTGGGGAATGTCTAAGATATAATGATTTGGTAATCCTCAACTTTTCTAATTTATAAAAATAATGATAAAAGGTTTAGTGATAGACATAATGACTTGTTAATCATCAACTTTTCTATTTCTAAAAAATATTTTTATAGAAATAAAAATAAAAGATTTTATGATGCCAATTTTGAATCTACTTTTAGTTATTGCAAAGAACTTGTTTTTGGAAAAGTCTAAGACATAACAATTTAGTAGTCTCCAACTTTTCCTAATTTCTTAAAAATGTTTTCATAAAAATAAAGATTTCATATCCATTTTCTCTTTGGTTATTGAAAACCTTATTTTAGGAACTATATGAAACATGATGACTTGGTAATTTTCACATTTTTAAAACAAAAAGAATCAATGACTCTTTCTTCATATTTTCACACACACACAAAAATTAAAACTTATCAAGTCACTAACATTTTCTAGAAAAAGAACTATGTCACCTTGTCCTTTATTATACCCAAGAGCCCGAGAGATATATAGGAACAAGGGATCTTTCTTATCATGATAAAAAATATTTTCATAATTTTTTTATTTTCAAAATAATATTTTTACTTTTTAAAATAATAAAGAGTCTCAATTGTTAGAGAACAATTTAATTTTCCAAATAAATGCAGTAGGTAAAAAGTCAAGAGGTAGTGGAATGTATCTTGACTTTTAGAGTACTCCACTACAATAATGAGAGGGTAGGTGGAGAAATGAGACAATTAAATCCCATTGAGTCTCACTCATGAATGGAGCCATAAACCTTTACTATATAAAAAGGTCATGTGAAGAAGATGGATCATCCCAACTAAGCAAGAGAAGAGAGTAAGTGTGTGATCACTTGTGAAAGAGAGTCTCTTGTAGTGAAAGTATGTTATCATTCTTGTAACTCTTGAGTGGGGGTACTTAGGTTTGTAGAATGACACATAATTTGAGGTGGGTTACAATTCTTGTAATCACATTTAATATAGTGAAATACTTTTGAGACAATTTTGTGAAAATAGGCAAGAGGTATCAATGTGTTACATATAAGATCTTTCAGGCGTGTAAGTGATTTCGTTGGTGTGTGTTGTTTTTCTCCACATCAACAAAAAAAAAACAAATAAAACAATCAAAAAGTTTTCTTTGTTTTCTTTTAAGAGATAATATAAATATTTTAAAAGTTAATTTAATTTTTCACATTAATTTGATGTAACTATTTTCAAACAAACATCATAGAATGTTATTACCTTTTCTATGCATAATCGAATTTCAGACTCTAAAGGCCTGTCTATTTCTATTTTCATTCCTTGTTTTCATTTTTAATTTACAAAATTGTCACCCTATTTTTAATTTATTTCCTGTTTTCAAATATTTGTACTGGAAACAGAAAAAACAAAAAAAAATTGTTTTCACTGTTTCTTATATAAATATTTGAAAATAAGAAACAAATTGAAAATAGAGTTACAATTTTGTAAATTAAAAGTGAAAACAAAAAATGAAAAACAAAAGTAAACAGACCTTAATTTGGTTATTTTTTAAAAATATTTTTCAATATTTTCTCAATATAAATCCAGATAATAGTTTCATATTTCTCATTTATAAAGTTTTGCCAATTCGTTATCCCGTTGTGATCCGATTGCAATATGATGTAAATCTCTAATGTCAAAATATGGGGTTGGGTCCGTTGGGAAATCCGTGGAAGAGGAGTTAAGGGTGGACAATATGTTAGAGAGGGATCTAGCTAGATGGGGGGTAGAGCTGGGGAAATTGAAAAGAATAATGTTAAACGTACACCTTAAAAATGGAATGTGTGGAGAGAGAGAGAGAAACTAACAAATATGATAAATGATGCAATAGAAAATGAAGAAAGAGATAAAAAAAAAATAGAATGGAAGTGAGTTGTAAGAAAAATTAATATATAAATATAATAAGTGAATTGAAAATGCTTGTGATAATAATCAAGAGTAGTTTTCTCACAAATGTGCAGAAGGAAAGTGTGAGTAGTACAAGATTAGTTATAGAGAAATGGTAGTGTGGGATGTTTAGAAAATAACTATGGATGTTGTTTCAAACAAAAAATCAAATATGAAAGTTACAGGATAGTTTAATTTGAGAACATGTTTTTATTTTTATTTTTAATTACAAGAATGTTATTTTATTTTTTGATTTTAAATGTTTATATAAAAAATAATGAAAATGAATCTTTATTATTTTTTGTTTTCACTATTTCTTATATAAATATTTAAAATTAGGAAATAAATGAAACTAAAAATAAAAACAAGAAATAAAAGCATAAAACATTTCCTTAAACCAAATAACACAAGGGATCAAATGGCTAAATGGGATGATTGAGTATGGGATTAGGAGTTGAGGTGGAGGAAAGAACCTTTTGAGTGGGAGAAAGATACAATACAAGAAAAGAAATGGTAGCAATACACTCTAACATATTCTTTATTATTGGCTAAAATTGGTTAAAAATCACAAAATTGCATTAGTCACATTCTTATTTATTGAACCTCACTCTTAATTTTGTAGTTTTCAATTAATTTTAACTAATAATAAAGAATTTATTAGAAAATGTGTTAAAGTGTGTATCGATGACACTCCTTTAAGGATGGTAAAGTGTACCCGGACCCGATGGACAACTGCAAAAATGATTATGTTTCTAATATTGTTGGGTTATAACTTATGTTAAAATGTATAATATGAATAAGGTTCAATAAACCCTAAACCTGCACTTATTATATATATAATAATTTAATTAAAATATCTTTTATATATATATATATATATATATATATATATATACATATATGCTTTATTAATTATTAATTTAATTACTAAAACATAATATTGATTATTGAAGACATGAATTAATTATGTGCTAATAATTAAATTATTTGTACTTAATAAATTGTTTGAAACTATTTCATTATTTGCTATATTTGTGGTATATACAAGTTTTAATTTTGGGTGTACTTGTGCACAACTTTGGATGTCCATGTACTAATTGTCCATAATCTGTAACTATTTATTATAGGCAATATAATTATAAGATAATTAGAGTTAATGTCTTATTTTTTGGCCAGTCTTGGAGAGTACCAATACATGATGTCTGAGTTTTTAATAATTATGTTAAATAATTAGAACATTATATTTAAGAATGATTATGTTAGATGATTATGTTTCTAATGTTGTTGGGTTATAACTTATGTTTGAATGATTTAAGGTTATGTTTGGATAATTTTAATGTTATGTTTGTATGATTTAATGTTATGTTTGAATGCTTTTAATGTTATATTTAGATGGTTTAAGGTTATGTTTGAATGATATAAAAGTGAATTTTCAATTTAGTTGTAGCATTTTTTTTAATTAACATATTTTTATTGATTTATTGATTTTACACACCAGTAAAGTGCAGGTAGTGGGTGCGGGTATGAGTATATATGAACCTAGCGAGTATGGAAATAGAGATTAAAGTTGCTATCCACGTGGGTATGGGGGCAGATACAGGTATTTTTTTTAAAATGCGGGTATGAGAACAAGTATTATAATACCCTACCCAGATCCTACCCATTGTCATCCCTACACTCCTTCTACAATAATTATTAACTGAAATTCAGAAATCAAGGTTTTAGAGAATCAAATAGATTGCTGGATATGACTGGCGGAATTAATCAACAGGTAAATACACTGTAGTGCCCAAGGATGGTAATTGGTAAGCTACATATGTTGCTCAGTTGCTGCATAATGGAATGGCTAGGAGGAAGGGCAATAAATCTATTTGGAATGCAATCTGGTTGATTGACGTTTGGTCAATTCGGGTGGGAAGGAATCAAAAAACATTCAAGGATCAGATCATTTGCAGCAAGCTGTAGATATTAAAGATAGATCATGGCTGTGGCTGAAGGAGAAATGTGTACAAGGCGGGTTATCCTTTGGGGAATAGGACTTAAATCCACTGCAAGGTTTAGAGTGTTATATATTGTCAGAAAAGAAAAAGATTTTGTCATAAACATAAATGGGCCATATTGCTGGAATGGGTCTTATAATCTCGGAAGGCACAACTATTAGGGTAGTTTTGTTTCTTTTGCTGGCTCACACCTCTTCAACGGGGCCTGGCGTAATTTATATTATACTTTTGTGGGTTGATGCTCTATTCAAAGTGCAAAACCATTATCTTTGGTCTGGTTACATTTGAGGATATTCATTTATTGCTTCCATTCTCTTGATGGGATGTATGCTATGTTGCTGACCTGATTGCTAGTAACTAACTGAAATTTAATCCAAGCTTATGGTTGGGCGGCGTATCTACATGTCAATGTTCCAAATTCCAATATCTCATCTACGTGCTTAGCTTCATACGAGTAGCTACCTCCGTACGCGTGTATATTGCTGCCTGCTATGCTTGCTGGTCTGGGTTTTGTTACATTGGGTTTATTGTTGGTAGCGCGCATCTTATACTTTTGGGTGATCGAGGAGGGTTCCTTTTATTTGTTGTAGCTGAGCTTAGTTTGCCAGCATATTTGAGCATTTGCTTGGGTGGAAGGAAGCAGAATTTATAAGTAGTTGAAGATCATCAGGGTTACTATGACGTTGGATTTCGTTGATTTTAGTAGTTATGGTCTGTTTTTAATATGTAGGTGAGTTATAAATGTATAACTGCAAACCGTTTTAGTACTCGGGTTGAATACTCCTATTCACTTTTGCTTACCAAAAAATAAAAGTATAGACGATTTCTAGTAGACTTTTTTTCTTGTTTTTCATAAGTATCCCTTTTCGGAAGTGAGATACTATAGGATATTAAATATGAGCACCTTTTTTAAGAAAATTCGAACCTTAATTCGCCATATTATAGAAACTAGTCCTTTCTATTAGACTAAACATCTGCTGGTATTTCTAATAGACACTGAATAGCTAAGCTAGTATAACTATTGTGAGTTTTTGTTAATAGTATTTTTTTGGTACAATTTTGTTAGTAGTATAATGCAAAATTAAACTAATAAATAATTTTGTTAGCATAAAAAATTGATATATACTATCATTGTATCATATTGTTAGTATAATAGATTTTACTTTCAAAATAATTATGCTAGCGATTCAATTTCCGTTACAAAATGTTTAAACTAACGAAGTCATATGATAAAGTGTAGAGAGAGAGAGAGAGCTGGGAAGGGGGCGGGAATGAAGAGCAAAGAGCGAAAAAGTAGGGCAACGTACAAATATCACTAGTATCTTAATTAGTTTTAATTAGTACATCAAGAGACAAGCTAAACGCGTGGTATATATAAAACTAGAAAAATCAACGCCACTCTTATGGTGTGCTTGGAAGTGATGAAAACGCGGGAGTAGTGGATGGAGAAGATCATGCATTTCGTAAATACATTTTACTCCTTCCTCTATACTTATTAAGTTTTCATCTCTACAAAGCACACCCTCAAGAACATTAACATATACATTTTATATAAAATCATGTTCGCGTAGTCTACCATAAAAAGTTACCGAGTTGAGATGGAGTTTGAGAGTCTTCGAGATCATTTGATGGAGAGTGAACATGTCTCCCTTCATATGTGGTTATCACCATCCTTGGATCCTCGGCTAAGCGTTCCACGCGTTTCTTTACACGACAATTATCTTGTGTACAACGGTAATAGCTTCTACATGCAATGTAGACCAAAACACAATAAGAGAACTGGGTAATGCTTGTATGTTCAATGAGTTTGTCGGGATCATATTGTAAGAGAGTGATTTTTATGTCAACTGAAGAAAATATTTAACCTCCATAGTACGGTTGTAGTACTAGTGACTACTCAATAACAAAATATCTTGATGCCAAAATGGGAATCAATATTGATCTTCATATGTAAGAGCTATCAACACACAAAAGTGCTATAATGGGTATATGTGAGGAGAAGTGTTAGCAGAGACCTACTTAGCAAGAGTATCATGATCTGCTGGGTGAGTGTAAGGAAAAAGTTCTCGTAGACACGTACATTTACATATATTATAACATCTGAGGGTCATAATTAGTTGTGCTTTAAACTAGGCAAATTCTTCCTCTTAGAACAAAATTATATTTATTTTATATTTACATTTTGAACTTGACATATAAAGTGAACTCTTGCTTTTATATATATCTTTAATTATTGTAGGCATCCCCACATTATTCAGAAAAATAAATCTTCCCAAAACCAGTAGCAAAGCTAGATATGTAATTATGAAAAAACAATGAAAACAATAATGAAAGAAGGGTGGCGAGATTGGAGAGAGAATACATGTTGCAAGTGTTGGGATACAATCGATCATCAAAGGTTTGATCAAATATTCTTTAATCAACTTTTAAATTAAAGCAAAAACAAAAAGAGAGGAGTTTGAATTCATGAATACCTGGGGTGCTGCGTGTTCTTCACAACTTTCTGTCCGTACTTCCTCCACTTGTAACCATCGTCCAATACATCCACATCGCTCATGGTCTTGAAGCAAAACCTAGGCTCTCTCACCTTCCTTCGTGCCTTGATTTTCTTCATCTTCATGGCTGAAATTCCGAGATGATGATCCTCAAATCCACTTCTTTTACTGCTGAAGCAACCAGTCACTTCTCCCAATGCCCTAAATTCAACGATAATCCCAACTTTAGCTATAGAGTATATATGTCTCTATGTCCTATTATATGTGGTGGTTAATTTATTTAATTACATGATAAAAATATGTTTAACATGTAGCCAGACTCACTGAAATGAAGTCTTTAACCGAACCGAATGGTGTCGTGTGATTTATGTAGCCAACTTCACTTAGTGAGATATGGCTTTATTGTTGTATAAAAAATGGTTAACATGATGGATCGATATACGAGAATTAAAGTTAGGTATTGTCTCACCATGGATTTACACTTGATCTATGCAAGGATAGGAATTGAGCTCCTCCAAAGCTAGAAGTGAGGTCTTCTCTTGACTTTTGAGCAGTGGTTGAGAATAGGGTTTCTGTTAGATTTGATGTAGAATCTTGTTGAGATATAGCAAGTGAAGAAGGTGTTATGGAGCTGAAGGCTTTCAAAGAAGATTGATGGCAACCCAAAGGAGGGAAGGTAAGGTTTGTTGGAAAGGGAAAGAAGCCCATCTGTGTAGGCATCTGATCCTGCTCCTCGAACAAGCTGTGGTGAACAAGGGTATGGGAAGTTGTTGACATCACTTCACTTTTTATGATCTTTCTCTTTCTCCTTCTCCCTCTCTTCCACTACACCTTTGTTCCAATAATCTCTCTATAGACGTTGGTGATGTTTATAGAGGAAGAGGTTTGGTGAGAATTAAAATAGGTGGTTTCTCTCAAACCTTGGTGGGTGAGATTACACCCTAATGGAAAGCATAAACTTATAACGTTGCAAAACCAACTTTCCCTTTTTTGCTTTGCCTCTCTCTCTTTCTTTCTTCGAGGATTTGCTAATTTCTAAAATGTCTTTGTCATCTATCGTATATTCTAACATGTGAACTATGGAGGGTGAAATAACTAACTATATGGACATATATGAATATTATGATACATAAATGTGGAGCGGGGAACTAACTATAGAGGAAAATGCTGAAAAAGGAAGCGAGAAATATGCTAAAAGTTAAGGCAAGAGAGACTTTTGGTAACAATTCAACCTAGCTGGCAGTTTGCTGCAAACAGTGATGGTACTATTTGCCTAAAAAGCTTGGAAATTCCATGTCCTTCATGGTTAGTGGGATTTTACTGTGGCATGGAGGTCAACATTACACGACAAATGGCGCTCAACAGAGAAGTTGATTGATATCTTTGCCCTCAAAAATGTCTATGAAACTTCCATGCAACATCCCCGTTATTGTAGATAATAATTATAATACGGGCAAAAGCGAAACCTGTTGAGTGCACAATAATAGAAATAGATACCTAGCTATAATCAAATATAAATGAAAATTATCGATCATTATATTCATCAATTCACCACAAAGTATCTAAGAAAAGGAGTAAAAAGAGAGCCGGGGATACATATATCTATCACTTTCTAGAGTTTCTTTTGGATCATTTTATTATAAAGATTATGATTTTTCGGGGCACCATGTACATAAAAGTAAAAATATCGGAGGACAGTGATGATGGATATTGGATGCATTTTCTATCACACCCCTCTCTGCATCGGCGGTGAAGTATCATTATGATGGGTGATTGCTTATTTGACTTTATGTGGCCAAAAAAGCTTCTTACCTTTCTCATATCCCTTTTGCTCTTTTAACTTTCTAAAACTCGAACTAACCCCACAATACCAAACTTTTTTCTCAAATTCCAAACCAAACTTATAATATTGTTATCATATCTTGAATTAATTAAGTGTGACAATCATGATTAACTTTATATTTTGCCATGCCTAAAAATTTGTGGACCAATCTGGCCATCAAAAGCATATAGTTTATCTACCCGTTTGAGAATTTTGCCATAATTCAATAATTATGTTTTCTTTGTACTTCAATTTTATTTTATTTTTGGTTACATTCTTTGTACTTCATTTACCTGTTTAACCAAGCACAAAATGATGAATTTCATTTGTAGAAGTTAATGAATGAAGTAAGCGTTTGTTTGGAATAAATTTTTTAAATAAAATAAAAGTTTGTTTTCAAAAGTCCTTTTAAGAAACTATAAAAAAAAAGTAATTATTTTTTTAAAAATAAACTGAACTAAATATGCAATAAATAGTAATTGCTGAATAAGAATTCCTATAGTAAGAAAAGGATTATTTGTTATACAAAAAAAAAAAAAAAAAAAGGGAGGATGATAAGATATAGTAAAATCCATGAACAATAAATTATATTATATATTATTAAAGTGTGAGTGACTAACTGCCACCAAAGGAGTCCTTAATTATTACTTGTTAAACTGCTTTGAGTAAAAGAGTTATCATAAATCATATTTCACCAAATCATCTATGTACACGTGCCGTCATTTTTCACATTCTAGTTTTAGCTCTTGGATTCGATTTATTAAAGTTGGCATCTATATGAAAAATCGAATTAGGAATCTTATTTTTGAAAACAATTTTTCGTGTTTGTAAGTTAAGTCATTGAATATTAAGTATTCAGTTACCCAATTCGATCAGAATTGTCTCTCGTGATTATTTGAATCCTCTTACATCAAGGGCTTGTATGATCATTATTTACCTAAATTATCTCTAATATTTGTTGTGAAATTAATCCATATCTCATTAATATTAATAGTTGAATGGTCAAAATTAATTTTTTTGACCTCTCACCTGATATGTTTCCTATGATATATAACTTTTCTCCCTCCATAGAAAGAGGCATAAATTATTGTATCGGCCAAAATATTTTTCCCTTAGGGTGTGATTTTCTTGTCGTTATTAATTAGGCGATGATAATAAATTTACCAAACAATTTAGAAAGAGTTATTATTATTATATTTTTATTTTTTTCATTTATCTTATTTTCTCTTCATTTTTCTTGTTATTTCTCTCTTCAATTTCCATCATATCGTCTCTCTCTCTCTCTCTCTCTCTTCATTTTTTTCTCTATCTCTCTCTTCATTCCACCCATACACCCAAAAATGGGATATATGATTAGCATTTTCCAATCATAAATCTTAAGTACTAGGGAAACAAACTTAAAAGGAAAGGCTGCTGGCGAACATAAAACTAACTCTAATAACAGATTATAATTTTAAACTTGAAAACCCTCAAGCATTAAACTTTGCATTCGCAACGAAATATACATTAGTTATTTACTTTTTTTTCATCGTGACACTATTACATACCTAAATGCTGATTAACTTAAAAAGTACATTCAGTCATCAGTGATATCTTTTTTAAGGAAATAATATAATTTGATATAGGGAAATAGATTACAATGATGTCATTTTAGTAGAGAAATTATTGACCTACTTCTATTATAATTTGAATCCGAAAACATTGCTGTGAAACAAATACATAGCACCCTCAATCTTTTATTATTATTTATTTCGTTTTTGTTTTAATAAATCCGAAATAGTCTAAAAAATTGTTTCCTTCTAAACGATCTAATTTTCCTTATATAATTAGAAATGAGAAGGATAATAAGAAGAAAATTGCGTGCATATAATGTGAAATGGTTTTTGCTGGCGTTAGGCTAACGTGCTGATGATGTCAGAGTGAATACGTACCATGGGAATAACATCTTGCATCATCTACAGGTCCCTCGGTTTGTTAATGATATTGATTTTAAATGACGATGCTTTTTCTTTTTTGGTTTGAGCCCTAAGTAAGCTGGAGAAAAGGCATAGGGGTGGCAAACATACATCATTTCTTTTTGTCTCTGCTTATAGGTGGCCATTATGGCATTCAAATTACCCCGTTAATCTATACCCTTCAGCGGCTCATTTTTTTATTTTTCCGTTTTCTTTTTAATCCATATATTGACGATTTAATAGCGTTATATGTGCATTATACTTTCTTTCTTTTTTATCAGCAAAAGACCATTATATATGCATTATACGTACCGCAATCACAATCACAATCCCAAGCTAAGTATAATACAATTACGACATAAGTCTCTCTCTCTCTCTCTATCTATCTATATATATATATATATATATATATGGGAAAAGAACAAATTACACCAATGTAACTTATCCTAACTATTTCACCATCAATAACTTAAAATAGAATGTGATTTTTATAGATCCAACCGTTGAATTATAATTACATATTACCAAGATTGTTTGTGCCAAATTTTTTCAAATTGAATAACAATAAAAAGGTAATCAAACAATTTATATTTTAGTGTATTTTGAAAATTATATATTACATCCATTTTGATTTATATGAATAAGGTATCAAATAATTTTGAATTAATATAAAATTTTGTACATATGATCTATGTTAAAGGACCTTTCAATTCAACGATGGGTTTTAGGATAAAACTATCCAATTAAAAGTTATTGAATGGTGTAATAGTTGGTGTAAGTTACACTGATATAATTTGATCCCTCTTATATATATATATATATATATATATATATATATATATATATATTATTTATTTTTCAAGGCTATAACCAGTGGCTCACTTTTTCTAAATAATGAGAAAGAGGACCGAAACAGGCCACTAAAAGACTCTACTGAGACAAAGATAGCTTGTCAAGAAAGTAGAGGAGGTAGGATGAGCAGTTGGTCAGATCTAGTATGAATCGTACATGGAAGGTAGTTGGACTCGGTTGCTCTCCTAGGGTTTCCCATTTGGGATCCTGAGAAAGAGGATCAAGCTGGCCTTTGCGAACAGCTTGATGCACTATCTCTCTTCAACCTTTTGAGCGAAATGCGACAAAAAGAAAAAGAATCCATGGACCAACCCCATTGTCTCCACCCCGTAGGAACTACGAGATCACCCCAAGGATGCCTTCGGCATCCAAAGGTCGTGAACCAACCATAGAACCCCATTTAAATCAAAAAGCAGAACGCATTAGCTATCCGCTCTTAGGTTAGACAGTAAGAGTCGAAGAAAGGAAATCACTCATTCTTAAAAGTCAGTATTCCTTCACACCTCGAAATACACCATTCTTATAGAGAGAGACGCTTTCACATCTTCTTAGGCTGGGAAGAGGAAAGGTTCCCTTTTTTTAGGATACTTCGAGAAATAGATATCTAGTGGAGACGACAGTGTGGGGCCTGTAGCTCAGAGGATTAGAGCATATGGCTATGCACCATGGTGTCGGTGGTTCGATTCCCTCCTCGCCCATAACCAGCCAAAATGGGGAAGAATTTTTCCCGCTGGGGATAGTAAAATCACATGATCGGGCTAGCATACCCAAAGTTATGAAACTTATGAGTACTTTGTTGAAATGGAATGGCCTTACCTTACTTTTTCTTTATATATATATATATATATATAAAGAAAACAAAAAATATATATTCATAAATCGTGGATATTATTAAATAAATCCAGTAGCCCTAATCTTTTAATCCCCATTTTTTATTTTTATGCTTTGTAATTCTTCCTCAGCTAGGTTTGGGCAGAATAGTAAAGCAAGTAAAGTATTATTAGCATAGCAAAAATGCATTCCTCGTCATTAATATGCTTGCTAGCGATAATTGTGGCTTCTCGAGAGAATTGATGAATGCATCAAAGATGCACTTGTTATTGCTAGTACTAGTACATATAAGAATTCTTAATTAGTTGGTTTAAATAGCCCCGGACTGTGAAACAAAGGAGTATCTCGAACCTACACCGAGGTATGTATTGACAACGAGTCTCAAATATCGCAAAACAAAATGGGATACAATGAGATAAAATGCAATAGAAACAAAGACAAGGGATATATATATATATATATATATATGTGTGTGTGTGTGTGTGTGTGTGTGTGTGTGTATTTCTTTATGAAACTAGTTCAAAACAAAAACTGGCATTTTTTTTTATGTCTGTAACACATTATATGCACTATTAATGTAAAAGAATTTTATATTGTTATTCAATTACAAATTGTCGTAAAGTTGTTGATTTTTATAATAATTATCCTAAAAGTTAAATTAAAAATAGTTTCTGATTAATTGATAAAAAATTTTACACTAACAACATATGTCTATTAAACTCTTATATATATTCTCAATTATATCCATGCACATATATGAATGTGTTTCATGTTTAATAAGCAACATTTAAATTCTTCTATATTAAACTTCGATTAATTGAGTCAAAATTTAAAAGACCAAGAATTAATGAGTGGCATTTACTTAAATAGAATGAGATTAATAATTGAATGAGGTATATTAGAAGATAATTAGAAAGATTTTGAATTTACCCATTTCATATTCATAGATTATCCTTACTTAGAGTTCATATGTTTCATTGTGATTATCCATTACATACTTGCATATTGTGTTTATTTCGTTTGAAATTCCATTCATTGTTCATTCAAATAAATATTTGGACTAATCCTTAGAAAATGACACTATTAATTTAGCACTTTATTACCTTTATCACCAATACACTTGTCATAACTCATCAATTATAAATTAAATTTATTTGATATTTATGCATATTTTATATAATCAGCTTTTCAAATTTAAATATTATATATATTAAACTGAAACAATAGCAAGTGTACTCAATAAGGAAAGAAAATTAAAAAAAAAAAAACCTAAAATGCTAATTGGAAGTCTATTTAAGCACGAGGCACCAAGAAAAGGCCAACACTTTCAAAGAAGCCAAACACCTCCAAAAATTTCTAAAAACTTCATTATGAGGGAATAGATAGCACCTCTAATACTAAAAAGAATAGGTTGTTCGAACAAAGTGAACTCATGAGCTACCAAGCTTTCAAACCCAACCATCTTTTTGTTTGAATGGATCCAAACCTATTTGTTTTAATAATTGTTGGCTTGGAGATTTTTCAAAGTTTGTTTTGTTTGTTGAAGTGATCTAATAGGGATGGCATAATGAGTTGGGCTTGGCAAGCCGGCTCGCCAACCTGCCCAAAATTGGTGGGGTGGGCTAGGTAGTTCAACCCGCCAACCTGCCCTGCCCAACCCCCCAACCCGGTGAGCCACTAATAGGTCAGGGGTGGGTTGGCCAGTTAGGCCACATTATTTTTAAAATATATATTTTTTTAAAGCTTGATAATATAAGATCTAAAGAAGTGTAAACATCAATCAAGTAAAGCAAATTGCTATTTACTCTTTAATCCCTTACTAGCTAGAAATAAGAAAAAGAAGATGACTAAATTAGCAACTAATATTAAGAACTAAATACACCTAGTATACTTGGACGTATATTTCTACTTTCAAAAAGTTAATATTAAAACATATATAATCTTTTAATTAATTAAGAATTACAATTGTATTGATTTTTTTATTAAACTTAAATTCTCTTTTTTTCTCTTTTTTTTTTTATTTCTAGCAGGCACCACCCTAAACGGGGCAAGCCAAAACTTTTAGCCCACTCCTTAATAGGCGACCAACCCGTCCCAACTCGTTTTTGACAGGCTGGTGTTGGGGCGGGCCAAAATGGGTTAGGCTAACCCGCTTTGCTACCCCTATGATCTAAAGGTGGAAGGGTGGAAAATATTCTCTTTCAAAGGAAAAAGTAAGGTTCTTAAAGAAGAAGTTGAAGTATTAGAATAAAGAGGTGTTTAGGAACCTAAATGGTAAAATTGACAACCTTATTTAGGAGTTGAATTATATGAATGATAAGGCGTCTAGTGTAGTAGTTTGACAATTGTAGACGTTGAACGTAGAAGGAATATTACTACAAAAGATGTGGCAACAGTGGAGGTTGAAAGAAAGCCTTGTTTTTCAAAAATTCTAAAGCGAGGTGGCTAAAGGAGCGGAATGCCAATTCAACCTATTTTCACACGTCTTGATTCTCGTAGACAACAAAATCAAACTTTGGCTCTTTTATCTACTCTAAGCCATTCCCCTCTCATCCTGCGCTTGATGGTGTTATGTTTCCTCTACTCTCCAAAGTAGATAAATCTTTTCTCACCTCTTTGGTTACAAAAGAAGAAATTAAGGAAGCATGTGATGGTGATAAAAACTTAAGACCAAACGAATTTAACTTGAATTTATACAAAAGTTGTTGGAGTTCTATACATACAAGTGTTTGTATGCAATTGAAGAATTCTTTGTAAATGGAAAGCTTCCAAAGGGCATCTCTTCTTCGTTTATAGTTATGATTCTTAAGAAGGACCATCCTTTCTCCCTGTCTAATTATAGGCTTATCTTTTTGATAAGTAGTCTTTATAAGGTTATCTCTAAGATCCTAGCAACAAGATTAAAAAAGGTGTTAAGGTCAGTTGTTTCTTCTTGTCAACCTGGCCAAAACTTCTAAGAGGGATCGTTGGATTCTAAAGGTGAATTTTGAAAAGGCTTATGATTCTGTCAATGGGGGCTTCGTGAATTACATGATGTGTAGGTTAGGTTTTTACGAGAAATGGAAAGGTTGGATTAGAGGATGTATTTTCTCTGGCCATGTTTTTGTCCTTGTGATTGGTAGTCCTATACCAATGAATTTCATATGTTTAAAGGTTTAAAGCAAGGTGAGCCTTTGGCTCTTTTTCTTTAGTGGTAGAAAGCATGACTGACTTCATAAAAAGAAGTTGTCAATATTGGCAAATTCTCTAGGTTTAATGTTGAGGAAGAGACTAATATCTCCATCCTTCAATATGTTGATGATATTATGATAGTGGGGGATGTTTCTCTCTCTAACTTTTGGACTTTGAACGCTTTGTTGAGATGCTATGAATTGGTTTTCAGTTTAAAGGTTAATTTTTATAAAAGTAACCTAATCGGTATATATTAGCATTGGGAATGACTTCTTAGGGGTAGCTTCATCATTCCTTAACTTAATATCGGTAAAGTTCCTTTTAAATATTTAGGTTTGCCTATTGGAGCTAATCCTAGGAAGGTGGAGATGTGGAAACTTGTTATTGTCTCTTTGAAAGAAAGATTAACAACATGGAAAGGTAGACATTTATCTCTAGGAGGTCGTATTGTTTTGATTAATTAATTGGTATTATCAAGCCTCCCTTTATATTTCTTGTCTTTTTTTTAGAATATATGCCTAAGTTCTACATATTCTTGTTGGCCTATAGAGGTCTTTTCTTTGGAATAGTGATGAGTCTCAAAAAATAGCATGGGTTAGTTGGAAAAAAGTTTGTCAACCCAAGAATCTTGGTGGGTTAGGTATAAAAAATCTAGAACTATTTAATCATAGTTTGCTAGCTAGCTAAGTGAAAGTGGAATTTCTTAACTAAATTAGATGTTGTGTGGACTAAAATTTTATCATCTCAATATGGCTTTTATTACAAGCAATGTCTATTATCTTTATGCCTTGTCATTCATTCTCTATCTAGTGGAGAGATTTATGTTCAATTGAATTGGGGTAGTGCTCCCCATGTTGGCTCTATTTGACTATGGTAGGGAAAGTGAGATCTAGAGCTCAAGTTAGATATTGGTATATAATTGGCTTGGAAATTTACTTTTCAAAGATTCTTTTCCAAGATTGTTCCAAATTTTCGAGGATAAAGATGCTTTTGTTGTAAAAATGGGAGAGTGGAATAATGAGGCATGGTACTGGAAATGGAAGTGGAGAAAAAATCTTTTTGTTTAGGGAGACAATGTCTTATCAGATCTATCTAATATTTTTGCCTTTGTCTCCTTATGTGTTGAAGGGAAAGATGGCTAGTTTTAGAAGCTTGATAGCTCAAGAGTTTACTTTGTTTGATCATCCTATTCTTTTTTGGCTATTAGAGGCACTATCTATTCCCTTTAACTGTCCTAGTGGTGAGGTTTTTAAAATTTCTTATAGATGCTCAGCTCCTCTAAATGTGTTGGCCTTTTCTTGGTGCCTCATGCTTAACAGACTTTCAACTTGGATGGCTATCTACAAAAGAAATGTCATCCTCAATTCACAAGAGGCCATATGTGCCTTTTGCAAATCTATCATGAGAGGACTCAAATCATTTGTTTACCTCATGCTTTGTCACCTCTCAAGTTTGGTCTTCTTTCTACACCTAGTTATGTTTTTCTATTGTCCTTTCTTCTTTGACTCACGAGCATTACTTGCAATATAGAGGTTTGGTTAAAGGAAGAAAGACTAAAAACACTTGGATGATTCTTTAGCACATAGTTATGTGTCCTTATGGCTGATGAGAATTCGCTCTTAGTCATGGTTTACAACAAAAGTAGGGGACTCCCATTGTTTATTTTCATATTGGTACACCAATCCCATTAGATACATTTCTTCTATTTAGCCAACCCTTGTGTATAAGGATTAAAGTACCCCTTATACTCTTTTAATATCTTTATTTTGCTTATCAAAAAGAAAAAAGACTAACCAATGATGGAAAAAATTGTAAATATCAACACATATATTAGTCTAAGACAAATTACATATATTAATTATAGGTTAGAGTTTACTTTCTTAAAAGTAATTTAATATTTTAATTTATTTTTTTAGAAAAATATACATTAATTTTTAATTTTACATTTAATATTTTAAATTAACTATGCCTATATTTTTATAATCTTAAAAAAATAATTTATGCATTTTAAATTCTTTGAACTGATATACTTTATTTATAATTTTAATTTTCCCTATTAAATATTTTTAAATTTGTTCTTTTTATCTTTATTTAAATTTTGAAAAATATTCGTATAATACTTGCTCTAGATTAACCTTCCATCACACAACAGAAATCCTGGCTCCATAGCTAATGAGAACACATCTCCATATAAGGGTGAAAAAATAGACCAACTGATCGCCTAAAACGGGATAAGGCGGGTTGATATGCATTAACAAATTGTCAAATTGGTTAAAAATTCTAGTTCACTCTATTTAATGGCAGATTGACAAATTGACTTGCCAAAAAAAATGAAAATTCATTGATAAATTCATTAAAAGATAGAAAAAAAAAAGTAAAAAAATAAAAATTACCTGAATAACATTTATGATTACTGATCGATAAAAATTATGAGTGAAAATAAGATAACAATTAATCAAGTAACATTCTCTATTATGCCAAAAAATAATGCACTTATCAACATTATGTAGTAAAATAGGAAACATGTACTTAGTTACATCAATCATATTTCACTATCTCTAATTGTCAAGTATTTCATTCATGAACAACATGTAAAACACAATAACATGCAACCTTAACCTGTTTCACCCCATCTCATTTTCTTAATGAGGTAAATGAAATTAAATGAAACAAGTTGATTGATTGAAAATTCTAATCCATTGCACTAAAAATAATTTAATTAATTAAACGACTTAATGGGAAGGACATAACCCATTTTGCTAGTCCTAACTCCATACATTAGATGCAATATGCTCTCTCCATTTCTTTTTCATCTTTCATTTTTGCTAAAGTGCAAAAACTAAGAAACAATCATTTACAGTAAATTAAAATAAAACATTTAGGAGGACGAGGAACAGATTTAAATGTCAATCATTTCCAACTGTACTAGGGAATGATTACCCCATGCCCCTCCTGCTCCGGTGTCTGTGTGCGTGGGTGTGCAATTTTTGTCCATATCCTGTCTTTCTCACTCTAATTAACATCCTGCGTTGCCAGAGACATCCCATGCCTCACAGTAACAAGCTGCTGTGACAAGACACTGCTCCCCCCAACCTCTGTGACTCATTGTACATTCCGAAGGCCAATTCAGATATGTCGTCGTTTTGTAAACTTTAGCCCGTGTTAAAGCCTGCAACTGCTTAATGAAAGCAATTCCTTTTTCTTTTAATTTATGTATTTTGCATAATTTCTTTGGAGTAAAAGTAAACATCCTAAGCTTGACACGCGTAATCATATTTGTTTGGGTAAATAAAGAGACATGAATACAAGTTATGGACCTATGCGTCTCTCCATCACCTTAATCCTCTACTTTTGTTTTTGTTGATTTGTTTTTTTGTTGGTCACATCAGTATTTATGTTTTGTTTGGATAAAAAGAGAAGTAGAGAAGAAAGAAATAAAAAAAAGAGAAGTAAGAGAAAAAAGAGAATGAGTAAAAAATAAGTAGATTTTTAATGTGTTTGGATTAAAAGAATATGAGAGAAGTAAAAGAGAAAGAAAATAAGTGTGTATTATAAAGACATATTTATCCTTATTAACATATTTATATGGAGTTGTCTAACTTACTCCAAGTAAAAATAGGGTTAAACAATCCTATCAAAGATTATTGATGTAATTTTCTATGTACTTACACTGTTGTGTTTGTTACCGAAGAAGTAGAGAAAAAAGGAAGTGAAAAACGTGGAAGAGAAGAGAAGATTCGCATTTCTGTTCGTTTGGTTGCAAAGAAATACGTAAGAAGTTTTCTAATTTTTTTTGTAGGTCCCACGTGAAATTCGATCCGCTCAAATATGTAAATAAATGCAAAGAAATGCAGTGTTAGATGAAAGTTTCTAGTATTACCCTCACTTTCTTTTTCAAAGAAATGGGACAACAGAGGAACAAATATTTGAATATGTGATAATATATTCGAATATGTGATAACACATATTCGAATATGTGATATTCTTTAATTTAATAATAAATAAATAAATACCTTCATTTTAAAATCGTAAGGTTATATCTGTAATTTTATGCTTTCATTCCAAATTCTCAAAAGTCAAAAGTCAAACTTTCATCCCTATTTCTTCTCTACTTCTCTTCAACCAAGCAACCTCTATTTTCACTCTATTTCTTATCTACTTCTCTTCTCTTCCACCTACTTCCTCTCCCTCTATTTATCTCCTTTTGCCAAACACAGCGTTAAAGATGATTGGTACAACATATAAATTATACCAATCATCTTTGATAGGGTTGTTTAAGCCCATTTTAACTTGAGGTAAGTTAGACAACTCCTATTTATATAGATCAAAATTAAAAGATAGATAAGTCATTTTAATTTTTTATTGGGTCCCATAATTTTTTTTTGTCATTTTTTCTCAAAATCTCTTCACTTATGAGGAGTTTTTTTTTTTCTTTATGGGTCTCACCTATATTTTCTCTCTTCTCCCACTTCTCTCCTTTTCCAAATAATCAAAAACTTTATTCTCTCTTACACTTCTTTCTCACATACTTCTCTCTCCCTAAAATCTACTCAACCAAATGAAAGGTTAGTTATTATCTTGTTACATTATTTACTAACAAAATATTAAAATGATTTTCAAAAACATTAATAGAAGACTGACGTGATTAACAAAAGAATGAAAGAACCCATATAAGAATATTATCAAGTGGATCACACCAAAAAAAAAAAGAATATTATCAAGTGGAAAATTTCTGATTCGAACCCTGCAAAAAAAACTTAACAATCCTTTATAGGATTATTGTAAATTAATATGAGTTTAATGGTTATACGTTGTTAATGTAAAAAGTTTTATACTGTCAACCAATTGAAATTCACTGTTGGTATGACTTTTAAAATATTTGTTATAAAAGTTAACAAACTTACAATAAATAGTGGTTTGTGATTGGATGACAGTGTAAAACTACTTTACACTGTCAAGGCATGGCTGTTTTCTTAATTAATATTTTAATTTGTGCAATACACAAAAAAATATTTATTTTATATAATTAAATTTTATAATAAATAAATATTTTTAAACACATAAATTATATTTTAAATTTATGATACCAAGTTATATTGTAATACAAGATTATTTTTAATTAATGATAATTTTTTAAAAAAATACTAAAATTCAATTTAAAAATAAGAATGAAAAAGATAAATTGAAATAGATAAAAAGTTTAAGAAAAACTTCTAAAAATGTTCTTATTAAAAAGATCTCCTTTTATGTTTTCGTTGAAAAATAACTTCTTTAAATACTTTCATTCAATATAGGTTATTCTAATATAGAGAGAGATAAGATATATATTCACTTTCTCTTTTGTCTTTTTATTTCATTTTTATATTTTTTTATATCACAACATTTATTATTTTCTATTATTTTTTTATTTTATTTTTTCTGTCTAGAGACTAATTGGTGCATGTCATGTCAAGATAAAAAAGAGGTGACTCTTTTTTTAATGTCTCATAATTCTTGAAACATTTGGAAAAAGTTTGGAGAGTTCGGAAGAACAAGTCTCGTGTTCATGGACGTTTACTTTCAAACAAGGACGAAATTATTTTGGGGCATGAACATACATGAATGCCAACTATGAAAAGCAGCTTTTACTACGTTCCTCATCAAGAATTGTACTGTTAATTTATCTCCACGCCTTCTGATTCCAGCTTCAAGAATAGCATGAGAAAAACTACTGGTGCAGTAGTGGTGTACTAACAATAAACAATAACGGTCCATTTTGCAAATAGCTTCCTACCAGGTTGTGTTTCTAGTTTAAAGGGTCACAAGCGGTAGTGTTTAGATCTGCACATTCCCTGAAGCAAAAGAATACAGTGACACTCAAGTGAATCATGGTCGTTTATGTGTCTGAAAGTGACTGTTCAAGTCTTTGAGGGTGTTGCTGTGTTATTAGCGCCAGCGTGAGACGCTAAAGAAAACCAATGTTATGATTAATTATCTGATGTTATCTGAGATCAACCACCATCCCCAATTAAGACCCCAGCCTTGTCCATATTAACCTATTTTCTTTCCCAATTCACCAAAAGGAAAATGAAAGCCGTGTTGTGTTATTATATTATTGGTAGGGGAAAGAAAGGTTTAATATGATCTCTTTTCTTTTACATTGATTGTTTGAAATTTAAAGGACTCTAACTGTAATAATGATACATACATGATAATGATGTAGACAGACGTATCATTCCCATCTCTTTTTTATTTGTTATTTTTTAATAAAAGTTTTGTTTTTTGAGTTTAAAATTTATTTTATTAACTAAGGAGAGATGATTGTTGGTATGACTATTTAAATAATTATTATAAAAATCATCAAATTCATCATATATAATGATTTGTAATATTAGGTGATAATGTAAAAACATTTTACATTATCAGTGTCTAGTATGTTACTCTTTGTTTTTATTATTCTTTTATTTTAAAATTATAAGATAATATTAATTATTACTTTTCACTTGTATCTTTATCAAAAAAGAAAGAAAATTTATTATGAAATATCAAAATAATAAATAAGAGAGATAAAAGATATATTAAAAATTACATATAATTTTAAAATAAATTAAGAGATTAATTACTTTTTTAATTTATATATTGTAACCTTTTAAGACAAGTAACAAGAAACAAACAAAGTATATTAGTGACCATTAATTATAATTTGAACAGACAGTTTTACAATATTTTATTTCATAAAGAAAAAGATTAGTGACTATATGTTTTAACTAAAAAGAAAGATAACTTAATAAGTATGTATTTAATGAAGAAATAGAATTTAACTTTATTGTTAACTCTTTTAATTAAAAATTATATGGAAATAATTGCAAAAGGTCCACGATTCTATTTGCAGGTGTTGGATTGTGATTTTCTCCATCTCGGTCATGAACATTTGCACGATATATATTTACTTAACAGAAGTGTGTATTGTATATTAATCGGAACAAAGAAACACGAATTCTAAAGCTCTATTTCATGAGAATTAATAATTTTGTTGCTTATTAGAGTGTCTGTGCAGCATTTTTAACTGGAAAATAAACATATACTACGGTTCAGTGTTTTAAAACTTGGACCAGTGATCGACTCGGTCTAGGTACTGGGTCAGTGGGTCATTGGTTCAATCGGTGGATTACTGATTGAACCGCATGAACTAGTATATTATTAAATATATATTTTTACAACACATATATAGTATAAAAGTTATTTTTACCAACCATATATCAATAGCATACGTTGGTGTAGTGGTTACTTATGTTTTAAGCACTCACGGGGACATGGGTTCTATACCTGTCTGGAGCAAAGTTTTGGCTGCCATCCAAATTCTCTCGCGTGTGGCGCTGCACTTACATGTCACAGTCAACAAGTAGTAGCCAGTCTTACCCGGTTCGGAACCGAGTTAGTGACGTCGTCCCGAGTTAAAAGCATTTTCAATCTGATAAAGTGACCGAACCGGCTATGGGTCCAGTTTCTGATTGGACAGGCCGGTTCGGTCTAAGTTTTAAAACATTGCTAGGGTTGTTTGGATAAATTTTTCCATAAACACTTATAGGAGAAGAACATAAAAAAGGAAAATGAAATAAGATTCTCCAAAACCTAAAATTAGCTTATGCATATACTAATTTGTAAAAGTACTCTCATGTTAGCTTCTCCAAAAGCTAATTTTTAACTTATGGAGAAAATAATTTTAGCTTATGAAAAAGCTTATTATTTTATTTTTTCTTCTTATTTTGTTCTCCAATAAGTGCTTATGGAGAAGTTTATCCAAACAAGCCCTTGGATAAACTTCTCCATAAGTACTTTTAGGAGAAAAAAATAAGAAGAAAAAATGAAATAAGCTTATCCAAAAGCTAAAATTAACTTATGCATAAGTTAAAATCGGCTTTTAGAGAAGCTAATATAAGAAAGCGTCTACATATTACTTATACATAAGCTGATTTAACTTTTGGAGAAACTTATTTTATTTTTCTTTCATATTTTTTTCTCCTATAAGTACTTATGGAGAAGTTCATACAAAGTGACCCTAAGTATTTTAATGCATGCTTATCTTTTTATTGGGATAATCTAGCTATATTCACTTCTTGAAGAACTATCTTTCTTAAACAAGTGAGGTTAAGATTATTTGGTTTGATCAATATGAGTATATGATAATATTATAAGTCTTTAATTTGGAACATCTTCTACTCAATTTATATTATTAATGCAATTTTTAGATTTTAAAAAATAATTAAAATGTATATATAATACATAATTGAGTAAACCAAGAATTTAAATAAATTATTAGGCTAAACATATTTCTGTTAGTTTGTTTGATGAATGGAAAAAAAAATTATTTCCAAAATGAAATTAAGTTTTTGTTATTTTAGCACATATTTTCTTGACTAAAACCCAAAATATTGAAAAGGTGAAAAGGATTTGTTCTTTGAAATATTAGGCCTGTTTAGGGTAGTTGTGAGTTTTCAGTTTTTCATTTTTAAACTTAATTTGAAAACAAGACTTGTTTCAGATAAAAAAGGGTTGAAATTGTTTTTAAATGAATTTCAAAATCATTTAAACTCACTTTGGAAAACAAAAAAAGAAAAATTTTCTAATTCTAGTTTTAAATGTTTAGAAGTTACCTTGTTTTTTATATATATACTTTCCTTCACCATTTTCCATCTCCTGTTGGTTTTCTCTGCCTCTCAAACAGTCTTTGCGAAAGGTGGCAAAAACTCATGTAGGACTTGGGCTTTAAATTTTGAGTACAAATTAAATTTTGGCCTTTTTAGTGTGCTTAACATGCAAAAGCCCGTACAAAATAGGCTTCCATTAGGTTTAGACCTCATTTTAGAAGCCCATAATTGAATCTAGGTTTTTTGGCTCAACCTACTATAGCATGTGACCCACATTTAGCCTACGAATGACCTGACCTGAACCCCACTCGATCAATATAAGGATTGAACTTTAAATTTTCACCTTTTTAGCTCGATCTAATCATGGTCTAATATGGGCTTAGCCTACAAAAGTTCATCAATCTAAATTATTGGTGTACGCCACTGTCAGCAAGCAATTATAGAGATTGTTTTCTCTAATTGATCATAATGCTCAAATTGGACCTAGAGACTTTGTGGTTTGTGCGCTAAAAATAATATGAATGGTCCTACACTACTACATATATTGTTAAACAAAAGGGCTGGATCCAAGAGGGGGGGTGAATTGGATCTTTCAAAATTTTCAAGAATCCCCAATTTCTTTTCAATTATGAATAACTAGATTTTTCAAAAACTTTGAATCTTATTGATTTGGTTATACAAATGAAATAGAATTGGATCAATTTATCTTGAACTTTTCTATGCAAAGATCTTTATGATTTTAAATGCAAGTGATCAAGATACAATATGCTAGTGAGAGAGTAGAGGAAAGAGAGAGGAAACAAGATTTATACTGGTTCAATCACTACCACTGTGATCTACATCCAGTTTCCAATCAAACCGATTGGTGTTATCACTAAGTAATTCAATGTTTACAAACACTATGCACAAACACAAGAATTACTACCAAACAAACTACATAATCAAGTTTCTTGAACCCTATCAAGAAAAACTTGAAATCTTTCTTGTGGAACCCTACCACAAGGAAGATAAGAGAGACACCCTCTCAAGAACGAAAATCAATATAGAAGAAGGTTAGATATCACCTTGGTTTGTGATAGATGGGAAACAATGAAGAACCAATCAACTTTACCAAAGAAAAGACTTTTCTTTATCCTCAAGATTGATCCATGATGAGCTCTTTGATCTTTGATCTAAAACTTGTAGTGGAGTAGAAGAATAGTATGAATTCTCTCTAGAAAAGCTCTCTCTCAAATTTAGAAAAGTGAAGTTGTAGAAGTGATGATTGAAAGACTCACAAATGTTCACTTTATATAGAGAGCTCACTGGAATAACTAGTTATATTGTCTTGTAATCAGTTATTTTGTTATTAGAAATCTGAAAACTGATGTTTGAATGAGTTTAACTAGTTATTTCCATTTATAACTAGTTAAAACAGATCCCATTCGAATTTCCCTTTACTGGAATAACTGGTTACATAAATTTGTAACTAGTTATTTTCATGTAGGACAAAACAGCTTTATATTATGTAACTAGTTACAGAATTATGTAATTGGTTACTGCTGAAATAACTGATTACATAATGTTGTAACTAGTTAAAACAGAAAACATGTAATTAATTACATATTGATTTAACTAGTTAAAACAGTGTATATTTTCACTGTTTACATGAAATTAAACGATCTTAATCGATTACAAAGCTAACTTAACCAATTAAGTGGTTCTTTAATATAAGATTGAGTAGTTCTAAAGCTTTAGTGTGTAGTTCTTTCTTCCTATCAATTTAAAAACAAGTTTTATCAAATTGTTTCTCTTCAAATTCAATTTTAGACTTATAGAAAATATATTTCCACTTTGTTAACCTTTTAAGTCTTAAATCTTGAGCTCATTACCATCAAACCATCAAGGATAAAGATAAATCATGCAAGACCACAAACACACACACATACATAAACACACATTACAACTTTGCACTCATCAAGAGGCAAATCATCAAAACTATATTAATTTTCCTTGGGGCAAGAGTAATCTTCTTCTTGCTTCTTCATATATGACTTTTGGCAACATTTAAAAAATGTTGCAAAAATATATTAAAAAAATGTTACCTATTAGTTTTAGTAACATTTTAACAAATGTTGTATCTAAACCATGTCACAAAATATCATTAGTAACATTTTTTATATATCTTTAGTAACATTTAATAAATGTTACGATTTACTCTTTTAGTAACATTTATTATAAATAACAACATCTATTTAAAATTCAACAAAATGTTAAAAATGTTACCAAATATATTTTTAGCAACATTTTAAAAAAATGTTACCAACAACAAAGGAAGCTATGTTAGGAGGCTTGTGAAGAAAGTGTGATTATTTATGTATTAGTATGCTAAGTGGTTTGGCAATTGATGTATAACAATAGTAATATTATCATTTACTTTTCCTCTTGTACAACATCATTAGCATGATGTGTAGTAGCGCAAGACAATGCATCAATGTCTTCATTTACAATTGGAATTAATATGCTGGACAGGTTTGGAATTGTTACTCTTGGGAAACTTTTTTGTAGCTGATTCAAAACAAATTTAAAACCACCCAACATTTCATTTCCAATTTCCTCAACTTGTTCTTGTAGTTTCATTTGCATTTTCTCTTGCAATTTTTCTTGTTTGCTTTTTATCTCTGCCTGAACATTCTTCTTCTCTTCCTCAATTACTTTCTGCGTTTCAAGTTGATACCAAGTCCCCCACAAGTCTGATGGTACAATCCCCTTTCTATATGTGCATACATGGCTAGGTCTATCTTTTCCCAAGACTTAAGAAAAGATATCATCTTGAGTTGTGCCTTATTCTACTACTTTTGGATGTAAAGTTCTTGCCTCTTCTAACTCTGACTATGTTAGAAGTGATAACCATAACTAAGACTGAACAAAAGTTAAAAAAGTAATAATATGATAGACATGCAATTATTTTTTTGGTTGCCTAATTCTTCGCTTGTGTGTTAGAATGTACATTTCCACTCGAGATGGCTCTCTTCTATTTGGGTTCTTTCTTGTCTATTTATACATAAACATCATATTAATAAAATCATTTAAAGTTTAGAACAACACAAAACTATTAAATCAATACTATACAATTTGTCTTACCTCTTCATCACATATTTTAGCAAAAGTTTTCGATCCTGTGGTATGAACACTAGTGTGTTTTGCTCTACTAACTTTGTTCTTCTTGCTACAAGCCTTTAAAACAAAAACAAAAAAAAACCTCTCTGTGAGCACTAGTATAAAGACAATCATAACAAAATAAATGGAATCATATAATAATATATTAAAATAACAAAGCTAAGTCAAATTTCCAAAATTTAACAAGAATTCTCCATTGCTCAAGAGGAACATTGGGTGGTCCATTCTTTATATTATAATCCTTAGTCATGTTTGGCTTAAAATACTTTGTGTATGTCAAGGGAGTTAAATGTGCATTCCTAGCTAATGTTCCCAAATAGCTGCTCAACTTAGCTCGAAAGCAACCAATTGGTTGACCAAGTGCATTCAATCTAATTTAAAAGCATTCTTCATAGCTTATGCCATTGGTTTTTAGGCATCTAGTAGGACCTCTTTTCTTCTTGCTGCTAGAATCTATAATTAAGTAATACAAATTTATTCTTAATAGTCTAGCAATAAAATTAGTACAATTTATATTGTATAACACACCCAAGATAGCAAGCAAATAACCCCAAACCCATAACAATCAACCAACTTCATTCTTTGGAATAAAAATAAATATATTTAAAAAAATGTAAATTACTTACCACTGTTGTTCAACATGGGTGATAAAGGTATTTGGGGAGGGCTTGATGCATTTTCCTCTAGCTCACCAAGAACTTTTTCCATAAAGCCACTTGGCCATGAGACCTTGTGTTTCTTTGACAATCGAGGAGCAAAAGATGATTGCTGAAGGACTTAAGCCATTGGTTTTATGGTATCTTGTAGGACCATTTTTTCGCTTGCTATTAAAACATATAATAAAGTAATACAAATTTTAGATTTACACTACTTTTTCAGTTTATTCTTAATAGTCCAACAATAAAATTAGTTAATTTATACTATAAACACATCTAAGACAGCAAGTAAATAGCCCCATACCCATAAGAATCCACCAATTTTTGGAAAACATACATCTATTAAAGATTTTAGAGATGCAGGAAAGAAGGGAAGGGGAATGAGAAGTAATTCAAGCATTCAACCATTAGGTAACAGATTGAGCTAAACTAAATGAAGTAACTAGATTTATTAGCAATAAACATTATATATGTTCCAACCTTAAGTCTGCTAGTATCGTTAGGATCACAACATTTAAGATATTGGCTGCTAGAAGGAAGGCCTAGGCCACACACTTAGGTTGCTAGGCCCACTAGCCCTTTGGCCTCAATTGGGGAGCTACTATTTCGATACACCAAAATAGTCTCGCATCGCTTAGTAATTGAGGCTAAAGGTAGTTTATAAACACCCTTCTCTCTTAACCCACAGAAGCGCCTTTTAAGGACAAAACTATGAGGTCCACGAGGGCCAAAGCGGACAATATCTCGGATGCGGTGATCCTAATGATGGTAGCGAACTTGAGGTTGAAACAATATAAATGACATTAAGTATGTAGATAAGATTCACATTCTGGTCCACTTTCCGAGTACCCAAATCATAACTCATAAGACTAAAAGGAAAAAACAAAGGCAAGTTCCAAGATTAATTTGGTGTTAATTTTTTAATTAAAATAAAAAAAAATCACCAAATGATATTTTAAGATCCATAAACAATGTTTTAAAATGGTCCTCAAAGTAGATATTATACCTCAAAACAATGCCAACCAAATGTAATAACTATTGATATATAATGCGTAGCATTTTACACCATAATTAGTGTAGGTTTAATATAGGTTTGCATGCATTTTGTGTTAATAAGGATCATTTGCACCTTTGTTTCCTTTAATTTTCTATCACTTAGGACCTTTGAGGTTTGTTTGTGTTTTTGTTCTCAAAGAACCTTTTTACTAGTGGAAATTGCCCTTAAATGTGAACATTAGCAATTTGGAGTGATGTTAAGACATGAGAAAGGCTTTGAAGAACTTAGTTGGACTAAGAAAAAGGCATAATAGAAGACCACAAACCTTAGGTATGAAGAAAAGTGGAAAAAATGGGAAGATACACCAACCAAAGGGCGCCACAACCAGGCTATGGCATTCCCTACAAGCATGGCACACGTTAGGAAAATTATTTGGCTTGCACCACGCCATAGGCGTGGCACGTCATTAGAAGACTTATTTTAGCTACCAGACTTGCCCACATGCAAGGCGTGGCAAACACCACGATCGTGGCACAATCCTACGTCCAAACTTTATTATTTTTCTTTTCTATTTTTAATTATATGGGCTAGAACCCTTCCTCTGGTTTTTTTTTAAGTAGACCTTTTTAGGATTAGCGGATATCTAAAACCTTGCCATTGATGGCTTAGAGCGAAAATTTAGGGGATCATCTTCTTCTCCTCTTTTCTGGTTTGATGCTTCTCTTTTCTATTTGGTTGTTTTCTATAACTAGGTTTGAGTAGTCTCTTTCTATTCTAGGAATTGGAGCTTAGCCCTAAACAATTATTGACACTTATTGATTTATCTTGATGTTCCTATGGTATCTCCTCATGATTTCTCTCTTATTGAATTTCTTTATGCGAAGCGTTTTTCTTACATTTTTCATAATCATAGATTTTTAAGGAAGAACTAAAAGGTGAACCTAGGTGTCAGAAATATAGGAGAGAAACTTAGGTTAAAACCACAAAAGTAGGTTGAAATCTTCAAGGAAAAATTGAATTAACAGAGAACCTAAAAGGCCTAATTGAATATAGCCACCACGAAATTAAGGGTCAATTTAATTAGGTACACCTTTGTATCTTGAAAAGGAACAGAGATTACATAGGTTAATTCACCTTTAAAGAGAACTAACGAGATCATTAAGGTAATGAGATTAGGTCAATAGGAAGTCTTGGTGTGAACCTTCAATCCTGGAAGTCTTTCTATAATTAAATCTTTCTCTATTTTAATTGTGCAACTTTAGTCCAATTTCATGTTCTATTCCTTCTCAAATTATAAATTTCCCTCTTTTTGAATTAAATTCTTTCAAGTTTGGTTTTTATCAGATTCTTATAATAATCACTAATTCAAACACGCAGTCCCTAAAAAAGAACGATAATTATTACTCGACAACCTTGTACACTTGCGAGAGCATATTAGTATACTAATATATTGACAACCAATAATATATATTTACTAAATTGACATTCTTTTAGTCGGTGAGATGAACAATTATTAGATATATTGCTTCAACATTCTAAACCCTCATTTTCCAAATCGCAACACTTTTCTTTCTCATTCCATCTGCCAATCCCAAATCCCCCTTTCTTTTAAATTAAAAACACTTTTAATTGAAACAATGAAGCCATTTGCATATAATTTAATCAAGAAAATAGCCAAAGTGGTCAAGCCAAACAACCAAACCAAGTCAAAACATGAAAATCTCAAGCAAAATTGTTGTTATCTTCAAGATGAATGTCCAAAACAAAACGACAATGACATTAAAAGAAAGACTCATGCACGGTTATCGAAGCACCAAGCCATCCAATTACAAGCAAAGTCACAAGGTTCTTAAACTTCTGCATTCCTATTATCAATATTTTTATATAATAAAATATATTAAGACCAAACTTCAAGCAGAGCCTGTAATAACGATTACTCCTAACCAAGTCCTAATTATCTGATCCAAGCAGTGGCAGTATAAGTAGTGGTCCACAAGATCAAAGAAAATTACTATAATCTGACATTCAACAGGGCTAGGGTTTCAAAAGTGAAAGGTTATTTTATTTTGTGCCACTATCACTGCCAACAAATGTGCACAATTATATACAGAGTTAGGGTTTCAAAAATAGCGAAGAAAAGATATAGTGAGACATAAAGATGGAAAGAGAAAAAGAAAGAACCTTTGAATCATTCGAGTAGTGCTGTTTGAGAACCTCGAAATTGTTTGAGTGGTATTGTGATTACAACATGTGAACTTGAGAACCTGAAAAGAGGATTCAATGCAAACTAAAGAGAGTTCGATTCTAACATATCACATACTAGGCTAATGTGACTCTAACTTCCACAATTCGGTACTAGGGGCCAATGTGAAAAAATGTTGATATTTGGAAAGAGTTTTTCTTCTCTCTTTTTTTTCAAAAAAAAATATAGAAAAAAATTAAATATATGAAAAATAAAATAGCAATATTTAATTTAATAAGTATTATAAAATATATTTTATTAAATTTTTAGTAACATTTTTATAAATGTAATTAATAAATGTTACAAAATGAATTTTATTAAAAGTATTGGTAACATTTTTACAAATGCAATTAATAAATGTTGCAAAATAGATTTATTACAAGCATTGGTAACATTTTTATAAAATGAATTAATAAATTTTACAAAATTAACTTTATTGGAAGCATTGGTAACATTTTTAAAAATGTAATTAGTAAAATGTTGCCAAAAGTCATATATGTAATAGTGCTAGATCTTAAAGTGATGAGCTCAACAAAAAAAAAAAAAAGGTTGAATTGTGACCTTTTGAAAATTTTCCAACATGAATTTTTATAATTTTTTAAGCTTCTTTCTCAAGTTAGGAAATAAACATAGTAGTTAGAAATTTGTCCATAAATCATTAGCAAATTTAGAAAACTAGGTTTTTGAAAGTAAAATTTTAAAAACTTAACTGTTAATGGACACAAATAGTTTTAACAAAAATAACTACCTTTCTAATCAATCTTATAACTAATTAGGTTCTCCTTCAAAAAGCAAAATGTTAAACTTTTTCAACAAGCTTTCTAAGCTTTATACAGATGGCTAACGCCCCATTCCAGGTGGTGTTGAGTTTTTAGTTTTAAATTTTCAAATATTATTTTCAAAACAAAACTGGTACAGATAAAATAGTTTCGAAACCATTTTTAATACATTTTTGAAATGATTTTAAGCCTTACGTCAAAATATGAAACTTGATTTCTTGTTTCTTGTTTTAAGTTGTAAAACTACATCATTGACAATGGTTATGTCAAGACCACGCTTATTATTATTATAAAATTATTATTATTATTATTATTATTATTATTATTAAAATTACTAGTATTATTAATATTATTATTAGTATTATGAAAATTATTATTTATCAAATTATTATTAAATTAAATATTATTATTATTATTATTAAAATCACTATTGTTATTATTAAAATTATTATTATTAAAATTGTTCTTGTTATTATTATTCAAATTATTATTGTTATGATTAAAATTATTATTATTATTAAAACTATTATTAGTATGGTTAAATTATTATTATTATTAATTATTATTATTATAAACTATTGTAATTATCATTAATATGAAAATAAATATTATTCTTGTTGTTGTTATTATTATTATTTTAAATTAATTTTATTTTTTATCGCTATTGTTTATTCAATTTTTGCTTAATAGGAACTTAAAAATGCATGATTTGTAAAAGAATTATTGTTGTTGTTAAAAAAATTTAAAGAAAAATTATAAGATTGACAATAACTTTTTAAAATTGAAATTAAAAAATTAAAACTAAAAACTAGTTTTGGTTTTTAAAAATTTTAAAACTTAAACCACTCTGAACAGGGCCTAAGATTACGAAAGAGCAATATTAGAAGCTTTTTTTATCAATGATATGTTAATGAATGTTTTATGTGAAGGTGCAGAAATAGATCAAAACACAAATACTAGCTTGATATAAGACAATGATGCTTTCTTAACAAAAACATATCATGCAATAGATTCAGAAAGTAGTAAATGTGCAATAGATATCATGTAATGAATAAATATGCAAAGTGCAAAGAGAGAGCATAACACTAAGTTTTTATATTGTTTATCCAAAAATCCTAGGACTACGTTTAGTCCTCACACTCAGTAGATATTTTTCACTAATTGATGTGACTTCAGTAAATGTATTGGGTCGTTACAAGTAATAAATTTTAAAATGATAAGAATCGAGTATTGTTCTAAGGATTGAAGGTCAATTTGTACTTTCCCATAAACAATCCTAATAAGAACCACAAAGGATGATTTGGAAATTCTAATTTAGAAATCCATATAATACATAAAAATTCACCTAACCCCAAATCATATGTAGGAGAGAATATACATTGTAACTTATATAGGAAAGAATATAAGCCATTTTCTATAAGCCTATGTTTCTACCATGTTTAGATTAAAATTGCAAAAAAAAAAAAAAAGAAGCAACCCATTTCATGAGGCTTTCAAATATCTAGTGATAAATTTTCCTAATCTTGATTAAATGAACTAAACATATTTTTATAGTTTTTCCTTGCACTTTATAAGTGACCTTTACATTTGCAAGTAGCGTATCCCAAGAAAAATATGCGTTAATCTTTTCTCATGTAGGAGAAGGGTATGACGATTGTGGAGTAGATGCAGACCTCTAATGAATCTAGATTGTGGTTATACCTTTAGGTTTTGTAGTGAGCATAGTTGGGGTGTGAGGGAGTAAAGAAAAAGTGGAAAAGATTTAATACTTATTCCATATTTACACGAGATATAATTTTTACAATGTGACGGTGATACAATGATGAACCCATAAAAGTAATAGTCAAATATTTCTTTTCCTCACTCCACTTCATCTTTGATGTTATAGTTGAAATGGAAGACCATAAGTCATGAGGCAACATAGTTATTATTTTTATAGTCCTTGTGTTCTGCTAATAAATTAAGGAGTCATTTATTCTTGCTCCTTATTTCAATCTACCCTTTATTTTACTTCTTAGTACTCCAACCAAATAGACTGTGCCAAAAGAAAATTAGACTTTACACTTATTCATTACTTTATTATATACACATGGAAGATATCCACTTTATCTACCATAGAGTATCTAATTGTTCTTTTTATTCACATATATGCTTACTATTAAGAAAAATGCTTCTACTCTTAATGATTTTGTTAGAATAGTAATTTAGATTTGTGAGTGTATTTAGCGCATGTTAAAATATTATGATATTTATTACAATTATGACTAAAGTTAATAGTTTTTAATTAGCTTTATCTTACAATTGTTTAGATGGAAAATAATGAAGATGTTGGAGATGGAGTTGTTCAAATTACAAGATCTACAACAAATATATGGCCTTCAAATATTGAATCCTAATTTATAAGTTTAACGGAGCAAAAGGTTAAGAAAGGTAATAGACAAATCATTACTCTTACAAAGGGTCCATGGAGTTATATTAAGGAAAAGCTAAAAAAAAATTGGCATGGCATACACTTGACCAATTTAAGAAAAATTTGATCAATTGCAAGGAAGATGGAACTATTTTACTACATTGTTCAAAATGGAGACTTAACTAGGATACAACTCAAGTACTAGACAAGTTATTGCCATAAACGATCAATGAAAAAAAATTATGTGAGGTATGTTTCAATTTAATATTGCATTACTTTGGTATGTTATTAGCATATTGTTTTACAAAATAGTAACAACATAACTTATGACTTTTTACAGAATGTATAAGTTGGAAAAGTAATTTAAGAAGAAAGATTACTTGCATTATAAATATGTTATTTGTTGGGACATTATCATCCCTATAGTGCAAATCAATATTTTCTTACAAAAGCCCTGCAATTAAGGATAATGATGATAATAAAAGAGATAATAATTTGATTAGGAGAAAAATAGTCATCAATTAAAAAGGAAAGTAATGTTAGTAAAAATAACAAGAACAAGAAAGGAAGAGAGAGTGTTCAAATGGAATTTGTTAATGCTTTAACAAATTTTTGAGAGACTTAAAGAATAAGCTTGAAATTTTGGAGAAGATGGGTGCAAGCCATGTCACAATATCAATTACTAAGACTATAGGAGAAGTAATTGGAGAAAACAATATGCAAGATAAAGACTTCATAATGACTTGTGTAAGGGTCTTTGAAGGAATTGAAGGCATTGATGGCGCTTCTTCGGCAAAGGCTTTGAAGTTATTGAAAGAAGATCCTTTGAGCAAAGATGTGATTTTAGCATTATCGAATGAGTGAAAAAATAAGATTGAATTCTCAATCTTGTTTAGTCGATTTTACTATTTATTATTCTATTTCCTTTTTTTAAGATTGTTGGATCTTTCAATCGTTATATTTATATTTGAATTGTCACATCTTGTATATTGTAATTCCAACAATCCATGTCTTCGAGTTCACAAAAGGGAATTACAAATGCTATTTGTTTATGGTGTCGTTTAATGTTTAGATAATTTGCAATTCATATCTATTTTTGTGTTGCATGACAATAGTTGTTAACTTGCAAGATAGTTGTGACGGATGTGACTATTAGGAGCTTGATAGATTATTCTAATGAAGAGTTCAAAAATATTATATGTATTTTGTAACACCCATTTAATTTTAAATATAATTCATATTAATTTAGTTATTAAGTTTAAGTAAATAAAATGTGTGTAAAATTTTTCCAGTTTTAAAAGAAATTATAAACTTAACAGAATTTGGAAATGGTAATAAAATATAAAAGATATATACATATATTTCATAAAACTGTACATCATGGTTTGAGTAATACATAACAGTCATAAACAAAAGTACATCGAAATACATATACTACCTAGCCCACTATATACATCAAAAGAGATCCTATACAGAGCAGTATTTATCTACCTTATCCCTTATACAAAAAGAAAATACTATAGGTCTTCAAGTCCTCCCCCGTTGAGATGTTCTCTATCTCGTACTCATCATCACGGAGCGTTAATGTCGTCTTCAATAATCACAACCAATCATACACAAAAGAAAATAATGGAGTGAGGTGTTTTGTTCTAAAATCACTTTTACATGTGCGGTAGGAAATCTACCATAAAACAAAGACAAAACACAACTGACAACACAAGAGATCCTAAGATTCATTCTAAGTTGTATCTGACTACCCTTGACTAGGTATGGATCCATACTTCCCATTAGTGGGTAATAGTTCTCAACAGAACCTGGAAAGTGACTGGAGTACATATACCTCTCTCAACACCATCACACGATACAGTCCTCGTCATCATTGAGGAACAAAATAACAATTTAGGATATCCATTTATAAAGGTATACTCTCAAACCAATCTTGGAATGCTGAGCAGTTGTCGGGGTTATCGAGTTTGGTTAGGTGAATATCTCGGCTCAAGGGCGCTACCCTGGCCATTGGGACTTTCACCACTCGATGCCTACCCCCAAGACCTCCGCAAGTGGGTCCCTGCCTTTCATTCCTCAGCGTACCAAACTGTGGCTTCCCTAGCAGGGTGTCATGCCACTGCATGTCACTTGCTTTACATTACTCACTAATTTATCACTTCATAATTTCTCAAACAGAGGTTTCCCTGGTCTCATTTAATTTGAGCACCAATATAATCAACATTTCTGCCTTATTTTGCAGAAATTGCACTATACCAAAATTTTAATAGAATAACGATATAACAATTATAGTATAATTACTAAAATTTTGGCAGAATAACAACTAAATAAATGCAATTTGATTTTCTAAATTTGAGCAGAGTAACAGCTTAGTAAATGTATTTTTTATTTTCTAAAATTGAACAGAGTAACAACTTAGCAAGTAAAATTTAATAATTTAAATTTGAGCATAGTAACAATTTAGTAATTATGATTTAATAATATAAATTTTGGCAGAGAAACAACTTAGCAAAAATTAAAGTTTAACATTAAACAATAATAACAATAATAAAACTTAAGCCTAAACGGGTTTAGGGGAAAACCCTTCCTACTAACATGCAAAGTGACAGTAATTTAGAACCAACCCCACTCCCCCCATTACCTCTAAGATAGTTGATGAAGAGGATGGAATTGTTGGTGCAAAGCTTCTAGGAGGAGAAATTCTACTAGTTGAAAACTAGCAAAATTTTAACATAAAAACTAGATAAAAAAATATTTTAGAGAGAGAAAACTTTAGAAAGAGAAGCTCTATAGCTTGGGAGAGGAAAGGATGAGTGAAAATCTGAAAACTTTGAGGCCTATTTATAGAAGAAGGAGGGGGGTTAGGTGTCCAAATATTTACATCATCCATTATGTCACTATTATGTCATAAATCCAATTTTTATTTATTTTTAATCCAATTTAGGGACACATATCTCAAATAGGTGGTGAATCACCTATTTTAGGGTTGGGGACGTGCTCCACCAGCTCTCCCAAGCCTCCATGTGTCAAATTTTATCTGTAGGTGAATTAACCGGTACCGACAAAAACGCCTAAATTTGAAAAAATTAGCTTTTAATATCAAAATAATGTATTTTAATGCAAAACTGGATAAATACATTAATTTTCATCAGAAATAAATTTATAATAATAAATTTTAATTTTTATTAATTTATTTCAAATTATATGTTTTTATTTTGTATTTTTAAGCTAGAAAATCCATTTAATTCAATAAATACCAAAATTTTTATCAAAATTATAAAATTAAATATTTTACCCATAATTAAACTAAAATTACCATTTTCACCCTTTTTGAATGTCAAACCAGTACTGGCTGGCTTATTAAACACGTAGGGGCATTTTGGTCATTTTACACAGAAATTCCAAAAATTCCAAAATTCCCAAAATTATATTTTAATATATATGACATAATTCCAAGCTCAAATTGACATTTTAATGTCAATTGAATCTTTTCCTCATGTTAGTTCTTAATGTTGAGAAATAGGGACAAAATTGTCATTTTCTAATTTCTCCGGGCTCCGGCTCGGAAAAATTATTAAAAATCACGATTAAATAGCTCTTGAAATTTTGAGCAAAATGGTGGAAGTCAGAATTTCAAAATTCCTTTCGATTTTTCAGAATTGTATTACCAAATATTAAAAAAACAATGGAAGAATTGAAATATGATTATTATATTTTTCACTACTTTTTTCTCAAAATAAAGTTTTTATAATGAGATATACTTAATATAAAATTTTCAAAATATTTTGAGGTCAAAAAGTCTTTGGTTGGTTCCCACAGTCAACTAGGAGTATTTTTGTCATTTTACAAAAATTATCTCAATAAATTCTAGTAAAATTTCTAAAATTATTATTAATTGTTCTAAATACATTGATGACTTAAAAACAATTTTAAACATGCAGAATAATTTAATATACAAAAGTAAGGGTGTTACATATTTATATCAATTTTAAATATAATAATTTTTTTAAGCTAATAACTCAATTGCAACATATTTCAAATTTGATTGGACATGAATAAGTGGTTGAAGTATTGAATAATCTTCCAATGAATTATTATAATACATTTCAAATGACATCATCCCAATTTATTAAATTTTGTGAGTTGTTAAAGGAAAGAAAAATTGTGAAAGATACTAAGTTCATAACTGTTCAAGAGCAGGTTGCAATATTTTTACTCATTATCTACCAAATGGTGCGAACTAGATTCGCAGGTGATTGGTTTCAATGCTTGATGGAAAATATTCATAAGCATTTTAAGAAAGTCCTAAAAGTTATTTGCTTTCTTTCTAAAGATTTTCTTGTTCATCCATGTTTTGATGAAATTGCTTTAGAAATACAATATTATTCGTGATTCTTTCATTTTTTTTCAAGGTAATTATTCTAAATTAGTTTCAATATGATGACGTCTTTGTCTTTATTTTATGTTTTCTTTTAATCATAAATGAATCTCCTTTAACCTGTTAAGGGATATTATTAATAATTTTTTTAAGAGTCGTGTAAGAGATACTAATAACACCTATATTTTAGCATGCATTCCCAAAGATGAATAGATTCCATATCATGAGAAAAAACTTGAACCTATTATCAATGTGGTGTGTTGTTGCTCTTTTGATATCAAGTTTAAATTTGCTACAGTTGGTTGGGAAGGAACAAAACTCAAGAATTTGTTTAGAAACTATTCAAAATGCAAAGTCATTTCCCTATTCCTCTTTAGTGTAAATATTATCTAGTGAACTCTAGTTACACCAATATGCCTAGATTTCTTTCCCCATATCATGAGAATGTTATCACTTACGTGATTATAAAGGTTAATGAGTTGACTCCCAAGGTCCAAAAAGGTTATTTAATTATATGCATTTTTTCTTAGGTAATATGATTGAAATATATTTTGGGGGTGCTAGAAGCACGCTTTCTTATTCTTAAGTCCATGTTACCAAAGGTCTTGAAAAGGCAAAAATATATACCAATGACATATTGTGTTGTTAATAATTTCATCAGAATGAACATGTAAGATGATCTTTTGTTTACATGATATATTGATGAAAATATTAATTTAGAAGCTGAAAAATCAAATAGAAACAATACTATAGAGGAATATTAGTCATCACAAGTGACTTTAGCAAATATTCATTGAATGAGTGTATTTTGAGATTGATTGACTCAGATTATGGAGTGCAACTAATAAGAACTAGAAAAAAAAAAAGATAAATTGTGGAGTTATTATTGTTACTATATTTTGTCATTTTTTGGAATATTATATTTTATCTTTATTACTATTGTTCATGTGCAATTTTTTAAAATAGGAACTAAATAGATAAAATATAGAAGAATGATGATGGTTGCAATGATGATGATGACAATTATATTGTTGTTGTTGTTTTTGTTATTATTAATTTTAATTTTAAATTTTTTTTACTACTGCTCATGTAATTTTTGCTTAATAAAAACTAAAAATATATAATTTATGGAATAATTATTGTTGTTATTATCAACAATTGTCTAAAGGAAAATTATGATATTCACAACAACTTTTTAAAACTAGAAACAAAAATAATTTGGAACTAAACATTAAACATTAAAAACTATAGTTTAATTTTAAAATTTTAAAACTTAAAATTAAAATAGTGTAATTTTTGTAAAGAAATTTTAGAATGTTAATAACCAATTAGAAATCATGATAGATATGACTTTTAAGTAATTATTGTAAAGTTAATAAACTTACTATACATGACAGTTTGTGATTGGATAAGGTGTAAAATCCTTTTACCTTGTTAGTGCATAAATTATTTTCTCAATTAAAAATCACCACAAACCAAATGTTGACACAATTAATTGGGAATCATAACATGTATTTGGATGAATATAGATCGAAATTAATCAATATATAGAGTCCTATAAAAAAAGTGATTCAAATATATACTGATAAATTAATTATAATTGTCCTCAATAATTTATAGCGATTAGAATTGTTAATTTAGGCTAGTTCGGCCCAATAGGGTTGGTCCATCACAAGTTAACATTTTTTGGGTTGGCTCAAGCCCGATTTAATATTAGATTGAAATATTCCTAGCCCAACTCAATCCTTAGCGGGCTACGAGCTAAACAGGTCAGTCCATGGGTCAATCATTTTTTTAACATAAAAATTAAAAATTACTAAAATAAATTAATTTTTATATAACAAGTTACTAAAATATTTTTAATTACTATAAACTAAAATATAAAAATATAGATTGTTAATTGAACTATAAAATAACAAAATATAACACATAATAATAAAATAAAATAAAATAAAGTGTATCAATTGTAACAATAAACAAGTGTTAGAAATTAAAAACAAAACTCAATATACATATAATAATAACCTTAAAATTTTACCAATTATAAATAAATTAAATAGTAAAAAATAAATCTTGCCCATATGCCAGCCCAGGCTATCATGGGTTAGCTTGCTTTGGGCTAATAAAATTTCAAGTCGAGCTAAGTCAAAATAAGTTTAGGCTGAAATTTCACAACCCAGTTCAACCCCTTTGTCGGGCTAATTAGGCTAACCCATCGGGTCAAACTCATTTTGACATCCTTAATAACAATATATAATCTATAATAATATATAATGGCGATAAGACACTTTGGTGTCAACATTTTTTTTTATTTTACCTTTTTAGCTCCCTCAAATATAACAACATACCATAACCTACTTCACCTTCTCATCTTCTAATCAAATTTCATTTGCTCTCTAAACCACCCACTACTTTAAATTAAATTTAACATTTTTTAAAAGAAATAAAATATGTGGTTAGTCAGAAACTACATGCCTGTGTTCTCCTAGTATATAATAATAGTAATCAGAATTGAGTTTGGTAAATTTGGGTTCCAGTATCTATTTGAGGATATCTTGTGTCTTTCAGTTATTAATAAAAGGAGGGATAAAGTTATTTCAAGAATAATTTTGGGTAAAGTTATTTCAACTATTGAATACCCAATGATTATGTATACCAAACTTTAAATAAATTGAATATTTGTAACTATATAATAAAATATAAAATAATTTGATTATAGTATACTTTAATAAATTTTAAAATATAGTATACTTTAAATTAAATTTATTTAATAAAATATCAAATAATTTTAAATTTTGTAAAACAATTATAAATATAATCTGCTTAATAAAAAAATTAATTTAACAAATAAGAGTAATAAAATTTAATAATATATTAAAAATGTTACTGTTTGTCATTATAATGAAGTTGTAGGGCTTTCACATTGTGTACCCTATCCATGCAACAAATATAATATGCCACCGCCGACCCACGTGGGGTTGCCAGAATTAACTCATTTGGATAAGATTCTCGGCATGTCAAACGGAAGTTTATTCACTAGGAACATAATTTTCCCTATTCGATATTTCGATTATTATTTGCAAAATTTAAGGCAAGCAAAAATGAATTTGCGGCAAATAAAATGGATTTTAAAAGAAGTGAATTTTTTATTGAAAATAATTGATTCAGTGTGAATTTGGATATGTGTTTGTAAAATTGATTTTAAATCCATGTATTTTTATAGATTAATTCTAATTAAATGTGGGTATGTAATAATGTGGTTTTTGTTTGAATAACATATATCAGAAAATTAGTTTTAATATATAATGTTACTTGAAAACCTGAAATTCATTTTGAGTGTATTATTACTAAAATCAGTTTTAATGTCTATATATATATATATATATATATATACAATTATGTAGACGTATTTTGTATTGTAATTCATTATACTAAGTTTGTGTATTTTATAAATAAACTTATGAAAATATATTGATAATATAAATATTTTTTACACGGTCAACTAATCATATATTGTCATTTCATAAAAAATATTGACTTTTATAATAATTATTTTAAAAATCATATTTAATGTATTGTTTTATTAATTGATAATATAAAAATATTTACACTAACAATGTATCTTTATAAATTTTTTAGTTGATTAACTTAATTAGTCAAGAAACAAATAAAATTAGTGGTTTATATATATATATGTATAGACACACACACAGAGAGTATATACTCAGCCTCAATAAAGTCATGATAATTATATATATATATATATATATATATATATAAGTCATGATAATTTTTCTGTCTATACGAGACTTTACCTTGAATTTGGAGTTTGATTTTTAAACTCTCAGGTATTTTGAAAATAGAGTTTTGAAGGAAAAGGAAAGAAGGGTAATTTTTTTATTTGTAACAAACATTGTTTAATTTAATAATTTTTAAAGTGAAAAAATAAAATGCAGAATAACATAAATTTAATGTCATAATCATTCCTCAAAAAAAATGTCATAATCATTAATTTATTTTTATAAATACTATATAAATCTCTTAATTTAAAAATTAAAAATCTTGTCTATTTTTTCGTTTCTTTTAAAATTCCACCTCCGAAGGCTTTTATATCTTAGATGTTGTTTTTGTTTAGATGAACTTATGGGAGCTATTTAAATTTATAAAAAATAGTTTATAATTTAAAAACTCTTTTTAAATTATTTTAATAAGTTTCTTGATATAACTTACTAAAATAAGCTTTTTCAGATTTCTTTCAATAAGTTTCATAATCAAATCTATAACGTGAGTTTTTATATAATAAGAAATTATTGAATAAGTGTTTAATTAAACTATTTATTCAACCGTAATCTTTGAACCATTTAGCCCGTATATATTTTGCCAAAAAAAAAGGTTTTCTTTTTCTCTCAAAAAAAGCATAGAATTATACGTGAATACAATGTTTCAAAAAGAAGTAGTACAATTAACATGTAACATAAATAGTAATCATAATTACTAATTTGTCATTAGTCCAAGTGAAACTAAGCTCAATCTTTTAAGTAAGATCTTGAATTTAAGTCTTGTGGATGAAAAAAAAAATGTGATTGGAAAGGAAGACTCTATTAAAGATGACAAACAGGTTCTCCAATAAAAATTAGTTATCAACAAAAGCGGTGGATAATTTGCACCAATGACATGATAACTCAAAAAACAAAATTGTAACAGTAATTTCTTCTTTAACCTTTTAAGTCATTTTTTTTCCCTTACAGTGAGCCATCGGCCAAAAAGGTGACATCCTAAACTATGTTTTCTGGTAAACTGTCCCTACTCACTAATCCCTTCAAGTCCATGAATGTATAATTGCGAAACAATTGAAAAACTTTCTATACATTCATCCTCTTCTTTTAGTATTGAGCATAATTTGGTTATAAGGACCCTACCCCAACTAAAGGAGAATTATCATCCCGTAAAGTCTTGCTTATTATTACTTACGCTTGCCATTACAAGTTAGCACGTTTAAATTTTCAAACTAGGCAATTATATTAATTGACATTTTTGTTTTGTCAGTAGACAACGTTTATGTTGCTCAGGCACTAGAATGGATTATTATGGTGATGTAGACGTTAATGCCTGGAATATACCCATTTCTTTCTATATCTATTTATGGAAGAGGGTGACTTTGACACGCAACTGACTGTAATGGCGTGTGCAAAGTATGCCATTAAAGTGGCCCAGCAATAACAACATGGAAATTATTATTATTATTATTTTAAAAGGCTCTAACCAGAAAGTGTGGGGTGTAAGAAAGAGGCAATAAAACAGAAAAATAAAGATTCGTGGACATTTCTACTCTAGTTGACACCTAAAGAAATAAAAAGAAAAATATAAATATGATAGTTAGTATGATATGATAATAAAGAAAAAAAGAGATCGAGAAAAATTATTAGCGTTAATTAGATATTTTAAAGTGATGAAATATTTAGATAGCACTACTCAAAACACAAATCCTTTAAAACACAAAACACAAACTTGTTTCCATGTCATCTTCTTAATATCAAGATGCATAGAAAGCAATATTAAGGACTTGTTCGTTTGATTAATGAAAGAGAGGCTACATCATATTTTTCAATGTACAAAACCACGGGTGAAATGAAATCAAGTTTTTCTAAAGAAAAAAAAAATTAGTGTCGATAAAGTCCGTTGGTAAAGGAGATGCGGGACAGGAAAAAAACAACAACAACATTAATGAGTCAGATACTTCGAGCTTTTGAAGCGGGCTTGTACTACTCAAATGAAAGAGCGCAGCTGGTAAATTCGTGCCCAGCCCAAGTATTCAAGCCTTGTGCTGGCATTTACGTGGAAATGTGAACTTTTGCTTTTACAAATTCCAATACATCCTTATTTTTTTAATTAAATCCTGCTCATCTAAAGTGAGGGAACAATTCACTTTAGAAGATAAAATAAAAAAATTTAGTTGTTAATGAGAAAATAACAGTCAATATTATGTATATATGTATAACAAATAATAGATATGTTAAAAAATCAATTTTTTCATCAATAACTTAGATTACTTACTTTACTTTTATTTATTTTGGAGGAATGAAATCCTTTTAATTAAGCAGCAACTACTACATTTTTCATTAAAATAACAAATATTAATTTATATTATAATTTATAAAACCAGATAATTAAGAACTTTGACGCTCGTTCCAATATAAATAAATTTGATTTCTTAATAACTTTTGAAAAATTTAGAGCAAATTACACTTCTCTCTCAAGAGAAATGTAAGTATTACACCATCCTTTACTCTTATATTGAAATATACAATTTAGTCAATTTAATTTAATACTGTTAAAAGTAAATTACACTTTCTTCCCTTGAAAGATATGAGTATTACACTCTTCTCCCCTTTTATGCTAAAACATAAAGTAAATTACACTCTTATCCTCTAAGAGATGTAGATATTACATTGTCCCACCCCTCTTATATACAGTTTAGTACATTTAGTTTAATACCGTTAAAGAATATTCTTCAAAAGATTTTAAAATATATTTTTAATAAAAATATATACTAAAATAATTTTAATTTATTAAGTTATCCTTTATCTACTCGATAAAGAATTTTTTTAATACTTGTGTTTAATTCAATTTTACACACACACACACATATATATAGTAGTTTCTTAAAATTCATTTTATAATAAATATAAATTGACATTTATTCAAAAAATTATATGATCAAATATTTATTAAAATATTTTTAAAAAAGGTTTTTTAAAATTTATATTTATATAAAATATCATATTTGTTAACCAAAAATGATATTGATAGAAATATTTTACAAAGTTGTTTTTCTCTAATAATTAATCATAGTTAAAAAGAAAAATGTGTAAAATCAAAAATAAATTAGAAATTGACAAAACATGAGATTTTTTTATATTTTTCTTTATTTGTAAATTATTTTATGGAAATTTATTTGTATAATGATGAACTTTTCTTTGTTAATAACACATCAGACTTTGACAGTTGCGGTTAAATATATAATAATACATGCAATAAATATTTTTTGATTTTCTAAAATGTTTTTTCTTTGTATGTTGGGAGGAAGGTTAGAGAAATATAGATCAATTTCCTAGTACTTAGTGTGTGCAAGAAATAAGTTAGTTACTTTGGTTATTAAATTAAGAATCTGTTTGATTTACTAAAAAATAAGGTATTGGGTAGTACAAGTATAATTATTTCTTGTTTGATTTAAAAAAAAAAATTATGGGACAACACAAAGGAAAGGAAAATAGATAGGACAAAAATTCACTTTTTTGTTACTTAATAAATCATGAGATAACTTTTTGTCCAAAGTACAAAGTACTCAAAAGACAAAAATATCCATTTTTATTTGTTTCTTAATAATTATAATATTTTTCTCTCTCTTGTCTCTCCTCCACTATCACTTTTGTCGTCATTGTTGCTACCACATGCACCATCATCACCATTGTCATGACTGCCACTGCCATCGCCACCATCACCTTCATCGTCAATACCGCTACCACCACTATTGTCGCCACTGTCGTACTGTCATCATTGTCGTCAAATTAAGATAATTAATATGAATTGTATCAAGACAATTTATATTAAAAAGAGTATTGCAGTAATTTTTATATTATTTTATTTGTGTGGTCCATTATCCATCAAATAATGTACTTGATAAAAATATTATCCTGTAATTTAAGCATTTGTCCTATGTTATTATCCTTACATTGTACTTTAGTGTATATCAAACGCATCCTAAGTTATTTAGAACAATGCATAAAAGTATAAAAAATTACTAAGATTGATTTATGCATTACACATGCTTGTCCACTTGTTTATTGTAGTATGTGAAGCTAAATATATTATGAACAATTTTAACTCGAATGAAAATGTCAACTTGAGATGTGTGATGGTCACACTATACTAAAGGACTTGTCTATGTCATGTACGCAAGTCCCCTACTATATAACATGTGCTTCTCAATGTAGATTAATGTACAAAATTGGCAAGTGTTTGTAATATAGTAACCCAATTTTTTTTTTAAACTTTTCAGAGAAAGGGGAGAAAGGAAAAGAAATTGGTTATAAGATAAGACGATTTTTGCAAATAAAAGATATATAAAAATGGATTATGAAAACGTTAACTTAGTGGAGAAAATGTGCATGTTAAAGGATAAAATATGTGAACATTAGATAACACACATCCAATGCCACGTTTTTAGCTGGAAGACCAAGTTAAAAAATAGTCACTTAAAAAACATAGGTTTATAAATAAGCTTCAAACTCAAAATTAAAATTAAAATTAATCTTTTATTTTTTTTAAAAAAAAAGCAATCTCTAAAATTAATTAATTAAAAGAAAAAAAAACAAAAAATTTCATGTGGCCTACTATTTGGCACACAAGCCCACTTCTATTGCTTTTTTGAAATCTCTTAAAACATATTGATATATAAACACTTGAAGGTATGCTAAACCAAGCAATGTGAGACAGGAACCTTTTAAACAACTCCAAAAAACACAACATTTATTTCATGTGATAGAATGAAGTGTCATATTAAATGATTTATACAAATATATGTAATCTGTGTTCATGTGTAAGTAAAAGTTGTGCTTAAAATCATTTGTAATTATCTAGTCTTGAAAAGAAAGGATTTTAAATTTTTTTTATGGAGTAAGGAATATTATTATCTTTATCAAGATGATGGGTAACTTTTATGGAATCTACATCGATAAGAATAAACTCATAGAAAGTTCTTGTTTTGTTTGAATCAATAGGTATGCATTAAAGAGGAGGAGATGAAATTTTTGCAACAATGCCTCTTTGTTGAAGTTTGTTCTATTCTCTTTCTATAATCAATATTGGGAAACAATTGGGTTCTTCTTGTAGGTGAAGAAGATTAAATAGAATTTTTGAAATCGTCAAATTTTGCAAAGATATTTTGGTGATGAATTAGAGAGAATTTATTATGTAAAATAACTAAAGGGTTTTGAATTATCGAATTTTGGACTAAAGTTGGTTTTTGTTCTTGAGGAATATAATGACTTTAATAATTTGAGATAAGTTTTGGGGTGTTGAAGGTCGTATTAGTTGTATAGACGAAGGAAGTTTTTAGGCACTCAATAGGAATCCATATTGATCTTATGAGTAGTGACTTTATTGCTCATTTTGAACCCTATAAAAGTTCTTTTATAAGAAAATCAGGTAAAAATAATAATTTTTCCTTTAATATGAACAATATCAAAATCAAAGCAAGATAACAAAGCTTGCCATCGTGCCAAAATATGCTTTGAAACCAAATTGCTAAAATCTTTTTGTAAACCACTTGGTGCAAATTTGCAATCATCTGGTTCTAAAAACATTTTGTTAAAAAAATTATCTTAAAGCTTTGGGATACATAAAACAATTGGTAAAAATATCTTTGTTGACAAGAGAGTATTTTTGTTAAACTGAATGTTAAATACTAGAATAATGTCTAACAATTTACTCTTGTGAAGAGTTTTGAGACACTTGTTTTAAGATTCCCTTATAGCATATTTTTAAAGAATCAATTTCTACTATCAAGAAGACATAAGGGTATAGAATTCCTAGACATGAGAAATTTTTAACTATTTACTTGACTTGAGACATTTACCTAAGCCATCTTAGTATCCTAATTAGGAGATTTTTTTTTCTCAATCTTTATATATAGAGGTGCATGTAAAGTTCTAATATTGAGAATAAAGTCTACTACATAATTAATACAACATAAAAATCCTTGTAAGTGCCTTTTAGTTTTGATTTCATTAGGATTTTATTTTTTTTTGCAAAGTCTCATGATCTTTGGATTGGAGTTATAGTACCTTGATATATTTCATTTCCTAATTAAAAATTTAGTTATTCTTTAATTGTTTTTTTACCGAAAAAACCAAATCATTCTCTTTAGTAATTTCTATAAATTTGCTCAAATTATTTATGCATTGATTCATTCATTTTGAGAAGATTAAAACGTTGTCTAAGTAAATTGTTGCAAACACATATATTGATAGAAAATATCATTCATAATATTTTGAAATTCATTAAGATCATTTTTTTTTTGTAACCATGTTATAGGTACGAAGTATTCATCAACTTTGCCAATAACTAATCCCTATCAAGGAACTTGATTGACCACCTTTAGTACAGTCTCCCTTCCCAACCATGTTTTCTCCATCCACAAAACTCGAATTTGAGACCCAATCCAGTTCCACTTAGACCAACGTATTGTTGGTATTAGGAGATTTTTTAATCCTTAGGGATCCATCCAACTTTTTTTTCTTTTTTAATTAAACCAGTGTTGAACTTGCTCCACCATTTTATGCATATTGATTGTAACAACCTACAGTCGCTACTACACAACACCACATCTTCTATCCTTTAAGAAATGGTTTATTTGGGTAAACACCCTGCTATATAGAGTTTTTCTCCTTTTATTTTTTAGATAACCCAGAAAACTTCATACCATAGAGCACTAACATCACGTGTAAGCATGTTTATATACGTATATGTGTTCAAACATCAAAATGAGACCCATCCGTCTCAGCCATTATCACCATACAATCTTTACAACCCACAAAGAATAAATGAACAAGAGGGCTGACACCAAAGCCAAAATATACATAAATAAAATGGGAAAGGAGTACAAAACACACTCTTTAGGAATGGTCACACTATACAACCCAACAAAAGATTAAACAAAAATCACAAAACATCAAAAGAGAAGGAGGTGACTCATCACATCACACTACTTCTGTTAGCAGCTCCATCTTCAACTTTGGGTAACCGGATCAACTGAGACCTCACCATCTGCTCCTACGCCTGAGAACGTGATCATCATAGCCAAACAGAAAGCAATGACGGCAACAACAACAACCACAACAAAACAACAAAGTAAGGGTAAGCTTACTTAAAAAAAAACATAGCATATCATCAAAGGAACCATCAATAACTCACATCACCACTCGTATGTATACAAATACATAATCTTACAGATATGGATTCCACAATGTTGGATCACATGATGTAATGATTTCACTGCTACCATGTCAATGCATGAGGACACGATTCTCGAGAAATTTATAACAATTCGAGTAATCAACCAGGTCTCATCCCCTAACATGAGGTCAACAGCACCTCATCACGTGTCTCTCATCATTCAAGGATTGCCAAACTCTAATTGACGGATAAGATTATGAAATCTGTCAGGATAAGTGTATATGGGTGATGGCTCACTACAACTCAAGGTTAGCATTACCTTGGTTTTCTGCAGAATTGCTCATCCACTTATCCCCAAAGGCCCATGACAGCAACCCCACATCTCACTCAGCATTATGTTGGAGGCCTTATCTGAGCCGTCTATTCCAGTCAGCCAACCAACTTAAGTGCTTACTCACACCACGGTGTGAGGTCCATCATCAACGACCTTAGCCGCTAACATATGCATGAATGCATGTACAACACCACAATAATCACCTCAACATCAACAAGTTAAATGAATTTTAACAACACCACCATGTGGGTTTAATTCAGCACCACACATGGCTAGATAACCACTTTTAACCCCATGCAGGCTCAATTCAACACCATACATAGTAAACAAATAAGGCCCTATCTAAGCAGCCCGTATCCCATGAAGAATCTCATAACAACATCATAATATAACAAGTAGGAGGTCCTATCCATGCAACCATCCACTTCTCCCCAGCACTTAACAATTTTCATAACAAATTCGTGCTAAGAGTCCTTCTCAAACTACTTTCAACATAGTTAAATCTCTAATTGAGACAACAACTGACTACCCAACTTGCTCAGCAATCCATATATTCGCTCAGCGAAGGTCTCCCTTATAGAGGCCTACTTTCCCCCACGAAGGTTCTTGCTCAGCAACCATAAGTCCCACTAAGCGAATATCCAATCTAGAGAGCACCCTTTTTTGTCTACAAAGTCTCTCGCTCAGAGATAACTGAGATCCTCTCAACCACAGTTCACTTAGTGAGTTCCCCACTTGCTCAATGACTAACCACTCTAGAGAGTGACTGTTTTTTGTTTTTTTAAACACGCCTCTCGCCGAGCGAACACATTACTCATTCAATGAAAGGCTTGCCACAGAGAACACCAATTCTCTAGGACACAAAATCACTCAGCGAGTTTAGTCCTCGCCCATCAAACCATTCTCAAGCATTCTGAATGCCCATACCTGCTCAGCGAGTTTCATACTCCCTCAATGAACTACTTTTTGGAAATTCTCCAGATTTCCATGAACACTCGCTCATCAAATTGAACTTCACTCAACGAATTTCTTCCTTTCCTCAACCCCAACAACATCTTAAGACCACTCGCTCAGCAGCATCAAGGATCACTCAACGAAGTTCAACTCGAAAGCCTTACTCTATTCTCAAGGACGTTCTTGCTCAACGACAACCCTCGTCGCTCTGCCACTACCAGGTGACAGAACTAGAGACTTTCGTCAAGAAACCCAAAAATTCAAACTTTACTCGTATCCATACTCTAAATTAATCCCACGGAGGTCAAACAACCTCGTCCAACATATCACAACATCATATTCAACAGGACTCACAACCATTACAACATTTCAAAAACAAATTGTCACATTCATCAACAAACCCATTTTCAACAAAAATCCAACAAAACTCATTCGAAATCATTTCTTAGCACAAACCAAGGTAATATTCACACACAACCACGACATACGTCAAGAATTCAACAAGTGTAAACTCCCCTTACCTCTTAGAGCTTTCAAAATCTAGATTTGTAAAAAAGAAGAATGTGAAGAGGTTAACCCTTAAGCTAAATCTTTTAGGGAAGCCATCCTTTTCACCATAAGGGAATGAGACAAGTCTACGAATCTTATTTTCCTCTTGAAGGTTTTAAGAAAGATTGAGAGTTTGAGAAAGATTGGGGAAGGTGGTTTATGGGTGGCCCAGCAAGAATGAAAGGAAATTGAGGCTTTAGGTATCTTAAAGTCCTCCAGGGCCTCAAAGAGGCTTTGGGCTCACTAAGACCCAAGGTCCATCTAATCATTCCCTAAGACCCAAACTATCCCGACATCACTGTCCACTCAACAACCCAATAGATACCATCAACAACTTCATTTGGCTCAAACAACATTTTCCTAAAGTTCTATAAATTCAGACCGAAATTCCAAGACAAACAACACAAAACCACAATCACATAACAACAACTTATTTAATTTGTCTTAATTATCAATATTACATTTTAATTTCTATCTTTGGTTATTAAATCACTAAATCACACATTAAGGAAAACACAAGCGTTACATTGATCATACCAAATATTGAATATCCACAGTCTTCTGCAAATTTTGCAAAAATGAAAACAAAAGCTGAGATTGAAGGATAAAAAAGGTCTTGTTCTTGGGAGAAAAAAAATATGGCACAAGACATCTGCCACTTCCTAAAAAGAGTTTGAAGCAAAATTACAATTAGTCAAGTAAAAACAACTAAAAACCAAAAAGAAATAACCTCGACTTCAACAAATTACTTGCGGGACAATTAAGATGAATGGTATGAAATGAAATTTTAATAATGTTGGATAAGAATCTCTAACAAAATGAATAAAGCAAGGATTCTACTAAAAGAATACCTCAATAATAAAAGGACATTAATTCAAGAAAAGACAAAGGTGTCTTATCAAAAGAATTCATCAACAATATTTTAAGAACAAAAATTCAAGATAAAGGCATGTCTGACAATTGTTTAATAATGCTAAAAGAAACATTCATGGACAATAATATAGTTCATCTTTCAACAATGTAACTTCTTCTTGTGTATGAATAAAGCACCCTCCCTCATTCGAGACTAAAGTCAATTTAAGTGTGCTTTTGTAAAACTTCTTTAAATTGCTTTCATGTGTAAATAAAAGTTGAAAATTTCCAATTTGTTCAAAAGCTCTTTTTGTAAGCTTTCTATTATATAGCCTATTCAATTTTGTTTTACACTACATTATTTTAAGAACCTATTTTCAATATTTATCATTAATTTCATTTAGTATTATTGAACAATTGTCTATCATGTCTTATCTTAGATTATTGTCCTTAAAATACAGTTGAAGGATTATTGTTTATAGGGTATCATTATCTTTACTTGAATTATTGCCTTTTTACACATGAGGTATTATTCTAGTACAATTCTTACTTTATTTTTGTTGACTTTATTTATTTCGTCAAACATTCCTTATATGCTATTATTCAAATTCAATTCCATGAGTCATTATCATTGTCTTGTAAGTAATTTGTTGAACTTGAAGTGCTTTTTCTCAATTTTTAGATTGTTTTGATTTGACTAATTGTAATCTTATTTCAAACTTTTATTACAAAAGTAGTTGATGCCAATTCTACCTTAATTTTTTTATTTTTCCTCCTAAAGTAATGTCTGTTCCTCTATAAGCATTATAGAATCTTATTGAAGTGACATTAGTTATTGTAAATATATTTTTGTAGTAAATTTTCTTCATTCAAATTTGCAATGAAGTTTATAACTAGTGGTTTGTGGGTGGATAAACAAATTGAATATATTATATTGAGAAGATTTATTTTACATTTTTTGAATGTACACACCTTTAGCTGTGTTTGGTAAAAGAGAAAATTTTTCATGCCCATAAATCATAATTCCTAGGAACCATAAATTGCAGGAATCACAATTCTTATGAATGACTAAAATTTGTTTGGTTGGTCATAAATATTCTTGGGAATATTTATATTTGTTACTTGAGAATTAAAGATTTTTACATTTAGTTTTAATAGAACTTTTCTAGAAACTTTAATTATTTATCACATTAAATGAGTTAAAAAAGGTAACGTGATACTTTTACCACACTAAAACTTCTCTCTCAACTCGGGAGAGTTAGATTTTCACATCCCATGGGAATAATTTCATGAGAAACATAGGTAAAAAAGATTCTCGAAAAATAATGTTTTCTGATAATGTTATTTTTTAAATAATAAACCAAATATAGGAAACAAACATTTTCACCTTCATATTCTTGGAAAACTAAAAACTTCTCTTGTACCAAATGTCCCCTTAGAGAAAGAGAGAAGTAGAAAGAAAAAGAGAAAAAAAAATAGTAAATGTAATAAAAAATAAAAATAAAATAAGCGTAAAAATTAGAATAAACAAAATTAGAATTATATTACATCAATTATAAAGATTTTGTTTACTTGTTTAAGTATGGTATATGGTAAATCAATTAATTTTTTTTATCAAATGATTTAAAAATTAATTGTTTTAAATTTTTATTATTAAATATTTACATTTTATTTGATATTTTTAAACTGATGTCCTAAAAGATATACATATATTAATGTATTAACAAAATGAAAGAGTAAATTATACTTTTCTCCCTTGAGAGATATGAGTATTACACCATCCTTCTTTCTTATGGTGAAATATACAGTTTAGTCTATTTAATTTAACACAGTTAAAAGTAAATTATTCTCCCATCTCTTGAGAGATGTGAGTATTATAGTACCCTCCTATCTTATGTTAAAATATAGAATAAATTACACATTTCTCTCATAAGAAATGCAAGTATTACATTATTTCCCCTCTTATATTAAAATATATAGTTTACTCCATTTAGTTTAACACCATTAAAAAATATTCTTTAAAAGACTCTAAAATATATTTTAATAAAAATATATACTTAAATATATAAGTATTATTTTTTTAATAATCACATTTTATTTAATAATAAATTATATATATATATATATATATATGTATATATGTATATATGCATTTAAAGAGTTATATGTTTAATATACATATATTATCATTAAATTTATTAAATTCAATAAATATATTATATTTAATAAATATAATATGTAATAAATATATTTAATATAATTAAATATAATAAATATTAAATTTATTAAATATAATAACTATTATATTTATTAAATATAATATATTTAATAAATATAATAATTATTACTATATGAAAAAATATCAATTTATTTATATATTTATATAAACACTACATTAATAACATTTATTAAATACTACATTAATACTTGTGTTTAGTTCTATTTTACCTCTACATACACACACACACACACTAGTGTTTTAACCTGTGTATTGCACAGAATAAGTGTTTATTTATATAACTTAAATTTATAATAAATATATACTTCATAATATATATAAATTATATTATAATTAAACTTATGATAAATAAATGTTTTTGAGCATATAAATTATATTTTAAATTTATAATAAATAATTATTGTAATACAATATTAATTTTTAATTATTGACAATTTCTTTTAAAAAAAATATTAAAATTCAATTTAAAACTAAACATATTGAAAATGATAGATTATAAGTGGTTAAAAAATTCTTAAAATGCTCTCATTGAAGAATGATAGCTAAAAACACTCTTGTTAAATAATAATAGCTAAAAATGCTCGTGTTGAAAATAGATGTTCTCATTTAATATATACGGTAAATATATAATAAAGTAATGTGTAATATATTTATGCATGGTAGAGGAGAAAAGTGTGTATTTTAATTTTTAACACAAGAAGGAAGGACATTGTAATACTTGCATCTCTCGAAAAATGGTAGTATAAAGGATATTTTGGTAATAATTTTTTTAAAAGAAAGTTCATAGAATTTAATGAAATTTTTAAAAAATATAATAAAGTGTCATATACTCAAATCTATAAGGCAAAAAAGCGTATTTTAACGTAAGAGAGAAAGACAGTGTAATATTTACATCTCTTAGGACAAAGGAGTGTATTACTCAAAACCAAATATGTAACACCCTCACTTTTACTTAATTAATTGTTTTATTTATTTATTTATTTTATATTTAATTCTGAAAAATTGGGAAGGAATCTAAAAATTCTAATTTCCACGATTAAACTTAGAATATCAAAAACTATCTAATCGTGATTTTTAATAATTTTTCCGAACCAAAGTCTGGAGAAATTAGAAAATGACGATTTTGTCCTTATTTGGCAATATTAAGGGCTGTTATGAGAAAAAGATTCAATTGATATTAAAATGTCAATTTGAGTTTAAAATCATGTCATATGTATTAAAATATAATTTTGAAAATTTTCTGGGAATTTTCTGAAATTCTTGTACAAAATAACCAAAATACCCTTAGTTATCAAATAACCAACTCAGTATTGGTTTGACATCCAAAAATAGTGAAAATAATATTTTTAGTACATTTCTAGGTAAAATATGTAATTTTAGAATTTTCATAAAAATTTGAGCATTTATTGAATTAAAATGGATCTAATATGAATTTTCTAAGCTTAAAATATATAAAATATAAATTTATAATTCGAAAAAAAATAAAATAAAAATTTATTTTTAGAAATTATTTTTGATGAAAAATAATTCATTTTTTTATATTTATATTTAAATTAATTATTTTGATATTAAAAGTTAACTTAATCAAGTTTAGGCTGATTTTATCGGTATCGGCTAACCCAATTACAGGTAAAATTTACACTAAAATTCTTTGGGACAGCTGCTATCCCACTGTTGCAACTCTAGAGGGGAGGTGATTTACCGCCTAAATGTAATATTTGTCCCTAATTAAGTTAAAAAGAAAAATAAAAATATGAATTTTTGCATCATAGATGATCTTATTAAGTGGACAACGAAGACTCTTCTCCCCTCAATAAATACCCTTCCATGGAAGCTGAAATATTCATCCATTCCTCTCCCACGTTGGACAAGCCACTCCTCCATAGCCATCTTCTTCCATAAATTTTTTCTTACACCAAAATTCTACTAGTTTTCATTAACTAGTAAAAATCCTCTTTCTAGAAGCTCTGCACCAATAACTTCACCAAATCTTTGAGGTAATGAGGGGAGTGGGGTTGGTTCTAATTTTCAATTACTTTGCATGTTGGTAGGAAGGGGTTTTTCCCCTAAACCCGTTTAGGCTTAAGTTTTATTATTAATATTATCGTTATATTGTTTGATGTGAAACTTTAATTTTTGCTAAGTCGTTATTTTGCTCAAATTTAAATTATTAAATTATATTTGTTAAGTTGTTACTTTGTTACTTTGCTCAATTTTATAAAATTAAAATGTACTTGCTAAAGCTGTTACTCTGCTTAATTTTATAAAATTAAAATGTACTTGCTAAGTTATTACTTTGTTCAATTTTAGATAATTAAAATACATTTATTAAGTAGTTATGCTGTTCAATTTTAGACAACTATAGTATAATTATTAAGTTATTATACTGGTCAAATTCAAACAACTATAGTAAAATTACTAAGTTGTTATACTGTCCCAAATTTAGATAAAATATTTTTAGCCATTATAATAGATAATTAAATTGTTATATTATCAAATTTTAGTAATACTCAATTATTTTAGCAAAAATAGTAGAAGAAATAAACTATAAATCTTATAATATGAAACTAAGTACATAAGTTATTTTATGAGTTATTTATGAATTATTTTTTAGAAAACTACTGTAAAAAACTCAATTTAAGTTGTTATTGTTCAGGTGAGGTCTAGACACACTAATAGAACATCTGTAAAAACTTCATAAATTTTAAACCTTATTTAGTACTTCTAAATGTGCTCTATAAGTGTCTGTAGACACATTTTTTCTTAAAAATACTAAATTTCAAAAAAAATTGAAAAATTTCTAAAAATTCATGATAAAATTCTAATTATTTTTTTAAGCTTAAAAATTATTTTTATGAATTTTTTTTGACTATTTTATGTTTTATTTCTTAATTATCAGTTTTTATTTTAATTTTTATGTCTTTATTTTTATTGAATTATTGGCTATGTGTTTTAATTTGAATTATGAATTATGTGAATAATATGTATCGATCAAATCTCTGTAAATAAGGTAGAGATATCAGTAGAAATTATACTGGTGCTCAAATTTTTGAGACCAGAATGAACCTGTAAAAATTAATAGATTAGTGAGTAATGTAAAGCAAGGGACATGCAGTGGCATGACACCTTGTTAGGGAAGCTACAGTTTGGTACGCTGAGGAATGAATGGTAGGGACCCATTTGGAGAGGTCTCGAGAGTAGGCATCGAATGATGAAAGTTTTAATAGCAAGGGTAGCGTTGGTGAGCTGAGATATTCACCTAACCAAGCTCGATAACCCCGACAACTACTCAATATTCCGGGATTAGTTTGAGAGTATACCTCTATAAATGGACGTCCTAACTGATATTTGTTCCTCATTAATGACAAGGACTGTACCATGTGATGATGTTGATGAGGTATATGTACTCCTAGTCACTTCTTAGGTTATGTTGAGAACTATTACTCACTAATAGGGAAGTATGGATCCATACCAAGTCAAGGATAGTGTAGTATAACTTAGAATAAACCCTAGGTTCCCTTCATTAATTGTATTTAAATTCCTACCATACATGTGAAAGTGATTTAGAATAAATCACCTCACTCCATTATTTTTGTTATGCATGTTCAATCGTGATTATTGAATATGACAGCAATGCCTGATGATGCTGAAGATGAGTCAGAGGATAGTCCTCCAGATTGTAAACCTAGTTTATAATATATTTTTTTATGGGATAGGATAGATAAATACTGCTTTGTATAGGATTTTTTTGACATATATATTGGGTAAGGTAGTATATGTCTTTTGATGTACTTTTGTTTTCTTTTTAAATATTATGTATTACTCAAACCACGATGTATAGTTGGATATATATATATATATACATAAGTAGTTTTTATCATTTTACTTCTATTTTTAAATTCTGTTTTTCTATTATAAAATAAATAAAAAATTTACTCACATTTTCATCAACTTAAATTAATAATTAAATTAATATGAATTATATTTAGAATTAAAGAAGTATTACAAAATACCTAGTAGTACATATCACATTGTCATAGATTTAGTTTGAAATATTAATATTAATATAAAATTCTCTATCTATATAAATTAAAATAACTATCTTGAACGAAAGAAATTTTACGAGCAATTTTTCAACGAAAACAATTTTAGAAGTTTTTTTTTCAACAAAAGCGTTTATAGGATTTTTTCTTAATTTCTTATAATATTTTATAAATCATTTTTAGCTTTATTTTTAAATTAAATTTTAATATTTTTGAAAGAAATTATCAATGGTTAAAAATAACCTTGTTTCACAATATAAATTGTTTATCATAAATCTAAAACATAATTTATATGTTTAAAAATATTTATTTATTATAAATTTTAATTATAATATAATTCATATATTTAAAAGTATTTAGATATTATAAATTATAGTTATATAAAACAAATATTTATCCTGTGTATTACACATCCTAAAATGCTAGTTTAAATTAAATCTCAATATCAAGATTATAACTCTTGCAAATATTGTTTTCACATTTCACAAAGAATGAATACATCATAATATGTTTTAATTAATTTTAAAGTACTATAATACATATACGTTGAATGGACAATTTAATTAAATATCTATGTTTTATTACATAAATGATTATGTCAAATTTAAATAAAAATTAAATTTATTGAAATAAATTTTGCAAAATAATTAACTAATCACTTTTGACTCTTAAGGATAAAAGATCTCTCGGTATTAATTTCCTTCTATATAATTAATAGAGTTTAATAGCTATGCAATGTAAAATTTTTTACTCTATCAACTAATTAGAAATCATCGTTAGTATAACTTTTAAGATAATTAATGTAAAAGTCAATAAATTTACTATACATAGTGATTTGTGATTGAATGATAGTATAAAATTGTTTTATATTATTAGTATATAGTCTTTTTTTAATTAATATATTATAAAGTCTATTAGTGAGATTTTTACCCATTTTTCATGCAAATGATAAAACTATTAATAACTAAGTCATAGTTATTTGTGGAAAAAATTATTTTTAAATTATAAGTAATATTATTAAATATAATCATCATTTAACTCATTTAATTTTATGAATATTTTTAAAATAAAATTTAAATTTATGATAGCATTAATTAAAATTAATTAATTTAATTATGGATCTTAATAAATTATTTATTTATTTCTTATAGAAAAAAGATTAGCAGTTTTATCAAAAAAAAAAGACTACAGGTAATTATAAAAAAAAATCAGGATTACTGAGAGGGAAAAAAAAAAAGTTACGGAGTTGCCTAGTTGGATTGGGCAGCGAACAACACAGAAAGTGTGAAACCACCCATCAAACCTTCACTACCTTGTTCGTGTTCCAATGTGCTAAAATTCGCTCCATTCTTCTTATCTCAACCCCAAAACCTTCGTTTCTCTCTTGTCAAAACTCACTCTCATCGCAATCTCACCCACACTCCCTAACTCCTCTCTTCCGTATATATCCATGGAAAGAAGCGCCCAACGATTCTCTATTCTAATCTCTTAATCATCGCCCTACTCCAGGTTCTACATCCTTTAATCTTTTTCCATTTTTTTCTCGATTCTTCGAGTTCTCCTCGTTTTCTCGATGCTGTTTGAACTCGTCGATTGCTTTTTAGATTAATTTATTGAATCCGGATTGGTTTCGAGGTTCGACGTGTTTCCAATTACGACATTCGATTCCGCCAGCGATTCACGGTTGTTTTGAAAAGCTAAAAAAATAATAATAAAAATCGTGGAAATGAAATAGAGAACAGACTTTGCCGGTGATTGCTAGCGTTTTTTTGTTATAGAGAATAACTCAGTTAAGTTTCATGTGTTGCGTGCGAGCCTTGTTAAATACTTAGATCGTTAGGTTGATCTTTTGAATAGTGAAGTTAACGATGAATAGTTTTTGGAATTTGAATAACTCTAGTTGTTATTAGTTATGATTTTTTCTTCATTTTTTTAACGACTTTTTTTTTTATTTGGTGAATATGCGATTGGTCGAATCAGGAGCAGAATGGATTTTCCCTTGGGTAGTGAGGATCCAGCTATACTTCAGCTGCACAAATGGGACTCATCTGAGACCCGAATTGGGCTTTCGGACTTTCGCGAAGGTTTTCTTTCTCCTACAAGAGAGATACTGCTTTTGCATTCTTATGAAAGGGAAGCTCTTTTGCTTCCTCTGAGTAAAGGTGATTGCTGTTTTCCTTTATTCTTAATTTTAGTTTGGCTGTTGTTGTACAGTACTTGAATAGCCTATTTCATTCTGCATGTGTGAATGCATTTGTTTGTGTTTTGGATTGGTTGATTACATGTTCTAGAATGCGCATTTGTTTTGTTGCTTGCAGGAGAGTTGCAATCTGGTGGTGCTGAAGGTGGCTATGGTTACGATAATCACAATCCAGGTTCATCAAATCTTTCCTCGGAGGCATCTACTAGACCTAGTAGATCAGTTTTGGTGAACGATTCACCTTGCACTTCAGGGTCAGATATTGATATTGATGCTGATCTTGCTGAAATTAAATGTTCAAGATCCAATAGTTACCCATACATTAGTGATGTGAACTCATTGGCCTGGGCGCGTTGTGAGGATGGCTATGATCAGCACAATGATGCTTCATTTAGAGAAGTTCTATTTGTTTCTGGAAGATGTGGGGTAACAGTCCATGCTTTTCCCGCACTGACTAGAACCAAGGGAATGGGTCAAGCTATGTTAGAGGGTAACTTTAGGCAAGGCAGGTGGGTGGAATGGGGGCCTGTTGCTACATTAGCTCAAAATATGTTAGTGGAGGAATCTTCCAACTTTAATAATGTAGTCTCTGGAGGTCAGAATGTTAATTTGACTGGTGGAGATGGTGACGTTAAATTGCTAAGAGGCTCTGCTACTAAGAGATACTTAGAGTCATTTTTCACCAAAGTTGAAAGTATTGTATCTGACGGTACTCTTTGGACCAAATTCCCTGAGAATAATGAATTTCCTTGCTCGACTGAAGTGGTTTCTTTTAGCATATTTGATGGAAGTCTATCTTTGGACCATCTCCTCAAAGAAAAATCGGTCCAGAGTAAGGAAAATTGGCAGGAACCAGCTGATTCAGTAAAAGATGCTTCTGACTGCTCTAGCTTGAGCTTTTGTGGAGCAGATACTAAGCTTGATTGTTTTTCCAGTGTGTTTGGTATTGTGATTAATGGGTTCTACGAATGCCCCAGAGTGTTCTCGAGTGCTTCGAATTGCTTGATAGGATTTTTTTTGACATTAATGCATCATGTGTCTGTCAATATTAGTGATGCAAATCAAAGAGGCAGGAACAGAAATTTACTTCTTGTCGCCAAGTTAGATAGTTGGGGTATTCAGTGGGTTTCAATGGTGAAGCTTGATGAAAGAATAAACATAGTTCAGGCAGTTGAGTGGATGGATTTCCAATTTTCTGATAATCTTCTCATCTGTCTTACTTCTTCTGGCTTGATTGTTCTCTATTCTGCAATGTCTGGTGAATATGTGACACATTTAAATGTTTTACAGGCTTGTGGACTTAACCCCCATTTTGATTTGCAAGGGTTAGAAAAGTTATATTCGAATGATGATATATATGCTAAACAAGAGCGTGGCATTAAGGATAACATGTCTGATCAGCACAGTGATTCTTTTAGGAGATCATTCAAGAGATTAGTTGTTGCTTCACATACCTCCCTTTTAGCTGTGGTTGATGAATGTGGTGTGATCTATGTGATATCTTTGGGGGAATATATTCTTGACAAAAATTACTCATCTGAGAAGTTGCTTCCATATTGTCAGCAATTTGGGCTGGGAATGTTGGTTGGCTGGGGAGTTGGTGGTTCTGATATAGATCGCCAAGCAGTACACTCCAATTTATGTGGATATTTTGAATCAGATGAGTTTAACATAAAACATGGAAGTGTTGCTTCCTCAGACAAATCTGTCACAGGTAATGCATTTCAGAATATTAATGGCTGCACATTCAAAGAAAAGGGGGATTTGAGTAATAGTCACAAATTTATTGGTTATGATGTGAAATCACCTGTTATGAGAAAGATATTCCTTCCCAATTTTAGAATCTGTGAGGATGATTCTATTTGTTTTTCTCCTTTGGGAATTACTATTTTCTCTAAAAAGAAGTGTGTAGAGAATCAGAATGGTTCTCAACTTATCCATTTTAATCTGCAAGTGAAGTTAGAAGTCCATGATGACAACTTCTTGGACAGTGTATATGATGTATACCACTTTGATGGGAAAGAAGATGTTATTGGAGAAGCAATTGGTTGCACATTCCAAGGTTGTTTTTATATTGTGAGAGAAGGTGATCTATCAGTATATGTTCCCTCCATTTCAACTTTATCTAATTTTCTTCCTGTTGAGTACATTGGTTATCGCCAATCCAGTAAGGATATAGGGATTTCAGTTCAACTTAAAGATAATCTAGAAATAAAAGAACCAGCCAAAAGGTTTTCTCCTTGGAAAGTTGAAATTTTGGACAGAGTTCTTCTGAATGAAGGTACTGAAGTGGCAGATCAATTGTGTTTGAAAAATGGTAAGTGTTACAAAGAAGAATCATTTTGCACTTATCTATAATATGGCATCTCTTAGTCTTCTCCTTACTTGGGATAGACTAGTTCATTTAGTTTGTTTATGTGTTTTTTGTATATGGTTTATTGAGGGGTGTTCCTCTAGAAAGTAAACATTGGGACTAGTGGCGACTTCTAGTTCTATTTTAACTGAAAAGGAAGATTTGTCAAGAAAATACATAATTACAGAAAAAACAAATATAAAAATAAAATACTGGAAAAACAATAAATCTCAGCTGTAAGTCTTTCCATTCACTTTGCAATTTTATTGGGAAACTCCCTTGAGCACGTATAGTCCACAAAAACATTCTTGCCCGCTGGCTCCTTATGTGTCTCATTGTACAGCATGCACTAGGACTGGAGAGTTTTATTGTTTTGAGAAATGCTATGTCCTCCTAACAAATCCTCCTAACTACTTATAAGTATTAAATGAAATAACTGAAGCATCTGATATATTGGGAACCAAAAAAGCATTTAATGCTTTCTTCTTTGATTAATTGGAAGGATTTTGAGTCTGATTTATCAGGAGGATATAGAATCATTTTTTTTTTTGAAATTTTTTGGCAACTTTCTGCAGTGAGGATATCATAATTTGTGTTTCTCCTATTCAATGTGATAGTTTATTTTTCTATATAGGACTCTTATTTTGTTTCATAGTACTACTTGCTTCATTTCAAAAAAATATTGCCCTTCATTAAATGATTTCTTTAGAAAATACAATTGTTCGATTCCAACTTCTGTATATAAATACTTTTTGATATTTTGGTGTATTAGGAATTTTAGGGCTAGCCAGCTAGGTAAATTAGGATATGATTATTTGTATTATCTTTGCTAACATCCTCATTTGGACCAATGCCAATCCACTTGTCTTGAATTGCTGCTTTTGGTGGTTTACTTTCTCTCGTCTTTTGCTGCCAAAACTACCTCTATTTCAAGATTATTATTATTATTATTATAGAAACCAGAAAATTGTCTATTAAAGGTGAATAAATGAGACTGATTACAAAGTAGAATAAAACTTATGCTGATATTAATTTATTTTTTGGTTTTAAAATATGATGAGTTTGTATAATGGGGTGGTGGTCACACACTACTTTAGAATTTAATGAAACAATTTTAGGTGCATGCTTATTTATTTATTTATTTATTTTTTCTTTGCCAGGATGGGACATCAAAGTTTCTCGTATTCGTCAGTTACAAATAGCATTGGACTACTTGAAATTTTATGAAATAGAAAGGTAAGCCAAGATTTAGTCATTGCATGCTTGATTTATACTTCACGTGCTTTGAAGTGGCAATCTTGTGCCATAATCTGTGGTCATACTTTTCATAGTATTGTAATTGTTTGGGGAAGAAGGGAAGGGGTGTGGGGGTAGGGGCAGCGTCAATGTTATTAAACTTGGACCACTTATCAACTTAGTCGAGGGGTTGGGTTAGTGGGTTACTATTCAACTAGTGAGTCACAGGTTGAATTGGGTAAACCAGATATATAAAATAAAATATATAAACATTTAATATAAATTAAAAATTAAAATTTTAGACTTAAAATATAATTTAATTCAATTACACTTAAATTTTTCAATGTTATTCTGTATAATATATTTTTGGTTTCTTTCAGAGTTCAAAACATATGATTAAGTAATATGAAAAAACTAGTTCTGAGAAGTATCTTTTACTGTTTTACATTGTTTAAAATATAATATTAAACAAATTTGAAGGGACATTAGACATGTCCTGATGTCCCATATAGCTTTGGACTTGGAGGCAACAAATTAGTATTTGAATAAAATATAGATACTAATATCATTAGTAAAATCAGTGGTTTTGCAGCCTTTTGGGCTTGCATAGCTAGCAAAATTATAACTTGTCAAACAATGCTATCAATTGGGATTAAGGGTGTTGGAAAGTTGTGATAATTGTGGTCATCTCTAGCTTGCATTAATTGCGGTCTCTTTGGAGCTTCTTCATTAAGTTGGGTATGAGGGGGTGTGTTTAGTCCCACATCTGCTAGAGATATGGTCAATGTAGTCCTTAATCTTATAATGCTTGGTCAATCCTCACCTTATAAGTTGGTTTTGTGGGGATGAGTTAGGCCCTAAGCTCAAATTCCAAGATGATATCAAAACTTATCCTAGATCTATTGTTGGGTCACCTGCATCGTCACGCTCCTAGCCTATAGCCCTGGGTTTGAGGGGGTGTTGGAAAGCCGCCTTAATTGCGGCCACCCCTAGCCTGCCTTAATTGCGGCCTCTTTGGAGCACCTTCATTGTGCTAATCTTGCCTTAGTTCTTGACCTTACAAGCCAGTTTTATGGGATTGAGTTAGGCTCTAAAGCCTAAATTTTAAGGAGTGTGCATCTTAAGCCAATCAATGGCACCACACTTTCTCACAAAACTCAATTGACAACATGCTTGCTTCCCTCCTGGTTTCTCTGTCTTTCTTTCCCATGTTTAGCTTTTTTTTTTTTTTTATTCTTTCACTTTGCAGTAGAGGAAGCAGATTTCAGAGGCAATTTGAAATAATCATAGAAAATGGTGAGCTCATTCAGGTCGCATAGACAAGTTGGACTGGTGACTGTGCTAGTGTGCTTCAAGATATGGTAATTTGGACAAAGTGGTTACTGGTTCAGATCAATCTAATGGGTGGTGGTTGTGGAGTTGTTGGAGTGGAGATGGTATGGGTGGCACATAAAGTAGGGTTTCTCCCCCTGCCCCCTCTTTGGTGGGCTTTTTTCCAGTTAAACCACAATCTACCTGGTTCACCTATTTTCAAAAAACCTCCTGGCTAGTGCCAGTTTAGTCACATAATGAATCTATTACCTTTTTTTGACTAGTCACCAGGCTGGTTTGGCTCACTGATTAAACTAGCTGCTCCTATTCGGATTTTATAACACTGATATTGCAGAATAGAACAGGGAAAACAGTGAGAGTTAGTTGTCCATCTAGCAAACGACCTAGGAAGCATGTGGCAGAAACTGTAGATTTTGTAAAGAAAATATTCACAATGTGAAGTGGCACTATTGGGTGGGTATCAGCATATTTCTTTTTGAGTGGATATTTACCCTTGTTTAGTACAATTTATCCAGTATTGTAATTTAATATCTTATTTCTGGTGGCAGTTGACATGAACAGAACAGATAATTTGATTGTATTTATTCCTACCTAGTGAGAAAAAGGCTTTTTGTTGTTATGTTAACTGCAGCGGCAGATAATCATGAGGGATTCCTTTGGTCTGGAGTGGGAGATAGGAATAGGGACCTTCTTCTTCTTGTTAGCTAGGGGGTTTATTGTGGCATATACAGGGTTTTAATTCTACCAGACTTGTCATTGAAACTTGTAAAAGGGGCTGGTCTACATTTTGATCATTGAACTATATAAATACATGCACTCACATGTCTGTCTTTAGAGAGAATGGGAGAGAGAGGGAGAGGGATCAATGTATAATTTTTGTGCTCACACTAACTTTGCTTATCTCAGCTTCATCTAATGGTCCAAACTAATTTGTAAACTCTTATCATGTGACCTTTTCTAATTTTGTTCTACTCTACTTTATCAATATCTATTTTTTCTTTCTCTTGTACTGCATTGCCCAACCTTATTCTGTCTCCTTCCAAAAGATCCCATCATGTATCAAAAACCCATTTCTCCCTAACTCCAGAAACACACAAGGCCAAAAAGCGAGCACCAATGGGTAGTTACGAGGGAGCTTCCACCAGAACTGTTGTGGAACACCTGTTAGGACTTAGGACAGTTATTGTAGTTAGTATAAGGGGTCATTTGATTATTATTCCTTCAAGAAATTTTTATCATGTGTGGCAAGCCACACTATAGATCTGGTACTCCTTTATCAACATATATCAATTCTTAATTTTATATTTTGATATAGTTCAGACTACCACTAATTAAATTGCCATGTGTGTTACGATGATTCAAAGGAAGTGAAGTTGTAAATGAGATGTATTTCATTGATGTGTTTGTTCAATATTTAGGTTTTTCTATGGCAAATATTATCTAATGAAATTCACTTTCCAGTTTTATTAATGAACAGATCTTTGGAAATGCTTGTCGATGTTGATCTAGCAGAAGAGGGGATTTTGAGATTGCTTTTTGCTGCAGTATATCTTATACTTAATAGAAGTGGTAATGATAGTGAAACTTCTGCTGCTTCAAGGTAAATGTATTTGTTCATTGCTCACATACTTATATTTTTTGTTCTTTTATCATTTTTAAACCGATTTGCTACTTGCTAGACATGATGTCATCTGTGTAAAATATACAGAGCAAATGTCCATTTTGATCCTCTAAAGATATACGTGACATCACATTGGTCCTATAGCTTTTAGCTAGTTTCTTTAGGATAGCTATATTAATTCATTTTAGGAAAAATTGAAAAAAAAAACATTGAACAGTTAGTAAAAGTATTTCCACTTTAGGAACTTATGTCTACACTGGATGAGGAAACTGAAATTAGGTAATCTTAAAACGTCCAAATGTCCGTCCAGTGATTAACCAAACTCTCTTGTATGAACTTGTGGTTCTGACTCTACTGAGTTGGCCATATAAGTTACCATTAGCTACCCATGTATTGTTGATATTACATGTAAAAAACAAAAAATCGATCAGAGCATGATAGGCACGTGTTTGTCCTGCTTGAACACTGGATATCGCTTTCAAAGTTTTATGACTTTTATCAACTTGCATTTTTTTTTAGGAATGTCTGACTGTTTACAAGTTTATTTCTATGAGAAGAGAGAAACAAAGAATTTATTTTCTGAATTTGCTTGAGTGAATTTACCACTCAATAATAATGATTACAAAGATAATAAATAACTACTATTTTTTTCAAGAGAACTACTTCCTAAGATCCAATGAACTCAGCTAAACACAATAACTAAGCTACTTGGAAAAGTAATAATCATTAGATGCTCTTATTTCCAACACAACACTCCCCCTCAAGTTGGAGAATGGATTTATTCCATTCCCTGCTTGCATACAATTCTTTCAAAGTCTGAAGAACTGCACAATCCTTTGGTAAGAATAACTGCATGTTGACCTTGTGAGGGTACATATGGAGTACAAATCAAACCATAATTAAGCTTTTCCTTGATAAAATGCCTATCCACTTTAATGTGTTTCGTTCAATCATGTTGAACAAGATTATGAGTTATACTGATTGCTGACTTATTATCATAGTAGAGCTTCATAAGTCCATCCCATTTAATCTTCAAGTCTTCTAAGATAATTTTCAACCAAAGCAATTCACAAATACCTTGTGCCATAGCTCAGAACTTAGCTTCAGCACTAGATCAAGCCACAACATTCTGTTTTTTGCTTCTCCAAAGTAGTTGGTCTCCTATCAGTTACTGACCCTGCATAGTCAATATCAATGTAAGCTTCAAGAATTGTATTTCCATTTCTTTTATATAAAATTCCTCTTCCCAGTGTCCCCTTAAGGTATTGCAAAATCTATACGTGGCTTGTAGGTGGACTTCTCTTGGACAATGCATAAATTGGCTAACCAAACTTACAACTAATGCAATATTTGGCCTCATGTGAGACATGTAAATTAATTTTCCAACCAAACATTGATACATCTCCTTATCCATTGTTGCATTATCATATGCATTATCCAATTTAAGGTTTGATGCCATGGGAGTACTTATAGGTTTACAAGCTACCTTATTTGTCTCCTTGAGCAAATCCGTGACCTATTTTGTTGGGATATGAATATACCTTTCTTGGAGTGGGACACTTCAATTCCCAAAAAATATTTCAACCTCCCCAGAGTTTTTATCTCAAACTCCTTTGCTAGAGGTAGATGTTTACTAGACTTGTTCCTTCCAATCATCACCAATAACAATAATATCGTCCACATATACTAGCGATATAGTCACTCCCCTTGAGGTTGAGTGTTTGATAAATAAAATGTGGTCTCCTTGGCTTTTTTGTATCCGAAGACTGTCATGACCTTAGTAAATCTCCCAAGTGATGCTCATGGGGATTATTTCAACCCATATAAAGTCTTTTTCAACCTGTAAACAGAATTGGCAGCAACTTCATATCCCAGTGGGACCTCCATATAGATTTCCTCCTCAAGCTCCCCATGTAAGAAAGCATTCTTCACATCATATTGCTGTAATTCCCAGCCATAATTTGCATCAAGAGATAATATGACTTGAACCGTATTCATCTTTGCAACTTGAGCAAAGGTTTGAGTAATCTATCCCATAGGTTTGAGTGAAACCCTTAACAACCAGCCTCGCCTTATTCCTTTCAATCGACTCATTTGTCTTATATTTTACTGTATATATCCATTTACAACCAACTGAGTTCTTTTCTTTCAGCAAAGAAGCCAACTCCCATGTTTTGTTCTTCTCCAATGTCTCCATTTTTTTATCCATGACTTGCTTCCAATTTTTATGCCTCAAAAACATTAGTGGGAAGTGAGATAGAGTTTAGGTTTGCACGAAAAGTTTTACAGGTTGGGAAAAAATTGTGAAACGAGAGATAATTTAAGAGAGGATACAGTGGTTTTTGGGTGCATTTTCTGGTTCCTTTTCTAAAGGCAATTGGAATTTGGAAGATAAAGGTTATCATCAAGGTTTGGGTTTTTTGTTTCATTTGGGGAAGCTGAAAGATTATCATGTAAAATTGGAAAACCAGAGTTTGTTACCTGATTTGAAGGAGATGGATTGGCCTCTTGGGTGTGTGGAGATTCAGGAATGACCTTTGATCTTCTTGTGTAAACCAGATTCTATTTAAACCTTGTATCATTTTCAGGTCTGGTTGGAGCATGTGTGTCAGATTCATTTTGAGCCAATGCTTCTTTAGGTTTTGTGTAAGATCACCAGAATATAACTCAAGTGGAAGGACAAGTGTTTTAGAATGAATCTTTTTATCTTCCCTAAGACTCTCCCTCTGAAGATAAGGTTGAGTGAAATAATTTTGTTCCTCATGAAAAGCAACATCTCAAGACATAAAGAATTTCTTGGATGGAGGATGGTAACACTAATATCCTTTTTGAGTATGGGAGAATCCAACAATTATTTCACCTTGAGATAGGAGATGTCGCCTTGAGATGTCACCCAAACATCAGTATGAACAAGATAAAAAGGAAATGTACTTTTCTTGTTACTTGACTGAAAAGGAAAATGCTTGTATTTTGCAATTTCACATTGAAGACATTTAATTTTTATTTCAAAAAACATAGATGGAAACATATGGAAACATAACTTAGATGATTTCAAAAGAGGGATGACCTAACTGATAATGAAAGAGTAAAATCCTTTCTTTTTTTGACCATAGAGACTTTGACATGAATGAATGAGTTTTTTTTTTTTGGGTAACCGACGGTGCTGTCGAAAAGCGGCTATGGCACTGCTATGGCAGTTGGCAGTGGCCAAAATCTCACTGCCATCCTATGGCAGTAGTGTGGTGGGTTTGGCATGGTGGCCTGTGGTGGTTGCAATTCGCATGGCATCGATGGCAGATGAGGCAGCCATGGTGGAAATTTCACAAGCTGCTGTTGAAAGAGAAAAGAAGGTGGGTCATGGGACCTGACCCTAAGCCCGGCACAAATAATTTAAAAGCCTTAAAAACAAAAGAAGGGTTTGGGATGTCTGGCCCGACCCTAAAAATCCAGCCCAAAATGTAACTTAAAACCATAAAAAAGAAAGAATAAAGGGTTTGGGCCATCTAACCCATCACTAATTTCATTCTTTTTCCTTTTTTTTATTTCATTCTTTTTTAAATCTGTTTTTTAGGTATTTCTCTCTTTTTATTTATTCTATTATTCTTTTGATTTTTTTATAATTTTTATAATTTTGATTATTTATTTTATATTTATTAAAAACATTATTTACTCTTTAATTTTTTAATTGTGTTATTTTTATTTTTTTTGAAAATTATTTTTTAATTTATTATTCTTTTTTTAATTTTATTATGCTTAATTATATTTTTCTATTTGTATTTTATATTCTAAAAATTGTTATCTTCTTAATTATATTATCTAATTCCGTTTTTTAATTGTTATTTTCTTAATTATGTTTTTTAGTTTTGTTATTCTTTTAATTTTATTTTTTTAATTCTATCATCTTTTTAATCTTTTAAAATTATTTATTTTTAATTATGTTTTCTAATTCTATTTTTTAATTTTGTACTTTTTAATTGTTTTTTAATTCTGTTATTCTTTTAATTCTATTATATTTTTATTGTTTTTTTAAAATTCATTTATATTTTAAATTGTTTTCTATTCCTTTTTTTAATTTTTAAATTATTTATCTGCCATATGCCGCAACGCCATCCGCTACATTTATATGGCGGATTTTTGGTAGACCACCATAATCTGTCATCAATAACACTGGTAACCGGATAAAGGCCATTCCTTTCTCTAGCACATCCAATCGTACTCCCCGATTCTTTGTCCTGGAATATGCAACAATTATTATGAAAAATAATGATGCAAGATATGTCATTTGTAAGTTTTTGCACAAAGACAAGATTTGTGGACAACTTTGGGACATGAAGAACATTTTTTAGGGTTATGAAGGGATTCATTTGGATGTCTCCCAGCTACAGTTACAAGAGTGTCACCTGTAGTTGCTGTTTGCTTATTGCTGGGACATGGAGAATATGTGAAGTATTTTGATGATGGGGTCATATGTCAGTGGCTCTGGAGTCGAGAACCCAATGGGATGGAGGTGTTTTTGAGACATTAAATCCAAATAAAAGATGAAGCATACCTGAATAAGCCGTACTACAAGTACATGATGGTTTTTCCAGCAAATCATTTTTTCCATTCAACCTATAGGCTGGCTGAATGCTCTGCAATTCACCATACTGATTATTCTGGGATGGATGCACAACCTCCCCTTCCATAGTAAACAAAGACCAAGAGAATAGAGTCAATCAGATGTTGTTTGGATGAAAAATTGGCACTGTTCAGGCAGAACAGTAAACAACACAAGGAGAGATTAGGGCAAACTGAACCCTAAAGCAGGTCCAGAGGCTGCTGGAAAAGTTCTAACAGTGGCATGCTGGAAAGTTATGACAGTTGCCGGAAAAGTCGTTGGAATTCTGGCAGTCATTAGAAAAATCATTGGAAAGCTATGAAGCACGGACTTTGACACGGACACCGGACACGACATGGACACGGACACCCTGACACAGCTAATGTCTAAAATATAGGACATTGGGACACCGCATACATACACAAAAAGAGAAAGACTCTAATGAAATGAAATATGAGTAACATAACAAAAAATACAAATTGATGATATATTCACCTTTTAAACCAACCTTCTATGTTTTTTCTATGATAACAAACCTTAAAAAAGGCAAGAGGTGTTATTTTTTTAATATTTTATTTTATATTTTAAGCTAACTTGTATAAAAGTTAAAAAATGACTATTTTTTTAATAATAGTAGTGTGTGTCCATTCATATAGAGGTGTCGGCTTAAGTGTCTAAGGTGTGTAGCGGTGTCAGCTTAAGTGTCTAAGCCAACAAAAAACAATTTTTTTAATTGGACACCTAATTGGAAGTGTCTGACATGTGTTAGACAAGTGTCGAGGAGTGTCGGTGTCGGAAACGTGTCCGACACCGCGACACTGTGAACATGAGAGGTGTCAGGTGCTTCATGGTTGGAAAGTCCTGACACTAACCAGAAAAGTCACTGGAAATTCTCAGTCGCCGGAAATTCTGATGGTGACTGGAAAGGCGGTAAAACTTGACACCATTCAGTGCCCAGTCAAGTGTACAGGGTACTGACAGCATAAGATCCCAATTAAACCTTTTACAGAGTGTTTATGTTGCAGAAGCTGAGCCCCTTAGATTGGGAGCTCTGATATCATGTGAGAAAGGATAAACTGATACCATGTGAGGAGAAACAAAGATTTTATTTTCTAAATTTGTCTGAGTGAGTTTGCCACTCATTAGAGTGATCTATTTATAATAACAATGATTACAAAGATAATAAATAACTACTACTATTTTCAAGAGAACTACTTCCTAAGATACAATGAACTCAACTAAACACAATAAGCTACTTGGAAAAGTAATAATCATTAAATGCTCCTATTTCCAACAATTTCAATTATTTTACTAAATTCACTTCTAAACAACATCAGTATATTGTTTTATCTGGTATATTAGCTGATGCAATTGCTTGAAGATAAATTTGTAACCGATGTATGCATAATTCATATTTATTTAATACATCCCTTATTAAAAAGAAAGAAAAATTCAGTAATGTTATCCTTTGTGGTATTAGGTAACATGGGTGAGTTGGTAATATCAGACACTATATCAATTTTTCTATTCAGTTAGTCACTGCTTGGGTTGTAAATATTCTGTTTGCTTTCTTGTGCCTTTTCTTTATGTCAGTGGCACTACAATTTTAAGGAGGAAAAGAAAAATACTTATGAAAGATGTATTGGGCAGCATGCATAGTCTGTTTTAATTCTGACTGGTAAGATTATGTTTTTGTGGTCAACAACTTTAGGCTTCTTGCACTGGCCACTTGCTTTGCAACAAAGATGCTTCATAAATATGGGTTGCTACAACATAAAAAAGATACATGCATAGCAGAGGACTTTAACAAGACGGGATTACTTTCTCTTCCACCAATTGAACCAGTTAAACTACAAACTAAGGTGGATTTTGCTCAGAAACTTTGTGAGCTGGCTCGTTTCTTGGAGATCATCCGAAATCTGCAATGTAGGCATAGGTCAATATTTCAAAGGGCCAGTCAAGGATTGGTATGGTGCTCCGTGGTTATGCTACTTGTATTCTGCTTAAATTGATTGTATTGTTTTTCCAGAAAATTAAGTCGTATCTTATTGCTAATTTACAGGCTGACAGTGGAAAAGAATCATCTTTAATAAGTACACACATGTTGCAGGAAGAAACCCAATTTTCAATTCTTCCATCAGATTTAGAGTCATTGGATGACCAACATGAGCTTTCTTTTCCTCTACCAGGCAGGAACAATAATGAAAATCTGGCGCTGGTGCCTGTTGATTCTGAGTCTCATTTGGTCTCTGATGAATTTGGCAGCATATCTCATTTAACCCCATTAGGAGGAATTTTAGGAAAGAAAATTTTGCCTGTGGAAAATCCAAGAGAGATGATGGCACGCTGGAAGGTAGATAATCTGGACCTTAAGACTGTGGTTAAAGATGCATTGCTTTCTGGTCGTCTTCCTTTGGCAGTTCTGCAACTGCATCTTCATCAAATGAATGATTTCATTGCTGACAAAGAGCCTCACGATACTTTTACTGAAGTTCGTGACATTGGCAGAGCTGTTGCTTATGAATTATTTTTGAAGGTAATGTATATAACATTCTCATTAGCTGTTACAAATTACAATGAAAATAACCAACTCAATACAATTATATAGGGTGAAACTGAACTTGCTGTTGCTACACTTCAAAGACTTGGAGAGAACATTGAATCTTGTCTTAAACAACTTCTGTTTGGCACTGTAAGGAGATCCCTGCGATTCCAGATTGCTGAGGAAATGAAAAGATATGGTTATCTAGGACCATATGAGTGGAAGATAATGGATGATATGTTACTGATTGAGGTATGTGGAATTTACTTGTCTTATTTTGTGGTCAATGTAATGCAGTTTAACTTCTGGGAAGAGAATTTCCATGAGCTGAGACTTGTAATCTTATTTGTCCCTGTGCATGTATATGAGAAGAGTCTCTATCCTAGCAGTAGCTTCTGGAAAATGTATAATCACCGACTGAAAGATATCAGCATTCCACCAGACTCTGCTTTACCAGTGAAAAATAGATTAAGGCTCTTGCATAACCATTCATTTGATGGTCATGTCATTGAATGTGGTGAGATTGATGGAATTGTTTTTGACACATGGATTAATACTAGTGAAAGTTCTTCTGCTCTGGAAGTTGATGAAGATGATGCGCATGTTGGATATTGGGCCGCTGCTGCTGTCTGGTTTGATGCCTGGGACCAAAGAACTGTTGATCGTGTAAGTTGCTTCTCGGTTTTGTGTCTGTGTGCTTGTATTGATGTTCATTTTTATCAATGAATTTTGATGATGCCAAGGATGATCAACAGCTTCGCCTTTAGACCACTCTAGGTGGTGGATGTTAAACTGATTTTGAAGTTGTCATTTACTAAATGAAATAAAGCCTGAAGGAGAAGGTTTCAGTAAGAATTGTTGAAATTTGAGTTTCTTATGAGTGCAACATTTCTGTTGGATCAGGTTGGAAGCAAAAATGCTTATGCCTTCATAGAGATTTGGATTTGATATGCATGTGTCTATTTGTTTCTTGAAGTCCATTGGTCCACCAACTTCAACTTGCACCTTTATAAGATTTATTTCTAGATGCTATAGTTATTTTGGTTTGATCCTCAAATCAAAGGTTTCTATACTTTGAATTAAAATTTTAGTTGTGATGAAAATTTGCTTCCCCGTGTTAAAGTATTCAGTCATGATACTGCTTTTAGTCATTAATTTAATGTCTATACCTCAAGGACAAAAATATTTATCTATAGTAACTTTATTTTTCACTATTCATTCATCTGTGTGTACAGATGATATTGAATCAATCTTTTCATTCATGCAATTCTTTATTGTGGGAGTCACAACTTGAATACCATGTTTGCCATAACCAATGGAATGAAGTCTTTGGACTGCTGGATGTGATGCCTGCATATGTCCTGTCTGCTGGAAGCCTTCAACTCAATTTGGATGTTTTACAGCCTGCCTCATCTTTAGGATGCAATATGAATATGAAGTCTTCTAATTATGGAAGTTTCTTGTGCTCTATTGAAGAATTGGATTCTGTATGCATGGAAGTTCCAGATGTCCAAATGTATAGGTTTTCACCTGATATATGTTCTGGGTGGATGAGGACGCTTATGGAGGAAAAGCTTGCAAAAAGATTTATATTTTTGAAAGAATATTTGGAAGGGACATTGGAGATGATATCTCTCTTGGCTCGTTCAGGTTTCATATCTGGCAGAGATAAGATCTGCTTGGAGGATGATCTTACTGAGACTTCATCTGTTAGAGATGGAGCTGTTAAAGCTTTGCATAAAATATTTGTACATCACTGTGCTCATTATAACTTGCCAAATCTGTTGGACCTTTACCTTGACCATCATAGTTTGGTCCTCGACAATGATTCACTTTATGCATTACAAGAAACTGCAGTAAGTTTCTTTATGTCCATTGTTGTTATTGTTATTTGTGTTTGATCTATTCTGATTGATTGTTCTTAGTCTTTATTATTTCAAATCATGATGCTAGTATGCTTCCATAAGCTGTTGATGCACTGAAATTAGTTGGTTATGTTGTTTCATATTTTGCGGTTGGTTTTCAAATTCATTTAATCTGTGGTATCATAATGCAAGTTTAGTGACTAATTCAGGTAACCTCTTTCTTTCTTGCTTGCTTCAATGAAAGAAGACATTCCATAATATAGGTGAAAAAATATAGCAGGAATATGGAGGCAGGGGATCCTCCATAGGGAAAAAGGGAAAACAAAACTATAGAAAAAAAAATAATAGAGCAAAGCTGATCAATCCCTGTGAGTATCTGTTAAAAACCTCTTTTAATGACTTTTCTCTACACCAAACAGAAGCCAATCATTTAATTTTATCCTGAATCAGCTACTGAGTCAATACAATGTCATTAAAATACAAGTGTTACTCTCCAATCAAATGCACAAGATAATCAACAAAAATCGGCCAAAGAATTTTTGCACATAGATTGCACATTGCCATAAAACTTTTGCCACTTTACTTTTACCATAAAGGCAAAAACCACTAATGCTAGTCAACAAAAATTAGTCCAAGAACCTTTCTCAGACCTAGCCTTCACCAAAAAGGCTGAACAATATACTGTAAACAGACAGAAGCAGAACAATGTAGGAACAGATGAAGCAGAACTAGCTCCACACATAATGCAATTGTTGGGGGTTAAGAGCCATATATGTGCCAATCTAAAAAATGACATTTGCATTAATTCTATTAAGCACACTAGTCCAAATAAAAGATTGACCTTAGAAGGAATTCAGGTAAATTCTATCTCTTTATGTTAACACCACTGAGTTGCATGTGTTACATAGTCATAGTTAAGCCTCTTGAATCCATGTTGGGCCTAAATCAACCTCTAAAGTTAGCTCATGGGGTGAGGATTGCCTTCACGCCCAGTATTGGACATCTTGGGCACAGAGATTGTAGGACTGATTTTTTATTAAAATGATTTTCATTGATTTACAACTGATTATAGAGGGTGAATAAATAGGATAACAAAACAGAGCTTGTACATGAGTACATCAATCAAATCCTAAAAATCAGGAGCCATAATCTCCTTCAAATCTCTATGTGCTAAAAAAGGAAAAAAATGATACAATTGATTCTATAAATTAAAACAAATAATTAATGTCTAGTTGTTCTCAAGGATCAAATGATCCTGATAGATTTTAGAGAATATTAGGCCATTGACAATATGTGTTTTTTCATTTTGGTCCTCTTAATTTTTTTTATCTGTTTGTGTTCCTATTAATTTTCTTATTTTATTATAGTCTCTAATGTTACACCCAGTCCATTTTCCTCATTATTTCAGTCCCTATAAAATTGTGAACTTTTGATATAGGCTTAGATTGGAAGATTTTCATTTTAGTCCTGTTATTTAGGTGACATCAGGCCTGTTTTCCAACCTCTGCTACCCACATCATCCCTTATGACTTAACAGGGAACCCAGACAGACACTGGTAAAAAATCTAAGAGGACCAAAATGAAAAAAACCTAATTTTATAGGTACTAAACACTTATTTAAGCCTTATTTTATATATTGCACTGGGAAAGCCGTGAGGCCAATAGATTGCATTGACAGTTGAGGGCTATGATAGGCTTTGGTACCATTTTGAATATGGGTTGGGCCTAACTCAACCCCAAAAGTTAGCTCATGAGATAAGGATTGCCCAAGCTTTTATAAGCTCTACTTTAGTCATATCTATAGTCGATGCGGATTTCAACAAAGCCAATGGATTAGCCCAATGTTATTTATTCATTTTTGTTACTTTTAAGAGGCTTTAATGTTGTGGAGATTCAATATTCCTTATTTCCCGTTCAGTGTTTTATTCAACCTGTAGTCTTCCAGACCTTTATGTTAACATGGATGTTTTTGCTTTTAAGAGGTTTTAATGTTGCTTGTTGATTCATTGCTTCTCAACAGGTTGATTGTGAATGGGCAAGATGGCTACTCTTATCGAGAGTTAAGGGGTGTGAATACGAGGCCTCACTTGCCAATGCTCGATCGATAATGTCACGTAATTTAGTTCCTAGAAGTGACCTCAGTGTTCTGGAGTTAGATGAAATAATTCGAACTGTTGATGACATTGCTGAAGGAGGGGGAGAAATGGCAGCCTTGGCAACCCTGATGCATGCTGCTGTTCCGATTCAAAGCTGCTTAAATAGTGGTGGTGTAAATAGGCACAGTAATTCCTCTGCCCAGTGCACATTGGAGAACCTTAGGCCAACTTTGCAAAAGTTCCCCACATTGAGGCGCACGCTTGTTGGAGCATCTCTTGGACAAGATACAATGGCCTTGCTGGTCCCTAAAGCAAAAACTGGTTAGCTATTAACCTCATCTGTTGGGTAACCCCACCCTCTTCTCCTAAGTTACTTTGGTACTCAAACTAATCTTTTTTTTTTTTTTTGGTTTGTCAATTTTTGTCTATCACAATTTTGTGATGCAGCTTTAACAGACTATCTTAATTGGCGTGATGGCATCTTCTTCTCTACCGGACACGATACTTCCCTTCTACAAATGCTTCCATGCTGGTTTCCTAAGCCTATACGAAGATTGATACAGCTTTATGTCCAGGTCTGTTTTATTCTCCTTTTTGAATGACTGAATTTATTAGCTGCCTTTTCTATACAATTTTATCTTTCTTATTTAAATTCAAATTATACCAGTCTGCATTGTTTCTTTTGAATATACTCTGCTTTATATGCCATGTTAGGATGGTTTCATCACTGATCTCTTGTTCTCTCCTTCTGTTTGTTTATAAATACCTCACTCTGTTATGTAGTTTGCATGCTGTTGCTGACACAGTTCATATGTATATATGCAATCCAAGTTATGTAGTTTTCATTACATTACAGGGTCCTCTTGGATGCCAATCATTTTCAGGATTCCCTACAGGGGAAACTTTGCTACACAGAGACATTGATTTATTCATAAATGCTGATGTACATGCTGAGATAAGTGCAATCTCCTGGGAGGCAACTATCCAAAGACACATTGAAGAAGAACTATATGGTCCTTCACTGGAGGTATGGGCTTTGAATTTAATTGATTTTTTCTCTCCTATTTTCCTTGTCTCTGTTTAGGAGGATTTATTGTCTGACTCACCATTTTTGTACTCATTTTTCTTTCGTAAATTTTTCTTTCTTGAAAACTACTAAGAAATGTTTTACTGCCTAAAGCTTGTTTAGCTATATAGTATTTGCAGTTTTATTGGTACTAAAGACTCCAATTGCAACATAGTGCAAGGAACCCAATTGACTCAGTTCAGCCAACCACCTTACTGGTCTGATTATTTAATTTGATTGTCCTATGAAAATGACCTTATAAAAGCTTTGGTTGGAGTCACAGATTAAGGTGCACAAGACTAATGTGCAACTTGTTACAAAAGGAAACATCATTTCAAACAACTTCTCATGATTAGCTCAAGATCTTAGCTTGCCCTGATCCAGTTTCGTTTGCCATGACAAGTTTGAAATATTCTCAAATAACTTTTCTAGCATGAATAAAATAATGGGATAAGCTAATTGGCGGAGAAAAAAAGATAAGTTGATTTGGATGTTCATTGTTCGAAAGCACAAACAATGAAGAAGGTTGGGTAAAGAATTGGATGTGGTTATTAATTTTAAATTATTATTTCTTTCATATTATTATTATTATTGGCCTTCACAATACTGTTGAATGGCTCTGTCCCTGCTTATCACAAGATAAAATGTTTGATCCTTTATAAAGTAGAAGTTAATTGAGAAAAACTTCATGTTAGAGTCTTACTAAGCAGTTGAAGCAACAAAGCAGTTGAAGCAGTGACCCAATGAGTTGCTCCCCTTGTTAGGTTGATGTTGGTTTTGGCCCAGTTCCTCTTACTATGAGTTGCAATCTAATTTTTTTTCCTATATCAGAATGATCAGGTCATAAGTACTATGAGGACAGGGCATGGAGTAGCATTAGTTTGCAGGAATTTTGTTTGGTTTGCTGGTATCTATTATGTTTTTGGAGAGTTAGACTACAACTTGAATTCAATATTTGTCTCCCCCTTGTGTTAGAGTTGTTACTTGTTAGTTGTGTGTATTGGGAAAACCAAGTCCCACATTGGCTAAAGATAGTGCCAAGATAGAGTACATAAGTGGGGAGCAACCCTCACCGTATGAGCTAGCTTTTAGGGTTAACTTAGGCTCAAACCCAAATTCTAAGATGGTATCAGAGCTTATTCTAGATCCATTAACGGGTCACCTACCATATTATTAATGCACCTGTTGAAAAAGAGAAAACAGAGACATATTTGACTGAAACCGTGTGTCTGAATACACAACGGAAACGAGTTTATATAGGCTTATTACATTAATGATACATAAATAAAGAATATTTAGTTTCCTCTAAATCAATGATTACATGCCTATAAACTACAATAAATTCAGAATATTTTATTCTGATTTTCAACACTCCCCCTCAAGCTGGGGCATATAAATCATATGCACCCAGCTTGGTACATATATAGTCAACTCTTGGTCCCCTTAAAGACTTGGTGAAGATATCTGCTAGCTGGTCACTAGAGTTGATAAAGCTCGTGGTAATGTCCCCTGACTCGATCTTCTCCCTGATAAAATGGCAATCAACCTCAATATGTTTGGTTCGTTCGTGGAAGACAGGATTGGATGCAATATGCAAAGCCGCTTGATTGTCACAAATCAGCGTCATTTTTGTGGACTCTTCAAACTTGAGTTCCCTGAGAAGTTGCTTCAACCATATGAGTTCACAAGTTACTAAAGCCATGGCCCTGTATTCTGCTTCAGCACTAGATCTTGCTACAACATTTTGCTTCTTACTTTTCCAAGATATCAAGTTTCCTCCAACCAACACAATACCTAGAGGTGGATCGCCTATCACTGGGTGAACTAGCCCAATCGGCATCTGAGTACCCAACTATCTGGGTGTGTCCCCTATCTTCATAAATGAGGCCTTTACTAGGAGCACTCTTAATGTATTTGAGTATTCGAATTATTGCATCCCAATGATCTTGACAAGGAGAGTTTAAGAACTGGCTTACCATGCTAATAGCAAAGGCAATATCTGGACGAGTGACTGTGAGATAGTTTAGCTTTCCCACCAATCTCCTATATCTCCCAGGATCTGATAAGGGTTCCCCCTGATTTGGTAGCAGTCTGGCATTAGGATCCATAGGAGTGTCTATTGGCTTGGCATTTAATAGGCCAGTTTCTTCTAGGATATCAAGAGCATATTTCCTCTGAGAGATCACCAAACCATCCTTGGATTGAGCGACTTCGATACCTAGGAAATACCGAAGCTTACCAAGGTCTTTAGTCTGGAATTGTTGGGAGAGGTACTGTTTCAAATAGAGAATGCCACGCTGATCACTGCCCGTAATGACGATGTCGTCCACATAAACAATAAGATATATACATCCCTGAGGTGAATGGCGATAAAAGACAGAGTGGTTGGCTTCACTGCGAGTCAAACCGAACTACTGTACAACGGTACAAAAGCGACCAAACCACGCTCGGGGGGACTGCTTAAGTCCATATAGGGATCTACGAAGCCGGCACACCATAGTAGAGGACTCCCCCTGAGCAACAAACCCGAGAGGTTGCTCCATGTAGACTTCTTCATCAAGATCACCATGCAGGAAGGCATTTTTGATATCAAGTTGGAAGAGGGGCCAATGGTGAATGGCAGCCATAGAGAATAAGAGGCGGACAGACGCCATTTTGGCGACCGGAGAGAAAGTATTAGTGTAGTCTTGCCCATACACTTGTGTGTATCCTTTAGCCACCAAATGAGCCTTGAAACGATCAATGGTTCCGTCGGGGCCAACCTTAAGAGTGTATAGCCAACGACACCCAACAGCGGACTTGCCCGTGGGAAGAGGAACCAAATCCTAGGTACCACTGCTCTGAAGAGCACACATCTCATCAATCATTGCTTGCTGCCAGTCAGGGTGAGATAAGGCTTCACCTGGAGAGTGAGGAATAGACACAGAAGACAAAGAAGAGAGACAGGTATAATGCAAAGGAGAAAGACAGTGATAACTAAGGTTAACATAATGAGGAGACGGGTTGCGAGTAGAACGAATACCTTTTCGTAAAGCAATGGGCCAATCAGTGGCAGGGGGCAAGCCCGGATCCGGTAGAGAAGATGGCACCGGGGAAGGGTCTAACAGGGCCTCTATTATATTTGTGGAAGCTGGTGCAGGTGCAGGCGGAGGAATGGCAATAGGTCGTTGGCGATGGTGATATGTCTAAAGAGGTCGTACGGTTGGAGGCTCCGCTGGAACAACGTGATTCACCACAGGGGCATCTAAAGAGACAGACGAAAGGGGGACACGAGTAGGGAGTACCAGGAGGAGCAGACAGACACATATCGGTAGGGAAGGAAGCATACTCAAAATAAGGAATAGACTCAAAAAAGGAGACATCGACGGAAAGAAAATACCTTTGAAGGGTAGGAGAGTAGCAGCGATATCCTTTCTGCGAGCGATGGTAACCCAAGAAGACACATTTGATGGCCTTGGCGGAGAGCTTGTTGAGACCTGGAGTTAGGTTGTGGACAAAACAGGTAGAGCCGAAGATCCGAGGAGGAAGCTCATGAAGGGGTGAGTGAGGAAAAAGGATCGAACGGGGAACCTGGTCATTCAGGACAGAGGATGGCATGCGATTGATGAGATAGCAGGCTGTGAGTACAGCATCACCCCAGAAGCGTGGGGGAACATGACCTGTGGAGGAGAAGAGTCCGAGTAGTTTCAATGAGATGTCTATTTTTGCGTTCGGCCACTCCATTTTGTTGAGGGCACAAGATGTTTGATGGAGAATGCCCTTGGATGCCATAAAGTGCTGAAACTAATGAGACAAATATTCACGAGCATTATCACTACGAATAAAGTGTATAGGAATACCAAATTGGGTTTTGATCTCATGATAAAACTTCTCAAAGAGGGAAAAAAGTTTGGATCTGTGTTTCATTAAACATAACCACGTACAACAGGAAAAATCATCAATAAAAGTTACAAAATACCTAAAACCAGAAGAGGTAACAATACGAGAGGGACCCCAAACATCAGAATGGACTAAGACAAATGGGGACATAGCCCGTTTATTGACTCTATCATGGAATGTAGTACGAGTGTGTTTTCCTAACTGACAAGACTCACAGTGAAGACTAAAGATTTTAGAGAGACTGGGTACCATCTTCTGAAGCTTTGGCAAATCAGGATGTCCTAGCTGAGCGTGGATGGTCGTCGGAGAGACAATGGTTGAGTATGCTTGCGGAGGCGTAGAGAGATAATAGAGGCCATGAGACTCACATTCGATGCCAATCATTCGTCCCGAAGTTCGGTCCTGCAAGGTAACAAAATGTTTATTAAAGGTAATGACAAAGTCATGGGATTGGGTAAGACGATAAACAGAAAGCAGGTTAAAAGGACAATCAGGGACATATAACACAGACTCGACAGTTAGGGAGGGTAGGGGATGTGCAATGCCAATACCACTAGACTTTGTTTGAGAACCATTGGCAGATGTAATCGTGGGTAAATAACCAGATGTAGACAGAGAATAGAAAAGGGAACGATTACCAGAGATATGGTCAGACGCACCAGAGTCAAGCACCCAAGGACCCAGGGAAGGAGATTGGGAGATGCAAGCAATAGAATTACCAGTTTGTACAACAGAAGCAGTGGTGCCAAGGGTCTAGCGAGTCTCAAACCACTTGACAAAATCCTCATAAGTAGTTGGGGTAGCCCGGGGTTGATCAGCAAGCTTAGTGGTTTCCTGCCGGAGGTGTATGAGTCACATTGGTGGGACGAGGTGGTTTACCATATAACTTCCAGCAACGGTCAATAGTATGCCCAAGGCGATGACAATGCTTACACTTGGGACGATTCTTGGAGTGAGACGTCCCAATGCGAGTACGTCTGGAAGTAGTGCTCTGAGATGCAAGAGCAGAGGTATCACTAGTTGTGGGAGTAGGGATCTCCACAGGGACCTTTGGTGGAATGCAGAGGAGGGCAGAAGAGGCGGATGTCATTGTAGGGACTGTGGGTGACCCAAGAATTTGGTCATGAGTAGCAGAATACTCTGGTGACAAGCCGTAGAGGGCAAGGACCATGAAAAAGGCACTCCGATTCTCCAGTTCCTTCTTAGCTTCAGTTGGAGTCGAGGTGGCAGGAGGCAAGAGTTCATTAAAATCATGCAGAGCAGCATGAACTCGCCCAAGATATGCAGACATAGGGCCATCAAAGTGCTGGGGGGCAATGAGGGTCATCAAATCATGGCAAACACTGTATAGGCACTGCGTGTCATTAGTATAAAGGGCGTGTGCCTTGGTCCAAACTGATTCACAAGTGACATAGGGCCGAAAAATCGGCTTGATAGAAGGGTGAAGGGTGGATTTAATGATACTGCATAATTGGGCGTCAATCTTTGCCCACTGTGCACGTTCACTTGCGTCGACAGAATCAATGGTACTAGTGAGGTGGGCTTTGAAGCCCAGACCACTAATCCATAAGGTTATGTCTGAGGCCCAAGTGGAGTAGTTCGAACCGTCTAGTTTCTCAGTAGAGAGCGGAAAGTTCGGAAAGAGAATGGTGTTTGCCTTAGGTGGAATTGAAGAGCCAGAGGAAGCCATGGTGAGTGGTAAAAAAAATTCGTCAAAACAGCTAACACATGAACAGTACCTGACACGCGGGTAGACAACAGTGGGTGGTCAAAAACTGATCAGACGGAGGCGAAAGTCAGAGGGTGAAGTCGTCTGGGTGGGGCGACGCCTACACCGGAGTCGCGGCCGGAAAGGACCCTCCATGTACTGTTGAGAAGCGCTATTTGGCGCAAAAGGGGGGAGGCGCGTGAGCGAGCATGAAACGCCGGATGGGGTTGCCGTCGACGGATCTGTGTAGATCGGCAACCGACGATCTGGACTGTGGGGTTGATGGCCGGAAAAGTCGCCGAAGAAGTGGCGGCGGCTGGAAAAGTCGCTGGAGCAGCGGCGACGGTGGCAGGAGAAGACACCAGAAAAACAGATGACGGCGCTGGAACAGGGGGCAAACCGGAGACGTACAAGGTTCGCCAAAATTTTTTTGTCTCCAGGGACAGTGGGTCCACCAGGTAGGCACGGTCCTGAGATGCCTCTGTTAGGCTCTAGATACCATTTTGAAAAAGAAAAAACAGAGACATATTTGATTGAAACCGTGTGTCTGAATACACAACGGAAACGAGTTTATATAGGCTTATTACATTAATGATACATAAATAGAGAATATTTAGTTTCCTCTAAATCAATGATTACATGCCTATAAACTACAATAAATTCAGAATATTTTATTCTGATTTTCAACAGCACCAAACCCAATAGTGCTAGATGTGAGGGGTTGTATTGGGAAAACCCAAGTCCCACATTGGCTAGAGATAGTGCCAAGATAGAGTATATAAGTGGGGGACAACCCTCACCTTATGAGCTAGCTTTTGGAGTTAAGTTAGGTTTAAACCCAAATTCTAAGAGTGTGAAGCTCTCTAAAGTCTAAAGAGCACATGTCATATATTATGTTGTGTTATATATTCTGTTAAGAACTGACAATTGTCAATTAGGGAGGCTTCTGTTTCTTTGATCTTGTGTATTTTTTGCCAGACATATTTCTCCTGCTTGATATGTATTACCTCAATGAGTATCCTTTTGATTGAATTCTGTGCAGTTTCTGGTTTGTGTTGTCAGACTTAATAATTATGTGATAATTTTCTTGACAGTAAAAGGTGTTTAGCCCTGATCAATTATTATTTTAGGAAGCAATGCAATGCAGCAAACAAAAAAACAAAAAAAAAAAAAGACAGAATTTTGCTAGAATTTCTCACAATTCGGTAGTTGTTGGATAAGTCAAAAGTGTCCAGGACCACCCATCTATCCAAAAGTCAATAACCATGCCAATTTATTCCAACAAAAATTCTGGCTATCTATTATTTTTCTTTTTTAGGAGCTTAACTCTGATATGCAATATCCTTCTATATCTGTTGCTATGAGTGCATATTCCAATTATATTTTGATACTGTATATCAGTAATTTGAATTGATTTTTCAGGAAAATGGATTTGAGCTTGAGCATCTTTTGCATCGTGGACAAGCATTGGCAGCTTTTAATCAAATTCTTGGCCAGAGAGTTCAAAATCTGAAATCAGAAGGGGAATCTAGTACTTCAGCTCATGGACAAACTAACACTCAATCAGATGTTCAGACACTTCTTTCGCCACTAGGACAAAGTGAAGGGACTTTACTTTCATCTGTGAGTTTTTGTTTTTGTTTAATTTTTCTGGTTATGTACTTGAAATGAGAGATAAAATTAAAACAAATCAATGCATTAAGTGCAAATGTTGAAAAATGCTTGCTTTGTTATGGGATAAAAATCTTATATTGATGATAAATTCCATAATTGACAATGACATTTACCCCCAAGCCCAGCTTCTAAATGAATCTGTTTGTCAAGAACAAATTCAACCTAAAGGTTTAAAAATGTTATATGAGGCCATATGAATAGTTTATACCTCTAACATGCCCTTATAAGAGTATTTTTGGCTTTAGGCATGGAAAATACACCAGCCCATTTTACTTTATGCTATAGTTTAATTGAATTATGAAAAATATGGGCAGCAAGGATCAGCTTTTGATCACTTGGTCATCAGGGCTTTGGAACCTTGTGAAGAACCTATAAACCTAAATGTTTAAGCTGTTTGGTTAAGGACATGAATGATTGTATACTTAACTCTTCATTTGGTCTTCTATCAGTTCTATGTTACATCTTAGGGTTTCTGTTGATTTTGATGAGGGATATTCTCCCATATTTTTTCCTAATTTGTAACATCACTGGCTGCTTGCCTGATTTTGTAATTTTACATTCATGAAAAATACAAAAAAAGAAAGATATGACGCTCATTGAAGTTTTGAATGGCAGATTGAAATTTGTTCTTAAATTTTCAGGTTTTGCCAATTGCTATTATGCATTTTGAGGATTCCATGCTTGTTGCCTCGTGTACTTTTCTTCTGGAGCTATGTGGTTTATCTGCCAACAAGATGCGCAGTTGACATTGCTGTGCTAAAACTGATATCTTCGTTCTACAAATCAAGTGAAAATAATGAAAATCTCAGGCAATTATCACCTAAGGGATCTGTGTTTCATGCAATATCCCATGAAGGTGATGTAACAGAATCTCTTGCTCGAGCTTTAGCTGATGAATATTTGCACAAGGATTCTCCTGTAATTGCTACTGAGACAGGAGCTGTAAGTAAACAACCTTCACGAGCTCTTATGCTTGTCTTGCACCATTTGGAAAAGGCTAGCCTTCCACGGTTGGTTGATGGCAAGACTTATGGGTCATGGCTATTAAGTGGAAATGGTGATGAAAATGAGTTAAGATCTCAACGAAAGACTGCTAGCCAGCACTGGACTTTGGTAACAAATTTTTGTAGATTGCACCAGCTTCCGCTAAGTACTAAGTACCTTGCTGTGTTAGCTAGAGACAATGACTGGGTATATTTCTACTTTTGTTTCTTTTATTAACTACTCAAACTATAATCTTATGATTTTTTCGGCTGCTGTCAGATTGAATTTTTGTCTGAAGCTCAGATTGGAGGATATTCATTTGATACAGTAGTCCAAGTGGTGAGTCTTGATCTCTATCTTAACTCTCATATCATAAAGTTTAAACCATGTATATGATATGTCAATGTGAAACTGTTCCACTTTGAATCTATTTGTGATTGTGAATGCTAGGCATCAAAGGAGTTTAGTGATCCACGTCTCCGACTTCATATGTTAACAGTTTTGAGAGGAATGCAGTCAAAGAAAAAGGCAAGCCCTGCATTGTTCTTGGATACACTGGAGAAAGGCAGTGAAACAACCTTTCCTGATGAAAACATGTGCCTTCCAGTTGAACTCTTCCAAATCTTAGCAGAGTGTGAAAAGCAAAAATGTCCTGGAGAGGCTCTCTTGAGGAAAGCAAAAGAGTTGTCCTGGTCAATATTGGCAATGGTTGCTTCATGTTTCCTTGATGTCTCTCCACTGTCATGCCTGACAGTTTGGTTGGAAATTACTGCAGCAAGGTGACTGGGACTGTATATAAGTAAAATGATAATTTCATAATTATGTTCTGGTTATTTTTTTTTTATATATTTGGCCATTTCTGATGTGAAGAGCTTGCAGTTTTGTGAAATTTGATTTATGTTGAGCTTGAGTGTAATGTGTAAAAGTAGTCTATGTTACAGTAGGCAAAATCTCTGTCTTTCTATCTATATTTTAGGATAAAGTAACAGCTTAAATGAAATTAAATCTTATAAACAGCAGGAATTATTCTTTTTATATGATGGATTTCTTGCGACATCCACTGTTGAATTAAAATTTCCATCATGAGTATCATGCTCATAAAAGTTGACATTACTCTAGTTTTTTTGTATTGCATCAGCAGCACATGTTAAAACTAGCATTCAAGTTCAATATACTTTTCATTGCTATTTAGTTTCATGCTTATTGGAGTCTGATTTTTTTAATAAATAGGTAAGGCAAGTGCAACATATTCTATCCAACTCCACGTAGTAGAATAAGGTTTGGTTGTATAATTCAACAATTGGATTGAAAATTCACATTATATGAATTGTTAAAGGTCTAAGCAGCTTAAAGTCTTATACCAGTGCTAACTGATCCACATGCACTCAAACATATGCATAGACTTCAGTGATTGAAACTCGTTACCTTTTATCTGTGGACAGAGAAACTTCATCCATCAAGGTGAATGATATCGCTTCCCAGATTGCAGATAATGTTGGAGCAGCTGTAAATGCTACTAATGCCCTGCCTGTAGGTGACAGAGTACTTACATTTCATTACAATAGGCAGAGTCCTAAACGTCGACGGTTAACAACTCCTGTTTCACTAGAGTCCTCTGCTTCTGCAATATCTGACATCTCTAGCACTTCTATAAGTGAAAAAATATTTGATTCCCAGGGTAAAACTATGGAAAATGATAGAAAAGTAGAACATTTTGGATGCATTAATGTTCCAGGTGATTCAGATGAAGGACCTGCTTCTCTTTCAAAGATGGTTGCAGTGCTTTGTGAGCAACAATTGTTCTTGCCTTTGCTAAGGGCGTTTGAGATGTTCCTTCCATCATGCCCCTTGCTACCATTCATCCGTGCTCTTCAAGTAAGCCAACTATTTCAAAATTCATCTGGTTCATTTAGTGTATACTTGAGAATAGTGGATACCGGATACTATGTTCGACAGTTGTCTATTGTTGCACACAGTCTTGATTCTTTTTAATGTGCTGCTGCATTTTTGGCTAAGTGCCATAAAAAGTGGTCTTGTTTTAGGGTAAATTACACTTTATCCTCTTGTAGCGTACCAATGTGGATTGTTTTTTCAGGCATTTTCGCAAATGCGCCTCTCAGAAGCTTCTGCACATTTGGGCTCCTTTTCTGCACGAATTAAGGAAGAACCAATGTACTTACAGGCAAATGTAGGAAGAGAGGCACAGATTGGGGCATCGTGGATTAGTTCTACTGCTTCAACAGCTGCTGATGCTGTGCTTTCAACCTGCCCATCTCCTTATGAAAAAAGATGCTTACTGCAACTTCTTGCTGCTACTGATTTTGGTGATGGTGGATATACTGCAGCGTACTATAGAAGGATTTATTGGAAAATTAATTTAGCAGAGCCTTTACTTCGTAAAGATAATGAGTTGGATTTAGGTGATGAAATTTCAGATGATGCTTCACTCTTATCTGCACTAGAGAATAATAGGCACTGGGAGCAGGCAAGGAACTGGGCCAAGCAGTTGGAGGCCAGTGGTGCACCCTGGAAATCAGCTACACATCATGTTACTGAATCTCAGGTAATACTTAAGGGTTGTAAACCTGTTGTGACCCGTAACCTCAATTGAGGCCCAGTCTTGATCCTATATTAAAACCTTAATCAATTGAATGGTTTATACAGAGCCCCATTATAACTAATTCAAGGTTCCTTCAACTCATGTTGATATTGTTGCAGATTCTTGAAGTGACTGCTCTTCATAATCATATTGTCTCTTAATAAGTATAATTTTGGTCTGTCAAACTTCATATTAGATTAATTAATTTTACTTTGGTGGGCATGATGAAAATCATTTTAATGCAGACACTACGTTGGCAATTGAAAATTTAGGATTATGAATATGAGTAATGTTTTTTTGTCATATATAATATAACATTATTGCTTAATCACTACATCTTTTATACATGATTCTGTTCTGTTACTTGCACGGAATTTTGCCATTGATTTACCATGTCAGTTTGACTTATACTGCAATTATCTTGTTTTAATAAATTCTGGTGCAGATGATCATTTCATTTGATCAAATGGAAGGCAAAATCTTGTGTTGAAAATGAGGAGTTTTAATTGACAAATTTCACTTTTTAAACATTGAAGATGGGACATTACTAAAAGATTATAAATTCACTTGAATATTGAATTATCTTAATTTTGCTGTAAATCTGAGATTTGGTGGGGCTTATAATTTCTTTGCCATTTTACATGAATTTTTTCTTTGTCGACTTTTAGCAATTTTAGTTGATAGTTTGCATATTTCTCATCAACCCTTCCCCCTCATCTTTATCTGCCCCTTTTATAAATGCTAGGCTGAATCTATGGTAGCTGAATGGAAGGAGTTTCTTTGGGATGTGCCAGAAGAGAGGGTTGCTTTATGGAGCCACTGCCACACACTATTCATCAGATATTCCTTCCCTTCTCTTCAAGTGTGTTTGGTTTCTAGTACACTAGCACAGTCAATGTTCAGCTAAAGATATATGCTATATTGCTTTATGTTGAAATTTTACCTAGGTTGTAATGATTGCAGGCTGGGTTATTTTTTCTTAAACATGCTGAAGCTGTTGAGAAAGATCTTCCTGCAAAGGAGCTTCATGAACTTTTATTGCTTTCTTTGCAATGGCTGAGCGGGATGATAAGTCTTTCCAACCCGTATGGAACATATTCAAGAATTGCTTTCTGTTTCAATTTTATTTATTATCTTTACTTATCATGTTACTGAATTTTTCAGTGTCTGTCCATTGCAACTTCTGCGTGAAATTGAAACCAAAGTATGGCTCTTAGCCGTTGAGTCTGAGACTCAGGTGAAGAACGAAGGAGATTTCAATTTTGCCTTTTCTACCAGGGAAAGTGGTATCAAGAACGACTCCAGTATTATTGATCGAACTGCAAGTATAATAGCAAGGATGGACAACCATATAAATAATATGAGGAGTAGAACTGTAGAAAAATACGAGTCCAGGGAAAATAACCAAATCCCTCACAAGAATCAAATGATGGATGCTGGTCTTTCAACTACTTTTGGTGGGAGTACGAAGACAAAAAGAAGGGCCAAAGGATACATGGCATCAAGGCGCCCACCTCTTGCTTCAGCAGATAAAAGTGCCGATACTGATGATGGCTCTAGTACTATTAGTTTCAAAAATGAGTTGCAGTTGCAAGAGGAAAACATAAAAGTGGAAATGTCTTTCTCTAGGTGGGAGGAAAGGGTTGGAGCAGCAGAGCTGGAAAGGGCTGTACTTTCTTTATTGGAATTTGGGCAAATTGCTGCCGCCAAGCAACTACAATATAAATTCTCTCCTGGACAAATACCATCTGAGTTTAGACTTGTTGATGCAGCCTTGAAGCTTGCTGCTATGTCAACACCTCCTAGCAATGTATCAGTGCCAGTGCTTGATGAGGAAGTGTGTTCTGTTATGCAGTCATATGGTATAGTGAATGATAAGCTCTATGTTAACCCGCTGCAGGTAATTCTCCAACTGGACCCCCCTCCCTGTCCCTGTTATTGCAAGTTTTGTTTCACTACTGACGATATGATGTGTATAAATACAATATTATGGACATGCAATGCTAGGTTTTGGAGAGTTTGGTGATGATTTTTACTGAAGGCAGTGGGCGTGGGCTATGTAAGAGAATAATAGCAGTTATAAAAGCTGCAAACACCCTTGGCCTCTCATTTTCTGAGGCGTTCAACAAGCAACCAATTGAACTACTACAGCTGCTTTCTCTTAAAGCACAAGATTCCTTTGAGGAGGCCAATTTTCTGGTGCAGACTCATCCAATGCCAGCGGCAAGTATTGCTCAAATACTTGCAGAATCTTTTCTAAAGGTTTGGTTCATTTTATTTCAATTCTAGTTAATAATGTTTTTGCGCAGCATGGTGTGTTATGGTAATTGGTAAATGTGTTAGACATCCTGCCTGGTCATAGATGAATTTTTTGTGGGCTTGTTGCCTATTATTGAATATAGATATTAACCCGGATATGTGAAGTGGTGTCATTTTGATTTACACTTCTCTATTTGACATTTAGTGTCAGCTATGCTGGCATCTGTTAAACAACTCTATTTAGATACAATTTTATGATGTTAATAGGAGTTCGTATAACTATATTGCTATGTTTAATTATTTATATTGCCAGGGTGTGTTGGCTGCACATCGTGGAGGATATATGGATTCACAAAAGGAGGAAGGGCCTTCTCCATTGCTGTGGAGATTTTCAGACTTCTTGAAGTGGGCAGAGCTTTGTCCCTCTGAACCAGAAATTGGACATGCTTTAATGCGTTTGGTGATTACTGGACAAGAAATACCACATGCGTGTGAGGTATCATGCTCATAGTTATCAGCCGTGCAATTTTTTTCACTGTTCAGAAAATGGTGAATTAAATCCGGATTTTGGTGGGAAAATTCTAATTCATATTGATTTTAAGATGATAAATGTAGTCAATTGTGATTATGATCCCCCTCGTTCTTGTGTTGCTTAATTAAAGAGGAAATTTATTAAGATGAAGAGAAGAATACTACAAAGGGAAAGGAGAATAAGAAGTCCTCCTTAAAACTGGGAAAAGAAAAAATAAACAAGGAACGAATGACTTGAATGTAGTAAAGCTACTCAATCCCTCAACATCTCTGTGAGGGACACCCCTTTAAAAAGTCCATGTTCTTTACACCATGTGGAAGCCAAGCACCTAATCGTATCCCTAAGTTACTGCTTATGCAAAGAGATATCCTTAAAACCACCCTAAAGTACGAAAGTGTAGCAAATATTGGAATTTACTACAAAACTTGGGCTTCTTTGTTTCTACCAAAACCATTAAAACTGGTCCAAAGACTTAGTACTCACCCAACATTCTTCAACAAAAGCCAAACAAACAAAGAATTCTATAAAACAATAGCAGCAGAACAAAGTAAGAAAAGGTGAGAACGGATCCTGAGCTTGCACCTCACACAACATGTTAGGGGAAATTGCCTTGTGTCTACACACTTGAAAGTTGAAACATATCATTGGCATTAATTCTATTAAGCACAGTTGTTCAAATAATAATCTGAGGGAGCTTTAGACTCCCAAAGGGGTTTATTCAGGTGGAATGTTTCTCCATCCATTTACCTGGACCGGAGAACAAACAAACAGAACCAAGGAGGCTTAAAAGAACCTCCAATTTAGAGGATTTTCTATCACTTAAGTTTCAAGCAAAATGAAAATCCCAAGAAACAAAGTTGTTATAGTCTCTGCGACTATATATGAGCATTTTATATAATGGTTGTATAGTTTTATTGTACTCTCTGTAATAGTTTTACTATACTCTTTAGTCAGTTAGGTGTGGTGACTCAGCACCTAGTTTAGCTTGCTCAAGACTCTTCCTAGAGTCTATATATAAATATACTCCCTTGCACTTTTAGACTGTGAAATACAATTTTACACTTTCAGATTTTATCATCTACTTTACATTCTCTGTTTCTAAAAAATGTTATCTCAAATGCTATACAATTTTGAATAGGAGAGTCGTGCAAGGAAGATGGATAAAAAAGCCAAGGGAAAGCCAAACTAAAAGAGGAATCTGCTACCCAGTGGTTCTCCCATCACTTGACACGAGAACCATTGCCTACTTTCAAGGAAAGCTAAGACTTAGGTGGCATATCTGTCTGAAATAAATATCCAAGGACTAGAATGAGGAGGTCAGGTTGTTATGTCAGTATTCTGCCCATTTTGGTCTAAGTGATACTCTCTCGGGATAAGCTGATGTCAAAGGGAATGAAGTTCTAAAGGAAACATCATACATAACTGCTAGAGCATTCTTAGACACCAAATTCCCAAGACCCAAACCCCTGCTCTCTTTCTTTTGATGACACAAACCTCCCAGCTTACCAGATAGTCACTTCTCAAGTCCATAGCACCGTAGAAAATCCATCATAATCTTGTTTATTGAATTTGCAACTCCCACTAGAAATACAGAACAAAGATAAGTGGTAGAGAGGAATGCTAGACAGATAAGCCTGGATAAGAGTAACCCAACCTTCTGGAGAGAAATAAATTGCTGTCTAAATTTTTATGGGATGAATTTCTCACAAAATCAATTGTAGGATTAGAAGTTTGGAATTTGGATCATTTGCGTAGAATTATGTACTATTACAGGATTGTATTATACTCCAGTGAAATATCTTAAATTAACATACTATTTGTTCTTATTTAAATTTCATTAAATGTGGCATGCAAGGTTATGATGATAATTACTCATAATAGCTGGTGTGATTAAAACAGGTTTCTTCAGTTACTTTGTGGAGTGTCTCAACTTTCAAGTCTTACCTAGTATCAATTGATTCCTATGTGTGTGTGTGTGTGTGGAAAATGTTTCTTCTACAATCCCACGCACTGCATCGATTAATGATGAGCCAATTGTTGGTTAACATGATGTATCTATTGGTTTACCGACTAATTTTGTTTTTCTAACCAAAAAAAGTCGTTAGGCCATTAACCAAGTAATACACATTAACCAATAATTGACCTATCGTTAACTGGTGCATGGCAGAATTTCAGGTGTAGAAATAATAGACCTGTATGTGTGTAGAGAGAGACTGGACATACCAAGTGAGAGAATTTGGTTTTTATAAGAGTGAGAGAAGTGAATCATAATCATTAGATCTTACATAAATGGTAAGGATTAAATGACCACTTACACCACACACTTCTAGTGCCCTAACCATTCTTACAAGATCCTGTTTTCAATATTTGCTCCTCTTTATCCAATGACAACTTGACAGCCAATGATATTGTTTACAATGCCCCTCTCCCTTTGCATTATGGGAAGCAGTAATCTGGATAAAATAAATATAAGTAGAGAAAGTATCTTAATGATTCTGGCTGAGTCATTCCTTTTTCCTGAAGCTGACACTGCTCTGCCCCATGAAATTGGCATTTTCAGGTTGAGCTTCTTATTCTGTCACACCACTTCTACAAATCATCTTCTTGCCTTGATGGAGTTGATGTTCTTGTGGCCCTTGCTGCAACTAGGGTTGATGCTTATGTCTTGGAGGGTGATTTTCCATGTTTGGCTCGCCTGATAACTGGAGTTGAAAATTTTTATGCTCTCAATTTCATTCTTGGCATTCTTATAGAAAACGGTCAATTGGATCTTCTTCTTCAGAAGTATTCTGCTGCTGCAGACACAAACACTGGCACTGCTGAGGCTGTCAGAGGATTTCGAATGGCTGTTCTTACATCCTTGAAGCATTTCAACCCTAATGACCTAGATGCATTTGCCATGGTTTGTATTTTTTTATATTGCTACAATATCACTACCAACAATGTTGCTTATGTAGCATACAATAAATGAATATATAGATTAATGATTGTATGCTGCTAACATATAATTTATTTATGTAAATAATATTGAATAAGTCAATACCTTTTGTTTCAGAATAATTTAGTCCAGTGTATGCCACTTTTGGAGCCATTCATAGTCAAATTATTTTTTAAATGACTCAGGGATTATTGAAATAGTTTACTGTTATCCCGCTGTATAATATATCAATAGTATGGCATTGCATATTCTGTGTTATGTTAATAGCTTTTTTCAAATTAGTGACTTAAAAAGTGGACAAGTTGCTTTTTCATCATGCTCAGAAAGTTTTTCTCCTTGTTTTATTCTTGGTTCATTTTTCCTTGAAATCAATGAAGTTTAATATCTTTCAAGCTGAAGCAAAGAAACTAGATTAAAATGTGACTGATTATAATTGTGTTCTACACAGGTCTACAATCATTTTGATATGAAACATGAGACGGCGGCTCTTTTAGAGTCACGTGCAGAGCAATCATGTGAGCAGTGGTTTCGCCGCTACAACAAGGACCAGAACGAAGACTTATTGGATTCCATGCGCTACTTCATTGAAGCTGCTGAAGTTCACTCCTCAATTGATGCTGGCAACAAAACACGTAGAGATTGTGCTCAGGCTTCCCTTCTGTCCCTTCAAATACGAATGCCAGATTTCCAATGGCTTTATCGATCAGAAACCAATGCTAGACGAGCATTGGTTGAGCAGTCTCGATTTCAAGAAGCTTTGATTGTAGCTGAAGCTTATAACCTGAACCAGCCAAGTGAGTGGGCTTTAGTACTCTGGAACCAGATGCTTAAACCTGAAGTAATGGAGGAGTTTGTGGCTGAATTTGTGGCAGTTCTACCTCTTCAGCCTTCAATGCTGATTGATTTAGCTAGATTCTATAGAGCTGAAGTTGCTGCCAGAGGGGACCAATCCCATTTCTCTGTCTGGCTCACTGGAGGAGGATTGCCAGCTGAATGGGCTAAATATTTAGGAAGATCATTCAGGTGCCTACTGAAGCGGACAAGGGATTTGAGGTTGCGGATGCAGTTGGCTACAGTGGCAACTGGATTTGGGGATGTCATTGATGCATGCACAGAAGAAATGGATAAGGTCCCTGACAATGCAGCGCCACTAGTGCTGAGGAAGGGTCATGGTGGAGCTTACCTCCCTTTAATGTGAAACTTTCTAATGTAGATCATCATAATGATTGGACCGATCACAATGGACATGAAGTTGGTTCTTGACCTTGAACCATTGATGGATTCAAAACAATTAGGGACAGTTGCTGCAAATATTGAAGATGGCGACCAGAAACCTGAAGCATTACCAAATGAAAATTGGATGGTTAGTTGGTAAAAGTCAGATGTATATTTTTTTGGTTGAGTAAATGCTTGATGGTTGTATATTAGGCCAACTGTATCTATAGGTCATTCTTGTAGAACACCATTTTAGTTTTGTTTTCTCCATTTTTTGGCAGGGAGGAGAGGGTAGTTTATTTGTCGGTTTTGAGGCTAGTAGAATAGAATGTTCCATTGGTTTCTATTTTATTTTAGGCTCCAAAATGTATAGTTCATGTACATCCACTTTAAAAATCCATTTGTCATGTTTTACATGCTCCAATTCTTTGGACAAAAATATTCATGCATAGTGCTGCTTTCACACATACACAATCTATAGACAGGCTTTTAGCTTTGCTTCAGAACGTGTTACTGGGTGATGCCATTTCAATACAGGCAATAGTTCCCCCTTCCCTTTTCACGGGGCCGAAGCCCTCTAGAATATTAGCTTTTCCATAAAACGCATGTTATTTTTGGTTTGCTAGCTGTTAATAGACTAGTACGCTACTTTGTTCTTTTACCAATTGAATTGAGAAAAGTCCCGACTCAAGTGCCCTCGAATAGTCATATGTTTAGATGGACAAGTTGAGTCAATGCGAATGAAGGTTAATCTTTCATTTTAAATAAACTTTTTACTCATTTGTTTTTTTAAAATTAGCAAAACAAAGTGAGATTAGCATGTAACCTTTGCTCACCAAAAAAGAAAAAGCATCTAACCTTTGAATCATCCCTCTTTGTAAACATTTTAGTTGCATAGTATTAGAGTACTGATGAGATCCTCCTCAAAGGCACTATAGGTAACTTCGTGGTCAAGCTTCTCCTCTCTTTAAATTTTGGGATCAAGCATTGACAACCAATGTCTACCTCATAAATAGACTTCCTACATCCCCTCTCAACTTTGAAATTCCCTACTACAAACTATTTGGTCACATACCTAACTACAACTTCCTCAAATATTTAGTTGTGCTTGTTTTCCTCTTTTCTGACCCTACAATACAAATAAACTCTAGTTTTGCTCATAAGAATGTGTTTTTAGAGTATTCAACCTCTTATAAAGGGTATAAATGTCTAGCTTCAAATGGTAGAGTCTGTGTCCAAGCATGACATTTTTAATGAGTTCAGGCTCCCCTATCTAGACCTCTTTCCCAACTCATCTCCCACCATTCACCAATCTGACTCTATTTCTATTCCTCTCATTAATTCTACCATGTCCTCCTTTTGGCCCTTTCAGGTCAATACATCTTAGGATCATTTGCCTACTCCTTCTCCTACCTCTTCATTAGTTGATTCTTTATCCAATTCTTTCATTACTCGTTTTGAATCTGTTACTCTCATTTGATTCACTTCCTGTCTCGCCTAACCCTTTTTGTCCTCCTAATGTTCATCCCATACAAACTTAGGCCAAATCTAGTATAGTCAAATCTGCCTTCATATCACCTTATTAATTAGTCATATGGAGCCAAAACAGGCTGTAGAACACAAAGATAACACAAGACGGGGGGTTGAATTGTGTTATATCAAATTTTCGCAATTCTTTTGTTAACAATGTATTGTTTGAAATAAGATCAAAAGGATTTTTAAAAACGTTTTAAAAGACAGATGAAAGCTGAAAGACAAAATTGAAAAGCACACAGAAATTATACTGGTTTGTCTCACCCCACAGACTACGTCCAGTTCTTGGCAACAACCAAGTTCCACTAACTTTCACAAGTTACAAGTATTCTTTCCACAAGCCTCTTCAAGCTCAACCCAAGTAGTCTTTCACTTGCCTCTCCAAGCAAACACCCAAGTATTCTTTGAATCAAAGCCTCTTTAGGCTTCCACCAATCTCGTTAAGAAAAAGATTTACGCAATATACGATGAAGTATAAAGAGAATTTTACAAACAGAGTTTACGCAAGCTGTTTCTTTTCTTAAAGCAATTATGATCAGCAACAACAACAACAACCAAAAGAGGTCTCTTCTTCTATTTATAGGCTTTTAAAAAGAATCCATTGAGTGTATTGCAGAAGATGACCTTCGTCTGATGAAGAAAGTTGTTGGAGCATTAAATGCAGCATTTAATGCCTCTCACGAACTTGTCATATGATAAGATAAAGCAGTCTGCTTATCTTTTCTATTCTTGTACTCAATCTTTTAGCAGTTGTCATGTCCACTTTCCCGTTCTAACATTCGCATACATATTCCTTTTTTTTCGCTGACTTTTCTCGAGAGTAGGTGTATAGGTATAATACATTTCAAGGTAGCTTACGCTCTGATTGATGTGCAGATCATTTTAGAACGTTGTCATCGTCTGTAAGATTTGTTAATTATGAAGTTTATCTAATCAAAGGATAAGACGATACTCATCTTAAAAACATCAAACGATTGTATACGAACAAATGATCAGACGATTATGCGAGGACATATATAAATTTAACTGTTTGTTATTATCAAAATATTTGAGGATTATAAATTCATCATTTGTCTTAACACAGGCCAAACAGACCCTAGCCAATCCCACCTGGTTCACAGCTATGAAAGCTGAATGTGATGCTTTGCTCAGCAACACTTGGTCCCTAGTTCCCTTACCTTATAACAAAACTCCCATTGGCTGTAAATAGGTGCTTCGAGTCAAGGAGAACCTAGACGGTACTATCAACAAGTATAAGGCTAGACTTGTTGCTAAAGATTTTCATTAGCAGTTTGGTTTTGACTATATTGAGACCTTTTCTCTTGTTGTCAAACCTGTCACTATGAGAATCATCCTCACTCTTTCTCTCACTCGTCATTGGCCCATCAAACAGCTTAGTGTGAATAACTCCTTTCTCAATGGATTACTTAAGGAAGATGTCTACATGTCTCAACCTCCTAAATTTGAGGCTCCTAACAAGACTTTGCTTTACAAGCTACATAAGGCTATTTATGGTCTAAAACAGGCCAGGTTTAATAAACTGAAATCCACTTTGTTGTAGTTTCAATTTTAGGCAAGAAAATGTGATCCCTCACTATTTGTTTATTCTCATAACACTACAGTGGTCAATGTTCTTGTTTATGTTAATGACATAATTGTCACTAGTAACAATTCTACTTTCTTCATTCAATCTCTTATATCCAGACTTAATTCAGTATTTTTCCCTTAAAGGTCTTGATGATCTAGATTACTTCTTGGGTATAGAAATTAAAACTCAACCTAATAGCTCCTTGATCCTAAACCAAAGTAAGTATATTCGAGACCTTTTGGCAAAGACTAATATGGATACAACTAAGCCTATATCTTCTCCTATGGATGGGGGTTGCAAGTTGTCTAAAGAAGGCTCTAACTACCTTCTTAAAGCTACTCTTCAGAGGTTTGTAATGGGTACCCTCCAATATGCATCCATTATTATCCATTACTAAACCTGAAATCAACTTCTTAATCAACAATGTTTGTTAGTATATGTCTCAATCTTTGAAGCATCATTGGACAGCAGTTAAAACAATTCTTAGGTGCCTCACAGGTACAATTTCTTAAGGCCTTCACTTGCAACCTGCCCTTACCTTTGTTCCTGCCCTTCAGGCCTATTGTGATGCTGATTAGGCCTCTAATCTTGATAATAGGATATCTACCTCTAGCTCTTAGGCCTAATCTTGTCTCTTGGTGGTCCAAGAAACAAACTGTGGTTGCTCATTCTAGCACTGAAGCTAAGTACCGAAGTTTGGCACCTACAAAAACTGGAACCTCTTGAATTCAGTCTTTCCTATCTGAGCTACAGGTTCCTTATACTACTCCTCGAATTCACTATGACAATATAAGTGTTGTGGCTCTTGCCTATAATCCAATTCTCCATGCTCACACTAAACACATGGAATTGGATCTCTTTTTTATTTTTGAAAGGGTGATTAGCAAACAACTGTTGGTTGTGCATGTTCCTACCTCTGATCAGTATGTAGACATCTTCACTAAAGCTTTCTCTCCAACTCAGTTTCTTTCTCTCAGAACCAAGCTTGTACAATTATATATAGCTGATCTTTCACCTTTTGTAATCGAATAATTCATTTATCAAAATACAAAATGCTTTCTCTAGAATTTTCTCTCAAACCTAATACATAGAGAAGACAACAAAACAATTCCTTTAGAGGTTCAACTCTACTATTTCAAGGTCTTATCTTCATTGTTGGTGACAGCGGCGATAAGTTAGATCCTTTTAACGAATGAGATATTTTGTCTTGTGCAATGAAAGTTGTCTGACAGCAGTGGTAGTAACCATGGTTCTAAATTGCGGTTGTGGTTGCAATTACGGGTATGGTTGCGGGTATTGCGATTGTGAGCATTACGATTGCCACGATGCAAATTATGGCTGTTGCGGCGTGAAATTATTATATGTTTACACTTCACCTTTCTCCCTACCCCCACCACCTTACCTTTCCCCTTTCCTTCCTACTAGCCTATCCTACCACCTCATCCTTTCCTTTTGCCTTGAACACATCGCACAACCTACCAACACCTTAACTAGCCACCATCAGATGCCTTCCTCCCTTCCTCAACATTCCACACGACCACATCCATTAAAAGAAAAGATCTAACTATGAATCTTTGTTTATTTTTTCACAAAAAAAGTGGAACAGGATGGTGTTGTGGCTCTATTGCAGTTCTATTGCGATTTTGTTGCGACTCTGTTGCATATGCGTTGCGAGAACTCCTACAATTATAATTCACGCCGCAATTGTAGGTAGCTCTGCAACCGCAATATTGCGACCGCAACACATGTTGCGGTCCACAATTTAGAACCATGGTAATGACCGGTGAAGCATATTCCCTCTATTTGATTTTTACCAATTAAATTGAGAAAATCAATTTTTGCCATGCTATTATTGAACCCTTCCCCTTAACTCAAGTGCTCTCCCTTCACCAATTATGGGCATGTTTAAACCAAGAAGTTGAGCCAATGTGAATGAAGGTTAATTTTTCATTCTAAATGAACTTTTATTCCTTTTGTTTCGAAAATTAACAAAACAAAATGATGTTAACATGTGACCTTAATCCATTGATGTCATTGACCCTGTCCAGGTATGTAATATGATGTTTTGTCTTATCAGATTTCCTTTTTGACCAAACACATTTTAATCCCAAAAAAAATATTAGTGATTTAAATTTGTTTCTTAAATAAAATTTATATGTATTAGCATGGAAAGTAGCAGCAAACTAGTTATTTTAAATTATGAGAATATTGTTAATGAAGGATTTGATTTAAGCATTAAAATAATGTTTCTTGTTTTTATAACTCAAAATAAAGTTTAGGGTGATCATCAATTAGATTTAGTTATTAAACAAAAATAAAAGAAAAGATAAACTAATTACATTTAATTGAGTTGAATTGTATTAGATCAACAGGTTTTTCATTGACATAAACCAATCAACCTCATTATAATCGAGTTGGGGTTTGAATTAGGTGTGTATGTAAATAGTTTTGTTGGGGGAGACAAATTTTTGCGACAATTTTTATGGTTCAAAGGAAATTAATTTCTATTGGGCCAATTCAACGAATGTGTATAACTCACATATTTTGGTCGAACAAGTTGGGTTTTAGAACTTTTAATTTTGACCTACCATGTTCAGCCAACCATCCAAAACGAATGAGGATAGGTTGGCGTGAGTTAAACCCTTTGGACTTTTTATTTTCAAATTTGTATAACTAAAAATTTAAAAAGAATGTAACTTAATTACCCTTTCATGATTTTGATTTGATTATTGTCAATTAATTGTCATTTTAGTTGTAAAACTTTAATAATTATCCTATTTTTCTTTTTTCTTTTTTAAATTTTTTTACCTTTTGTGTTTAATTATTAATTTTTCAATTGTTAGGTAGGTCAATTTGTCAACCCATTCTAAAATTGGGTTAGTTGTTTCTAACCCATTTCCTAAAATGAGACAAGTTTATTCAACTTATTTTTTAGCAGATCAATGATAAATTGAGACTAATCATCTCATTTTACCAACCTTGCAAGTGGGAGATACTCTTAGTGCACAAAAAAAAAAGACAATTAAAATAATGTATTTTATAGTAAAGTGATTTTAAAATATAAAAATAAGGAGAATGAATTATTCAAATTTCATGTAATGAAAAACACCTCATACTCTAACGAACTGAAATTGAGTTAATTTTGGTTGAAACAAAATCAATTGGCCAATCAACTCATACGATTCTCGAGCTAAATTAATTGGCTTAAATTAAAATTATTGTCACCATTAACTAAAGTTTTGTTTCGATAAATTTTTTTATAAGCACTTATAGAAAAAGAAAATAAAAAGATAAATAAATTGAGCTTTTTTCATAAGTTAAAATCAACTTATACACTTAAATTTTATAGAAGTTCTCTCATCTAACTTCTCCAAAAGTTAAGTTGCATAAATTGATTTTAACTTAAAAGAGATACCCAATTCATTTACCTTCTTAATTTCTTCTCCTATAAGTACTTATGAAAAAATTATCTAAACAAGACCTAAATTAATGCTACTCTACATACTTGATGAACCAAATTAATGTCAACATTTTGTTAAGAACTAAATTGATCTCACATTTTTGAAGGGACTAAAGTGAGTATCTATTGTTTTTACTACCCCGGTAGGAAGGTTGCGATAATTGGTAGAATTTAATTAAAATGAAGCAATAATGTAAAATTTTACACTATCATCAAATCATGAATTATCATGTGTAATAAAATTGTTAATAATTATTTTAAAAGTTTATTTAAAGTAATTTTTAATTGGTTGAAAATTAAAAAAAAAAACTTTATACTGATAATGCATCAAAATTGAACTCTAATTGATACCCTTGAATCTTTGATGAAAAAATAAACGCATTCGGCTTCTCTTAAAAATTTACAACAAATAATATCCAATCTTACATGGCTCGAAGGCAGTAGAGGGGCTGAGTATCAAATAAAGCAAGGAACCCCAAAGATGAAATACTTTTCGAAATATCCAGAGAAAATAAACGGGACATTTTTGTTAACTATAATAATCCATCAAAGAATCAAGAAATCCTAATCTCAATTCTTATTAATGTCATGCTTCTCAAAATTCAACACATAAAATCATTTTTTAGCTGTTGGCCAACGTTGAACAACGTTATAGCCCACGGACAAGCAGGAAGGGAAATAATCAGATACAATTTCGCTCTCAACGCTTAAAATTGAGAAATAAAAAAAATAAATTAAAAGAGTATACTGTATTTACGAAAATATTGTATTTGGAAAAAGGCACTGAGTGGAGAATTGAAAAAAAAAAAGGTAAGAAAGAGAAGCTAGGACAAACTATATTAATCTTTACTTTTCTCTGAGTATGTGTGCTGAGGTAGTGTAGGACGCCTCTCACCAAGAAAACGTTTTGTACTCTCAAGGACGCCAAAGAATATTGAACCACCTATGCCAATCCATAATACTCTGGGACCAATACCCTGCAACAAACATAAGATTATAATTTAGAAGCACCAAAATAGATTTCTTGCCACATGGCTGTACCCTTCATTTGGATCATGCTACTTTACCACTCAAGCTACAACGTTTGAACGAAAACACAGAAAACCATACCTTCAAAAAGGCACGAGGTCCTTCTTCCATAATAATGGTTTGAACACAGTCAACGATTCCCTTATATTGGTTTGCAGACCCCTTGAGGAGGAAAACAGGAACTTATGAATGGCTTGATAATTCACACTGAATATTCTTATTGATTTGCTTGTAGATTACCAATACACATAAGGTATCATATGTGTATGGAGGTAGATGGCTATCTAGAAAAAACAAGATTTAAAAAAAAATAAAAAGGATCATAGCTTACTTGAACCATTAACCTTGTCTTGATGACATCAAGGGGGGTAGTTATAGCTCCAGTTAGTGCACCTACAAGAAACAGGGCAGTTAATCACTTTTCAACACAAGGCTAGTTGGACTCACAATAATGCTCAACAAATCAAACATGAAGAAAACCAAAATACAGCAATTTATACCTCCAAGAATCCTTATATAACTTATTTTATTGCCCATTTCCCCTCCCCCTCAAAAAATTATAAATAGGAATGGAAAATAATACAAGCAACAAATGGTTTTGTGTAAGCATATGTAAGGTTACAGGTGCCCGAAATTTTGGAGGTGCAAATTTTCGTCAACTCAATCATGCAAATACTTCATATAAAATGAGTAGTTTATTACCAAATAAAACAATATTCAGTTTTGTTTTGCCATTACCTATTAATTTCTCCACTGTGTAACAAACCCAAGGGTTTTATGAAAATAATGGAATAGAAGATAGCAGATGATTAACTTTCCTCTCACAGACACGAAATTCTACTCAAGCACTCATTCCATTATATTTTTGTCCACTTCGTAATCTGGGAGACAGTTAACATGGTGATTCTGATTCACGAAAAAGACTACTACACAAGATGAGTTTGGAGAATCTATGGAAGCAATAAGGGATAAAAACACATATCAATGTCATGTATAATGTATAAGGTATATTATAACACAATTTATACTCATTATCTTAATTTGTTCTTTATAGCATTCAGCATGGCCATGAATAAGAATAAGCAATGCAGTACTTTGCCATGAAAGCATCATGTAGATCAGGAAACCAAAAGAAATAATGTTCAGGTGCTCTCCGTAAGCCCCTTTGTTTGTTCATTTTTAACTGATCACCCAAGCATCAGATAGGGAAGGAATGCAACTGTCACCTTGCAAAGAAATCTAGTTTGACAAAATTAACAAGATACATGGCACTAATTGTAAACAGTAAATGCTATTTGTGTCAAACAACCGTACACCTTACAAAATATCACATGGTGAGGATAAAAAAATGGCTTTTAAATCCCTCGTGCAAAAAACCTCTCAGCTTAAAGCATAAGCTCATCATAGCTATCTAGAAATGAAACTTAATATGTACTTATATCCACATATTACTCTATAATGCATATATAAAAATATGCCTATAATGTCAAGCATTTACCTGCAAAAGCGCCAATAATAGCATTTTCTGGATCATTCAGATTTCTTCGTGCCTAGCAAAAAGGAATGTAAGTCACATCACCAATCATGAAATGAAATAGAGGAGCAAACAGTAGCATTGTTTTCTTTGATCAACTCCAAACAACTATATCTCACGTGAATGACATGATGATATTAATTCTTTCAATTTAAGTACAACGTTGAAATCACGCTAAAAATTATGGCAGCATAAAAGAGAAGGGGCAAAATTTTAATAGTGAAACAACTGTATGAATTCCACAAAACTTTTGTTTGCCAGAAAAATCTGAGAGGAGAATTCTTAGCAGCAACACATCACAACCACAGTGACTTGGCATTTTATCAGTAAAAAACTAGATGAATTTCAGTAAGAGATTACGGTAATATCTGCTAATATGTTCAGTATACTAGATGAATTTCAGTAGGAGATTAAAGTTATAGCTTTTTTCAATGATAAAAAAAGGTTGCCTAATGCACAAGGCTCCCACCATTATCTAGGGAAGCTGTTTCTTCATTAGACTCCACGACCACCATGTCACAAAAGCTTTATGATACTATATGAAGAACTTTTATAGGGACTACAAAGAAAAAAGTGAAGTAAGCATCTCTCTGCATGTCAGTCTCACAGATTCTATTGAAACGGTGAATGTATCATGTACAAGTATAACACCACCAAGAGCCCATAAAAACAAACCTGCCATATAGCAAGTTAAAGGACAGATTTCCCCTCTGGAATATGAACATTCCACTAATTCTTGGTCAAACAAAACAATAAATAGTCCTTTTCATCCTTTTGGTTCTCCTACTTGACTTTTCACTGTCTAGGAAGGAAATCTAAAGTATTTCCAGGCTCAAAATTATAACAAGAAGAGAATGTGAACGGAAATTTGTGTCAAGTAAACAAAAATACAAAAACCATGCAAGTGTCTCTAAAACACATAAAGATAGAACTTGAGGAATTTACCGCAAGCATATAACCTATTCGAATCTGCTCATAGATGCAAAACTGAATAGCATCAAAGGGTAAATCCCGCAACAAGAAAGATCCATACCCCTGTGATTTCAAAGATCAATATCAAAGAAACATTTTAACATATCATTGCAGACATCAGGAATAGAATTTATCAAAAAATTTAGAAGGAAGAGATGGTGAACTTCATACTGCATAAAACCCTTTAAAGCCTTCCTTAGAAGCAATAAAGCGAACGGCACCAGAAGCTGAAATAAATTGCCCAGTTTGCATTCGTTGCTTGATAACCTGAGGAACATTAAACATATGAAATTGTCCAGTGAAACAGTTTTCAACCATTGAAATGTCATTTTTACAAATAAGAGAATTTATTTACCTCTGTTGGAACACGAATCAATGAAGCAGCAATGCCCCCTATGGCACCTGCAGTCTAATGAAATTGAAAAACACAGATTTTTATCCCCATTAAAAATGATAAAATTTTACATCAAGAGAAGTATGTGCCAGCAACAAAAAAATGATAAAATACACAAAGCATCAACTCCAATACAAGCCAAACAAATGCCAGAGGCTTCAGAGAACCATAATTAGCCAGAATTCAGACTTTTGAAAGCAATAACAGGTCTTTAATCCACTTAAAGTTTCGTATGCCAATTGTAATTTTTGAAGAAGAGATGATACTTTTTTTCTCTTTTTCCATATGGAATCATACAATGCTAGAATATAAAGGTGGGAGTTTGGCTAGGAAATGTCAACCAATCTGCAACAATTTAGGAGAAAACAGGCGAAAAATAAGGGATTAAAAACTGAAACTTAATTCTGATCTGAATTGGATAATTTAGATCTTCGTATAATTCTAACTAATCTTCCTAACAAGCATTTACACCAATATCTTCATATCAATGTTTATATAAGCAGTATCTTACCAAATGAGTAAAAGCACTCAGGTTTTCAGGAAATATCCTCAGCAATTTCTGCTTTATAGGTTCATAAACTCCAACAAATAAAGCAGATGCCCTGCACATTTAACAGCAACAAAAAGGTGTTAAAGAAAGAACCTAGATGTGATTCATGAATTCATATCTTGATAAGCATGAAATGAAAACTTGATAAAATCACTTAAATGAATTTGTGAAAAAAAAAAAAAACTTTTTTTGGCTTTGAATATGTATAACAATAAATAACTAAATAAATAAATAGTTACTTCTAATGATACTACTCTTTCAAACAAATCCTAGATAAGGAGAGGGTCAAAAAATAGTTGGTGTTAAGTGAGGCTCAACCACCCTTTTGTAAAAACAGTGGTGAAAATTGATTCAAACAACCATATATCACCGAATGGTCATACAATGTGAGAAGTATGAACACTGATTACAGCAATTAAAAGATTTAACTAATGGAGTGCCAAGGGGCAAAACTCATTACAGAACTCCATATCATAAACAAACAAGCCCTGCTTATTTCAAAAAATTGGGAAAATTGAGTAGTCACATTTTACTATCAACACTATATTATTTGACTCTATGTCTCTACATACAAAGACTCCCTTTTCAAACCACCTACAAAAAGGGGCAATACTGAATGTCAGCCAAAAGAATTACAATCCCTAAGCCACCTCTCTTCACAGGATGCAAAAATCTCTCAAACTAACCAAATAAATCTTCTTTCTTTGTGATATGTACTACTTAAGAATATATTATTTCTCAAATATCTTTGCCACTGAATCAGGAAAAATGAGAGAGATAGAAACCACTGACAATGTGATTTTGCAGTTAGAATTTAGAAATTCACTCAAGTTGTTTTCTTCATAAAAATGCAAGTCTCGAGTTAGGTCACTAAGCAGAAATTCAATGAATCACCATCAATAGAAATAAATTTATTAAGCATGCCAACAACTTTCTGACTTCTTTCGAAGATGATCGGGTTTTTCAAAATTTCTAATTAACATAAAAACCTAGAATGTTTGAAACATCATGCTATCCATGAGGTTCTCACGGTAAGACACCAGCAAGGTTCCCAGCCAGTCCAGAATAAAGGCCTTTCAATATTAGTTTTTCTACTCCGCGAGCAGCCTAGGGGAAAAAAAATATATCATCAGCACATTTCATGTCAAGCCATCACACATACACACATATATGCACACACACACACACAAAAGGGGCATATCATTCTGTGGTCAGTGATCATAAACTAAAAGTACACTCAAAAAATGCCATGAAGAGCACAAATAAAATTTCTTAACCCAAATTTAGCTATTGAAAAATTTATTCAAATTCAGAAAAGTCCATTATATTATGTAATCAACTAACTAAGAATTCCATACATATTAAATGTTGACAATTGGATATTGCAAGATGTCCATACCAATTTCATGAAAAAATTTATAGTTTTTCTTATTTCCTCATTGTTAGATTTTATCTTAATACCAATTGGCATTAAGTGAAGTTGTCTGATAATTATATAAATTGCACCTAGCAATTGAGGCAATCAGTGTGGAACTTTCCACCCACCCACCCTCCATAGATGTTTGTTGGACTAGGCAATACAAAACGGAAACAGTGAAGATCCCCTCCACAAACCTTGTAAGCAACAGAAATGAGCTATAAGCTCTTGTACCATATTAGAAACGGATTGGACCAAACTCACTCCCAAAGCTAGCTCAAAGGAAGAAAATTACCAAATTCATATAAGGAGTATTCAGGTGATGCGGGACTTTCCAAACCCCCCCCTGCACACACACACAAATGCCTGCCAGACCAGGCAATACACAACAGAAACTATAGAAACGGTGGAGATTCCCTCCAAAAATCACAGAACACAAAAATGGATATAGGCCCATGATATCAAATTAGAAATGGATTGGGCCTAACTCACTTCCCAAAGCTTGTTCAAAGAAGGAGGATTGCCAAAGTCTTATAAGAAGTATTCAGGCCATATTCCTTGCCAATGTGGGACACCTTAACACTCATCTAGCCAAAATAAATTTTTACAGTGTTTTTGTCAAGAATCATGCCTAGCTGGCACTGATGCAAAACGTCATCGCTTGGCATCAAGATTTCAGCATCAAACAGTAATCAGTACAATACACAGCAAAGCACAACCCTTAATCTTCATTAGAATTTTTGTCATAAAAACCTGCCTGCAGACGTGTTTTTATAGTGTCGATTGGGTATAAAGCTGTTTCAACAACTACTCCAGCTGTACCTCCTGCAATAAAGCCCTCTGAAAATTCCATCTGGTTCGTCAGAAAGATTGAAATGTAATAAACTCATCAAGAATATAACATTGTCTACCAACTTATCAAGAAAGTAAAATACAATTTTAAGAGGGGCAAAAAACTCCAGTTCTTCACTTCATATATGAAGAGTTGGGGGACAGCATCTTAGTGTTGGTCAGCTTTCTACTTAAAGAGGGCCTAATAGTTATTTACAAATATGATCTTTTGGCACACCCTGATAAAGTATTCATTAATAATGCTCCCTCTCATAAAGAGAAGAAAAAGAAGGAGTATTTCATCAATGCAGATAAAATAATTCCTGTACTTTGGCATATATCAGAGATGCTTTATGCAGATTTTGACATGTACTATGAATGTCAAATCACCTAATCTCTTATTTAGGCACTGAATATTTTATGTTTTGTGTCCAAATCACAGAAGAACTACGTAAACAAACCAAACTGACAGTACAATACCTACTGAAATCATATTTTGCTGCAACGGAACACCAACACTGATTAAATTTCTTCACTAGGAACAACACTAAAGAAGATCTTATACTTACCAAATAAAGTGCGCAAGAAGTCAAATGGCTTTTCCTCTCCCATGTTAACTGATGCAAATGAATTTTTCAGAAGTAAGTTCTGTTTTCTCTTCGTACAAGCATCTGCGAAACCATATAACCTGCTAAAATGAGAAACAGATAGCGCAAACCAGCAGCAAACAGAGTGCTAAAATAACACATGAACATGAAATTCTCAGTTCTCACCCTTCACCATATAGATCTGTGTGCTAAATCATTCACTAAAATCACAAATATGCTATTGCTAACCATTAACAAGTTTAGTTTATATGTAAAAATGATATTCCCTTTTCCCTGACCTTGATACAATAAAATCAGTAATAATCTTATTCCCTCCCTGAATATAACCTAGCTTATATATGTTGAATTAAGAAAACCTCTGGTTTCCAATGGTGCTACTTGAATCAATATATCATAAATCCTTGTAACAATTATGAGCAGCAAAAATCAACTCCATCAAAATTACTTAAGTGCAATTTCTCCCTGTCTCCACATATACTTGTATATCCTATATTATAATATAATTGTGAAATCAATAAGCTCCCAGTATTCGCACCAGTAGAATAATAATCCTAACTAAAAGAAAAATGAAAGAAAGAAAGAAAATCACCTCTTACACCAATCACAAGTAATTGGCAATCACAACTTGAACCTCGACACATCCCCTAACCCTAAGTAGCAAGGAATGATAAACCTTGCATTTATAAAATTTCATAAAAATATAATCCCAATAACCTATGTCTTAAATTCATAGACGCATTTACACAACACAAGCATAAAATGCAAATGCGTTACCTACCTGGTAATGAAATGGCAGAGTCTTTAACCATAACGGACAGTGTAAAGGGACCCATTATGGCCCAACCACTCCACCACTAAGGCACTAATCAAATAACAAACTAACTGAATTAGTTAGTATTTAACGAACAAAACATCAATTTTTTAAACAGAGAAAAAAATGGCAAGGTTGTTTCCAATATACTGTGAAGAAAGAGCGAATGTTTACCACAGAAGTGGGAAGAGTGAATAGAGCAAATTCAAGGGAAGCGAGGAGATGAGAGTAATGGATAAAAGGAGCACCAGTGTGCAGAAACAAGTTATCTTTTTTTATTTTCCTAAATGTAACTGTAAGTTAATTCTTGAAGCAGGGTTGTTTTATAAATTTATTGAGTTTGCAGTACTTGCTTTCAATCCAGTATTATTATCTTATAAATTAAAATACACAATTTGGATGGTGAAGTTTTCACTCACTCTCCTCAACTACATTTTCTTATTTAGACATTTTTAATATTTTTTTTTCTTTTCTCTTATCTGTATATACATTTCACATGCTATTTAAATTTTGTTTTAATCATATGAAATTATTCCCATTTTTTATTTATATATTTGATTTTTTTTAATTATCTATACATCTCAACTAGTTATTGTAAATTTTGTAATTTGATTTAAAGAATAAATTTTCATATTTACAAATTATTATATAGAAATAAACTATTTGTTAAATCAAACTCTATTAATTAGATTAATTTTAAAATATTGTAATGGACTCATATCGTCACATTCCAAATTGTCGCATAACATAATGAGATTGGTGCCACTCCATCATATGAAAGAAAACAACACCTCTCCAGCTATTCGTCCCACGTAGGCAAATCTCCGGTAACGATGCCACCATGGATCATTGTTATATGACTCTATGCAATATGTTGTCAGCAATTAATAATAATTAAATATAATGTTATAATACCATTAACAAATATGCTAATACAAGAAAGTAACATTCTTACATTAGAACGTTTCATGGATTCAAAAGTGCACCTATAAAAATGCATGTCTTGCCTAATTGCTTTAAAAGAGTGACTTCCCAACCACGTGTAATATAATTGTCTTATTTTTCACATTATAATAACATAATAAAATAATAGTATGTACCATACAGGGTACCTAATGATCTAATGTCGGAGACAATTGCTGCAATGTGTGGAAATTTATCTCAAGCCTAAAGTTGAATTACTGTGAGAGGTTGCATATTTCTTTATGATTATAATTGGTCGCAATACACAACTCACTATATCAATAAATCAAAGTAGCTAACCCCTAACTATATTGTCCACGCTTATCAAGATGTTTCTAGTAAAGGAAGATACATCAATAATATCTTACTACAAGAATGGTTAAGAAAGATAACACCCTTAATCAGTCTTAGAATATATGCTTAGGTAAATCTTTCCTATTGTAAATCCTTGTGGTTGTGATTATCTTAAATCATATTTCGTTTCTTTTACTACTATTGCTTGTATATATAAGATATATATATATATATATATATGAATCAGGATCCGTTGACACCAGGTGTCAAAGTTAGTCAAATTACACTTTCAATAACTCTTTATAGAATGCAAATTTAACCAATCTAACTATTAAATTATGTGATATTATCTTCATGAACATATATATCAAATTTCACATCATTTGGACTTTGCTAGATATATTATCTAACATTGAATATTTACATATATTTTAATATTATATTGTACATTGAAATAAAGTAATGAGATGAACTATTAAATAATTTTAGAATTGTATGAAATTTTGTATACTTAATGTAATTAATAAGAACATAAAATTCAACGGTTGGATTGGTTAAATTTGAATTTTACAAAAAGTTATTGAAGGTGTAATTTGACTAACTTTGACACTTGGTGTCAACGAATCTTGACCCTATATATATATATGTATATATATAAGAGAGAGAGCGAGAGATTTATAATCTTCTTAACTTTTCATGAATAAAAATTCCCTTCCAGTAATATGGTACTAGTTGAAAAAAATAATAATAAACAAATCTTTTTTCTCATCTTCATCCTCCTCCATTCTCTCTAAAATCCTAAAAGTCTCACCATAAGCAAATTCTTTTTCAAATCCTTCCAATGCCTACTACGTTCATCCTAACGAAAATCCATCACTTGTCCTTGTTTCTTCGCCTTTTGAAGCTTCCAATTACCAAGGCTAGTCAAGACCCATGTCCGTGACTCTCTAATTGAAAAACAAATTCGATTTTGTCGACGACTCCATCAAGAAACTTGCTCTTGACGATTCTACTTTCTCTGCCTAAAAGAGATGTAATTCACTTCTTCTTTCTTAGATTCATCACTCTGTCTCATCTGAAATTGCCTCAAGTATTCTATGGATCGATAATGCATCCGCTATTTGGAAGGAGCTCTGTGATCATTTTTTGCAAGGTGATTCAGAGCGCATTTTTCAGCTTCACTCAAACATTTATTCTCTTTGGCAAGGTGATCTTAGTGGGACTGCCTATTTCACCAAACTTCGCATTCTTTGGGATGAACTAGGCAATTTTCGTTCTATCTCTGAGTCCAGTTGCTACAAACTCAGCAAGACAAGGCAAAACTATTGTGATAATGATGTTGTCTTGTGTGTCTTGCAATATCTCAATGAAAATTACGCTAATGTGAGGTGTCAAGTTCTTCTAATGGATCCCTTACCTAATCTTAATAGGGTCTTTTCATTGGTCCTTCAACAAGAACGCAACTTCAGGTTGGAATTCTACCAATCCAACTATTCTAGCCACTGCTTCAAAGCCTCTCAATATGCAGCCTACTAATTCCTCTCAGCCGAAATAGTATGTTGGTCCCCACTCTCAAGGCAAAGTTTGTCCACCACAATAAAAATTCAATGGCAAATCTGGATCTCAGTAGCTATGTTCTCACTGTGGTAAAACTAATCATACCATAGACAATCGTTTCTTCTTACACGGATTCCCACCTAGTTACAAGACCAAAAATAACATCAATACCACCACTAATATCTTCTTTTACTCAAGCCATCACTTCTGCTGTCAATACCACTACTAATATTTTGCTCTAGATGTATGGCACTATAGATTACGCCACCCTTCTTCTATTTGTTACAAGATCGTACAACAACATTATTCTAATGTATCTTTCAGTTCTCCAAAGTTATGTGGCATTTGTTAATTTTCTAAACAAAAAAGACTACCTTTTCCCCTGAGTAATTCTATTTTTCATTTTGTTTTTTATCTCATACATATGGACATTTAGGGTCCCTATATTGTTCCTTCCATGCATGGCCATAAATACTTTTTAACTATTGTTGATGACAAATATAGATTTACATGGATTAGATTGATAAAGCCAAAAAGTGAGACAAGACAACATCTTATTCAATTTGTCACTCTCATTGAAACTCAATTAAACTTGAAAATTAAAGTAATAAGGTCAGATAATAGCAACAAGTTTTTGTTTCCTTCATTTTATTAATCTAAGGGAATCCTTCATCAACTTGTGTTGAGACACCCCAAAAAAATGTGGTGGCTAAAAGAAAGCATCAACATATTCTAAACATTGCCCGCACATTGATATTTCAAGCCAATTTGCTCGTTCCTTTTTGGTCATATGCCATCACACATGTTGTCCATCTTATTAACATTTTGCCTTCTACAAAATTGCATAATGCCACTGCTTTTTCTATTTTATATAATAAACCACCAAATCTGTCTTTTGTTAGAGTTTTTGGTTCAATATGCTTTGCTTCCACTTTCACAACAAATATAACCAAATTTCAACATAAGGCTAGGAAATGTATCAATCTTGGACATAAAAAAGGCATAAAAGGTTACATTCTCTTTGATCTCCATACCAATGAAATTTTCCTATCTAGAAATGCTATTTTTTATGAAACAATATTCCCATTTCCTAAGCCTAATGATCCTGCCACCTCTAAATTTTGACCCTTATTCCTCCCCCTCCTTAAATTACCTTATTTGACCTCAATCTTCAACCTCAAACCACTGCCTCATCCAATGCTACTGCCTCATCCACCTCGTAACCAAATATTACTTCAATCCCTAATCATAATATTTCTCAAACCCACCACCCTTTTACCCGTACCTCTTCTAGACCAAGGCACCCTCCCAACTACCTTCGAGATTACCATTGCAATATCATTAGATCTTATGATTTGGCTCAATCATCTTCTAGTATTGCTCATCCTCTAGCTGCGCACATTTCATTTTAGCATCTCTCTTCTTCATATAAGCATTTCATTCTTGCCACCTCTCAATACATTGAACCCAAGACTTACAAACAAGCTGCACTGCATGATTGTTGGAAGGAAGCTATGAATAGTGATATTGCAGCACTTGAGCACGATAATACTTGGATATTGACTGATCTCCCTCCAAGAAAGCAACCTATAGGTTACAAATGGGTTTAAAAATCAAACACAAATTCGATGGTAGCATAGATAGGTATAAAGGTCGTTTGGTCACAAATGGCTATACATAACAAGAAGGGATTGATTATTTTGAGACACTTTCCCTTATTATAAAGCTTACTACTATGTGACTAGTTCTTGCCTTGGCTGCTGCTAAACATTGGCATTTAAATCAATTAGATGTAAATAATGCCTTTTTACACGGAGAGCTTCATGAAGAAATGACCATCCCTTAAGGTTTTCAACCATCTAAACCCAATCAAGTATACAAGCTTCTTAGGTCTCTCTAAGGACTTAAGCAAGCTAATCGACAACAGAACTCAAAACTCACTTTAATGCTTCTTTCTCTTAGTTACAAACAGTATAAGGCTGACTACTCATTGTTCATTAAATCTTCTAACTTGCACACTACCATTTTACTTGTTTATGTGGATGATATAGCGTTGATAGGTGATGACCTCCATGAGATCAATTCAATAAAGTCTTTTCTAGACCAATAATTCAAGATAAAGGATCTTGGGACTCTTAGATTTTTTCTTAGCTTGGAGGTAACCCGTTGCACAAACAAGATCTCTCTTAACTAGAGGAAATATGCTTTAGAATTGCTAGATGATGCTGGGTTACTTGCTTGCAAACCAACACCTACCCCTATGACTCTTGAGACCAAGCTTTCATCTAATATGGGTACTCCTCACCATGATCCATCCTCATATTGAAGGTTAATTAGAAGGTTGCTTTACCTTACCAACACTCGACCAGACATCACCTTTGCAGTGAATAAACTAAGTCAATATGTCTCCAAACCTATGCAAGAGCACTGTGATGCAACATGGCAAGTTCTAAGATATATTAAAGATGCAGTGGGCAAAGGTCTGTTCTTCTCTGCCACTTCTAATCTGAAACTCACTGCATTCAGTGATTCAGATTAGGCCTCTTACCCCGACTCCATAAGATCTATTATTGGATTTTCCATCTTCCTCGGTCCATTATTGATTTCGTGGAAATCTAAAAAGCAAGTCACTGTATCTATACCATCTTTTGAGGCTGAATATCGGGCATTGGCTTCCACTACTTGCGAATTTCAAATGGATCCTATTTCTGTTGTAGGACCTTCAACATCCTATGTTGGAGCCTCATTCTATTATATTGTGATAATAGTTCAGCCATACAAATAGCTTAGAACCTGACCTTCCATAAATGCACAAAACGCATTGAAATTGATTGTCATCTTGTCTGAGATAAACTTCATGAAGGTATCATTCACTTACTGCCAGTTCCATCTTTTGCTTAATTGGCTAATGTACTCACTAAACTGTTGCATATTGCTCTTTTTGTTTTTTTAGTGTCTAAGCTGAGCATGATTAATATACATGCCTCAACTTGCTGGGGGCTGTTGAATACTGTAGAAAAGGGATAGTTTGTTATCCCTACTATTAAGTCATAACTAGTTATGATAAGATGTGATTACTTAGTTAAAATTAGCTATAGTCAGCTTATTTTTATCTTTAATCATCTTTTGTTTCTTTTACTACTGTTGTCCTATATATATACAGAGGCATTTGTAATCTTCTTAACTTTTCATGAATAAGAATTCTCTTCCAGTAATAGTGATAGTGGACATTAGAAAAATGGTTTAACAACCCTTTCATCTTCAACGAACCACCATGAATTTAATTTTATCTTTTAGGTGATATATAGTAATTATTGCACAAGCAATTGCCACTGATTGACATATATTCTCGCAATCATTAATCTATCATTTATACGAAGATCAACCTCAATAACAACATCCTACAAAGTTATTATGCACTATACAGACAAGTGAAATGTATATGTTTTTAGTCTCTATCTCTCTACCCATGTTGTAATTAAGTTATGCTTAATTTAGAAGATGTAATGTTCAAAAAGTTTCTTGTCGCAATAATGAAATAATATTATTAGAAATGCTTATTTCGTTTTGACATGTTAAACTCGCCTCAACTTAAGCACACAATTCCATACATGTTTAGACACATGCACACTTTGTATTTTCAATAACAAATGATCCTCTAACTGAGATATAACGTGATGTGATTGTAAAGATGAAGAAGACTCCATATGTTATACCTACAATGACAAAAAGAATAATAATCTCAATAAAAGTAAAGAAACAATATTAAATAAATTCCATGGATAATAATAAATATTAATCTAATTTAATAAATTAATAATAATATTCATGTTTTATTATATGAAAATTTTCATCTAAACAATAAACCCTATTATTAACAATAAACATTTCATACAATAAGTAAACACTAAAAATCATTACGTTAACTAAAGTACGACAAATTAATTCAAAATTTATTTACCAATATCAAAATTTATCACATTTAAAAAAAAAACATACATCTCATTTTTTCCAATTATTTAACCATAACTATTTTAACAATCCTGTACAATAAAAATAACAATTATATGGGCAATATTTAGACTTAAACAATATTTAAAAATGTGATAAATCAAAACACAAAAAATATATTACATTAACTAAAACACAATGAATCTAATTTAAATTTATTTATCAATACCACAATATCATAATTTTCAAATATAGACCTCATTTTTCTCCAAAATATTTAATTACAACTACTACAACAATCCTATACATTAGAAATAACAACTATATTTACAATATTTAAAGCTTAAAAAATATTTTGAAAATATAATAAATTAAAAGACAAAAAATCCATTCATTAACTAAAACACAATAAATATAATGCAAATTTTATTTACCAATATCACAATTTAACATAAATTTTAAAAATATATCTCATTTTTTATCAGTTATTTAATTATAACTACTTTAACATCCTATACAATAAAAAAATGACTCTAATTATAACATTTAGACTTAAATAATATTTGGAAAATACAATAAATCAAAACAAAAAAATATATTATATTAACTAATAACTAAAACTCTTCACTCAGAGAGGTGTCCACATTTACTCGAACAGGATTGTCTCTGAAAAAAAATAGTTGTGGAAAACAAAAAAAGAACTAATAATTAAAACAAAATAAATTAAATTAATATTTTATTTGCCAATATCACAATTTAACACAATTTCTTAAAAATATATCTTATTTTTTAATCTATTATTTAACTACGATTAAAAAAACAACTATATTTTTAGTATTCAGACCTAAATATTATTTAAAAATATAATAATTTAAAATTTATAAAATACATTACATTAGCTAAAATGTAATAAATTTAATTTTGAATTTTATTTACCCATATCATAATATTCAACACAATTATTGAAAAATATATCTCATTTTTTTAAAATTATTTAACTATAGTTACTTTAACAATCATGTACAATAAAAATAGCAACTATATTTACAATATTTAGACATAAAATAATATTTTAAAAATATAATAAAAAAATTCAAAAATATATTAAATTAAATAAAACACAATTAATTTAATTCAAATTTTATTTACCAATATCACAATAGTTGAAAAATATATCTCATTTTTTAAAATTATTTAACTATAGTCACTTTAACAATCCTATACAATAAAAATAACAACTATATTTACATTATTTAGACTTAAGTAATATTTAAAAATATATTAAATCAAAAAAATATATATTACATTAACTAAAACACAATAAATTTAATCCAAATTTTATTTACGAAAATCATAATTTAAGACAGTTTTTTAAATTTTTTATCTATTATTTAGCAACTTTAACAATCCTACAGAACAAAAGTAGTAATTATATTTACATCATTTACACTTAAATAATATTTAAAATTACAATAAATAAATAAAATAAAATCACTAACCTTGTACAATTTAAGCTTTCAAAAACTATAGCCAGAATTCTTCTTATGTGTTTTTTTTTTATGGAATTTTCTTCTTACGTGTTATTTTACCTTAGACTGACCATAAAAAGTAATTATTTTAATGTTTTTTTAATTATGAAATTTAGAATAAGGAAATATAATATTTTTTAAATAATTAAATTACCATAAAAGAAAACCATCTTTGACTATTTCTTGAATCTCTTTGTTGGTTGTATAAATGAGAGATACAACAAAAGAAAAGAGAAAAGATGGAGGTGAGAAATGGATATAGGACAAAAACAAATAGTCAAAGTAGTGGAGGTGGGGAGACTGTAGTAGTGTTAAAAAAATAGGGATATCTTTTTGGTAACTATAAAAATGAGAGATAGAAGAGACAATAATGAAAAAATGAATGTGAACCATTCCCTGAAGATGGGATGAAAAGAGAAAGTGAAATATTGTGGGGGTCATAGGTTAAAAATGATGGAGGAAGGTAAAATTAAGCGTGTAAAATAAAAAAAAAGGAAAAGGTAAATTAAGAATCAAATTTCAAACTTACTTCAATGCACTGTCACGTGTTAACATTAGGTGAGTGGTGCATATTACTTATGTGACACATCTTGCGCCTATGTCACATGTCGATGATCGATGATGTGACACCTTTTCCTAAAGCAATATACATAAAGTGCACCTTGTAGATGCGTCACACTACAAAAATGTGTCATGTGTCTACCTATAAAGTGTAACACACATTTGTTGGGTGCTACATTATAGGTCCATCATGCCAAGTGGTGACGTTAGATGTGTTATGCACATTACTTTTGTGGCACACATGTGCGCATGTTGTTTTTGGGTCACATTTGTTACATAAATCTAAAACAATACCTTAAATCCTAAAACCCATACTGATAAGTTGTTTTGAAATTATATTATTTTGATAATTTTCTCTAAATTTTATATCCATTTAGCAAAAAAAACCAAACATACGAATAGAAGGATTAGGACAAAATAGATTCCATTTAAAGTGAATAAAATTAAAAGCTTATATAAGAATAATCATTCCTTAAAAGTAATATTTATAGTTATACATCTCAAAATTAGGAAAGGAAAAGATATAAACAATTAAGCCTGACACAGTTAAGTGAAGAGCAAAGTTAGAGGGAAAAAAAGACAAAAATGAATGTTAATTGCTCGACGTTTCATTAATTTATTACTTTTAATTGGTGTTGTTTTAATGTCAAAATTCTTATTTGCTTTATATTATTAACTTGTTGAAACAAATTTACTTTTTGATATTTAGACATGGGATATAAATAACCATATTATTAATCAATAATGACACATCTACAAACACTATTTCAAGCATTCACTACACTTTTTTTCTATTATGATATGATGACCCTATACAAATTTAAGTTTACAATAACAACAAAACTATCTATCATCACTAATCCCTTACTCATCGCCAATAAGTTTTTATATCAATGTTGTGATAATCAATGTGAATCCAATTAAAAGGCCTCCCACCTTTTGTATTGCTCTGAGAATGTTTCCATTACTTATGATTGCTATAGGGAAAAAGCAATTTCCTTTTGATGGGTCCTCTGATACAATAGTAGCTAACCCTTCGAAATCACATGCCTCAACACTTTGATCATTTATTTGAAAATATTGATTGAAAGCATACGAAGCATTACCAAAAGTGTCCAAACGTGCACAAGAACAACCAGGACATAAGCTTGTGCAATCACCGCCTGCACAAGCATAGCTTATTGATTCTGTCAACTTACTCTTATTGGCATCCTTTTTAAGGACACACCATTTGTGCTCTTGGTAGCGAACCCCTTTTGCCCCTATAAGCAATTTATCTTGTCCTTGGCCAGAAAAATCAATAGGAAACTTAGGATTCCCATCATAACGAAAAATTCCCCAATGACGCTCAAAGTCACCAGGTGCAATACTCTTCTTGTTCTCATCCAAGAGAGAAAATAGATAAATATTCAAAGGTCCTGGGTGAAGTGGACTCCCTTTCTTACTTTTCATTTTCTTAAGGAACCCTTGGTAGAACCTTTTTGCATTATTTAAATTGGCATTTTTGTCACCGTCAGTTGGCCATCCAATTTCACCTATAATGATGGACACATTAGGGTGACCAACCTTTTTTAATGACCAAACAAGGGTATCTAAATTTGCATCAAACATATTGGTATAATGTGCATTTTTGTCATCAGTACTTTTGCTATGACTGTCAAAAAATGCATAATTCTCTGGAAAATCTTCATTTTGATATAGACTAAGGAATGGATATATGTTGACAAGAAATGGTGACTTCTTTTCATCAAGAAACTTCACTATTTGTTTCATAACATCATAAATGTCCTTGCGAAAATTTCCATCTGAGGGCTTGTTTGAACTAGACTCGTAAACATCAGCATTTAAAGCTGTAGTCACCTTGATTTTGTCTCCTAAACCAGCCTTATCAATGGCCTTTTGAACATTTTCCATCGCTGGAAATGTGGTCTTTATAAACGAACCATTATAACTTTTCAAGAATGGCTCGTTTCCAACAGATACATATCTGCAACACAATATTGAATAAGGAAGACAGAAAAATTGATTTCTTAAGCATAAATTTATAATACATGTTGCCCACAATAATTAAAATATAAAATTTAAATAATAAGAGTCTTAAATGAAGGAATCATATATATATATATATATATATATACCTAATGTTGACCCCTCCATCGTGAATATGTTTGCTAACATTGTGTTTAACCCAATCTTCTGCATTGTCCTCATCCTTAGATAGTTTCTTCAATTGATCATTAGGAATTCCAACCATGACTTCAATGTCTGTGCCAGAAAAAGCACTTACAGTCCAAGAATCTGCATCAAAAAGCTTTACCTTTTTAATTCCATTATCCTTTAGCAATTTCACCACAATGGGAGGATCCAAAGGATGAGATGCTATTGAACCCCAATTGACACCAATACCCGGTACAGTCTCTGCTCCTTGGCCACCTTGTAGCTGGCAATGAGCTAGAACCAAAATCATACAAAACGCCCACATAAAGGAGAAGTGGTAGATATTAGTCAAAGTAACAAAGAAAATAAAAAGGTTAATTATCAAGCGAAAACATTTGCTAAGATTGAATCATTAGCAACATTTGAAAAAAAAAACGGATGTTCTCAGTCCTGTGTGTTTAATTAGCTAGAATGTCTAAATAAAGCATTAAAAGAGTATTGGTTCTTAAGCTACATGTGTAACTAACTTTCTATTTGTAGATGTCATGTGTAATAATCTACCAATAATTTATTAATTTTTCTATCAAAAGTTGGAATTTATTTCTCACATAGAAGTTAAAATTGTAGATAGAATGGAACAAATAGAATTAAATGAGTTCTTTATTCTCTAACCAAATACAAGAACAAGTGTGCTTTGCATAATTTGCTACAAAACCTACTACCTAGTTGCATTGTCGAGGAATAAAAGTTCAATCAGAGCTGGAAAAAATAAATTACAAAACAAAAAATATCTTGCAAATAGTGTCATTATATATATGCAAAACACTTATATATTTATATGAAACACAATAACACAATACTGAAACATAACAAATTCTCAAAAAATAATTAGAATAATTCATAATTTATAATATCTTATTTATATGTTAGTTTTAAATTTTACGATACCATAATATATGCGTATTTGTTAATATTTAATATTTTGTGAGTTTCTTTTGAAAAACATGGACCATAATTTTTATTGATTTGTTTTAAAAGTTTCCTAAACAATTACGATAAAATTAATCATACATAATAACAAGTGTAACATGTTTTTTAAAATTTTAAACGAATATCCATTTCATGTCTGAGAATAAATATATACACGAACTTAGACTTTTGACTAAATTAATGTAAAATTAAAAATAATTTACTAAAAAATATAAATAGAAAATAATTAGGGAAACAGATTATGCACTGATAGTATAAAACAATTTTACATTACACTGACAGTGCATAATCATTAAACTCAAATAATTTACTAGTATGTGATAAGTTTATTACGTGTGTTATGTATGTGACTTGGATGGTACATGTGTGACTTATAATAAAAATATACAATTTCATGAGCCAAAGCTACGATATTAGTGTGTTATCCATAATGAGAGGACGATGCAAATTAATATTGCACATATTGAAGAAAGAAAACATATTTAGTACAAATTGCTTCTATACAACAATAGAAAAAGAATTTAAAAAAGGGTAAAATATATTTTTGATCTCTCTTTTTTCCAAAGTTTTCATTTTTAGTCTATAAAAAATGTTTGATCGGTCTTAGTTCCTAAAAAATTTTTGTCATTATTTTTTATTCCTTTGTTTTAATTTTTACATTTTTTATTTAGATACTTTAATAACTAAAATAAGATATTATTATTGATGTAATATTTTCTTTTTGTATTCCAATCACTAATACATGTTAAAAAAATTATTACATCAATAATAATATTTTATTTCAATCACTAAAACATCCAAATAAAACATATAAAAAAACAAAAAAACATAATTTTATAAAAGAAAAAGTTATTTAATACAAAATGATTAAATTATAATTAAGACATATAATATTAATAAGTATAAGTTATGGTTTTATAATATTATATTATTTATTTAGTACCAACAAAAATATACACTTTTGATTCCCACAAAATAATGTTATATATAATATCTATTTGTACATATACTAAATAAGTTAAATTGTTTAATGAGTTTTAGGTTAATAACGAAGCTAAGAATTATGAGTTCAAACTTCACCATAAACACATTTTACCAATTTTTAAATCACATATTTACCCGTCATGTCATTGGTCCACGTTTTCGATATATCAAGTGGAGAATCTATATATAAAGGTTTAGGTTAATATTCACTATAATAAAATTCTTTCATATTTATAACAATCAATTATAACACTATAGCTTTTATTTTTATAAATTCAAACCTTAAATTAAATACTATTATAAGTTTCTTTCGTATAACATTAATTAATTTTAATACAAAAATAATCTAAAAATTTAGTAATAACAGTAATTATAATTATAATATTAAGAAAAAAACTCTTTTCATATTTAAAATAATTAATTTTAGCACTATAGTTTTTATTTTTATAAATTTAGATCTTAAATATTATTGTAAGTTTCTTTCATGTAACACATTTATTTTAATACATAAATAATCTAAAAAGAGGGAATTATCAATAATAATAACAATAATAATAATAAATATAATCTCTTTATATTTATAACAGTCAATTATAAAATTATAGTTTTTATTCACATAAATTCATATCTTAAATACTATTATAAATGCTACAACAACAATAATAAATAAGATTTTTATATTCTAAACAATCAATTGTCATCATAATAATAATAATAATGATAATAATAATAATTAATATAATACAATAGATACATAAAAATTAAATGACAGTGTCCCAATACTTACTACTGAAACTTAATAGTAATAGGGCAATGCGAGTTGATACAAGTGGTTAAAGATTCAGTAAAAATTCCTACTTTCTTTGTAGGTGTTGATTTAAATTCTTTTGACACCACTTTTCCTACTTGATGAGCAATCCTCTTGAGGAGATCCCTTAGCACCTAGGGGTTAATTGAGTAGTTGCAATTTAGTGGAACTGCTTATAAGGTTCAGACTTGTATAGTAATCCTCTAGGTAGACCTCTGTTGGCAGCTTCAACTTGTCATTGGCACCCTACCCAATAGTGTTGGGGTGTTTATCTATTTTACCACTTTTTGAATACCCACAAAAAAAAAAAACTTAATAGTAATAGTGATGTCATTGTTTCCTCCCACAATAGTTCTCATTTTCCGATAATGGGTAATAAGTATATGAACAATGAGAAAGAGAGGATCCAATAAAAATAATGCCACTATAATTGGTTATATATAGGTCACAAGCACAAACTCTACAAATTAATAAAATTATATTTAAGTGTCTTATTGTAAATAACTTTGAAAAGTAGCATCTAATTATATTTAATGTAAACAATGTTAGTACTACTACTACCAATAATAATAAAATAGAGTTCTTTAATATTCATAATAGCTAATTATAACACCATAATTTTTATTCTTGTACATTTAACCTTAAATATTATTATAGCCTTTATTGCATGTGTTAATATGGTGATCTTTCTAAGCAACACTCGTATGCTTTAACTTATTTTGTGCATTTTTCCTTATTTTACAATGTTACTTATTTTGCACACTATTTACATTTTTTGATACTTGTTCCACTAAATTAATTAAGTCTACTTGCAATTGTTATATTAAGGCTTAATTATGTTTTTAGTCCCCTAAATTTGAGAAATATTTTTTTTTAGTCCTCCAAATTAAAAATTAATCTTTTTAGTCCCTCAAATTTTGAACAATATTGTTTCAATCCTTTAGGACCACCTATGGTATCATTTATAGGGCAGGTTGAATCAACTGTGCAGTTGAGTTCAGTGTGATGTTTTCACTAATAGAAACATTACTAGGTGGGTTTTGTATAGCAAATTCACTAACTATGTTTGGGCAAAAGGGCCAAAACAATAATTTTTAAAATTGGAGGGACTAAAAAGATTAATTTTTAATTTGGGGGACTAAAAAAATACATTTCTCAATTTTAGGGGATTAAAAACATAATTAAGCCTTAATAAAAATATTTTTATTATATAAAAAGTGCTTTTGTATGAAATTATAATATGAGTTTAATCGCTATGCACTATCAATATTAAAACTTTTACATTATCAACTAATTGAAATTAGCTTTAGTGTGACTTTTAGGGTGATTACTATCAAAGTCAACTAACTTACCATACATGGTGGATTGTGATTGGATAACAGTGTAAATCTGTTTTACACTGCTAGTGCATAGCCTATTTTCTCTTATAATATTTCTTACCTTTTGTGCAATAAAAAAAATAAATTATCCTTGATAATGAAAGATATAATTTTCTCAACAATTTATCATCACTAATAGATGACTATATCATAAAAGTGTGAAATTATCAATCCAAATATTTGTTAACCCATATATGAAGATAGATCTATTGACTTATTTAGAAGTATATTTATAATTTTATGACTTAATTGCATTTTTTATCTTTTTATTATCGTCATTTTACGAATTTGGTTCTCCAATTTGATCATCACTTTTTTTAATTTGTCTTGTCAATATTTCAATTAAATATCAAATGTTAAGTTAATGCATGGACTAAAGTTGTACAATTAAAACAATGAGAATCAAATTTGCGAAAAAAATCAAGAGACAAAATGCATGAAATGACAATAATAATGAGATCAAAAGTGTAATTAGGCAACAAAGTTATAAACACATGTCTAAATAAATTAATAGGCAGATCTTCATATATGGGTAAGCAAATATATGGATTGATAAATTTAATCCTTTTCAATAAATTAATAAGTGTATGCTTCTAAAATATGGTATTAATTTTCATGCTTGGTAAGTGTAAAGATTTTGAGTAAAAAAGTTATGCACTGACAGTGTAAAATAGTTTTTTATTGTCATTCAATCACAAACTATCATGGTAAGTTTGTTGACTTTTACAATAATTACCTTAAAAGTTATGCCAACGGTAATTTTTAATTGATTGACAGTGTAAAACTCTTTACATTGACAGTTAAAGGTGGCAAAATGGACTACTCAACCTATTGCGGGCCATAGGCTACGATGGGCTAGGCCAAAAAGGCCCAAGGTTTACTCAATCCTTTAATTTGATGCCCAAGCTTGGCCCCATGTGGGTTGCAGGCTTTTCGGAGTAGCCTGCCATATTTTTTTCTTTTCTTTTTTTGGTTGAATTTTTTACTTTTTTCTTCTTCAAAATTCAAGATTGAAATACATTGTGATAATATTTTTATTAACATATTTATTTCAGTGTAATAAATAAAATGTAAATAATTATTTTATTATATTATTACATTTATAAAAAGATTAAAGCGTGATATTATGACAATCATTATAGTTGTTTTTAATACAAAAAACACTTATATATTATAAGGTATTATTGTTTATCATTTTATAAAAGTTACAGAAAGAGTGGTTATATATTTAATGGTTTATTTAATGGTTTACGTATATGAGTTTGTAAACGTTGCGAATGTCTTATACCATTGTAAATATACAAAGCTCAAAAAGTACAAAATGAAATATATGTATTATAACTCTGTAAATAGCCTATGTCAAATAAATTAAAGTTTCAAAACTCTCCTAACATCTTAAATATATGTAACTCAAAAAAGATAAAATATAATTTGAAAGCATGTACTATAACTTTATAATTAACCTTTGTCAAAATCAAATATCAAAGGCTATGTTGAACAAATGAAAGCTTGAGACAATGAATTAGTTATTATTTTTAGTCTCTTAAAGTTCTCTTAATCTCATTTTCTCTTAATAAAATTTAAAAATAAGCAGGTAGCCCGAACCTTGACTAGGCTAACCTAGCCCAAGCTTGATTATGGCATGGCCTTTATTGGATTGGGCTAAAAAGCTCCATATTTTATTCTAGTTCAAAATTTATAGCCCAAGTGTAACACCCCTACTTTTATATATTAAATTATTTTGTATATTTAAAAATTGTTTTTAAGTCATTAATGTATTTAGAACAATTAATAATAATTTTAGAAACTTTTTCTAGAATTTATTGAGATAATTTTTGTAAAATAACAAAAATACCCCTGATTGACTATAGGAACCAACCAGAGACTTTTTGACCTCAAAATTTTTTGAAAATTTTATATTAAGTATCTCTCATTATAAAAACTTTATTTTGAAAGAAAAGTAGTGAAAAATATAACAATCCTATTTCAATTCTTCCACTGTTTTTTTTAATATTTGACAATGCAATTCTGAAAAATCAGAATGAAATTTCAAAATTCTGACTCCCACCATTTTGCTCAAAATTTCAAGATCTATTTAATCATATTTTTAATAATTTTTCTGAGCTAGAGTCCAGAGAAATTAGAAAATGACAATTTTATTCCTATTTCTCAACATTAAGGACAGACATGAGGAAAAGTTTCAATTGACATTAAAATGTCAATTTGAGCTTGGAATTATGTCATATATATTAAAATATAATTTTGGAAATTTTTTGGGAATTTTCTGGAATTTATGTGTAAAATGACCAAAATGCCCCTAAGTGTCTAATAAGTCAGTCAGTACTAGTTTGACATCAAAAAAGGATGAAAATGGTAATTTTAGTTTATTTATGGGTAAAATATTTAATTTTATAATTTTTATAAAAATTTTGTTATTTATTGAATCAAAATAGATTTTCTAGCTTAAAAATACAAAATAAATACATATAATTTGAAATAAATTAATAAAAGTTAAAATTAATTATTAGAATTTTATTTTTGATGAAAAATAATTTATTTATCCAGTTTTACATTTAATTATATTTTTTTGATATTAAAAGCTATTTTTCAAGTTTAGGCTTTTTATCGATACCGGTTAATTCACCTACAGATCAAAATTGGCACATGGGAGCTTAGGACAGCTGGTGGAGCACGTCCCCAAGCCTAGGAGAGGTGATTCGACACCCTAAATGGTGTATGTGTCCCTAAGTGTGCATATTTGTCCCTAAATTTAAATTAAAAACAAATTTAAAACTTGATTTATTGCATAATGGCTTATGTCATTGGTGGACACCTAAGACCCATTCTTCTTCTATAAATAGCCCCTTCCTCCTTCAAATTTTCAGCATCTCCTCTCCCTCTCCCAAACTAGAGAGCTTATCTTTCTAAAGTTTTCTCTCTCTGAAATATTTTTATCTAGTTTTTATGTTAAAATTTTGCTAGTTTTCAATTAGTAGAATTTCTCTTCCTAAAAGCTTTGCACCAACAATTTTATCATCTTCATCAACTATCTTAGAGGTAATGGGGGGAGTGGGGTTGGTTCTAAATTATTGTCACTTTGCATGTTAGTAAGAAGGGTTTTCCCTAAACCCGTTTAGGATTAAGTTTTATTATTGTTTAATGTTAAACTTTAATTTTTGCAAAGTTGTTACTCTGCCCAAATTTAGATTATTAAATTATAATTACCAAATTGTTACTCTGCTTAAATTTAAATTATTAAATTTTACTTGCTAAGCTGTTACTTTGTTTTATTTTAGAAAATTAAAATGCATTTGCTAAGCTGTTACTTTGCTCAACTTTAGAAAATCAAAATGCATTTATTTAGTTATTATTTTGCCAAAATTTTAGTAATTAAATTATAATTACTATATTGTTATTCTGCTAAAATTTTATATAAGTACTAAATTGTTATTCTGTTAAAATTTTGGTATTATACAATTTCTGTAAAATAAGGCAGAAATGTTGATTGTACTGGTGCTCAAATTAAATGAAGCCAGGGAAACCTCTGCTTGAGAAGTTAGAAATTGATAGTTTAGTGAGTAATGAAAAGCAAGTGGCATCATGCTAAGGAAGTTACAGTTTGGTACGCCGAGGAATGAAAGGTGGGGACCCACTTGCGGAGGTATTGGGGGTAGGCATTGAGTGGTGAAGGTCCCAATGGCCAGGGTAGTGCCTTTGAGCTGGGATATTCGCTTGACCAAACTCGATAACCCCAATAACTACTCAGCATTCCAGGATTGGTTTGAGAGTATACCTCTATAAATGGATATCCTAACTGTTATTTTCCTCAATAATAATGAGGATTGTACCACGTGATGATGTTGAGAGAGGTATATGTATTTCCAGTCACTTCCTAGGTTTTGTTAAGAACTATTACCCACTAATGAGAAGTACAGATCCATACCTAATTAAGGGTAGTCTAATACAATTTAGAATGAACCTTAGGATCCCTTTTGTTGTCAGCTGTGTTTTATCTTTGTTTTATGGTAGATTTCTTACCATACATCTAAAAGTGATTTTAGAACAAAACACCTCACTCCATTATTTTCTTTTATGTATGATTGATTGTGATTATTGAAGACGACATTAACGCCTCGTGATGCTGAATACGAGTTAGAGGACATCTCCACGGGAGAGGACCTGAAGACCTATAGTATTTTATTTTTGTATGAGGGATAGGGTAGATGAACACTACTCTGTATAGGATTTTTTCGATGCACATATTGGGTTAGATAGTGTCTATCTTTAGATGTATTTTTTTAGTTTTTAGTATTATAAAACCATGATGTATAATTTTATGATATATATGTATATACAATCTTATCTTTTATCTTTTACTACCATTTCCAAATTCTATTACGTTTGAAATTTCTTTTAAAAATGAAAAAAAAATTACACATATTTTTTTATTTACTTAAACTTAATAACTAAATTAATATGAATTATACTTAATATGAATGAGTATTACACCAAGCCTATATGTTAGTGGGCAGGCTCAAGCCAGCCTGGCTAACTCGACCCAGTTTGACACTTGATAGTACATAACAATTAAACTCAAGGATTTTTACATTGTCAATTAATCGGAATTTATTCTAAATGATTTTTAAAATAGTTATTATAAAAGCTTACAAATTTATTATGCATGACAATGTGATTTGATAACAATTATATTATTAATATATTCTAATTAAATTCTTAAAACATTATGTTAAAAACTAATATAGTAATAATATAGAATATATTATTTATATTTATACAAATAAGTTAAGCTGATGACTTTTTAAATAACTTAAAATCTAAAAATAAGTAAATTCTAACCTATTTCAACTAAAATTAATTAATCTACACTCGGAAAGAAAAACATAAAAAAGAGAAGTATATATATAATAAGTAATAAAATATAACATAAAATAAATAAAAAATAAAAAATATCAATATCATTTAGATACATATTCTATGTTAGTTTTCATATATTATTACTCTTTAAAAATTCTTCATATGATGTATTCAATAAATAAATGAGTAAATTACATTAATACTTTAAAGATTTCGTCAAATTTCTTATAATTTATCTCATTTTTTTACTCTTACACTATTTTTTTAATTATTTGATGTTTTTTATATATTCTATTAACTCTTTTAATTATTTAAAAATATTATACGATATATCCCGGAGATTGTTTGTAAATGTACAATCTCAAAAAATGTGTCAATGTACTCTAAATAAATTAGACTTATCATGAATTTGAGGGGCGCTAGGGCTTAAGCCGTATTTCTGTTCCTAGCTTAACCCCTCCGGAAACCCTAGTATAACTAGAAGCAGTTCCTCAACGTTGCCTCTTTTATTTGTTTAAATTCAAATACCCCAGTTGCTGCCGTCGACGCCCACACACTCGTCGTTTTAGTCCAGGTCTCATTTCATGCTCATTATTTCGCACCCAAACTTTTGGTGTTGTTGTTCAATCTTGTCATTCCTCTACTCGAGGCCTTTGTCGTGCATGACTTTGTATTGACACAGTTGCGAATGTGATATTAGTTATGGCTCACGATTCAATTATAAAATAAGTAATTTGAAATTCTAGAATCGGAATAATTTCAATTTGAGGGATTATTATTATTATTGTTGTTGTTGTTATTATGTTTTTGTTCTGTTCAGTGCGAGATGGTGACTTGTGAGAACTTAAATTTCGTGGCAGAGAAATGAGGAAGAAAGTGGACGAGCGAATCAGAACTCTCATTGAAAATGGTGTCAAAACAAGGCATAGGTCCATGTTCGTCATCATCGGTGACAAGTCCCGTGACCAGGTCTTTTTGTAGTAGCCTTATAGTGATAGGATTCTCAGAATTTGAATCATTTTGGAAACTCCATTTAATGTCAAAGAAGTAGAGAGTAGTGCAATTTGAGTGCTAAGTGCAGTCTCTACTGTGTGCAGATTGTAAATCTTCATTACATGCTTAGCAAGGCGCATATTAAGTCCAGGCCAACTGTGTTATGGTGTTACAAGGACAAGCTTGAACTAAGCAGGTTCTGTATAAAATCGATGAAACTGTCTTGTGTGAATAGACTTTGATATGCTGCTGTATTGGTTTGTTTGAGTTATTATGGATGAGGCTTACATGAACTTGATTAAGATGATTATAAATGCACTAATGCAGTCACAAGAAGAAGCGTAGCAAGCAGATTAAAAAATTGATGCAGAGGGGTCTTTATGATCCAGAGAAAGGTGATTTGTTTGAATTGTTTGTGGCAAGTCGGGGATTAACTTACTGTTCATATAGGGATTCAGAAAGAATTCTTGGTAATACCTTTGGCATGTGTGTACTTCAGGTATCACACACTTCCTTCTAGCTCAATTTCTTGTGCAGTTGTGCTTTCTAGGCTGCCTTTCTCTTTCGTTTTTCCAAGATAAATCAATTTTGCCATCATCTTTCCCATTAGGATTTTGAGGCATTGACACCTAATCTCCTAGCAAGAACAATAGAGACAGTGGAGGGAGGAGGGTTGGTTGTTTTGCTGCTTCGTTCTCTATCCTCGCTGACCAGTCTGTACACCATGGTGATGGTACGAACATAGATTCATCAGAATTGATATTCTAGTTTTTTTTTTTTTTTTTTAATTTTCAATTCATTTGGTTAATTATAAGTGTTCTTTTAAGCTATAATTGTACTCCCTTCTTTTGTTGATATTTGAGCTCTGTGACCATGTGTTTGATTTCAGGATATTTATTTTGTTTTTTCTTTTCTGCATTGCATTTATTGGAGGTCATAGACTTTCATTAAGTATTAGACATCCTTCTCATAAAATCTGTTGTTTTATAAAAAAAGGGATATTGGTCATTATTTGAGGTAATTCTTTATCTGATAAGTAATAGCTTTCATGATATATTTGGAACCTTCTCAATTGGCATGAGAATATTTTATAACAGCAACAGACCAAAATACATCATCCAATGAAAGGGAAAAAAAGCTATATAAGTTTTAAATGTAAAAATGATTACAGAGATATCCAGGATTCACTTTGATGTTATAAGACGTGGGAGTGTTCAATTTTTGGGTGCTTCTGTTAGGAGGTAATAATCCTTGTTTTTCATTGTTTTTGGATGTTCTGGTTATTTCAAAAGATTGCTAAGAGGGTGGTTATTTCTCTGTAAGAAAAGAGGGTGGAGGTGTCATTGTCTCTTTTTGATCAAACTGTCTTTGCCTAGTATGTCATTGGGGGTCGTGGACAAGATTGAGAAATTTATGTGGGAATTATATGACCTGGGCTTGGGGATTGCAAGATGGCTAGCTGGGAGGTTTGTTGTAGGACTAAATGACTTAAAAGGACTGGAGCTTGATCTTGTTAATTTGGTGTTTAAGAAACAATTCTCTATTTAGTGGTAATTGTGGTTTCCTTTAGTTGGAAAATGTTGGAAAGCCGCCTTAATTGTGATCACCCCTAGCCCGCTATAGTTGCGGCCTTTTTGGGGGCTGCCTTAATTTAATTGTAGCTTCAAGGGTGATGGTTTAGTCCCACATCGACTAGAGATATGGCTTAAATAGAGCTTATAAAACTTGAGTAGTCCTCACCTTAGAAGCCGATTTTGTAGGGTTGAGTTGGGCCTTAAGTCCAAATTCTAAGATGGTATTAGAGCTTATCTTAGATCTATTGTTGGGCCACTTGCATTGTCACACTCCAGGCCAGTAGCCCTAGGCGTGAGGGGGAGTGTTGGAAAGCCGTGCTTAATTGTAGTTGCCCCTAGCCTGCCATAGTTGTGGCCTCTTTGGGGCTGCCTTAATTGCAGCTTCAAGGGTAGTAGTTCAGTCTCACATCGACTAGAGATATGATTTAAATAGAGCTTATAAAGCTTGGGTAGTCCTTACCTTACAAACTGGTTTTGTGGGGTTGAGTTAGGCCCTAAGCCCAAATTCTAAGAGAAAAGAATAATTAGAAGCAAGTTTTCATCAGAATTGTTAGGATACTGAATTTGTTATTAAAGATACAAACTAGAAATTCATCTTTGATATCCAGCATTTCAACTCTAGAGTTTAAGTAAACTAGTTGGCGGGTGGTTGTGATCTCAGACTCACAGACTCCTAAGTGTTTACTTATTTCTAATTATTACTGTGAGTGTTAGCTAGTGGTTTCTTTACATGTATTTGAAATGGATTTGATATCTCTCTTCAAGTTAATGCTCTTTATTATATTTGAGTTGTTTCCTTTATTTTCTTGTTTTATCTATTATTCTTATTGGAGGATTTCTTGTCCTTGTTAAAGTTATTTCTTTCCTTTTTCTTAATGGGTCTTGCTAATCAGTGCCCTAAGGGTACTGGTTAAGGAATCAGTAAGTAGAAAGTTTTTATTGGAAGTGTTGCATTGGAAATTATGGAAAAGTGCACTGCTACACTTTTCAATAAAAACTTTCTATTTTTGATTCCTTAACCAGAGCATTTTCCTTTCTTAATAAATTTGTTTTATATAAAAAAGATATCATAAATTTAACCATAACGTGATATCTAATTAGCCTACCTAAAGTTAAAAAATAAAATAAAAATTAAAGAATGGAAAGAACTACTATTAGATAATAGAATGAAAGAAACACAAGAAAAGAGGATTTCTTGTAAGAGAAACTGAAAACACAAAATCTAGAACAAGAAAGGCACATCAACTAAGTTAACTGGCTTCTATATATGTCTTCTCTAAATAGCCAGCATCTGAGCTCATGAGCTCCATAATGAGGCTAAGTAGACCTCTGTATCCCACAAAAAATATAAAGTTTATCCACGAAACTTCTAGCATTTCTGTCCATACGCAATCACCATATAACAAAAGTATACATTGCATGCCACCTTGAATGCATCTTTACTACTCCCCACCTTGGTAATTGTTTTCATCCTTTTGAATTATAAAATCACACATAGAAACAGATTTGTGGACCCCTAAAGTTCTTCCTATGAAGAACAACTTTTCTGCAAACATAAACTTACACTAACTTTGGTCCATTTCTTAACTAGAACAAATTCTCATTTTTGTTAAATCCCAAACCTATAACTGTTTTAAACTGCATATATCATGAAGGATAGATAGCCCTATATGTATGATTCAGGCTGCAGTAAAATAAATGTATTGTACGTGAGAAGTAAATATTGCCCCTAAAAATAATTATTTTTGTTGGGCCCCTAATAGAAATGATTGCATTGTTCTCATTCTCCAAGCCCTTTAAATGGAAGCCTGAAAACCAGAATTTTATGTTTCTATGGTTAAGTAGCTAAGGTCATTGCTTACAATACTACTATTCTGTTAAAAGTCTCATTAAATTCAACTTTCGTGTGGATCACTGATTGCAGGATGTCCATGATAGATTTCGAACTGAATCCCACTCTGAGGGTGCTGGGCGCTTTAATGAACGGTTCTTATTATCACTTGCTTCTTGCAAGGCATGCGTGGTCATGGATGATGAACTGAATATATTACCAATTTCATCTCACATAAGGTCTATTACCGCAGTTCCTGTTAAAGAGGTATTCTCATTACATCTTCAACAAAATATTTCTTTTTCCCTTTTCTTTTTTGATGGGGTTTGTGGATAGTTTTGGGTTTTAATGCATGAAAGACCTACTTTTAAAGTGAGCATAAGTGCAAAACGAATCATGTTTTTTCTTTTAAATATTCTCCCAGGTTTAACTCTGAGTTTAAATATGTAATGTGTCTTGAATCTTGATTGATGTTTCTGAAGATTATGGTGCAAACAGGTCCTTTTCTCTCCCTCGAGAATCTGGAGAGATAGTGTTCCCATATGTTTTGCTTTCAATATATGATATAGATGCTTCAGAATCTTGGTGATAGTTTAGAAGCATTTGATAACTTTGAATGTTAGGATATTTGTACTTGTAAAGATGGCGGGGAGAGATAATACAGAGAGGGAGATGGAATGTGTAAGAGACTAGAGAGAGTAATTCTTTAATGGGATGATCTGTATAGCACAACCTCTCTATGTATATAAACTACTAGTACTAGGTTAAGAATGCAGGACAATGCAGTATAAAGTACATATAGGCTCAGCCCACATACTCTCAAGTCTCAATAACTCTTAACAATACTGATTAATCTTCACTCTTGATCTTCCATTGGGATGCATTCCTCATACTTAGTGTCAGATGCTTACTCGTTATTGAAAACATTATAATGATAATTTTTGGAGTTATTATTTTCTATTTTGTGGTGTTGTAATTTTGCATATAGTTAGACATTTAGTAAATTTTGGTTTTTGTTGTCTTGATATTTGAATAACTGCTAGTCTTACACATCTAATTGTAGTGCATGGGCTTGCAATTTTTTTATTCATGTTACCAAAGCCATTTAAACTATATTGTAGGATTTTTTTTCTTCTCTCTTTCTTGGCAGCCAAGCAAGATGCTTGTTTCTTTAAAGTTTGGTGGGGTTCTATCACTTATATGTAATGCTTTGTCTCTGATTTGATGCTGTAGGACTCTGACAAACTCTCAGAAGCAGAACAGGACCTGAAGAACCTTAAAGAACAACTAAATGAAGATTTCCCTGTTGGGCCATTGATTAGGAAGTGTTGCACGTTGGACCAGGTAGGATTGTTTACCTCAACTTTGCATTTTCTACTTTGTCCAACCAAATTGGTTTTTGGGTGGTGGATGTGATCAAATTTTATATGATTTTTTTTAATACTTAATAGGGAAAAGCTGTTGTGACATTTCTTGATGCAATTTTGGACAAGAAACTTCGTAATACTGTTGCTTTATTGGCTGCTCGTGGCCGTGGCAAATCCGCTGCTCTTGGTTTATCAATTGCTGGAGCTATAGCTGTGGGGTACTGTGCCTTCTGGACATAGATATATTCATATGGATAGTTACAACAATTTTTTTAGTATCTTATATAAGAAAAGCATCTGTGTAGGTATTCAAATATCTTTGTGACTGCACCCAGCCCTGAGAATTTGAAAACCTTGTTTGAATTTATATGCAAAGGTTTTGATGCTCTTGACTACAAGGTACTAGTTCTCTCCCTTATTGACAGCTATAACCATTATTGGTTAATTAATATGGATTTAGTCGCAAAAGTTCTAAAGATGGTGACTGGACATTTTAATTAAGTAAGCAAAATTTCCAAGGATGACAATTGGGCAATTTAACGTTAGTCATTAAGTAACCACTGGCATTTACATTTGATTTCTCTATGGTTCATTACCCATCTAAATCATAATGTAATGCGTATTTGGATTAATTTATCTGCTCAAAAGTAAAGTTAAAAAAGGGAGACCCAGTACATGAGGCTCAAAAGTGAAGTTAGAACACTAGAGTTGCCTTACCAAACATACCAGCTTCTTTACAGACAGCTTTTATCCTTAAAAGAAGCTTTTCATCATAATTTAATCTTTTCCAAAATACACTTTTAAGATTGCTACTGTTTCCAATGTCAATAGGAACATATTAATTTTGATGAGGTGAAAAGTGTGAATCCGGAGTTCAAGAAAGCTACTGTAAGGATCAATATTTACAAGCACCACAGACAGACAATTCAGGTAAGTTCATTGAACCTTCTGCATTAATACTGTTAAGGGAACTTACTGTTGCTGTGAGGTTACAAGTAAATGTAATTCTGGACTTATTTTTCATCTTGATTTCTATCAGTATATACTGCCACATGAGCATGAAAAGCTTTCACAAGTTGAACTGTTAGTTGTTGATGAAGCAGCTGCTATTCCACTGCCAGTGGTGAAGTCTTTACTGGGCCCATATCTGGTCTTCCTGTCATCTACTGTTAATGGGTATGAATAATGTTTATCTTTGGTGAAATTTTCCATATATCATGCCAAATGGATTTTTTTTTTGTAAACAATTATCAATCCTTTTGAACTATTAGTCGTTTCCTTCCTTTCCTTAGTCAATTTTATGTCTTCTCAGTTAATAGAGTTTAACTTGATGTGGCTTAATTACTTACCTTTTTTTTGTAACTCATTGAAAGTTATGAAGGTACTGGACGCTCTTTGTCACTAAAACTTTTGCAGCAATTGGAAGAGCAAAGCCACGTGTCTGCTAAGAGCACAAAGGACACTGGTACTTATTTACGCTTCTGGCTTTTAGAAGTCAATTTAAATAAATAATGTGCATGTCATGCATGATTGGATTATGAAATTAAGGTCATTGGTTTTCAATGATCCATTAAATGATTGTAATACAATTTTTTTCAAGGTACGTGTGCATAATTGCTAAATCTTGAGTTACATGTTTCAGGTCGTCTGTTTAAGAGAATAGAACTAAGTGAATCCATCAGATATGCTTCTGGGGATCCCATTGAAAGCTGGCTTAACACTCTACTCTGCTTAGATGTTTCAAATGCCATCCCTAATCTTAGCAGGTTATATAGAGCTTATTTCATATTTCCTTGGAAAATGAGACCATTTTTGTCTATCTCCATTTACTCTTTTTCTCCTGAAATCAGGTTACCTCCACCCAGTGAGTGTGATTTATACTATGTTAATCGGGATACCCTCTTCTCCTATCACAGAGATAGTGAATTATTTTTGCAGGTAGAATCAGTTTATCTGATTATGTAGGGTGGCTTGTGATTGATATTTTCATGTGTTCAAATGCTGTACTAAAATATTGTATTATTGCAGCGAATGATGGCCTTATATGTTGCATCTCATTACAAGAATTCTCCAAATGATTTGCAACTGATGGCGGATGCTCCAGCACACCACTTATTTGTACTACTTGGTATACTTGATTTTCTTTCTAGTTATTCTTCTTTCGTTCTTCTTTTTAAATTAACATGACTTGAATTAGTCTTGTAATAGTATTTTTATCACAGGACCTGTTGATGAATCAAAGAATCAACTTCCTGATATTTTGTGTGTCATTCAGGTTTGCATCTTTGGTATAGATCACCCTATTTTTCTGCTGCATTTTTGCATATGGCCTGTCTCATTGGATTCCATGACTGGGCTTGCCTTCTCTATTCTGACAGAACCCGTTATGTCCAATTTTCTCATCACTTGTTGTCTCTTGTCATATGTTTGCTGATACCAATTAATGATAATTTTTGTTTTGTTTTGTTTTTTTCTCACTGCTTGATTATGATGCGGGAAATTATTGATTTGTTTGTTGTGATGTGACCAATTACTGAAGCAACAACCATATATCATACTGTGGAAGCTGTAGGAAACAGTTATTTTGATACTGATATTATCTACAGACTGGGACACTATCTTATATTGGTTTAGAATGCTTGAAGATTGGGGTTCTATTTGTTTAAATATTGATGCTTGATAGCGCTTGTCAGTTTTTTAATCAGATATGTGAAGCTGCTGTATATGCTTATGAGTTCTGATTTTTCTTTTATGTCTCTGCTTTATCACGCTGTTCAAAATTTGTAATTGGAGCACTACTTAAAGTATTTCAATTTTATGGTGGTTGCATGATTTCCTTCATTCAACTGAAACTTTTGCCCCCGCCCCCTACCCCCCCCCTTTTTTTTTTATTTTGTTTTATGTTAGCTTTAAATTTGTAATTTGTTATTATTTATGGTTATACTACAGATGGTTATGTTTATTATCCCCTCTTCTGCTTGTCTTTTCTTTGTGACTTGACTTCCCATATTTCATAACTTTGATTTACAGGTTTGCCTTGAGGGGCAGATTTCTCGCAAGTCAGCAATCCAAAGTTTGAGTGATGGTCATCAACCTTTTGGAGATCAAATACCATGGAAATTCTGTGAGCAATTCCGAGATACAGTATTTCCCTCACTTTCAGGTGTTCGTATTGTACGCATAGCGACACACCCAAGTGCCATGAGGGTAACTTTTATATTTTGCTCTGGCATATGGTTTAACCAGATTCCTCCAAAGTTGTAACATCTTTCTTTAATTTCAGCTTGGATATGGTTCACAAGCAGTTGAACTTTTAATGCGGTGAGTGCATGGTTGCTTTCTTGTTTCAATTGGAGTAATGTTTATTTTATCTTTTCTTTTTACACAAAGTTCCATGAGCATTGAATGTTCTTCAAAAGTTTTAAATTTAATATTTGATTTGGTTTGGGAGGAGCTTTGGTTCAACAATGTGATAGAAAATATCTCTGATATTTGTGTGTATAGTCAATTATTGCTCTAATCAAGGTGCTTACTTACGAGTTGATTCTTCTTGTTATTAGGATTTTAATTATTGTAATTAATGCAGTATTAGTATAAAACTATAAATATGTTCCTGTGTGATCTGATCTGATTACACAAAATTCCAGCATACTCTCTGCTTTCTAGTGTAAGCCCACTGCCTTACGACCTGGTGGCCATAGATTCTAGTAACAGAAACAGCCTCTATGTTTGTGGGCTAAGCCTATGCACTTCTTACCCTCCTAGACCCCACAATGGTGGGAGCATCATGCATAGGGCTGCCAAAAAAATGATTTGGCTTGTGTATGAATTGTCCTGTTCATTAAAACTTTGCTTTAAGAGATGCTGTAATTTGGCGCTCATTATAGTCTTTTATATATGCCAAAATGTTAAATGCAAAACATCATCAATTAATCATTTACGTCACTGTCTGCAGTTACTATGAAGGGCAACTTACTAGTATTTCTGAGATTGATGTTGAAGATGAAGTGCAGGCTCCACGAGTTAGAGTTACAGAAGCTGCAGAGAAGGTATGTAACTGCTAGAAGTCCCTTTTTGAATAGTTTTAGTTAGTTGTGTTCATTAAAGTCTCTGAAAGTTATGTATATCATAATGGTATTGGAACTATCTAGGAGTCAAGCTGATTGGCACTGGTAATACCAAGATTCAACCAGTAAAGACAGCACTTTCATAATTTTGAGAAAATGTCATTGGTCTTAATTATGTCCTAAAAAAGGACTTAACCTTAGAGGAGGCTTTGGAATTCCAGATAGTTTTATAAGATGAATGAGACTCCAATTCAACAAATGTGTTAGGAATTGGAAGATTTGCATGAAATTTCCTCGGAAGGATCAAGAGACCAAAACCTTCTATCTGGGCTGGAGGACAGAATCAAGGAAACCCCAGACAGTCTCGGTTGGGAGGATTCCCTATCATCTGAGCTATGAAAAAAATGAAAATCCCCTAAAGATTGGATTTTTTAATTTAAATTCAAATTTATGGATAAACTGCTGAAGCTATTATGTGATTTTCCTAGTTATGGTTGTACAATCTCGTTATTTAGATTCAGCAGAGCAGTGGAATTTGGTGAATCAGTTCTTTGATTTAATTCAATTCCCAGTAAAATAAAAAAGGATTACCAGTTCACCAGTCTACCACCAATTTGGAGTATAGGTCAGGTCCAATGTATCACAACCTTGCCCTAGTGAGTGGAGAGGCTGCTTTTGCAACCATAACTTGTGGCCAAGTCTCAATGCAACAACATTGTTATGCCTAGGCTCACCCTCATAATTCAGTAATATAGTAACATGGAGTTTGTTTGGTTCTTCAATTTTTTTTATGCTGCTTTATTGGGCTTTTCAAGCAGCTTTGCCATACACTGGCCAGCTATTGTAACTATGGGCTTTTTTATATGGGAGATTATATTCTCTTGCTCTTGATAAAATAAATAAGTGATTTGATGACTGTTGTCATTTGATCCTGTCTGCATAAACTATGGAGCTAATCTCTTGTTTCTAGCATTTATGGTGTCTCATGTGGAATATATCTTTCAATTGTATATTCTATTTTTTTTTCAAAGAAAGATGATGTCATAATTTCTTGCTTCTCTCACTGGCTTCGTTTTGATTTCATGGAGAAAGATAAACATTACTTTTAGACAGGTCCTTGCCTTCGCATGTGAGCACTTCTCTAATAATTGGTTTCTTTTAGATATTAATGACTGTTTTCAAACATATAGTGCAGACTGCAGTTTGAGCAGGAATGGCAAGCTATATTTGATTTGTTATTTTCTTTGCCTTTTGACTATCAATTTATGTTTATCTTTTTCAAATATACTTTACCTTTTTCATGATACTACCATGGAATATGTATTCAGGTTTCACTACTTGAAGAAAATATAATACCTAGAACGGATCTTCCTCATTTGCTAGTACATCTGCGTGAAAGGCGGCCAGAGAAGCTCCATTACATTGGTGTCTCCTTTGGGCTAACTTTGGACCTTTTTCGCTTTTGGAGGAAACATAAATTTGCTCCTTTCTACATTGGCCAGATTCCAGTTAAGCTTATTTTTTCTTAAGCAGTAGATAAGACTGAATTTATTTTTACAAGTAATTAACATGTTTCTTCAACTTGATAGAATACTGTGACTGGTGAGCATACATGCATGATCCTGAAACCCTTAAACAATGATGAAATTGAAGCTGATGGATCAAATCAGTTGGGCTTTTTTGGTCCATTTTACCAAGGTGGATTCATCTTTGCTGTTATGATCTTTGTGTTTGATATTTATGATTCATTTTGTTAATGGTTGATGGTTTAGTTCGCTACTTGTAGATTTTAGACAAAGATTTGCTAAACTTCTTGCTTCCACTTTTCGTGGCATGGAATACAAGCTTGCTTTGAGGTTAGTATTAAGAATTTAGTAGTTCATTGTTCTAAATTCGTAGATAGTGCTGTGGATATTTTGGAGTTCATTGAATTCTAGGGAACTAGGGTTCTGTGATATTGATAAATAAGATTTTCACATCTTTATTTTTTCATTTTGAGATGAAGTGCAAAGCAAAGGAGTATTTATGCTCTTAAAAGAAAACCAAACAGACAAAACAAAAGACTGAAAGAAAAAGAACTTAATTTTTCATTTTCGGTGTGTTTAGAATACAAGCTCTAATCCCCTTTTTATAGGCTTAGTGGCTAATGCTATTAAGGGAAACAGGAAAACTAACATAAAAAAGGAAATAGGAAAAATATCAAAGATACAATGATAGGACACGACCAATTATTAAGAAGGTTTATGAGAGAAGAAAAAGGAGAGGACAGGGGAATATAAATTAGATTCTGTCTGTTGTAATCCTAACTAACTATCAGAATAGAAATTAGTTAGTTAGTAGGGAGGGGTGACAGAGGAAATAAATAGGCAGGATTACTCAAAAGGGGGCCACTTTTTGTAAGAAAGGAACCTTGGGAGTAGGCTGAGCTACTCGAATTCTCTCAGCATTTCTTGATACTTTTCTATTCTGTTCTCTATTCTGATCTCTTCTGCATTAGGGGGGTTAGAATTGAGATTTATTCAATAAAGAATTCTATTTTTCACATTCTTGGATACTGTTCCTAACATACAATGAGATATTTATCAAATCCTAATAATTTCAAAGATATTTACTACACTCTCACTCAAGTTGGTAAATGGATATCAATCATTCCCAACTTGCTAGTAACTAGCAATTGAAGTCCCAAAGGGATGTAAGCTGTAGTTATAAGACGGCATCTATTAGCGAATATTTTAAAAACTCTAGGCCTTTAGAATTTCTTGAACTCTGTAGGATATACATCCCTCATTTATATCTCTATTTTTCTAAATGCTTATTATAATGATAATTTATCCAGCATAATAGATCCAAAAATCAATTTCAAGGACCAAGACCCTACGGAGACTACATCTGACAAATATCTGCAGTCAGTCAGAGAATATTTATCACCACATGATATGAAGCGATTAGAGGCTTATGTCGACAACCTTGCTGACTTTCATTTGGTAAGAGCTCAAGTGATGGATATGATACTGATCAGTTTTTCTAGATGATTTCTAGATGATGACATATCTAATGTTTTTTTGGTAATTGAAAATTGTCGTTCTCTACTCCTAATGGTTCTCATTTCCTTGGTAAAAGCGTAAAAGGTGATTCCCTTCAATTTTTAAAGTAGAAGTCCATCTTGCTCCCACCCCACCCACCCCACCCAAAAGGTGCCCTAATTTTTTTTGCCCAACATAAAGGTACAATAGGAACTTAAAATGATAAATGGAAATTAATATATTTTTACCTAATGTTATTGTTTAATTTGACATGGTTGTTGACTCAAGTGAGTAATAATTTTTGGTTGGACAAACTGCAGTGGCCAGACAAATTAAATCAACATTTACGTGAGTTTGCATGACATGGATGATCATCAATATGTGAGAATTGTGATGACCAAATTAAATGGCATTTTAAAATGGTTCAGTGTGGTGAACTGATGTAACTTAAAACATCTTGCACTATGTCACTGCTGAAGTTGTGATGTAACTGTGCCAAGCTTAGTCCATTGAAATGACATAATTCTGAATATCTGTTTAAGAAATTTGGAGTGCTTTTAAGTTTGATCTTGACCCTTTTTCCTTTTGACAGATTTTAGATTTGGTTCCAACCCTTACACATCTGTACTTCCAAGAAAAGCTGCCAGTTACATTGTCGTATGCTCAAGCTTCTGTGTTACTCTGCATCGGTCTGCAGAATCAGAACATTTCGTACATTGAGGTCTGTTACAACTTATTAATATGTTTAGTTGAAATATTACACTCGGATGACTAGTTAGCACCTGATGCCTTGTAGATCTAAACGATAAAGGATAACTTAAAGCTGAATCTTATTAATTTATATGCAGTGTTAGTGTAATTTTTTTTATACAGACATCCAATAGGAATTCACTTTGCTGCGACGTTATATTAATGAATAGGATGATGTGGCAATAGGATGAATTCCTGTTGAATGTCCGTGTAAAAAAGTTTAACATTGATTGTGCATATAAATTAAATTCAATCCTATTACCAGATATACATCAACAAAAACCTTATCTCACTAGGTGAGGTCGGCTACATGGACCACATGTTCTAGAAAATTTCTAAAGTATCCTCTGCATTCTTTTGAAATTTGTTATCATATATTGGTCAACTTATCATGATACACATTCTCTATCAAGTCAACAAATCAGTCTAAAGTCTAAACTCTAAAATTCATTGCTTGATTTTGTTTGAGGTTTGAGTAGTTTTCCTGTTTGATGTCTTCCACCATTGGTGCCTTTTCAAAATGATGGAATCGCACTCTCTTATATGCCTTTTTTTTTTTTAACAGGAACAAACAAAGTTGGAAAGGCAACAAATATTGTCTCTATTTATAAAGGTTATGAAGAAGTTCTACAAATATCTATATGGCCTTGCATCCAAGGAGATTGAATCAACCTTGCCAAGACTGAAAGAAGTAAGTTTCTTAATGACAATTTACCTTTTGTATTCCATGGCACGCTTTCACTAGAATTCATAGAAAAACTTGGTTAGTGAACTCATACACTTTTGCTGTGGTGTGTTTGGGAACGCAAGTTCTAATGTGTGGCTCTTTTTTTATCATTCACTAATCTTGCGCCTCTTCTTTTTCCCTTTTTTTCTGGGTTATGTTCTATTTTGTCCTTAGATTGTCATGGAACCTCACACAGTCTCTCTGGACGAAGATCTCAACAACGCAGCTAAACAAGTTGATGTATGTGTCTTCATTTTTTTTTTTTTCATGATCCCTACCCAAATCCCATCCTTGCTTGTTTTCACCTCCAGTTTTCATAGCTCATCTTAAATGATTGTCAATGGATAGGATGACATGAAATCAAAAGCAGAAGCACTCTTTACTCCTGAATTGCTCCAGCAGTATGCCATTGAAGATGGAGGAGAATCTGGCTTTGAGAATATTTTACAAAATAATGGTGGAAAAATACCCACAGGGGGTCTTATTAGCGTGAAATCCAGTAGGAGTGTAGTCAAGCCTGAAAAGGAGAAGGGAAGTCATAAGAGTGACAAAAAGAGGAGTAAAGATAGCGACCATAAATCAAGCAAAAGGAAAAGATCTTGAATTGATCATGAGAAGAACCATCCAAGATAAAACTATGATGATTTTGGATATTGTTGGTCCTGGAGTCAGAACAGCGATAGAAGAGCAAAGTAAACGTCAAAATTGAAGGGCGACGGGAATCCACTGACAAGAAGCTCAGTTCATGTCCTGGACCCCTCCTGTGCCAGACTGAAATCTTTTTCAGAAATTTCAAGTGCTGGATTTTGTATTGTTGCTGCTATGCTTTGATTCTATTTTTTTCCTTTTTTTGTTGTTGATGTTTTAACGGAAATTAGCGGGCAACATTACTGCATTACTATAAATGCGACTGCTGCATAGAAATATATGTATGATACCATTTTACCAACCTTCTTTAGAGGATGACCACAATTTCCATTTTTTTCTCCTTTTTGTGGACAACTATATCAGTGCTACATGCGCGTTTTGCCAAGAAAATACATCTTATAGGAGACTGATCTGACGGTCTATTAATATTTAGAGTTTTGTGATCAATGATACGATACTATTGAGTATTGAGGTGTTTCACTTGACATTGCAGAGTATGGAGTGTCAATACGTGTGACAATTTTAAGTGTAAGCAGGATTGAATTGACCCACTAACCTGATTGATCCAATCCGAAGTCAAAACAGATTCGAGAGGTGAGAAATTAATTAAACTGGTCTTTTAAAGTTTGGTTGATTCTCGGATTAAAAAAATGAAAGCTCAAAAAATCTGAGTCAACACTTTTTTTTTTTTTTTTCTACTTTTTAATATTTTTCTAGATAAATTTTGTTTTAAAATACATATATTCTAACTCGATGATCGAACCTTGAGAATTTTATTAAGCTATCGAACCCCAACAAATACAAACCATTTTTTTTTTTTTAATTCATACATTGACATTGACAAACAACGGAACCAATCAACTTGCTTTGAATATTGAATCTGGAGATGTGCTGAACGTAATCAGATTGAGAATATTAATAATTCTAATGAATTTTAGGCACATAATCAGACAGGCATCTAATTTGGTTCTTCAATTTGGACTGTAGTATGTAAACTTGAACCCTCCGGAATTCCCAAGGGAGGATCTATGCATGAACAATTATCTACAGTATATAACTCCCACTCTTTAATTTCACATTTGTCTAGTGCAGCAACAATCTTTGTCCTCTCTTTGTCATTTGGAAATGCTCCATCTGGACTAACAAGTACTGCCCCAGTATAAGACTGTCCTGCAACTCTAGCAGCTCCATGATAGTGGAACAAACCCCAACTAAGATCATCAGCTACATCCACAATTGTCCAAAACTCATTTGAAACAACTCCATTATCTAATACACTGAAATAGAATGTAGCAGGCACCTTGCCTCTTTTGACCCTATATTTTCTCCTCCTCCAGACCATTTGGCCTTCCAATGTTTTTACCTGGAATACTGGTTCATACCAAAATGACCCTTTTGCCTTTCCCCTATAGAATAGCTGGTACTGGCATGGAAATTGATCATATGCTGGGTTCTGCCCTGCTACAACACGCCAGCTCCATTGCAAACTTCCCAACCAACCAACAAATAAATCCTCTGCCATTTCATAACTTAAGTTCTGCCCCCGAAACTTGATCATTGGAGGCACATATGGCTTGTCAGGGACTTCTGCGTCCAACTCAAGACAGTTGTTTTTCTGTAATACACATAGTGAAAAGGCTTCTAGATTTGCACTTTCATATGAAGCAATACATCGGTAGTTGCAAACTTGATCAACAGGACTACACCGATTCAAGCATTGAAGAGCTTTTCTACAGTTGGGATCCAACAAGCAATTAAGTACCTGACGACCGCAGTTCCTCAGCATACAGTTTAGGGGAGAAAAACCTTTAGCTCTCAAGTTCTTCAATACTGGAACCGGCCTTATATAGGCATTGATTAGTACCAGCAAACAGAACCTTATATCATCAGAATTATGTCGATCCCACGCTTCAGATACAGTTTGCACTAGTTCATATGATTCTTTAGCTTTATCAGATTCAGAATTTCCAAAAAAATTTCCAAATAAACTTCCTCTCACTTCACTGGGAACATCATAGCCTCCTAATTTGTTCTTCAAATCTGGTGAAGAGTCGAGGCATATCACATTTTCAATAGTTTTGCCTTTGATATTAATCCACTTAACAGATTCCTTCCTTGTAACAGCAACAACCACCAATATATCAGCATTCAGTAATTCTCTCAGGAGTCTCATGGACATTTCTCCATTAGATATAATACATTCATCAGTAAATACAAGAAGTTCATACCCTTCATCAACCCATTTCAATCTCTTTGCCTGGTAAAAGGGAATATTAATGACACTGGACCGAATCAAAAAATTAATCACCCTATTCATATAAGAAATATTATGACAAACATACTACAGGTGTAGTAAGACACATCACTCGAAGATATAAAAGATTTCTGTCACAGATCTGAAAACATTCTAACTAAAGGCAAAAGCTGCATGCTATCCGGCCAAATTTGAAAGCAACAAGTTGTAATAACAATATCACAAGCACAAAAGCACAATTTTATATCTATATACATTGTACCTAAATCCATGATTAAATCAAGCAAAATATGAAGTCGTGGAAAAGGGTAAAAATCCTCCACTTTACACATACCTTTATTCTATTTTGTTGGGCTAAAACAAAAGCCAGTGACATTACATAACAATAAATTAACAACAATGCCATTATCTTCATTCTTTTGGAACTCCATGACTCTGTTTTTTTTGTCCTGTAGTCCATGTAAACAGGATTTGATCTGTTATCAGTATTTATGTGAAGATCTCTTTTTCAATTCTTAACTCGTCCTTTGGAAAAGGGATATTTTCAATTATGATAAACCTCTAAGGTCAAGACTTTTTAATTGGACTGCAGTGCTTAATAGGAATGACATGTTAAAGGTTCATTTTGAAGGCCACCAAAGGCTGATTCCTTGATACGTTTGGTGCAAGCTTTGAAGAGTATTGGGTGCACCATAGGTCCTTGGACCAGATTTTGTGGGGTGGCTTTACTGATTTTGGTAAAGGAAAAGAAGCCAAATTTTTGTGGCAATGTGCTATCTATGTTACACTTGGTTGCATTTTGCTTGAGTTTAACTCTCAAATCTTTGAGGAGATTTCTTTGGAACTCGATTCAGCATAAGATTAGGCTATTGGCTTCCATTTGGTGTAAAGCACTCGACCTTTTCAAAGGGGTTTCCCTTACAGATATGTTGAGGGATCAGGCAGCTTTGCTTCAATGATGTTTTCTTTCTTCTTTGTTATAAGTGTGTTCTAATGAATCAGTGTAATTCAAACAAAACCCATGAGAGGCTAAAGTAAATTACTCAGAAACTTAGGAAATTATCATGTGTGCCCCAAATGTTCACTCAATGCACATTATTTCCTCCCCTTTCTCCTCCTCCACAAACAGTTCCACTCCCACACAGGCTCACATTTGCTAAATACTCAAACAGCTTTCTCTTATTCAATTCATCAACAAATGTCCACTGTAAGCATCGCAGTTCTCTCTCAAAACAAATTCCCGAAATATTAATTTAAGCACGAAACAAAAACCCTTAGAACACGTGGCTATCAATCATCCACAAGACGTTTTGCACTGTTGTCATGCACTAAAAAAGTAAATACAAAAAAACAAAAGATAAATTAACATTTGGATCCATAAAAACGGATGTTGCAGGCATAATAAACAATTCACTTATTAAACTGCTACAGTACTACTCAAACTCATTGAATTTAATAATAAGTGAAAGAAATAAATAAAGAAAAGAAAAAGTTGTATAGGCGGGGAGTGAGGGAGAGGGTACGTAACAGTGTGAAGCATGATTTGTTCCCAGGATGCAGACTGGAGAGGGCTGGCAGCTCCGTGGCCGACGACAGCCACCATCCTCACCGGCGGCGCGGGTGGCTGTTCCGCCGTGACGGCGGAGAAGACGGTTGTCGGAGGGCGAAAGCGAGAGTGAGTGTGTGGAGAGGGAAAATAAAGAGAGGTTTGGGTATGGGCATGAGGGTGAAAAGGAAAAGTGAAAGAGGTAGCAGTAACAGATAAAGCGTGATGGAGAAAACCGATTGTTGGAACATTTAGTTGCAGACTCTTAGACATAACGGGATTCTTCTGTGTCTGACAAAAACACACGGTGAGAGTGAGTCCACAACACAACAGTAACATTAACATTAACCAACCATTGCATTCGTAACCAGGAGTGGCTTAGCTGCTACCTATCACAAAACTCTTTCTTCCTTACTCCTCCAGAAACCGTCAGTTGTGAGAATTTTATTTGTTCAGGTTAGATTGAAAATTTAATCACATACACTTACTCTATTTTTCGGTATAGTTTCTATTTTCAAAAACTTCTCTCTAAAAATATTATAGATTAATTCGTACCGTTTATCAACATTACAACGGTATTATTACAGTATTTTTTTTTTATATAGGGCATAAATTGATAATATGTGTTTTAACTTTACGAATCAAAATATAGATATTTTTTTCAAACAAATTTAAAATGAAGTATAAATTGGTCTGAGTGTGTTTAGAAGAACTTATTTATAATTTATTTAAATTTATTTTATGACAGAAATATTTGTACAAGTGTTTGAGAAAACTAATAAAAATAGTTTATGCTATCTTTATAAGTTATTTTCAACTTATTTTCATAAGCTTTTCAAAATAGCTTATGAAAACAAATTATAATTTATATGAAAGTAGTTTTATTCTATTTCTTTCTCAATTGGAAAAATAACTTATACACGAGTGTTTGTTTCCTCTGTTCCTTTTTAATTGTAGGTTTTTTAGAATATTTTTATTTTTATTTATCTGTCGTTTTCAAATTTCAAGATAACATTAATTATTTTTTTGTCAATTATATCTTACTTCCCACCTAATTTTTAATTAATTTACACATTTATAACTAGTATGCATGTATTGTAGAGTAGAAATGAAAAAGGGTACAATAAAAAACTTTAAAATTATTTTATAAAAAATAAGAAAATTTATTGCATTTCTTGATTTACATATAAAAACCTTAAACGACACTTAAAAAGAACGGATGTATTATATGATAAGCACTTAATTAAGTTGTTTATCCAAACGAACGTATAAACTAAACGAAAAATATTGTAATAACTAAATCTAACATAGTTGTGATATCAACAAACAATAACACTATTTTGAAATTTATTTTTTTTCATGTAAAGATAAAATGTAAAAAAAAATTATATAAGAATTAAAATGAAAAAAATATTGTATAAGATATGAGATTTTTTTTTATTGAATAATTTCTTTGTTATTCATTTTTATACTTTTTTTTAAAATATATTTAATAATAGACATAATTATTTACTCGTACTTAATTAGTTTTGATTATTATGACAAATTGATTCTTTTTTCTTTTGAGAAATTAGTTCGGGTATTTTAAGCATGTTTTTGTACCTTTTGAATTACCCCATAAATTAATTATTTTCAGTAATTCAATTATTCCAAAGGAGAAACAAATAAGTTGTTTGAAAATGAATTCTCTTATTATGTACATAATAAAATATATTTAAATTTTATATCTGTTACCAAAAGAATAAAAACTTGACTCGTTTACCCCCCATCAAATAATACACCAAATGAATCCCCTACTAAAATTTTACAAAAGAAAATTATATTTAAATTGCCTTAAAACACTATTTCAAACACGACATTTGAAAAATCTCCTTTTCCTCTACTACAAATCTCCATAACGTCATTTAACACCACCTCCCACGATACGAAGTACTAGACAATTTTCATCAACTTCGTATTCAGAATGTTACCAAATAAGAAAAAAAATGGATTCTTTTAGAACATTGCGGATGTAAGTTTATATCTAAAGAAATAACTTCAACTTGCTTTCTAGTGGGCAGTCATCATCCTTCTAGCATTATACCTCCGCCAAAGAATAACAATTTGAACTACTTGGCATAGCACTCGGTCTAAAAATCCAAAAAGGTGAATCTGTAAACTTGCATGTTCGTATACATAAAAGATTATGCAACAAAATCAGACACTTGATCGCGTACTTCTTTTGGGGTATATGGAACACTTTCGTTTTAAATACGGTAGGATTGCTGCCTGGGTCGCAGAATTTCAATTAATCGATGGATGGGATCCAAATTGGGAACAGCCATAATATCAATAAGAATAAATACTTGGGAAACAACGAGATAGAAGAAAAAAATTAGAAAAATTGATAGCCTCAACTTCCAGTTTAACATGGAATTTGAAATACAAAGACCTTGAAAAAACTCAAGAATCTTCAAACTGGTATTAACGTTGCACTTCAAACCAAGTGGTGTCTACTTATTGAATAAACACAGCTTCATCATCATCCAAATGCAATAATTTCTAATGGATGCAAACATCTTGAAGACACTTTAAAGGAAGTTTCTGATGTCCAAAGTTTTGACATCCACCGATTCAGGCTCATCCTTGAATTCCTCCCTACAATGGCAAACAGACAAGGCAAAATAAATCCTACTTTTGTTTAAAATTTCTGTCCTACTGCACATAGAGACGTGTAAAAAGTATTTCTAACAGTAGAGGAGAAAATAAAAGTCCAAGTTCCAACGTATATTTGGTCACCATGTCATATTCATATGTTCAAAGTTTAAAAGTCATAAACGTACAATGCTAGGAGAGGCCAAGTATCACCATTCCACATGGCTGTCTTTGGACGATGGAGTTAAAATTAAGCAGAAAATAAAAGGTAAGTATCATGTGCTTATATCAATGGTGTTCTGTGTCCAAAAGCATTAACAAGAATTGGGAAGATGGTGAAAAAATACAACAGCGAGAAATGATAAGTAATACCTCTTCTTTTGAGTTTCCATTGCCTCAAGAGCATCCTTTTTCAGCTCCTCCAGTTGTGCCTTGGCTATTTTAAGTTCTAGCTCCTCTTCGTATTTTGGTAGATCTTCCTTTCGAATTCCAAGTCTAAGGTGGCACCACCATAGGTGGAAAAAAAGAAGAAAAAGAAAGTAATTACATCCCAATAATTTATTGTGCTCAGCTGAAGAAAACAAAACACCTCAGAATCCTCACTAACAAATTAGAAATTTAAACAACCAAATGGAATATCCAACCAAAAAAAGTAAACCAATTGACAACCAACAAAGAATAAACTATTCAATTCCCTAACAAGTAAACAATGTGATGCAAGGCTCAATGCTTTTAAAAAGAACAAAAACAACATAAAACTTTGAAAATTAGATATGTTAACTGGAATCTTCCTTCTACTCAAAGTAAAATTTCCTCCTCTATATTTTATAGCAAAAATTCCTTATCCTATACACCATCTAATGAAATGAGTACTTTACCATATAATGAGGGGGTAAATGCCACTCAACCATATTAAAATATTTATAAAATCACCAACAATTAGAACTAATCCCATGCTCACATTCCATGACAATAAGTGAAATAAAATAATCACAGATGAAAGCTTCAAAAGCTTGAATCTAGATGTCACTTATTATTAGCCCAAACCAACATATCAAAAAGATATCCAGGGATATGAACTTACTTCTTATTAATCTTATCAAACTCTGCCAAGAGAAGGTCCATTCCTTTCTTATCATTTCTCAGTAAAGGTTTTTTTAACTCCTTCTCAACTTTGTCCAATGCATCTATCATCATAGCCTCTGCCCCAAGATCATCTGTAAGACCTCTCCTGTAGAAAAAATGAACACATTATACACATAAATATATGAGCTCATCAGCTCATGTAACAAGAACCCAAGACATTCTGAAGCAAGGGATGTTTGTGTCACATGTTTCCTTTTATCTTGATTGAATATATAAAAATTAAGCATACACAAGCTTAAAAAAGATAACTAATCAGGTAAATCCCGATAATAATTTAGGGTAGTCACAATTTGCAGAAAAGAACAAAGCCATCAGGCAATTTTTAGAACTGGAGGTTTAAAACAAAATAACTATGTGATAATGAAGTCAAAAAGGTATATGGAATTGAAAGAATCATTTTACATATCAGAAAATAATGAAGCTGGTATAAATGAAAAAGTAAAATGGCACACATTACATATCAATCATCACATCTAGTTACAAAATGAAAAGAGTAGAATAGATCATCACACACTTGATTCTTATTTCCTTCAAAGTCAGAAGATAGGTCCGCGCATCTGGAATATCCTGTGTCTCAATTTCAATGGTGGATTGGATATCTTGGGATTCTGACAACAGGTTTGCCCTGCAGAATGTACAAGAGATTGTAGGCACAACATAATTAAAACATTTAAAAAGAATGTTTGAAAGATTACAAGATATAAACCAACAAAATATTCAGCAGAAAAAGTCTGATAAAAACAACAAGGTAAAGCAGAATCTCACTTCTCTCTAACTGTTTTCATGACCTTTGCATAATGAGAAACAGCAGCAGGATCATCCGGATTAATGGTTATCTTCTCCTTCTTTAATATTCCTATGGAAGTCTCAAATTTGTTCTTCACCTCCACAAAAATGTTCTTCAGCATCTCTTTTCCCATCCAATTAAAAAGTATGTTGTCAGAAAGCAACACAAAAATAACAAAATTTCCTTTCAAGATCAAAATTCACACATTTAAAACTATACAAATGTACAGGAGAACTCACGATCTCCCTTAAGGGCAGGAGGGGCAGACTCTTTAGCAAAGTAACGAACTGGAATAGCATACTCCTTTTGCAGAAGTATTTGACTGCCATAGATCTGTAAAAAATGGAGAAAAATGGGCACATGGCAAAAATAACCAGTAGATAAATCACAAACAAAATCACTTTTAAATTAATGGACAAAACTTATGCATATAAACCATCTTGGAAACATAGTTTCATATTATGCATTTCCACATACTATTGAGCAATTCAATATGAGATAAATCACAATTCACAAACATCATCACTTTTAAATTAATAAGCAAAATTTATGCATATTAACCATCACGGAAACAAGAGTTTCATATTATTCATTTCCACACACTATTACGCAACTGAATATGACAGATAAAGAATAAGCACGAAGACATCCTTTTAATTGGGTGGCCATGGCAAATGATGATGATGATCAAGGATCACAAACCTAAATGCATTGACTACTCCTACGATTCACACAAGTGGAAAACGTAATTTCCCCAAACATTAGAATCAGAGAAGAACGAAATACCTAATTGGCGAAAAGAAATGAATAAATGAAATGTTAACCACCAAAATCTAGCGAATATTATCTCTTTTTTGCATAATTTTGATTTTAAATTATCGAAATAGATAATCAGGTATCGCTTGATGCATTGAAAGCAATGTAGATCCCGATATTCAACAACAAAATCAGAAGTAAGAACGTGAAAAAGAAATGCAATAGCTTGCAACAATCCCTAGCAATTCGACAGAGAAAGAATTGAAGAGAAGAAATGAGAGACCAGTTTGGATTTGGAAAAGAGACGCGAAGAGAGTGCCATGAGTGACGAATGTCAAGCTTTCTGTCGAATGCGTTAGGGCTTCTTCGTTTCACTTTGATACCTCTCTACCTCTCTCTCTCTCTATTGAGATGAGTCCACACGAATCACAAGGGAGTAATCTGGTAGGGTACACCCTAGTTCTGATGAATAGGCTTCGCGTTATATCACAGCCGTTGGATATCCTGCGACGTGGTGCTCTGTCTTCTGTTATAATAATTGTTGAAATTAAAATAATATTAAATTAATTTCTAAAATTTATTAATCATGTTAATCCTTATTATTAACTTTGTTAGAAATAATAATAATAATAAGTTGTATATTTTAAAAACTAAAATGATTGTAATTTCAATTTTAAAGAATTATTTGACATTTTTTTTTTAATTTTAGAATGACAGGATCTTACAAATTCAGTAACTATTCATTCCAAAATCTGCTGTGCTTGTTGCCTTGGTCTATGAAATTAACTTTTTTTTTTACCTTTGATTTTGAAAAATGAAAAAAAAAAGTCACGCAATGGTTTTTTACTATAACAGAAGAGTTTAATTTTAATATAATATAATCTATCAAAAAAATTAATACAATCTAAGATGTAAAAAATTTTGTATTATTAATTAACTAGAAATTATCTTAAATGTAACTTTTAAAATAATTATTACAAAAACCAACGATCTTATCATGAATGTCAATTTATGATAAGATAGAAGTGTAAAATATATTTTCATTATCAATATATTCTAATTAAATTCATAAAAAAATCATAAAAGTGTATATTATGCCCAAAAAATAAATAAATACATAATAACTGCACTAAAAATAGTTAAAAAAAATATAAGGTATGAAATAACAGTTCATTATATATTATCAAGTTTAATAGATATTATTTTCAAATTTAGGCCTAATGTTGACAGGTCTGGTATATTAATATTTTTAGTTCTTAAAAAATGAGTGAGATTTAATTTTAATTTTTTACTTTTTTATTTTTATCTCTCAAAATATGAAATTATTATTTTTAGTCTCTTTTGTCATGTAACACTCATTAATTGTTTATGTATTTAATAGAAGGTCAAATGACCATCTAAAGTGACATCCACTAGTGTTTACTATACCATGTAACATCTCCAAATTTTTTTCTAAATTCTTAAAAAAAATGTTACTTGTCTTCATTAAAATAAATGTTAGGAACTAAAAATAGTGATTTCAAATTTTAGTGAAATAAAAATAAAAAAATACAGAAATCAAAATCAAAATTCACTCATTTTATAGGAATTAAAAACAATGATTTCAAATTTTAGAGAAATAAAAAAAAATAGAGATACTAAAATCAAAACTCGTTCATTTTATAAAAACTAAAAATATATTTAAGCCTAAAACTTGTTATCAAAGAAAAAAAATCTATTTTCAGAATACTTTTATCTATGAGTTAATGACGGACTTTTATTCTTGTTTGAAATTTAACATCTGGTATTTATTAATGATAATTATATTTTATATGTTGAATGTTGTTAAAATTATTTTTCATATTTTTTTATAATTTGACGAAGATTACAATGTGAAAATCAAATGACAATCAATTAAGACGAAATACATGACAACCACTAGCATGTCTCGATTTTTATTTTTATTAAATTTTGAATAAAAGTCAAATAAGAAGGTCATTTCCCATATGTTAAGGAATATGAAAAGTAACTTGTGCATTTTTTAAGTATAGTATGAAGTAATTAGACATTTCTCTTTAAGTTAAATAGTTGTTGATAGATATTGTCTAATTTAACGACCCAAAAAAATAATAACATTGTCCAACATTTTACTTGACAATAATGATATAAATCAAATTTTAGATATAGTACTATTCGTTCAATTACATATTTATAATTGTTTGAATTTTATAAAGTTGGTCTTACATGATTCCATGTGATAATCTTGCATAACTTAGTAGTTGATTGGTTAAAAACAGTCTTTTAGACCATGTAAACAAATCAATTTTTATAGCGAAGTCAGGAATCCCTAAACAATAATTCACAAATAAATTCTTTTAAGTGATGCATTTGGGGCCAAAAAAGTTAATTGCTGTGAATAAACATATAATTAGCAACTTCAATGTCCAAAAAGTGGCTCCTACGGAAGCATTAATATTTTCTTTAATCATATCTTTACATATTAGGTTTAATTACCTTTTTGGTTCTTATAGTTGTGCGATTTTTAACTTTTGGTCCCTATATATACATTTTTGATACCGATTTAATTCCTACCATTTCAAACCATCACAAATTGAATAAAAACCACTAAAAAATATCAATTTGGAGTGATTTGTCACTGCAAATTTTCATTTTGTAACAGTTTTCTTTTATAGAATTAAGACATATTTGACGACAAGGACCAAATTAATATCAAAAGTATATATATAGAAACTAAAGGAGATTATTTTTAACTATAGAGACCAAAAAGTAAAATCCGCATAACTACAAAGACCAAAAAAATAATTAAACCTACATATTAAATGCGACAAAACATCTCATGTTATGATACAGATCCTACAACAAGTACCTTAATAAAATTAGTTCAGAAATTAATAAATAATTTTTAAAATTACGATAAAATTATATTGAAATTATTGTGAGAATATATTGATAACATTTTTCCATTTTTTTTTTATTTCTTAGTTAGTGTCCTAAAGACAACTTCTTAACATTCTCCTTGGGATATACCCAAAACGAAAATGTTATCATGAGAAACATCATTTTTATGAATCAACTGCAACAAGTTGTATAAAATACAGCAGTTTTTAATTAATTTCTCTTATACTCCAGCAAGCAGCAGGTATGAGCTATGTTTGAATTGGAAGAAGAGGATAGAATGGAGGGGAATGTAGAATGAGGTTGGAATATAATGAAAATTAGTGGGATCTATTTCATTGTTTATCTTCATTTTTCTTTCACTTCAATTTGGGAGTAACAACATGGGGTGTAAATTTTGTTTCATTCCATCGTAAAATATCTAAACAATGATGAAATGAAAGCTTTATGCTATCATGTTCCATTCCACTCCATTTCATCTCATCTTTTTCTATTAATCCAAACACAGCTCAATGCATTAGCCATGAACATGATTTGTTCATTGGCGATTCTGCTTCCAGTAGTTTTACATCATAACAAACAGATCTACCAAAACAAATTGAAAAGATAAATGATGATGCAGCGCAACAATTATAAATAGAAATACAAATAACAAACATTCAGTACTCTTTTTTTTTTTTTTTTTTTTTGCAATGCCCATAAATATATTTATAAGTCTATATTTAGTCCAGAGTGTTCCTTGAAACAATCATCTTAGTATTGTAACTATTGTCTATAAACATGATTTTACATTTCGGCTGCAAAAGATTTACCACATCCACAAGTCTGAGTCGCGTTAGGATTCTTGAAAGAGAAGCCTCCCCCAATCAGAGCATCACTGTAATCTAATTGCATGCCAAATATGAAGAGTAGGCTCTTAGGATCACAAACTGCAGAAATAAATGGAGAAGTCGAAATATGTCAAGCAGTGGCTTATGGTTTAAGACTTAAACAAAAACATCAAGCGCTGCAGTCGATACATTGATCATAGAAATGTATAATGGACGGTGGTCCAAAGAAAAAAGAAATATATAGAGGAAAGTCTCCAATACCATAAATAATCACCATATGCATGCATCATTTTTTGCTTTAGCGTAAGATGGGAGACATTTTGCTCATTGTTCTTTCTTTTATTTACCAAATACAGTAAGCTTAATACTTGAAGTAATCCAAGTGCAGTCTTAAGTCTTAACAATAATAATAATAATAACAACAACAACAAAAACAACAACATTTTTAACTGTTGCTCAAATGCAAAAACTCTAGCAATCAAAGCTGAAAAAGAAGTAAAAAAGATCATGTTGAGGGGACCAAGCTTTCAATTGAGTCTAAGATTTAAATTTTTTCCTATTGAAACAACATAGAGCTAGTAGGGGGTTGGCTTGCATTTCTTGAAAATAAAATTAATGTGAATTACGCTTAGTTCATATGTGAAGCAAAAAGATTGGGCATAAACTGTAATGATAGTTGGCAGTTGGATCCGGGAAGATTAGTTAATCCCTATGTGAGAAAATGTTATGATCTAAATAAAATCAGTCAGTCACTATTGCCATTGATTAAAGAAATAAATAAAACTTCCTTTAAGTTTCAAACCATTTGTATTCCATAGAATCCCTCCCCCTCCCAAGTAAAGAATAAGGTATTTGCTATGCAAAGATATTTTTACATGCTAAAAGCCTAAAATCAGTCATGTATATAAACATTGAACCAAAACCTCCTACCACATAAAAACGTAAATAAGATTATCATCAGTACTAAAACCCGTTTAGCATCCTCCACCTATTTGCAGCTGCCAAGTGCCAACCGTTACACACTTTGCCTTGATTAAATAGCTTAATAGGATAATAATTTTATACAGCAGTTATAGTGTTACAGTTTGTAAGGTGAAGTGCATTGGCAAGCTTGACAAATCAACATGTAAAATTGCATGTAGTGGATGTAGCTAATGCATGCCAAATATTTTACAACCACACCACCCCCTCCCCCCCCCCCCCCAAAAAAAAACCACTAGATTAATCCTATCTTGTGAATTATAAATGTTAATGATAAGAACCAGAATATGAACCATACCAATTTCAAAACCTTCATACTCAATGATGGAGTCGCCTGGCCTTGTATTGGCCCTGTCTTCAAAATCCATTGTGTATGACATACCAGAGCACCCACCCTGTTTGACACCTATTCTTAAACATAACTCTTCATTTCGTTCAGACCTCATCTTATTCAAGTGCTTCAGTGCATTATCCGTAAGAGAAATTGCAGGGGCCAGAGACCCAGATGCTGGTGCAGCTGAAAGATATTGAGGTGGGGGTGAGTGAAAGCAAAGATTAAATAAGTGCTGAGCAGGGTGGAAAAGTATTTCACATAGCACGCTCTAGTATATAACAAAATTCAAAGCATACTGTTACACTCTGATTGACATAATTAAGATCTACAGTCAAGCATCAATGAAAAATTTCTTTATGTCATCATCTAATTATATAATGCCAAATCACTAAACGATTTTGACATTTTTACTATCATAACAACTAGCTAGGAAGTCAAGCTCTTTTTCTTTTTTTTTTGCTGAAAGGAATTCAAGCTTTTCTAAAGATGTGTCATTTCATCATTACATGAAAGTGTAAAAAAATTACAATAATATTGTATCAAATTTAAAGTCAAATTAGACATGATTTACAACAAAACATAATGTCATTGTTTGACCCATGTAGCTGAACCCACCTAGTGGAAAAAGCTTGGTTGGTGTTGTAAACAGTCAAAGTAGTCCCTAAAAACCAGTGTTGCTCATATTAATCTCTAATGGGAAAAGGCACACTCGTGGTCCTTGAATATGCATTTAGTTGGTCAAATTAGTCTCTGAGGCACCTGAAACAGTGTTGTTCATTCAAGAACCTTAGGTGTAATTTCCATTATTCAGAGACTAACCTGACTGACATCATATTTTTCATTGGCTAATTTGACTATTTACTTATTTTCCTTTGTTTGCAGTATAAAACAACTGACAGAGAAGGAAAAGCCAAAAAGGTATTAAGGGTGCATTTGGAAGAGCTTATTTACAGCTAATTATAGCTTATCTTATAACATAAACACTTGTGTAAGTGTTTGGGAGAACTTACGAAAATAGCTTATGAGTGGTCCATAATAAGCTATCCGGGATAACTAATGAAACAGCTTACAGCTTATATGAAACAGTTTAACTTCATTTTCTCTTTGATTATAGAAACAATTTATACATAAACACGTATTCAACAACTGCTAAATTAAGCTATTTACCCAAACAGGCCCAAAATGAAAGGGTAAGAAATCTGTCTACTAGGTCAAGATGCCATATAAGGAAGCAAAAAATTATAACAAAAGAGTTCCGGCATCTATCTAGTGGGTATAAATAGGGTTTGATACATTGTTAACATTCATCCTTTCCTCCTGCCAACACACCATTACTGTATTGATAAGAAAAAGGCACTAAACTTAAAAGAAACCCAAAGCCTTCCCAGGAATTAGGGTAGGCAAAGCTCCACTTATGCAACCATGGATTCAAATCCAAATCTAGCAAATAATCGGATCTCTTAGTATGTGGAAACCATTTGTTTGCAACTCTTTCCTAACAAAATCTTCAAATGGAAGAAAGTGCGTCCCTCTTTCCAATAAACCAGAAATAATCTATCACGATGTGTCGTATTCTAAGGCACGAAATTATTTATCGCGTGAGAAACAAATAATCTTAATATTGATATTGTGATTGATGTTGCTAATAAACAGATAAATTAACACCAAATTCGTAAACGAGGAAGTAAAAGGATATACACAAGGCGTACCGGGAACTGAAACTGATCGAATAGAGAGAGGTTTGGGGCATTTGAGATTTGGCGGTGAAAATCGAAAGGTGAGTGAAGATTGAGGAAGGGAGATGGGAAGGCGAAGAAATTGAGGAGAGTGCGTAGTGGTAATCGCAGAGAAAGCCATTGGAGTTTGGAGAGACAGAGAGAGAGAGAGAGAGAGAGAGACGGAGAGAGAGAACGACACGCACGGCACGTGCTTTCCTTCAAATTTCAACCATCGTGTCGTGTGCAATTTGCGAATTTGATATTTCTACACAATTGATACGTTTTCATTTCCATATATTAATATCGGCCGCGAAATTTTCAGGATATCGAAATAAATACGTTTCCTGTTTTTTATTTTGTTTTTAAAAATAATTGTATATTGTATAAGTGTTGTTTTTATTTTATTTTTCACTTTTAAAATTTTGTACACCCCCTGCTTCTAAAAATTTGTATAAGAAATAATAAAAAAAAAACAACAAAAACTCGATTATATTAGTTCATGTAAAAAAAATTAAAATTGTAAATAAAGTAAAACTAATATGATATATATATATATATATATATAATAATTTATGAGTTTAATTGTTATGCATTGACAGTATAAAATTTTTTACGCTGTCAACTAATCATAAATCACTGTTTGTATGACTTTTAAGATAGTTATTGTAAAACTTAATAAATTTACCATACGTGATAGTTTGTGATTTGATGATTATGTAAAATTGTTTTACACTATTAGTATATAACATATTTTCTCATAATTTATCCTATAATTTTTACATTTGATTCTTATTATGAATAAAATATTTTGAGTTATTCTAAATTTAAATATATATTAAAAATATTATTATTTTTATTCATAAAAAAAATATGTTAAAGTAACCAAATTTAAGTGATTCTACGATTATTTAAAATTTTATTATGAGAAAATAGGTTATGTACTGACAATGTAAAGTAGTTTTATATTGTCATCCAATCACAACCCATCATGTATGATAAGTTTGTTGACTATGATAATAATCACTCTAAAAGTCATATTAAAGTTGATTTTCGATTAGTTAACGGTGTAAAAGTTTTTACACTAATAGTACATAGCAATTAAACTCTTTTATTATATGTTAACAATTCAATCTAAATATCTTTTACTCATTTTACTTTTATACACATACCCCAAATTAAATTTTATTTACTACAAATATTAAATAAAAAATTAAATTATATATTATGTAACTTACATTTTATACCTTAAATTAATTTCACATTATTTTATATGTATAATATATAATAAATAAAACTGCGGGATTGAAGATTTTAATATATAAATCTTAAATACATAATTGAAAAATATAATAAATACCCACTTCAAATTTCATGATATTATGAATTCATTTTTCATTTGTATTAAAAAATATTAAATTGTTTTATAGTTTAATTTTCATACACTAATAATGTAAAAAGTTTTACACTATTAAACAATTAAAAATCACTTTGAGTATGATTTTTAAGGTATTTATTATAAAAGTCAACAATCTTAACATATATTATAATCTATAATTGAATGACATCATCATAATATAAAAAAGTTTTACACTAACAGTATATTTAAATTAAATTCATTATTCTAAAAAGTGAATATTTTATATCTTTCTATTATTTGATTAAATAATATATACATAATGTTATTTTATACCTATTATCTTATATTATTTTTATTCACGACTATATATATTAGATCATTATTACAATTAGTAAATACAATGGCCTATAATAAATTTCAAATGTTATAAAATATTTTTAATATAACATATTCTTAAATAAACATTTACGTGTTTAGGTTAGTTTAAATGAAGGAAATAATTATTTTTCAAAATGTCTCCTTTGTTTTAGCTTATTCTCATAAAAATTTACTTTTAATTTGAAGAAAATATTTTTTAAAACTTTTTGTGTGTTTTTATAAAGTTTTATAAAATAAATATATTTTTAATTATTTTGAGTAAATTTTTCTAAAAAATATAATTATTATTACCTTTTAAAATAATAAATATTTTTTATAATTAAAACTAAACAAAAATAATTTATACATTACACAAAAATTATAAATAAATAAATAAATAATTTTTTATATATATTATTAAAATCACTTTAAAAAAAGAATAACTTTGAAGTTCTTAATATATCATTCAAAAATATTATTAGACACAGATGTTTTAATATATGTATTTTGATAAGTACAATCATATGTTGCATCATCAATGACATCACTAAAAATTTTTGGAAAATTTCACTATTAAGTTGGGTGCAAAACATGTAGATTGTATTAAAAACGTAATTTACTATAAATCGTTTAATGAACTACTTCAGCATAATTATATTTGATATGTTTTATTTTTATCTATAACCTTACTTAAAAAATTGCCAATTAGTAATGTTGATCTTAATAATATATATATATATATATATATATATATATATATATATATATATATATATATATATATATATATATATGCTATAAAAAAACTAGTTCACGTGCAACTTTGATAGAATTTAAATTTGTAGTTTGATAAAACAGATTATCATATATTTTTAGAAGTTGTTAACTCTTTAAGTTTCCCTCACCATACGTTGATACTATTACATGCTGGGTAGATAATGATTTGATTTGAAAATCTGGATTAAAAAAAATGAAGTTTTGGCAACTGTCTTCACAATCATAGCAAAGAGATTGATACTTGAAACAAGTACAGTTATTAAGTAAATTTCTTATCAATGTAATGGTCCCAAAATTTGAATTTTAGACATAAAAAATAAAGTTTCACAGTTAAATTGCTAACTATTTAAATTTTAATTTGTCCTTTCTAACACTGTGTTTGGCAGTGAAGAAGGAAATAGAGTGAATAGAAATAGGTTGAAGAAAAATAGAGATGAGAGAAATAGATGGAAAATAAAATGGAAATATGAGTTGTTTGACTGTAGAGAAATAGGGGTGAAATGAAATAGAAATAATATTACATGGTTGTTTGGTCTAAATGGAAAGAGAGGAAAGAAATCAGAATAAAGTTGAAAATACTATTTGGCCCTTGTCAACTTCTGTTTTTTAAAAAACATGGATAACCAATTGTATAGGTATAATAGTCGTCGACTATTTGTAGCTACCACAAAAATCGATATTTGATTATTTGGATAAGGTTGTCCATGCACTTGGACATTAGTCGACTATTCATTTTGAGATAGTCGACTATCACCCCCAAAACACATAATGCAATAGTCGACTATCACCCCCAATTGTCCCACGAGGAGGACAGGTATTTTCATAAATGTATACGAACTTAGTAGTTTCTTCGCCATTTCTCTACTTATTTGTGAAGAATTTTCAGATGTGGGACCCACCCTTTTAAATTTCTCACCTTCTTATTTCAACTCAACCATGTTAAAAATATTGTTAAAAAAAAAGAGAGAAGAAAATGAATATTGTGTCGTGGCAATAGCCAATGTCCTGAAAGCAAATTTCGGTAAACCTTTGGTCTGACCCGATATCTAGTTTTGCCCCCAAAGTTTATACAATAGTGTGTTTAAACCTGACACTTGAGGTCAAACACGTTGGAGCCTCATGAGCAATGCCCAAAAGAATGCAAAGAAGAAGAGAAAAGATAGAGAGAAAGCTAGGAATAGTTGCAAAGTAGATAAATGTTCTTGATATCTCAAGACTCATACTGTCACTTCTTATATAGTGTAGATGCAATCAATTCATTGACAAAAGTTTAAGAATAGCTTTTAATACTAAGGGGAAAAAAAAGGATGGATATGAATAATGATTGATAAAGTAATTAATATGCCAATGATAACAATGAAATAATTAGCACTTATATGTCATTATTTCAACAAATCAAACAAGCCAATATATTTTTTACCTATCCATTTCTTTCTTTTCTTTTATATTTTCTATCAATTTCTACTCTACCAAACAAAGTGTAAGTTGTTGATAGGAAACTAAATAAAGAAATTTCACAATTTCAAATATAAAAAAAAAATGATAGGGACTTATAATTAATCATATAATATATAATTGATAAGAAAAGTAAAACAACGTTTTATAAAAGTCATAGATCATTATTTACCTATGTATAATTTATAAATGCAATTCACTCTTTATTAAAAAAAATGCAATTCGCTCTTGTAAATTTAAATTTTAATTCTTAAGTATGAAATAATTTATATACTTTTACCCGTATATATCACATGTCCTTATCATTTTATGACACGTCTTGAGCTTCTATATTAAGCTACATCACTATTTTTTTTCTCTGTAATGAATTCTTCAATCTGCGAATTTTAATTTCTTTAATTATTTAATTAATTCTACCTATACAAGACATGACATAATTGTTAATTGTTCAGCAACTATAAATAAAATATGCAAAAAAGGTTTACGTAACATTTGGCTCGAGCATTAAAATTAAAATTTCATGCAGAGAGTACAGAAAAGGGTACGTATTATACTAGTTAATCGTTCAGTAACTATAAATAAAATGTACAAAAAAGATTTACATAACATTTGATTCGAGCATGAAAATTAAAATTTCATCTAGAGAAATACAGATAGGATTTTCCAAGCATATTGAGATTTAGAAACCCGTAGAATGTGTACCGGTTTTGGGATTTAAAAATAAATACACCTTAATAAATTAAGAGTTTAATGGTCATATACCGTCAGTATAAAAAGTTTTACACTGTCAACCAATCAAAATTACTATTGATATAACTTTTAAAGCATTTATTATAAAAATCAATAAACTTACAATAAATAGTAGTTTGTGCTTAGATGATAGTATAAAATTACTTTATACTATCAACATATGACCTGTTTTCTCATAAATTAAATGATACTGTACCAGCGCACAAAACCAAATATGTCCGGTAAAATACATTAATCTTCTTACATCCTACTTCAGCATGCACAACCACCTCGTTGTTCTGCTTCTGATACTGTTTCAGAGATTCCTCGAAAATAACTGCCATAAACAGAACAATTTTAGAGGCTAACAAGAATTGGACTTGAATTGCAGAAGAGCCTAGCATTTATTAAGAATTAATTACCACAACCTAGTCATCATAATAGAGAAGAAAAAGTATGAATGTTGAATTTAAAGATAATTAAGTGGTCTAAGAAAAAATAAAAGATACTAATGGTATGCAAAGTTGATTCTCACATGTCTTGATCATGTTCATTTTCTAGTGCAATTTTAGCAACACATAAAAAAGCCTCCTCAACATTGTAACCCTCTTTCGCAGAGGTCTCAAAGTACGGTATGTTTCCCCGGGAAGCACACCATTCCCTCGCTTTCTTCTCAGTAACCTGCAACAAATAGCTGGGCTAATAGTGAGCACTTCAAATACCTTGCATGAAGATTTCAAATTTTTTTGGATATAGAATTTAATTAGAATGTATCCATAGTGTAATTTTTTTTATATTGTCATTCAATCTTGTCACGTATGATAATATTATTGACTTTTATAATAATTATTCTTAAAAATTTCACTAAAATGAAATCATTGCAAAAGGAAGAGGGGTTATTCCATACCCTTCTACTGTTTCCACCGTCTACATCAACCTTGTTCCCAAGTAATACAAAGGGAAATGCTTCAGGATCGTCCATATCTCCCTGAGGTCAAACACCAAAATGTAGATTAGATGATGAAGACCAGTTTCACATGATTAAGCAGCAATTCGATCCAATCATGTAACACTTTTTTCAGTTTGGATTAAAAGAAAGACTCATCTGGCTTGTTTTGGTTTGACTTCAACTCAAGGACAATGTAATTCAAACAAAAGACAGAAACCACTTATTAACAACCTCAGAAAGAAGACATGAAGCTTGAAAGAGAGCATGTACAAGTAACAACATACCTGCTTAAGAAACTCATCATGCCAATTGCTTAGTGTATCAAATGTTTTGTGTATATTTACATCATATACCAGCACACAGCAATCTGCCCCTCTATAAAATGCAGCACCAAGACTATGGAACCTTTCCTGCCCTGCGGTATCCCAAATCTGCATAATATTATATTTTCATTTTCATTGGGTCACCCAAAAAACAAAAAAGCACTAATTTATAGTTTAATCTGAAATTAAACAAGAAAAAATATATATATAAAAAAAAAAAAAACTTTCATGAAATTTGAAATTGTTCACCTGCAAGGTTACCAGTTTGTCATCAACTTGTATCTCCTTTGTAACAAAATCAGCCCCGATTGTAGCTTTATACTGCTGGCTAAATTTTCTATACACGTATCTGAATTGAAAGTTAACGTTCCACAATATTATACTATAAATGACTTCCTGGTTGCATGCCTTGTGTCAAACACAAATTCAGCATTAAAAAAAACTTAAGAAACCAATTTGGGCTATTATTTTAAGTCAATTCCGATTAAGATACTAATTGCTACAGAAAAAAAAAAATACCACCAATGTGCAAAATATCTTCATTTGCTTTACTAATTTTGGTGTTGAGCAACCAATCATTTGTTGCCAGGTGGACCTGAACCACTGTGCTCCAAAACAACGATTGCCAACTCATACCAATATGGGTCCTGACTTTACAGAGACTCGTTGGAAAAACGGAAGAAAACAAAAAAGGAAATCAATGAAAAGCTCAAAAGCATTCATGATTTGGAATGAATAATGCACCTACGGCGAATCACTAACAAACTTTCACTTTATTTTTTCCTTTCACACTGAAAATGCAAATGCCAAATGGATACTGGTTCATCATAGACGTCTTTCCCACCCTGAAAATAGGATGAAGAAAAAGGAATTAATTAACATTCACATTTGTCAATAGAGAAGCATCCATGAAGTATATAATAATATAATCTCATTAAAGTAACATAGAAGAAGAAAGGGAAGAAGGGAAATTTGGAATGGAAAGAATTTAAAACTATGTGCCACACATACCCACTGTCACCAAGAAGAATGACCTTAAGCAAAGTTCTCTTTCTCTGAGAAATGTCCATGTTGGAGACTCCAAAGGGTAATTGGCAGATGGGAAAGGGAAATGGAAAAGAAGGAAACAAAGGTGGCCTTATGAGAAAAAAGGGAGGTTCTCGTTTCCTCTTCTTATGTTGATGATATATTGATATCCTCCTATGTGGGGAATTGCTTTTTTTTTTTCTTTTTTCCTTTTTTCTTCTCATTTCTGCAATTGAATGATGCAGGTGAGTATCATGTGATTTGCAAACCAAAACCAACGTTCAAGTGACAGTGGGGCATTATTATTTTCAACCTATAAAAAAGGTGTCACAAGTTTTTTTTTTTTTTTTTTCCATTGACTTTGGATTATACGTGTGTGCCTCTTTTTGTTCGATCTAAAATATAAATCTGTATGGGCTGCAAATAAAGCAGGTTACACTGCTTCACAGTTGGACAGTTGAGAAACGCTATTCTGTTCAGTTATGTTGTAATCTAATCTGATCGGACACACTTTGAAGGAACCGATGATGCCTGCATTCAATTTACAGCACTACTTTAAAACTATTCCCTTTTGTGAAAACTAACACTTTTCTTTAATTTAACAGCCTCAGTTTCGAATCACCAAAAAGAAAAAATGTTAAAGTCTTAACGACACTGTTTTAAATACATCTCTAACACACTCGTAATTATTAGCTGAAATTTATTAAAAATTATAAAATTATATAAATTTTATTTTGTATTTAATGAATTTTACTCATAATTTTATAGTTTTTAATAAATTTTAATTAATTAAAAAAATGTGTTAAATAGTGTCTAGCTAGTACTCCTCTTTTTGTTATTCACTGAAATTTACTGAAATAAATGTATAAAAAAAATACTGAAATAATGTGTGAGAATTAAGGCTAGCTTTTACCCAATATAATTTTGACCCCAAATCTCTTTAATCATGTGCTATTCAATATTCATACGTTATCGTCGTATGTGGTTTGCTCCATTATATTATATTTTCGCATGATTAGGGATGGACCAACCTTTACAATCGGGGCCCTGCTCCCTAACCTTATATATATATATATATACATATAGGTTTAATACGCTAATAGGTTCTTGAATTTTTTTGAAAATTTTATTTAGGTTTTTAAATTAAAAAAAATTATAATTAAATTCTTAATTTTCTACAATTTTTATAATTAGATCTTTGGAGTTAGTTTATTACGGTTTGAAATTGCTAGAAAAATAATAATTTGTAACAATTTTACTAACTCTAGGACCCAATTACAAAAATTATAGAAAATTAAGGAGTCAATTACAATTTTTTTCTAATTTAGGAATCTAATTAAAAATTTTGAAAAAGTTTGGAGACCTATTGATATATTAAATCTTTTTATTTTAAAATTTACAATATTATTGATATTAATTTTAATATTATCATTACTAGTAGCTATACAAAAAAAAATATTAGGGTAATTATATTTATTTGAGGGTCTGTTTGTAAATATATAACATTTAAATATTATTTTTTTAATTCTTGATAAAATATTTATTTTCATTTTATAATTTTTATTGTGAAAAAATTGTATTTTTTCTTTTTTTTAAAACAAAATATTCGAGTATCATTTCTTTTTTTTTTAATAGTCTTTTCTTTTTATAATTTGATCTTATTATTTGAAATACTAAAAATGATTGCATTTGCAATCAAACAAGTATATTAGTCTTCATTTTGTATTAGTTTTATTATGATTAGTTTGAGAATTAATGACTACTTAATAGCATTTTCCAACAAGACATGCTTGCTAACACTGTAAGGGATTTAAAGGACGGTGACTATTGTCACGATACAACATTTTTCTTTTCTTATTTTTCAATAATTTGACAGCAAATTATTTTTCAATAGTTGCTATTTATTATTATTATTGTTAAAGATAAATCTGATAAGCAACATAATTTATTATGATTTAGTAGATTTTGGAATATTATTAATAGGACCTTTTCCTAAAATTTATGGTTAACATAGATGCCGATTTTTATAATTTTATGAAGATTTTATGTGACATATAAAACTAATAATTAATATTTGTAATTTTAATTTCTTAAAATTGTTTAGTTTATCTCATATATAAATATATTTTCTATTAAAATTTTGATAAATTACTAATATAATTATATAATTATAAAAATTTTATATTAAATTTGATGTATATATATTTATTAAATGAAGTTTAATTTTTATGGTTAGTCCCAATATCATCTAAGTACTCAGTCCGTGGGCATGATCAACGTAAGACACACGTGCCACATGTGCTATCACTTCAATGTAGGATAAAACACAGTCTACTATATTTTATATCATGGATGCGTGATGAAAGAATACTAATTATAAACAGCAACCGTGTACCTCTTCAGAGACATTATAATTTTGTTATGAATACATTTCAAGAAACATTGAAAATATCATACAACTTGAACCATCAAGAAATAGTATCATATAACTCATAGCTGTGACTATCTTACGCCAACAACATAACAAAAAGTATATATATATATATATATATATATATATAAAGGGGGAAAATAAATTAACTTTTTCCTATAAGCATAATTTTAAGAGGAAAGGGGTGGCAGAGCGTTAGTCCAAGGCAGATGAAGTTTTTGAACTCAAATAATATCTATGTAGAATTGTTATTTACCTTACTCTAAATAGAGGTGTGGAGTTTACTTCACTCAACTAGCTCTTTGGAGCTAATAGATATCATAATCTTATAATTTATTGAAACAATTATATATTTCAAAGTTTATTTATTTTCCCACACACATATATAGTAAGAACCATTCTTATTATGATAAATGAAAAATATAAATATGGTTTATATAATTATACATGGAAAATTAAAAGTTAGTAGACACATAATCACTTAAAAATGTTATGTGTATTTTTCTTTTAATTTTAATCATTTAATAGTCTATATTTATAATTCTCATTTCTCACAACAAAAAGAACTCTCATTTGATATGGTTTATTAATATATTGGAAGGAAGAACTCAATGATTGTGATAAGGATGTAAGTGGGTCGAGTTCGACCTAATTTAAGACCCAACTCAATGAAATATAGTTGGATCTGGTTGAGTTTGCATTTTTTGTTAAGTAACCCAACCCAAACCAATCCGACCTTAATCGTATTGGGTAATCGGGTCAATTGATTAAAATATTAATATATTATGGAAATTTAAAAATAATTAAAAAAATGAAGTATCTAATTAGTTCAACTCATTCATGTTAAACCAAAGGGCTGGGTCCAAGAGAGGGGTGAATTGGATCTGTCACAATTTTCAAGAATCTCCAATTTCTTTTCAATAATGAATAACTAGATTTTTTTTAAAACTTTGAATCTTATTAATTTGGTTATACGAATGAAATAGGATTGGATCAATTCATCTTGAACTTTTCTATGAAAAAAGCTTTATGATTTTAAATGTGAGTGATCAAGATTCAATATGCTAGCAAGAGGATAAAGGAAAGAAAAAAGCAAACAAGATTTATACTGGTTCGATCACCACCACTGTGATCTACATCCAGTTTCCAATCAAACCGATTTGTATTATTACTAAATAATTCAAATGTTTACAAATACTATGCACAAACACAAGAATTACAATCAAACAAACTACACAATCAAGTTTCTTGAACCCTATCAAGAAAAACTTGAAACCTTTCTTGTGGAACCCTATCACAAGGAAGATATGAGAGATACCCTCTCAAGAATGAAAAATCAAATTAAAAGAAGGTTAGACATCACCTTGGTTTGTGATAGATGGAAGACAATGCAGAACTAATCAAACTTTACTCAAGAAAAGACTTTTCCTTATATCCTCAAGATTGATCCATAATAAGTTCTTTGACTTTTGAGGCAAAACTTATACTGAAGAAAAATAGTAATATGAATTCTCTCTAGAAAAGCTCTTTCTCAAATTTAGAAAAGTGAAATTGTGTTGAAGTATTTTTAAAGACTCACTAAGGTTCACTTTATATAGAGAACTCATTGGAATAACTAGTTATTTAGACTTGTAATCAGTTATTTTGTTATTTGAAATATGGAAAATGAAGTTTGAATGAGTTTAACTAGTTATTTTCATTTATAACTAGTTAAAATAGAGGCCATGCGTTTTAGGTCTTGCTGGAATAACTAGTTATATAACTTTGTAAGTAGTTATTTTCGCATAGGACAAAAATAGTGTTATATTATGTACCTAGTTATAGAATTATGTAATTAGTTACAGCAAAAATAACTGATTACATAATGTTGTAACTAGTTAAAACCGAATACATGTAACTGATTACATATTAATTTAACTAGTTAAAACAGTGTAGATATTCACTATTTAAGTGAATTTAAACAGATTTAATCGATTACAAAGCTAACTTAACCAATTAAATGGTTCTTAAACATAAGATTGAAGTGTTCTAAAGTCTTAATGTGTAGCTTTCACTTCCTATCAATTTAAAACTTAGTCTTATCCAATTATTTCTCTTTAATATTCAATTTTAGACTTATAGAAAACATATTTCCACTTTGTTAACCTTTAAGTCTTAAACTTTGAGCTCATTACCATCAAACCATCAAGGATAGAGATAAATCATGCAAGACTCACAACCACACACACATGCATAACCACACATTACAACTTTGCACTCATCAAGAGGCTAAATCATCAAAACTATATTAAATCTCCTTAGGGGCAAGAGTAGTTCTCTTCTTGCTTCTTCAAAATTGATTGAACTTATGGCTGTTTGAGGGTGGAATGAGATTACTGTGAGGGTTTAGGTTAACTTGTGGTTTTCCCCTATTTTGGATAAGGAATTAAAGGATTAGGCTTAAATGAGAACGACTTAAATTAATAAGAAATCCCTATTTTGAAATAAAATGTTACGCAATTGGACATTAAGATACTATGAACATGACCTTATAGAATTTTGGTAGTTTAGGGAGGTCTTAGGAAGCACCCATGCTCAAAAATTGCAATTTTGCAATTGCTAAATGGTGAGCACGTCCATGCTTACCTTCCTGATAGAAAACGTTAACTTAGTGGGCAAAAACGAGTAAGAAGATGATTGAATTAGGCTTTATGGTCTTCATAAGAATTGTAGTCCTAGATGTTATATAACTAATGGATTTTTAATCACCTAAAAATAATGTGTATAGCTCAAGATATGGCCAAAATACCGCACCTACGTCAGGCTATCAGTGAGAAGTATCGTGCCCAACTTTGAGTTAATTTTCGTCCATGATCTAGGCTAAATCAGCTCACAACTTCCACATGAAAGTTGTAGATTTTGATCTTATATTTCCATAGACATCAAGATCACCTCAAACACATCTCTGTATCCCAAGTTATGACCCAAACAAGGGCAAAAGATCAAGACCCATAAAAATCCAAAAATTAATTATGATTTTCATTAAAGTCCAGTTGAATCCAAACATACAAAACTCAGCTAGGATACCAATATTAAGCCCAATAAACATTCGATAAAGCCAAATACTAAGCATAATGAACCTCTAAAGTTGGTTGATCTAACATGCCTGTGCTCCATAGAGCATGTCCGTATTGAGTCCCCTATGAAGTGTACGAATTTTGGAGTAAAAAGGTAGTAGGACTAGCTTAGGTAATCAAAAACTGAATAATAATTAGACTGTTTAGAGATAGAAATATGATATGAGAATGTTGGTTTATTTGCATGGTGATTGTGACTTGTGATATTATGTTTGTGTGTATCATGCTATAAGATGTCTGATACGACTTGTTATCATTGTGACGAGTGACCTAGCCTGTGAGAGGCGAGAATGGGCTCGAGTGATATCTCGTCTATGAGGGATCTAGCCTGTGAGAGGTGAGGATGAGACTCACTTGTTTGTAAATAAAAAGTCCAGAGGAACACTTGTGTGCATTGTATGTATGAGACATGCATTATAACATTTGAATTGATTGTGCTGGCAAAAAGTATGTATGAATTTGGATGGTGGAGGCCCTGAGGGGTTGTTTAATCTGGCCTTAGGGTGATTATACGTGGTGTGGAAATCCCAATGACTCATGCTAATCCCATGGAGTTGAGGCTTACTTTGAAAGTTGGGTAACCCCTAGCTAGTCACCCGAGAATATCAATCTAGTGTAGAGTGCTAAGTCGAAGGCATCAGTAAGCTGATGGCGCTTCCTTATGGCTAGCATGTACTCCTATACTACTTTCTTGAGTTAGAATTGGTACCACATGTGCATGAAGTAGAGATTAAGGAACATGGCATGCATATACATCTTGTTGTAATGCGATATGTTGAATTGTGTTATATTGTGATTATGTGAAGTTTGTGTGCCTTTGTTCATGACTGATTGTTATATTTTATATATGTTAAAACTGTAATTGTGTCTTGCGATATGAATGGATGAAGTGTTAAGATTATGAGTATGTGATTGTGCTACACATGTGTGTTGTTCCTGTTTGATAAAGAATGAGATATGTGTGTCTAATTACTAGGCGAAAGATGTAAAGTATGTTTGTACCTTAAGTAAGAATGGATGCTTTTGCTACCTTAGGGATATAAGAGAGGTTATACTCTAGAATAGTATTATGAGGGTTCAAATAGTTGTGAATAAGAAAGAAGATGAGTAAGTTCTCACTGAATTATTAGGAAAGTGTGACTTTAGCAAGGGAAATATAATCATGTGTGTTAAGGTGAATGTTAAGAGTATCCTAGAGTATTACTAGCCTTAGGTTTGACCATAGTGGACAACTCTAAGTATCAAGCGAAGAAGGGTAAATTCTAAACAAGAATATCTAGTTAGTTAGAATAAGTTGTAGATAAAAGGCATTAATAGGGATGAAATACTAAGATAATGATAAGAATAAATCAGTGTAATAGTTGTGAGAAAGAATTGGAAGTTAATAGGAGGTATTGACAATTAAAAGTTATAGATCCAACCATAGATATAGAGATTTATTAAAAACCTAGAGAGAGTAAAGCCATAAGGGATAAGTGATAAATGTTATTTGGGTAGAAAAGTCTAACCCAACCATAAAGTCCTTAGAGCACTCACTAAAACATTTGTCTCATTCATTTGAGTTTTCTCTTTTTTCAGGAACCAAATGAAGATGTGTGCTGATGGAGCTTGGAGTCTTGCACAAGAAGGATGTAGTTAGCTTTAGTTTAAGTTTTGTATTTTTTTCTTATGTTTGTATGATGCCTTTGGGCAATAGCTAAATTGTATTAGTCATGTATGTATTTTCTTATCACTCTTGCATAAAAAATTGTTTATATTTATAAGCAGCTTTTGCATAGTTTTTTTATATTTTAAAGTTTTCACGTTCATAGAAATCTAGGCGTAGTTACGGTAATACCGTTTAGGGTGTTACATGTTTTGGTTAAGGATATGAGTTGAGGTAGATAGTCTTTTGGCCATTGTTTGATCATGAAACTTCTTTGTTGTAGGTAGTCCAATTCTTTAATGAAGATGATGAAATCTTATCAATGGCCTATATGAGCAGTGATAGTCACTTAACTTGATTGCTTGCTGGAAGATTGCATTTAATTTCTCTGCACTCTTTACTTGATTTTCAAGATTGTTCAACTAATGTTTAAATAAGAAGATTCTATTTTTCTATTTTTTTATATCATTTTGCATAGGATAAAAAAGGCTTAAATATGTTTCTAGTCCTTATAATATACCTATTTTATATTTTTAGTCCTTATAAAGTTTTTCTTATGGTTTTGGTCCCTATAAAATTTTATTTTATAGTTTTAGTCCTTGTCACTATTCACGATGATGTGTCAACTATCTATTGGAGAATAAGCTTGATGTTTTTTAAATAATAGGGACTAAGATGAATATTTTCTAATATAAAAGGGACTAATATCAAAACTTTATAACTTTATAAAGACTAAAAAAATACCATTAAGGACTAAAATCGTAAAACAAAATTTTATGGGGACCAAAATCATAAGAATAATTTTATAAGGACTAAAAACATAAAACAGGTGTATTATAGAGACTAGAAACATATTTAAGTCAGATAAAAAATAATAGAAGAATTGCATTAAAAAGACTTTTTTATTTTGCTATTAATATAACACTAGATGCACCAAAATGGTGCAAGATCTCATGAATTGTTCAAATCACACACACACACACATACACACACACACACACACATCTTAAAATAAAAAAGAGAACAATACACACACACACACAAGGGGCATTTCAAACGAGAAACTTCTTAAAATAAAAAAAGAGAACAATTAATAGTAGCCATTGGATTACAATTAAAAACAATGAACAGCTGAGATTAAAACTCCATCAAACACCTTTTATGAGACCACCATTGTCCCTGCCTCTATGATTGTTGCCATTACCACCACTATTGTTGCACTATCGTTGTCGCCACCACTGTCACTATCACTACTGTCGTTGCCACCGCCAACACCACCACCACCGATGTCATCATTACCCCTGCAACTGTTAACACCGCCACTGTTGTCACCACAGCCACCATTACTGCTGTTGCCACCACCACCACCATCACTCTCACAGGGTGGTGGCGGCAACGGCGGTGGCAGTGACAGTGGTGAAGGCAATGACAATGATAGCCTTATAAGAGATGATTAATTGGGTTTTAATCTCAGCCGCAAATTTGTTTTAATTATGATCCAAGGGCTATCATTAAATGTTCTCATTTTTTCACTATAAAAGTTTCTCATTTGAAACGTTCCCTTAATTTTAAATATTTAAAATTATTATAAATGTTCTCTTGAAATTTTAAATTTTAAAAAATATTTTAAATGTTTTCTTGAATAAATAAATAGTTGGGGGTTAAATGATTAATTTCAAATTTACTAATTTTAATTATTAAAATTTATCACAACTGTAATTTTTGTGAAATTACAAAAACATTTTATATTATTTTATTATTAGTTTAATAATAATATCATACTCTAAACTCTAACGAAGCAATGTTGTGTGAAATATAAAAATATATTAACTTTATTATCATTTTGGTTCATTAAGAGTAGTGGAGAATAAAGAAATATTTTCAATAATTTTATATTATTTTCTTGAAATAATTTAGGTAGGAGGTTGGTATTTGGAACAAGCTTAACCATCCAAACGTCACAAAAATAAAAACTCAATGTCACAAAATAATTTCATTTTATTTTATTTATTAATTTAATAACAGTATCCTACTCTAAATATAATGTTTGTTTTCAAAGTAATTTCTGAATCACTAATATACTTCTACAAAATTTTTCAATATTAGCTAACGTTTATATGAATTAAAGGGATTTTGAAAATTTTCTTTAAGCAACTTAAATAAATAATTATTAATTTTAAAATATTAAAAAAATTTAAAACTATATTACACAAAATTTTACATTAAATTACACTATTTTAAGTCATTGGAGTATATATATATATATATATATATATATATATATATATCAAAAAATAAATTTATAAAATACTAGGTGTCACGTGTCAATATACTATAAATATGTTGTTACCAATATTTAATATACTATAAACCACTAAATAGGGCTTTTAATAAATTATAATTATAATTATAATTGTTATTTTTCAAAGTTTGGCTATTCAAATTAATGGAGGAAATTTTAACTAATAGTTATGTAAGAAAACTTATTAATACATCGATTACAAGAGATAAGTATATCTTACTCAAACATAAAAAAATTATATGAAAATCTATTAAATTTTAAAGGTAAACACTTACGTTACAAAAGAATTAAAAAGTTAAATGAAAATAGTTGAATATTTAAGTAGTAAAGGTAATTATAAATAAACATATAATAAATTAAGAGAAACTAATATATATAAAAAAAATGAACATTTTTACATAAAAACATATTAATATCTAAACGAAAATCTAACAAAATTTAGAAGAAGGAACTAAATCGATATTTTGCAATTTGTCAATTAGGATAATCAATGTGTAGATAGAATGACGCAAGTTGATTCTTAGCATTGACAATCCCGACAGAGTTTAATTAATTTCCGAAACTGCTAATTTGTTTTTGAGTAAATTATACAGATATTTCTTGAGTTTTTTTAAATTGCACACGATACTCTTTTTTTTTTTTTCTATTCCTACACTATCCTCCTTAATTATTTGAAAAACATTACACTAACACTCCTTATACATTACACTAACCCTCTTAATTGTTTAAGAAATATTATATCGTGTACCCCTATAAGGGAGATTATTGTAAAAGTTGAAAAAGTAAGGAGATTATGTGCAATCTAAAAAAGTCTCAAGGGATGTTAGTGTAATTTACTCTTTATTTTTTACTATTTATATTTACTCTGATTTCTCTAATATATGCTTTCTCAATGCTGAAAATATAAATGGTTTAATATTATTGGTCTTTGGCTGTATGTGGCTTTTAAATTTGTTCAAAATTTGGTTAGGTGACTTAAAATTATGATGGTATATAGAATGGATATGTGACTAATGACTTTATTTAATAGGATGACATCTTTAGGTAATTCAAGATTTAGTAATTGGTTCAGGACATTTGCTATCTACCATAAAAATTAGCTAAATTTCCAAATCTAAATTATATAAGCAAAGCACCTACTCCAAAGCACAATCTTTTTATTATATATTACATGCATTTGCATTAAAACATTGACATAGCTAACATTGCAATTCTGAGAACTCTTCCTCTGACCTCCACTAGAATAACCAATTACCAACTAAATCAACCAATCATATGAAAACAACCCAATCTACTTTTTTAATTTTAATTTTAATTTTTATCACATAATCTAAAAATATTTTTTTAATTTTATATTTTATTCTTTTATCACCCAACATCAAGATTAATTTATATTCCTTTTCAATTTATATGCAACACCAATAACATCAAAATCCTTCTAAAAAACATTACATTTGTAACACAAAATAAAGGTAGATAGTTGCAAAAGGAATCTTTTTCTTTAAAGACTTAATGAATAAATTTAACTTTATGCCCTTATATAATGGTTAATCATTCATCCCATGCCTTTATGACAAAAGTTGATCATTCTTATGGTGTTGTACCTACAAAGTGGGTATGTGAATTTATTTTATTACCTATATAAGCTCAATTTAGGGTGTTCTTGAATTGTTAAAACATAATGTTGATATAAAGTCATATAAGATAGTTGAGTATCATTTTGAAATCCAACTTTCAAGCCATTATGTCGTTGGAAATGGAAGGATTCTAATTTTTAGTATGTACCATTTTTAGCTTCTAGTTCTGCCAGTGTTTAATTAATGGATTGCTACCCATATATGTGTTTTGTCTGTAATGCCAAATGACAATTTTTCAAAGGTAGATATTGTCATATCAAAGGTAAGTTTGCAAATAGTACGGAATCCTTAAACAAGCTAATACTTGCACATTTAGCCAATGTGTACAAATACATAACTTACTACTCAAAAGAAAGAAAAAAGGGAATCATTAATATAATTAAGATAATTAGCTATATAATATAATTTATTTTGAGTAAATTACACTGACACCTCTAAGGTTTCGTCAATTGATAAACATTACACTAACACCCTTTATACATTATATTAACTCCATTGATTGTTTGAAAAACATTACACTATGCACCCCTATAAGAGATGTTTTTGTAAATGTTAAAAAAATAAGGGGTTATGTGCAATTTCAAAAATTTTGAGGGAGTATCAATGTAATTTATTCATTTCTTTTTATATTGAATTGTTAATTGATAAGATATTAGTTTTTATTATAATAAAAGTAGTAGAATTACTAATCAAAGGAATGTGGGTAGTTAGTTGTATTGTGATAGCAGTCCATTAATTAGCATATTGGTTAGTTAGTTTGGCTCGTTGTATGTGGTGTGATTAATTGTATCTGTTAAATTGTTATCTTTAAGCATTAATTATGCCAAAGAATGCCCATTTTTTTTTGTCAATATCCTCTACAATTGAATTTCGTCTAACGCATATTTTTGTTAGGTGAAAGGTCATAAACTATAACAGGCTATTCTTAACATATTCTATAACTCATCTGCTATATGTTAGTGGATTGAGCTAAACATTGGATACTTATATATGTAAGGACGGACGTACATGTAGCTTGGGGGCGGGGTGGGGGGCTTAGCTCCCCCTAGCTTTTTGTCTTAACTTTTTAATATGTATGATTTTTTAAATTAAATCATTATTTCTATGTAGAAGTTTAATTGTAGAAATATTTTTCTTTGCTTACAAATAAAGTGATAAGGATGTGACAATTATTAAATAACCTTCCAAGGAGTTATACTACGATGCTAAGTGAGGGGATGTAGTCAAAACTACATTACCACATCCAGAAACATAATTTAAGTGTTTTAGTACCCCGAACATTACAAAAAAAATTTGTGAATAGCCTAACTCCTATTACTTTTGTTTAGGTTCAATCATTATTTTCATAGTCCTGCATAAAATAGATAAATAAATAATCTAAGTCATACCCAAATTTATTGTTGGTGAGTTGCATCATGTGGCAAGTAAGTAATCTATGTTCCATATTCCAGTCAGTAGGACGACATCTAACCTGATTGGTTTAGAGTTAGTTCACTAATAAAGTTAGTTACTATTTGGTTTTTCAATAAGAAAGCTGCTGGAATGTGCTTATATTATCAATATTTGTTTCAAAGGCAATTCAATCATATAAATGTCAACGATTAATGAAATACCATAACATATGTAGAGCTGGGATAAATAGAGTTCAAACCAAACCACGATTATGACTAAACCATTGTCCCCAAAATGCAAATGTGGTAAATTATCATTGTCTTTTGCAAACACTTAGTTGTTGGAAACACTCAGATGTTTGTGCTACCATATTGTCACCTTCTTTCACAACCTTCATTGCCCTATCACATTACCTTGCAAATCACCAGTAAGGAATGAAACACTATCAAGAATATTAGTTGTACAAATTAGTGTCAGGAAGAGTGGGATTATTACTTTCAAACAAGTGTAATGGAAAGCTTAAAGAACACAAAATGTAAAAATGAAGTTCTTTATATATTTTTTAGCTTTAATCTAAAATCTAATTTACATAGAATGTGAAGTTAACTGGACCCATAGCAAAATTGCCTATCCTTTTTATTCGCATCAAGGGATGGGATGTATAACAACCTTCCCAATGGCTTGGTTTATTTCAAGGTAAGATAAGGCTCCAACAAGCTGGGCAAAGGGGAATGGACCTTTGGGGTCTACAATTGACTTCACCTTTCCACTCTTTAAGTAAGGGTTTAGTTTCCTTATAACAGCTCAATTGGAAGTAACTACAAATAAGAAGCCAAGTGTTGTAACAACACCTATTAGTGCTATCAGTTGCCACCTTCTTTCACAACCTTTACTGCCCTGTTCAAATAATTTCTAATAAAAAATATAATTAATAGCCCATTCTTTTAAATTGAATATGGAACACATACAGATAATTTCTACAAAAAAAAGATGGATATTATTTGTTGATAATTAATAGTCCATTTTTTGCCTTTGCATAAAAGGGGTCCTAACTAATATTCTGTTTGAATGTGGTAATGAAATTATGTGCTCCTATCTAGGCAAGCAAGTTGCATGCAGTGAATCAAAATCTTATAAAGCCATACACAGAGATGGTGGGCCTCGTTCCTCCCATTGGCATACATGTTCAGTTGATGGATTATTTCTTAATAAATTATGCATATTCAAGGTCTTCTTGATGTTACTCTTGAATAGTTCCTTTTGTATTTACTTTTTTTGGCTTTTGGAGCTCTTATGACTTTATTAAACATGATATAAATTTACTCAAGGATATCTTAAAGCCTTCACAAACCAAGCACATAAATGAAGTGCGGGGAACTTACATAGTCATTCATATAGGAATGGCACAAACATTTGAAGCAATAAATGTTAGACTCTCCACTGATCACAATATGATGCGTTGAACTAAAATGTAAAAGCATAAATTATTCCCTAAAAATGGGATATATTCATTCTATTATGGTTTTGCACGGTACGAAACATATTCTTAGTAAATGTTCCTTAATTGCTCATCTCCATTAAGAAAAGACAATCATTCATTCAAAGATAAAGTTGTGGCAAAATAGGTCTTTTAAAATATGTTAGTTTATCAGTAAATTCAGTTTCATTACTTTAATAGTGAAAACATCTACAGGTACATTCACACTTGGGCACATCACATTGGATATAAAGAATAAAAAAATAGTACACTTAAAAAGGACTGAGTTCGTGTTACCTTCATATTTATTTATCAATAATTTTTAATAATTTTACAATTTTTAAGATAAAAAATTCCAAAAAAAATTCTTACACACTTTGTTTAGCATGTGCATCACATTGGTCAAAAATCTAGTTTCTATAATATGCTAAATAATCCTTTTAGTGTCAAAAAAAGAATAAATAAGATTGTGTGATCTTATTCCTTAATTATGAATAAATCTATGAAAAAATAAGTTATGCACTGCCAGTATAAACTGTCATCTAATCACAACCTACCATATATGATAAGTTTGTTAACTATGATAATAATCACCATAAAAGTCACACTAAAACTAATTTTTAATTAGTTGATGGTATAAAATTTTTTACATTGACAATATATAACAATTAAATTCTAAACCTATTTGATGAAGATATTTCAGGAACTATTCAGATTACAATACACAATAATACTAATAAAGTTACGGTACGACATTAACTATACATAAATTTAATGCATTGTATATTATAAAATTAGAAAGAAAGTTTTCTTACTATGAGAATGATGCGTGGCTATCACCTCATGCCCCAACGCCTATCCATTCACTCTTTCAACCAGAAGTGCCTAGTCGCCAACCACTCAAGTAATATCAACTAATCATTTCTCAAGAATAGTTTATTATTATTATTATTATTTATTTATTGTGGACTTAGCTTACTTTTCTTTTCTTGCATTTTTGTTATTCTTGTCAATTCCGGGTAATTTCATCTCTTCCTGCTGAGACTCTCTTCTTTCTTCCAAATCCTCACGTTGGATATTTAAGTACAATAATTACGTTTTTTTTTTTTTTTAATCTTTTGTCTCCCTGGAAAAGTATAATTTTGTGCTATAATAATTATATCATTAATTTGATACATCATTAAAATTTTGATAATGCTGCACATGAATATAAGTTTTTATGTCAAAAATAATGTATTAATGTGATTAAAATTCCTAAAAAAAATGTGATTAAAATTATTGTTACTTGTACGTGACCAAGGACTCGCACTAATACTCTGTTTGGATGATGAGTGAAATAAAAAGCAAAGAAATAGAAAGAAATGAAATAGAAATAGAAAAGAAATAGAATGAAAAGTATATATTGTTTGGATGGGTAAAATTAGGAAGGGAGGAAGTGGAAGAATTTCTCTTCACTTGTTTGGATGAATAAAAAAGAGAATAGAAAAAAATAAATGAATTATATAAAAAAATATTTTTTGTGATAACTAAAAAAATGTAATTTTTTAATATAATATTTTTTCTTAACATAAAATTATTTATTACTTTTTAAAAAAAAATTTAATTCATAATTTTTTTAAAAAAATAAACAAAAAAAATAAAAAATAAAAGATTATTTCTATCCTATTTCATTCCTAAACTAAGTGGAAATGTTTTTTCATGAGCTCCACAAAAATAACTTCTTTCCTTCTTATTTTTCCTTTTAAACAAACAGTAAAAATATAATATTTCTTTTCTATCTCTCTTTTTCCTATTTTTTTCCACTCTATTTCAACCAAATTAAATACAGGATAAATAATGTTGATTTGAATCAAAAAATTACGACGGCGTGCTTGGTGTTGGATGGAAATGACATTGCTGAAAATATTAAGTGAAGTCAATGCTCTTATCATATGAGTTATTTCCTTGTACTTTCCCGCATATTATATTATTTGATGTGTCTCACTAAAACAAAAGCTCTGAGTATTTATCAAGAAAAAAAAAAACACTCTCAGTAATGTGGAAAAAAAAAAGGCTGAGTAATGATCTCCACATGGCAATGGCACTGGCACATACCTAGGAGGCCAGGATGTCCTTCTCAGTATCTGACTACGGTCAAGGTGCCTGAATAGTGCGACCGTCACATAAATTCCTCCTTTGACTAATTGTGTGTAAAAATCCGCACGTTTTTATTTTATTTTATTTTTAAATGATACATAATTGAATGATTTGAAAAATTAATGGTTAAGAATGTGATCAAATATTTATATTTATTTATACTATATACATTTAAAACTTCTTTTTTAAGGGATATTTTATACTTATTATCTTGTCATGGAAAGTTTGACTATCATAAAATTCTCATGTAATAATACTTGATTAACCCATTTACTTACGTGTGTGTTGAGCAAACATAGTTATGGATCTGATCGCTTATCAGATAACAACTTCCTGAAGTTTTTTAATTAATTTTTAAAAATGTTTCTATTTTTTTTTCGATAAAAAAAAATGCTTCTATTTGATACCATTTAATGTAATGAAAAAAATAGATATGATGTTACTCAAATGGTCAATATCTCAAGAGAGTGTAAATCGACTTTTAAAATTTTTGCAACGTTTTTATCAAGCACATTGAAGACATAATTATTGAACCAATTTACAAGATTAATTTAATAAAAGTGATTTAACTAATAATGATAACAAATATTCTAACACTTGATTTTAGCAAATTTAAGGCAAGCGATATAAGATATGCAAAATTAAAAACAATATAAATTGTGTAAATTAAATAGAGGATTTAAAGAATAGTACAATAAGATTTATCGTAGTTCAATCACTAAGCACTTGTGACCAACGTTCAGTCATATAAAAAAAAAAAAAACTTGAAATTTTGTTCCGCTACTTGCATCAAAAATTACAATGTTTGAATACTTACAATCAAGTCTCACCTTAAATAATTCAACCTAATAAGGATGTCTCACCCCATTAATCCTAAAGGACACCTCACCCTCATAGCATAATACAAGAAAGAAAAAAAAATGTATATCACTCTAGTCATGAAATGACACAACTTGAATATCTGGAATCTCATAATGATTAAAAAAATGGTTCAATATATAAGAAAAGGCTTAATGCACTTTTTATCCTCAAAGTTTTATAATCTTGTAATTTACAGTAAAAGAATTTTTGTTGTTGCAATTTTTGTCTCCCAATTTACAAAAATCGCGATTTGTCTTAATTGTGATAGTTTAAAAGAAAAATCACCATAAATTTGTCTTAATTGTAACAGCTTAAAGAAAAAACCATTACAAATTTGTCTTAATTGTAACGATTTTTTTAGTTGAGGACGAATGTCGCGATATTTTGTAAATTGGAGGACAAAATTCACAAAAAAAATGGGGACAAAATTTGTGAGATTGTGAAATTTTAGAGACAAGAATTGCAATTAAACCTAAAAACAACTTAATTTTTCATTTGTTGTGTTTTCATAACGAAACCCTTAACTTTTATAGCCCCAAATTTGAATAATGTAAGTGGGTATATTATTTTTAGGCAGATCAAAACGTTGAAATCGATAGCTTACCCATAAATAGTTGATTATTACATGAAATAATTGATTATTGTATTGTTAAAACATAGTTCAAGTGAAAAAAACGACATCAACAATCAGTTGTACACCTAAAAAAGTTGATTATCTCATTCTACGACTTTAATAATGGATTATTGCCTCGAAACAATTGATTATAGTGTTTAAAAAGTTTTGAAATGAGAGTTTGATCAAAATAATTTATTACATGGTTGTGATAATCTGTTATTTGCCGTCAAAAACTCATTTACAAGGTTTATCTTTCAATAATAGGACTTGAAAGCTTAGAAAACTTAGGTTTAGTTTTGAGACATATAAAGACAATTTTTATATAATTTGAGCCAATCAAAATAAATCCAAGAGATCTTACATATTCTTCTAGTAACGTTGGGGGTTGAAAATTACCCATAGTAGGAGATTAAGGTAAAAATGTTTTCTATCTTTTGGTTTTCATCAAAACTCCACACACTAAGGTCTTGTTCATTAACATATGATGGACACCAAATAATGTTAAATCTAATGGGCATCAATTTGTTGGAAAAAAAATCCCCTTCACACATAATAATGAGGATCAAAGAATATAGGATTCACAACACTACAAAATATAAATAGTAGAAAATACAAATTTGACATGGTTCGACACATCTAAACTACGCCTATGGAAACATCTCAATAAATATTCATAATCTCAAATAAGATTACAAGTTTTATAGGCAAATTTAAGAAATTCTCCCTTCGCATGACACCCTTCACTTAGGGTGGTGACTTTCTCTTTAGGTTGGGTGGTTATTCTCATCTCAAAAACCTCTTGTTCCAGTATGCCAAAAAGTCTCAGATCACTTAGAAGTTGAGGCTAAAGGTAGTTTATGAACAACTTTCTCCCCTAATCCACCAATGTGCCTTTTAAGGACAAAATTGTGAGATTCACACAAGTGCTGAAGCAGACAATACCTCGGATGCGGTAACCTTAACATTGGCGCTAGAAAAAGGGCCTAGGCCTTTCTTGCCCCTTAGCCTCAATGGGGGGCTTATTCCGATACGCTAAAAAGTCCTACATTGTTTAGGAGTCAAGGCTAAGCGTAGTTTTGTTTCAGTATGTCAAAAAGTTCCACATACTTAGGAGTCGAGGTTAACAGTAGTTTATAAATATCCTCCTCCTCTAACCCATCGAGGTGCCTTTTAAGGACAAAATCGTGAGGCCCACACGAGTGTTGAAGCAAACAATACCTCGAATATGATGACCCTAATGATGCAGTGAACTTGAGGTCGAAACACCTCTATTTATACATCTTGCATCCTAATTTTTAAAGAGAAAACAAATTCCTAAATTAAAGATAATATATTTAAATCTAAATATCCTAAAGATTTGAAATTGAAAATTTGAATTGTTCTCCCAACAATTCCACCCTCAATTAAAATTTCCAACTCTTGTCGTCATGGATGTTCATCACAACCATCTTCAATCATGATTTTGCTTCACAAACTTTGGCATGTTCCTTCCTATATCTTTGATATCAATCTTCCTTCACGAGCATTGGATGGTGATACTTCTTATACTTGCATTGTTGTTAACTATCGCCAATGGGACACACCACTTGACTTCTACATCGCCAAGAAGACTTTCAACATAATGATCCCACACGAATCTATCATCAACTTCACCAAGCTTAAATACTCATTTGATTGATCACCGGCCGTAAAACCATTAGCTTTGATATCACTATTGGAAAAAAAAATCCTCTTCATGCACAATAATGAGGATAAAAAGATATGAGGCATACACAAGACCAAAAAATAGAAATAGGAAAAGAACACAAATTTAACGTGGTTTGATACTTCTTGTCGATGTCCACAAAAAATACGTCAATAACTATTCACAATTTCAAATAAAATTACAAGTTTTTTGGACAAACAAGAGAAACCCTCCAATTACATGACCCCTCTCACTTAAGGTGGAGACCTCTTCTTCAAGTTAGGTGGTTTTTCTTATCTTAAGAACAAATCCCTAAAATAAAAATAATATCTTTAAATTTAAACAACATCCTATAGATTTGAAATTGAAAGTTTGAATTGTTTTCCCAAAACAATTAAATCATGTGCAATTAGTAATTGATTATAAATTTACTCATTAAATAACCTACTAGAGTCGGCTTAGTGAGGGTTTGGATATTGTACAAGGTCCTAGGCTTAAACTTTGGTGTCATTGTACACCAAAAAAAAAATACTATATGTTATGAAATGTTTTACAAAATCTATTGTACGAAATTATGTGGCTTGATTTCTGTCTTTTTTTTTGGTAACCATGTTATAAGTGCAAAGTATTCACCAGCTTTGCCAATGATTAATTTTTGTCAAGGAACCTAATTGGTCACCTTGAGTGGGATCTCCCTTTCCAACTATTTTTTTTTATTCACAAAGCTCGATCTTAAGACATTACTTAAGAAATGTAACCACTAAAAACTCACCCTGCAGTATTCGTACAAATTCGTGCATACTTTCTTCGTACTATATAGCATCGCTAAAAAAAATTACTCATCAAATAAATATTTGACTGATTATGAATATTATATAATCAATTAATTAATCTCAATTTGTTTTAAAAAGAAGCTTTTTTAAATTTATGACAAACCACAAATTAATAAACACTAAAATATGTTTCCAATCACCATTAATAACTCTATATTTGTTTGTTTTAGTCTTGCACCCTATTTTAAATGAAAATTTTCAATTACACTTGAAATCGATTTAAATTAAATAAAATTTTAATTACCATAAATAAATAAATAGAAATTATATTCTTTAAGGATTGATTATATAAATTTTATTAATTTAAATAATTAGTTTTTTCATAAATTATATTTCATGTGCATTTTTTACCAATTGTATATTTAATGCAACAATTAATTGCTTAGCTAGCAAAAAAAATGTAACAATTAATTGATTAATATAATAATTAATTTAATAATTGATTTCAACTCTATCTATCAAATTAATATTTGATTATGTACCAAAAAATTAATATTTGCTTGATAATGTTATTCCTTGAAATTATTGATTTAGAGTTGTTGGTTACAATATGACCATACATAGATATTAAATTTATCCTATAGCACGAAATTTGTAAAATAAATAAATAAAATAGTAATAAATTATTTTGACTGTTTCCTTTACAAAATAAGTTATTTTTATATTCTTATATAATCTTTTGAAAATAAGAAATAAAATAAAAATAAAGTATGATTTTTGTAATTAACAAAAATAAAAAATATTTTTCAAACCAAGCAGTGCAATATACAAAATATAAATAATAAATAAATAAATATAAATAATTTGGAGATTTAAATGTATTTTAATCCTTCTAAATATTTTATTTTATATTTAGTTTCTCCTTTTCAAAATGTTAAAACCTAGTTGTCATATATTTTTCCGATATAATTTCCTTATTATTCTTTCATTTATTTTGTCCATTAAGAGCAAATTTGGGTGAACAATTTACTTGGGCGCTTATTGAAATTGCTTATCATATAAATATTTATGTATAAGTTGTTTCTATAATTAAAAAAGAAATAGGAAATTATTAGTTAGTACAAAATACTTTTCGCATAACTACACAAACCTTTTACATTTTGTCAAATCTTGTTTTATATTTTTAATTTTTAACTGATATTTATTTAAAAATAAAGTACACACGAAAAAAAAAATCTTTAAATTTTTAACACAACTGTCAATTCTTGAGTCTAATTAAGCTAGCTAGAGAAGCCTTCACAGGCATCTTGTTTTGTTTAGCGAACTACAAATTTGTTATATCTCTCCGGCCACCATAAGCCCACAACTGTTGATGCTGTCGTGGATAACTAGCTAACGTTTGATTTAAATGACGAGATGATGAAACCCCACGAGCCAAATAATTAGGGTAAAATCCATCAACGGGTCAGCGAAGCTATTAAAATATGCACCATCAATTTAAAGAGATAGCTAAATCATATTAAATAATTTATAATTCGGTATTGCTTTGTGGGCATAGTACAATTACATCATCATGTGACGTCACCTTCATGTAGTTGACGTTGACACGTGGATCCGAGGGGAACCTTCATTGCATCATCTAGGAAAGAGTTTGGAAGGATCGTTCATAGAAAAGCATAGTAAGGAAAACTATATTTATATCCTTCTAGATATATTACTTTTAATATAAAACCATTGGCTAACTTAAGAGTCAAAAAAGGGACAAATGCTCTCCACACCATAGTCTTTGCACTACCATTTTATCAGCAATGGACTACTACTTTGGAAACCCTCATCCTTATCCCAATTATGCTCATAATAATTCTGTTGATATGGCTCCGTCTTCCCCTGAGATCGCACTTTCCGATTATTTCATGCTCGATGATTACGTTGATCATCAAGAGTCTCGATCATCACAAAGCACCGAGTCATCAGAAAAGGCAACCTTCAGCGATGCCACTCACGGATTCAGTACGGGTGCAACCTCTAAGAGCATTAATAACATGCAAGTGCTTTTTCCCTCCTTTGATTTCTCTTCCTTCATTAAAAACAAGAAAACGGGATATCGTATTTTATCATTTATATGTATGTATCTATGTATGTCTGTGTAGAGTGTGTATTATTTAGTATAACATATGCATAATATAACACCTAATTGGAATTGTGTTGAATAATGTTCTGCAGAAAATGCAAAAATGGGATTGATGGAAACAAAGCAGGAGTGGGTCCACGGATCGCGTTTAGAACCAAATCAGAGCTTGAGATCATGGATGATGGATACAAGTGGAGGAAGTACGGCAAGAAGTCCGTGAAGAGCAGTCCCAATTTAAGGTAAAAAAACACTAACAGTAATAAAGTAAAATATTATTTGTAGACTTACTTTTTTGCACTTTAAACCTTCGTTTTCTTGCTAACAGAAAGAGAAAAAAAAAAAAAATTACATACGACTTCTCTCTCTCCCTCTCCGTTTCATATAACAAATTTAGATAAATAAAATTAAGTTTAATATATTATAAAAAAATTTACACGGTAAACAAATTAGACCTAGGTTATGAAACACATTAATGCCTGGCTAGTTAATATACACACACACACACACACAAGAGGCTAGTGCCTCCAGTAGCTAGATTAATGTTGTGGCGGCTGCTATTATATTAAAGACTTTGGATGGGGACTGTTGCCCTTAACGTATATGTAGTTCGGTGTTATCAATGGACCCCAGTTTAAATATGTGCCGTTTCGATCGGCTTAATGGCTTATATAGTAAGCAAAATGGTCTAGAATACATATGTTGATTTGGTTTGTGCTCTCTTATTCTTTTTTTATTTTCTATGTTTCTTTTATCCTTTTTCTTTTTTGGTTTTCGTTGGGTTTGCGATTGAAATTGATAAAAGTGGTTCATGTGGGGCTCAAATATTTTGTTCTCTTAGAAAGAAATTAACATTTTTTAATGCAATTTGTTAATTAAGATAAATAAACATCTGATTGAGAGCGATCAAATTTTTAATTTACTCTCGTTTAAGACATGATCAATAATTAAAGAAGACTGTAACGTGGTGTTTCATTTATAGTTGTTTATGACAATTAAGTTCCACTGTCAATTAAACTTGGTAAAATCAATCGGTGTTTCAAAACTTTTTGATTTGATTCACGCTGCTTAACAAAATAAGACAGAGAAATTTTTTTTAGCAGAATTTCTTGTTATGTTTATAAACTAAACGAAGCATTGCGCGTACGATAAGCAAATCTGCAAAAAAAAAAAAAGAAAGAATTTTAAATTATTAACGTCCATACTAACCGAAATACATATCACAATCAGAAGCTAGCATTTGAGAGTATTAAAAAAAGAGTGTTTGAAAGAGTGTTACTAGTATTTTTCCATAAAACAATATTATTTATTTGTATTGTGTATCAATCACCAAAAACAAGCACGCGCAAAAACGATTATTTTTGCTGTGTCTGAATTACTAATACTATGTTATTTTACTGGTATTGTCCCATAAAAGTTTGTCCTTAGTGGTCGAATTTTATTCCATTCAGTTGTCCGGTTAATGCTTACAGTGCAATACATTTGTTACTTAGGGTCAGCCTAACGTTAAGTTAAGTGAGGCTTAAAATAAATTTTGAAGTAAATTTTTTTATATTAAATGAGAAAGTTATATGTTAAGTCTTTTTGTCAAAATATATAGCTTTTTTGCCATTATACAAGACCTTTTTGTTTTATAAAAACTAATAACAAATAATTTTTTATAAGAAGGACTAAAGCTTGAGCTTTAGTAGCTTTATTCTTAGGCGAGCTCTGTTGTTAGTCCTTCTAGTTCTTATTATAAGACCTGATTAACTAATTCACCAAGATTAAAGAAATTAGTTAATTTAGTTAGTAACATTAAATTTGCTTAAATTTACGTGTTCTTTTCATAATTACTCTTAATATTAATGAGATATATTTTTATTCTTTTTTCAAATATTTAATTCTTTTAGTTTCTTTCATCAATAATATATTTATTGTTTTGATTCTTATTGGCTATAATTGTGAAGAGACAAAGTAAGGTTTTCAAAATTGTCTCTAAATTTAGACTCTCAAAGAGTCTAAGACATTAATATATCATATCTACTATTTATTGAACATAAAGAAAAATACTCATAATTAAGGGTATTTTTGTAAAAAAATAATTAATGCATGAGACATTCTAGATTAGTTCTTATAACAAAGACCAATTGGCCAAACTTTTAATTTAGTTCTTATAAAAAGAAATAACTTAGTTTGAGTTTCAGTTAACAATTAATACATTTATTTTCAAGTAAGTAATTACTAAGTAGGAGGTTCCATTAATGATGACAGGAACTACTACAAATGTTCAAGTGGAGGATGCAATGTGAAGAAAAGGGTGGAAAGGGATAGAGATGACTCCAGCTATGTGATAACAACTTATGATGGTGTGCACAATCATGAGAGCCCATTTACCACCTACTACAGCCCGATCTCCATAGTACATTCTGATGCTTTTACATGTCCCGAATGAAGTTAACCAATTCCAAGCCCTTTTGGCCCTTTCCTCTCAAAACACCAAAAGCTTAATTTTACACCTCCCTTGCTTGCTTATGTGGCAAGAAAAGGCTGGGAAGATCCGATCGAGTTGGGGAATCTATATATCGTACCATTATTGTCTAATTAATCATAACTATTTTCATGCTGTAATAGGTTGAAGAGAGTTTATACTCAGATCATGAGTATTTTTTTGAATTCTACACCTTTTTTTTTTTTTGGCATTTTGCTTTTAGATGAGTTTAATATCTCCCTTAAAAATCAACCTTTGTTAGTTCATGGGACAAGTAGTAACATGATTCTCCTTGTGTAAAGTTGTTCAAATCTTATAAGTAAGTGATAATACAGCTTTGTCATTTAAATGACTTTGCTTATCTCAGTTCAAATTAATTGAGACCTAAGGATGTTAGGAGGAAAAAAGTGTCCCTTGAAAATATGAGTGAAATCTAAAGAATATACTTCCTTCATTTCAAAATTATTGTTGTTTGAAATTTTATTTTTTATTTCAAAATTTTTGCTGTTTTAAAAATCTAGGACCTAATGAAAAAAATTGTCAACTATATCCTCACTTAATATTTATATGTCTTCTATTTTTTATTTTATTTTACCTATAACCTTTCTTTTTTATTAATACTTTTCCTTCTCTCTTAATCACAATTAATTAGTTAATGAAAGTATTTTAGTTAAGGTATAATAATATTTTGTATTAATTAAATATTTGTTAATTTGTGTATATTACGTTTGAAACTTTATTCATGAACTGTAACAAGATTCTATATGCTAAAATCCTTAAATGAACTAATGAGACATCGTGTCATATTATCAAAGATTTGTAGATTTAGATAATTATTTGAACCCACCAGGATCGGTCTATTGGTGAAAGATTTAGAAAATATTTTGGTACACCAAAAAAATCTCACATCGCTTAGGAATCAAGACCAATAGTAGTTTATAAACACTTTCCTCTTTTAACTCACTGAGACACCTTTTAAAGACAAAATCATGACGTCGACACAAGTTTCAAAGTGGACAATATCTCAGATGCAGTGATCATAACGATGCTAGTGATACTATGACAGCGCTTCACAAATTTAAGGATTAAAATAGGGATTTACTCTTTATAATCTTCTTCAATCAAATATCTTAGTTTCTCAAAATATAGGTATGTGCTCTCTCTTCCTAGTGGAGAGAAGAGAAAATGTGTTGGATTTGATATGAGAAATAACCAATTAGTTTCTTGAATATTGATTAGGATTCTCCCTCCATTCTTTTTTACTTGTTGTTTTTTAGAAATTTTTTGTTTTTATTTATCTGTTGTTTTCAAAGTTCAAGATAACATTAATTATTTTTTTGTCAATTATATCCTTACTTCGTACCTAATTTTTAATTAATTTACATATTTACAACTAGTATGTATTTATTGTGAAGTAGAAATGAGCAAGGGTATAGTAGAAAACTTCAAAACTATTTTATGAAAAATAAAAAAATTATTGCATTTATTGGTTTGTGTATAAAAACTTTAAATGACAGATAAAAAGTAACGGACGTAGTAATTAAACTCACGTCAATTTTGAAAATATATAGACTTACCAGATTAAATCACTTAAAATTAAGTCTATTAAATTAAGTAATTAATGTACGCTGTCTAAATCAAAAATGGAAAACATGTACTTCCTAAAGTATTAACTTTAAATAAGAATAGTTCATATGTTGTTTTGTTGCTCTTAATAAATGCAAAATTGTTTAAGCTGGTTGACAAGTGCGACGTTGAAGCTGAATGCGATGCTTCACAAATGCAGAGCCATTTAAGTTATGAGTAGTGGTAATGGGGCAATTAGTAATTTGCAGCAAGTTGGGTAGTGCCGAACGATCCGTAAGCACTGTGGCTTGTTTGACTTTGACAGAACACTAACCCTATGTTTGTTTTGGTGAAAATAGAATAAAAAAAATAAGAAAGAGAAAAATAGAATAGAAATACTATATTTTTACTGTTTGTTTGGAAAGAAAAATAAGAAAGAATGAAGTTATTTCCGTAGAATCTATAAAAAAACATTTTCTTCCACTTTAGGAATGAAATAGGATGGAAATGAACACTCTCATTTTTTATTTTTTTTGTTTAATTTTTTCTGAAAAAAATTTAAAAAATAATAAATAATTTTATGTTAAGAAAAAAATATTATATTAAAAAATTACATTTTTTTAGTTATTATAAAAGAAAATTTATATAATTTATTTATTTCTTTTCACTATCTTTTTCATTCATCCAAACTAGTGGAGAGAAATCCCCCCACTTCCTTCTTTCCTATTTTTATCTATCCAAACAACATATATTTTTTTATTCTATTTCTGCTCTATTTCATTCCTTTCTATTTCACTCCTCATCCAAATAAAGCACAACAGATGAAGCTTCTTGTTGGGACATCAGGACGGGATGGAATAGGATCATCAATCCACCATTCATATGCATGATTATGTTTTGTTAAATTAAAATTTATTGTTTTTGGTATAAACCATATGTATCTTCTACGAGAGATAATCTTGTTTGACCTGAGTAAGATTACTATGAGCAACAAAGCTTTCCTTTGAGTATTTAACTCAGTTGCGTACCAAGACTCGAATTCAAAACTACTGGTTGAGTTGAAACAACCTCGTACTAATTGATTCACGGACTTGGTAGTCAATAAATATAAGAAATTAACAATGAAATGATTTATTAAAAAAGGTATGATAATTATGTTATCAATATCAATGCATTTTTATTGTAGTTTTTAATAAAAAAAATTATTTATTAATTTCTTAATTAATATTATAAAGTACTTTTTTTTGTTACAATATTAGAAAGTATTTGATAATAGGACTTAAAAGTAAAAACAATTTTTTATCTTCACGTTTTGGTTATAAATTTGAGAAAAGTAATGATGCTAAACATTAATTTTACAGTGCTAAAAAGTTTAAAATTATTAGGAATAATCATATAAAGCTTTTTTAGATTGAAACTATTTGTAACATTATTTTTTTTTTCATTAAAGTTGTTACATGTTATTTTTAAAATTTTCATTTTTTAAATCCTTTCAATTTAATTACTTTATTTAAATTTTTTTCTGCTTTTCCTTTTTTTTTTTTTCATGTACATGTTTCTTGATTTTTATTATTTTTTAAACTTTCGTATTTTAATTTAGCATAAATAAATTTTAATCCCTGTAAAAAACATATATATTTTTTTAATTTTGATTCTTTTTTTTTCTCTATTTGTGTCTCTATTAAACATTTTTTTCACTTTACTCCCTCACCTTATTGTTTCATTATCTATAAAATTATAAACTTTTGATATAGAACTTTTTATATTAGAATATTTTTATTTTAGTCCCTGTTATTTAGGCAACATCAAATTTGTTATTCATGCTCAGTTAATTACATCATTACTCAACATTTACCTCTTGTAATAAAAAACTAAAGTGAAAAAAAAGTAAAAAAAATTAAGAGGATCAAAATGAAAAGAATCATATATTATAAGGAAAAGAAAATCTTTAGACCTTTTAATTTTTAATTTTTTTGTAATTATTTTTTTCTAAATTTTTATATAAATAGCAAGTAAAAGTACATTATTTTTTAATAAATTAAAAAAATCTTATTATATATATAAATGTGAGGATGGAGAGTAACTCTTTTAAAGTTACTCTTGAAATAACTTGATTCTTCCCTCATTTATAAATTCTATTATCTTTTAAATTTTTCATGTATAATATGTGAAATTCTTCTTTTTAATTTTATATATAAATGAAAAGAATCTACAGTCAATAAATATCGGAAAAAAAATCAAAATTCAAAAGGCTAAAAAATATGAAATGTCAATAATATATGCATGGAAATAAAATGGAATGTTAAATAATTAGAAATAAAAAACATGATTAATTATACTTACATCTGATGTGTAGGAAGGGAATAGGCATAAAATCACTCAGAACTGAAAAAATATAATTATTCTATCCATCACACTTAACATATCAATCACTATTTATTAAAAATAATTACCCCCATAATTTTTCTCAATTTTTGATTTTATGAAACTTTACACATAGGTTTTCATACACAATCATTTGCTACTAAATGACATTTGTGTTGAGTGATTATTTTGTTTTCATTGAATAGGAGTGAAAATGGGTTAATTTAAACCAATTTTTACAAGATTTAGTATTATTTATTTTTTAAATGTAAATCTTGAATCTATCTTATTTACTTAATATAGGCTTTTTTCAAGATGTAAGCTTTTTTTTTTCTTTTCAAAGTCTCTTAAAATTATTTAATAGTCTACTTAACAACTAGACTTAAAAATTGCATTATAAATTGGTATATGCAACTGTTATTTGCACCTCCTTTTTTACTTATGCATTCTTCCTCTTTTTTTTTTCTCAAACTATCCTCATTTCTTTCTCTCTCCCATATAACTCTCTCTATTAGTTTTTCTCTAGGAAAAAACACTATCTTTCTACCGAACAAGCTCTTATATTTGACAAGAAACCACAAACAAATTGGTCATTGTGGTCTCACAAAATTCCACCTTATGCTACAAGATTGGCATGATGATTAACTTAGTCGTTAGAGCTTATCTTAATCCAACCTTAGGGAGGAGGGTTCCAAAGACAAGCAATAAGGGTGTCCACAGGTTAATTCAAATCGATTTTAAGTAAAAATAAAATCTAAACCAACCATTTTTTATTTGGTTTGGTTCAATTTTTTTTTTACACCAACTCAAACCAAACCAACCTGATCAAAAACGGGTTGGTTTGGTTCGGTTCAATAAGGTCACCTATTTTATGAGTGTATAGAATTTTGATTTTAAAAAAATGAAAAAAAATTACATGATTTTGCCAAAAAAATCACGTATACACTTCACATTAAATTGTTAATCCGAAAGCACCTCAAGATTGTGGCATTAATTTAGTCTCAAGGATAGTAATGTGCAAAAAAAGAGATCCTTAAATCCAATGAGGCAAAATTCCTAGTTGTCACAAATATCTAAATATTATTGATTTTAAGTTCAAGTTGAAGTTTTGGTCTTCATGGCCCTTGGACAATTTTATCTTGTCACAGTTCTTAATTGTCAACATCTCTAATGCAGGAAAATGTTTACTGTCAAGTGGCAAAGACTTTGGTCTCTTACAACTATCAACATACAATCCTTTAAGAATAAGGAGTTTTATTCCTAAGAGTAAAGACTCTACATTGTCGCAACATTTAATAATCAAATATTGAAGAGAACTCAAGCTTGTAATTCCGTTCTCTGGCATGACAGGTTGCTATGTGGTTATCTCAAAATCTTGGAGACTGATCAAGTCTCTTAAACATTTAGGCAATGTTTCAAGCTCCTTGCATCCACCTAGCAATAAAAATTGCAAACTTTGGAGCTTACTAATGGCATTTGTGAGTCTCTTAATTTTCTTATTATCACAAAGATTGAGATTTCTTAATTGTCTCAATTTTCCATTGGAATGAGGTAAAGTTTCAAAGGTAGAATTGCTTAAATCCAAAATTTTAAACTATTTATGCCTTGAAACCAATGTAAAGAGAGCTTCAACATTAGCTCCCATACCTGTATTGGGAAATAATATTGTTATCGCACCTACTGATTTGTGATGAGTGATTTGCCAAGCAAATCATTTTCAGCAAAAGATAGATGACAAACATTCTCAAGAATATTTTGAATGTGGGAATTTATAACTAGACACTCACCTTTTGTAACAAATGGAGCAAGATCATGCACCAAATTGTGTATTACACACACACACACACACACACACACACACACACACACACACACACACACACACATATATATATATATATTTTAGAGGAACTAAAATGTTAGCAAGTTCAAACATTTAATAAATAAAAGACTTAATTATGTTTTTAGTCTCTAAAATTTGAGAAATGTATTTTTTTAGTCTCCTAAATTAAAAATTAATCTTTTTAGTCCCTCAAATTTTAAAAATTTCTGTTTTGGTCCTTTTGCCTAAACACAATTAGTGAATTTGTCACACAAAACCCACCCAGTAATATTTCTATTAGTAAAAACATCACTACTAAACTCAACTGATGTTGTACAGTTGATTCAATCTGTCCTATAAATGATACCATAGGTGGTTCTAAAGGACTAAAACAATATTTTTCAAAATTTGAGGGACTAAAAAGATTAATTTTTTATTTGGGAGACTAAAAAAATACATTTCTCAAATTTGGGAAACAAAAAACATAATTAAGCCTAAATAAATAATCGAAAGTTATTACGAACTTTTATAAAGACTATATTGCACTTTTTTAAAGTAAGAGACTAAATGAGAAAATACAATATTTAAAGAGATAAAAAATATATTTTAACCTTAAAGATATTAAAGAATCTAAAGTTATTATATTTTTTAATTTCTTACATAACATTTACCTTTGATTCAATTCTTATATTTCACAATGACTTTATGTCAATTTCACACTTTAATAATAGTAAAAAAGATTGAATTTTAAAAAATAATTATATATTTATAAATGTTGGAACCAAAGACGTTGAAGTGTCTAGTCCCTCAAAGTTTTGAAGATAACAAACTTATTAAAGTTTAAGTCTATTTAAACTTAAAGAATTTACAAGCGTCCAATGCGTCAGTCTTAACGAGCATTCAATAAACTCTCATGTAAGGACCATCCAAGAGTAAGCCTCTTTTCATGAACTGTGTCTTAAGCTCAGACGCTAGTATTAGACTCGTTCAGACGTAAGTTATTTAAACGACTAAGTTCTTAAATACTCGTCCAATCTATACGTCCTTTATGTATGCAAACTTCAAGACTAATGTCTTACCATTTTAAGATCTAACGTTCAAATATTTCAAGCATTAAATGGTAGACAAAAACATTCTAGTGCAAAGGTGCAACAATATAGAAAAAGGAAGTCAACTTATTGAATTGCCAAGCCAAATGAAGAATATTCAAAAAGCAGACTGTCAACATAGTCCTGCACTTTTCGTTTTGGTGCAAGCTCATAAGCTTTCCTTTCTAACTTGTCTGAAAGCTCAATACATGTGCCTCTTTCTTAAAGACTAAAGCTAAGTCATCTTTAACGGTTCTTTTTCGCTGAAGACTATATATTTATCAAGAAAGAAGAATGGATAGATGCGAAGAAACCAAGTGACACAACAAGAGAAACTCTAAAACAATCATATTGCCTTCTTGCATCCACTGGACGATCCTTGAATTCTCTGAAACAATTTTGTATTGTGCTTAATCTTTTACATCCTCACTTTGTGAGTTGAATTTCGTTGTAAATGTAACACCCTTACTTTTATATATTAAATTATTCTGTATGTTTAAAAATTGTTTTTAAGTCATCAATGTATTTAGAACAATTAATAATAATTTTATAAATTTTTTCTAGAATTTATTGATATAATTTTTGTAAAATACAAAAATATCCCTAGTTGACTGTAGAAACCAATCAGAGACTTTTTAATTTCAAAATATTTTGAAAATTTTATATTAAGTATCTCTCATTATAAAAATTTTATTTTGAAAGAAAAGTAGTGAAAATTATAACAATCCTATTTCAATTCTTCACTATTTTTTTTAATATTTGATAATGCAATTCTAAAAAATCGAAAAGGAATTTCAAAATTTTGATTCTCACCATTTTGCTTAAAATTTCAAGATCTATTTAATCGTAATTTTTAATAATTTTTCCGAGTCGTAGCCTGAAGAAATTAGAAAATGGTAATTTTGTCCCTATTTATCAACATTTAGGACTGACATGAAGAAAAGATTCAATTAATATTAAAATGTCAATTTGAGCTTGAAATTATTTCATATATATTAAAATATAATATTGAAATTTTTTGGGAATTTTCTGGAATTCTTGTATAAAATGACAAAAATGCCCTTATGTGTCTAATAAGTCAGCTAATACTGGTTTGACATCCAAAAAGGGTGAAAATGATAATTTTAGTTTATTTATGGGTAAAAAATTTAATTTTAGAATTTTTATAAAAATTTTGGTATTTATTGAATTAAAATGGATTTTCTATGAATTTTCTAGCCTAAAAATACAAAATAAATACATATAATTTGAAATAAATTAATAAAAATTAAAATTAATTATTAGAATTTTATTTTTGATGAAAAATAATGTATTTGTCCCGTTTTACATTTAATTTCATTTTTTGATATTAAAAGCTAATTTTTCAAGTTTAGGCATTTTTATCGGTACCGGTTAATTCACCTACAGATCAAAATTGGCACATGGGAGCTTGGGAAAGCTGGTGGAGCACGTCCCCAAGCCTAGGAGAGGTGATTCAACACCCTAAATGGTGTATGTGTCCCTAAGTGTGCATATTTGTCCCTAAATTTAAATTAAAAACAAATTTAAAACTTGATTTATTGCATAATTGCTTATGTCATTGGTGGACACCTAAGACCCCTTCTTCTTCTATAAATAGTCCCTTCTCCTTCAAATTTTCAGCATCTCCTCTTCCTCTCCCAAGCTAGAGAGCTTCTCTCTAAAATATTTTTATTTAGTTTTTATGTAAAATTTTGCTAGTTTTCAACTAGTAGAATTTCTCCTCCTAGAAGCTTTGTACCAACAATTACATCCTCTTCATCAACTATCTTAGAGGTAATGGGGAGAGTGGGGTTGGTTCTAAATTATTGTCACTTTGCATGTTGGTAGGAAGGGTTTTCTCCTAAACCCGTTTAGGATTAAGTTTTATTATTGTTATTATTGTTTAATGTTAAACTTTAATTTTTGCAAAGTTGTTACTTTGCCCAAATTTAGATTATTAAATCATAATTACTACATTGTTACTTTGCTCAAATTTAAATTATTAAATTTTACTTGCTAAGTTGTTACTCTGTTTAATTTTAGAAAATTAAACTACATTTGCTAAGCTATTACTCTGCTCAAATTTAAAAAATCAAAATGCATTTATTTAGTTATTATTTTGCCAAAATTTTAGTAATTAAATTATAATTACTATATTGTTATTCTGCTAGAATTTTATATAAGTACTAAATTGTTATTCCATTAAAATTTTGGTATTATACAATTTCTGCAAAATAAGGCAGAAATGTTGATTGTATTGGTGCTCAAATTAAATGAGACCAGGGAAACCTCTGCTTGAGAAGTTAGAAATTGATAGTTTAGTGAGTAATGAAAAACGAGTGACATGCAGTGGCATGACACCCTCCTAGGGAAGCTACAGTTTGGTATGCTGAGGAATGAAAGGCAGGAACCCACTTGCGGAGGTCTTGGGGTAGGCATTGAGTGGTGAAGGTCTCAATGGCCAAGGTAGCACCCTTGAGCTGGGATATTCGCCTGACCAAACTCGATAACCCGACAACTGCTCAGCATTCCAGGATTGGTTTGAGAGTATATCTCTATAAATGGATATCCTGACTGTTATTTTTCTCAATGATAATGAGGACTGTACCACGTGATGATGTTAAGAGATGTATATGTACTCTCAGTCACTTCCCAGGTTCTGTTGAGAACTATTACCCACTAATGGGAAGTATGGATTCATACCTAGTCAATGGTAGTCTGATACAACTTAGAATGAACCTTAGGATCCCTTTTGTTGTTAGCTGTGTTTTATCTTTATTTTATGGTAGATTGCTTACCATACATGTAAAAGTGATTTTAGAACAAAACACCTCAGTCCATTATTTCTCTTCTATGTATGATTGATCGTTATTATTGAAGACAACATTAACACCTCGTGATGCTGAGTATGAGTTAGAGGACATCTCCACGGGGGAGGACCTGAAGACCTATAGTATTTTCTTTTTGTATGAGGGATAGGGTAGATGAACACTGCTCTGTATAGAATTTTTCGATGTACATAGTGGATTAGATAGTATCTACCTTTTGATGTATTTTTTTAGTTTTTAGTATTATCAAACCATGATGTATAGTTTTATGATATGTATGTATATACAGTCTTATCTTTCATCTTTTACTACCATTTTCAAATTCTGTTAAGTTTGGAATTTCTTTTAAAAATAGAAAAAAAAATTACATGTATTTTTTTTATTTACTTAAACTTAATAATTAATTAATATGAATTGTACTTAATATGAATGAGTGTTACAGTAAACAACTGTATCTGTTGTGAAAGCCTAGAGAGGCTTAGTGAGAAAGAATACTTAGGTTGTTAAGAAATCTAGGGGTGATTGCCTTGTAAAGTCTGAAGTGGCTGTGAAGAATACTTATGTAACCAAAGGTTGGTTAGTGAATACCTTCTAGGTGAAGGGACTAGACGTAGCTCAAGGTTAAGTGAGCCAATATAAATTCTCTGTGTTCTTGTTCTTTCCTATCCTTTGCTTAAATTATTTACGAACTTGCTTTTAAGTTGAAAAAGTTTTTTACACGCACAATTCAACTTCCGTTCTTGTGCGAGTCTTGCTCTTTCAATAAACTTTGTTATTTTTTTATAAGAATCAAATTAAAATAAATGTAATAAATAAGTATAAAAAAATATTTTACTTTTTATGTGTGCACTAAGTGTATCTTCTAAGTAATAATAGACATTATATGTGTTTGGATATGCGTTCAAGGTCTATGATTTTTCAGTGAATTTGCGTCAAATATAAAAAAATATATTTTACTTCAAGTTGACATACATTTATTGTTGTCTAATGTACAACTGAATACATATATAGACTAATGAGAAATGCTAGTAACACTCTCTTTAATACTTGTAGAGCACAAAGATAACACAAGAAGGGGGGTTGAATTGTGTTATAACAAATTTTCGCAAATCTTTTGTTAATGATGTATTGACTGAAATAAGATCAAAAGGATTTTCAAAAACGTTTTGTAAGACAGACGAAAGCTGAAAGACAAACTGGAAAGCACACATAATTTATACTAGTTCGTCTCACCCCAGAGACTACATCCAATTTGTGGCAACAACCAAGTTTCACTAACTTTTTCAAGTTACAAGTATTCTTTCCACAAGCCTCTTCAGCAAGTAGTCTTTCACTTGCCTCTCTAAGCAAACACCCAAGTATTCTTTGAATCAAAACCTCTTCAGGCCTCCACCAATCTCGTTAAGAAAAAGGTTTACGTGTGAGTTACCTCACTGGGTTTAACGTCTTAACGTACGAATATACAATGAAGTACAATAAGAATTTTACAATCTGAAAATATAAGAGCTTTTTCTTTTCTTAAAGAATATGTGAATTTTTAGAAGTAGCAACGACTATGTCAACCACATCAACTATAGCAACAACAACTTTCGAAAGAAGTCTCTTCTTCTATTTATAGACTTCAAAAAGAAATTCGTTGAGTGCTTTGCAGAAGACGGCCTTCGTTTGATGAAGAGAGTCGTTGGAGCATTAAATGCAGCATTTAATGCTTTTCACCAACTTGTGATATGATAAGATAAAACAGTATGCTTATCTTTTCTCTTCTTGTACTCAATCTTGTAGTAGTTGTCATGTTCGCTTTCCTGTTTTGACATACGCACATATATTCCTTCTTTTTCGCTGACTATCTCTGAGAGTAGGTATGTAGGCTTTATACGTTTCAAGATAGCTTACACTCTGATTGATGTGCAGATCATTTTAGAACGTTGTCATCGTCTGTAAGATTTGTTAGTTACGAAATTTATCTAATTAAAAGATAAGATGATATTCATTTTAAAAACATCAGACGATTGTATGCAAACGAATGATCAAACGATTATGTAAGGACATATATAATTTTAACTATTTGTTATTATCAAAATATTTAAAGGTTATAAATTCATCCTTTGTCTTAACAATACTCATTTTTTAACACTCTCTTTACTATTAACTGAAATTTATTAGAAATTACAAGTTTTGATATTTGTCACTTCTAAATTATTAAATAATAAGTGGGACATGACAAAATTTATAATTTTCAATAAATTTCAACCAATAATAGAGAAAGTTTTACAAAGAGAATATTACTAGTACTCCTCTTTAACACTCTTTTCCTAACACTCTTTACTGTTAACTAAAATTTTTTAGAAATCACAAATTTTGGTATGTCTCACTTCTAAATTATTAAATAAGAAGTGAGACATGCCAAAATTTATAATTTTCAATAAATTTTAGTGAATAGTAGTAGGGGTGTAAATGGCCTGGGTTAGGTTAGGTTTACTATCATATAAGACCTAACCCAATTAAATTTAATCAGGTTAGGTTAGATTTTTTTTTTTTGCAATGACCCAACCTGACCATAAATTAGGTTGGGTAATCAGGTCACACGCAAAATCTGAAAAATTAAAAAAATAAGAAAAAAACAAAGAAAATAGAAAAAATGTTTTTTTATTAAATAATGAAAATAGGAACAATACTAAAAATGCATCAAAAGTAATAAATATAATATTTTTTTATTAAATAATAAGAGGTCAGGTTAGGTTGGGTTCATCAGGTTTGAGATGTCTTAACCCATGACCCAACCCAACCTGCAAAAATGTAATTGGGTTGGGTCAGGTTGGTTGGGTTCATGGGTTAAATTGGACCCGCTTACACTCCTAAATACTAGAGAATGTTTAGAAAGAGAATGTTACTAATACTTGTAACGCCCAGCCGCTTGCAGGATCTGTGACTGTCCCCATAAACCAACACAAGACTTTTCAGCGTGCTTTGTCCTCACTCACACGCTTCTCGGAAACTTCCCAGTAGGTCACCCATTCCTAAATTGTTCCAAGTCAAGCACGCTTAACTATAGAGTTCTTAAGTGATGGGCTACCGAAAAGTAGATGCATCTTGTTGGTATAGGTAACACTTATTAATTCCTTTTAAGCTATCCTCAACTGTACAGTCCCATACCTGTACAGCCTCTGGATCCCTCTCGTTCGGGTGTGTATTCGATTCATTCATGTAATCCTTCCGTTGGAAGCCTACTAGGAGCCGCTCATTGTCCGTGCCTCATCTCTTTTGCACCAGCGATCACTCCCTGCCCTCGTCAGCGCCCGGGATGTTACATGCTCACCGGCTTCCGCTTGGTTCGTCCTCGAACCACACCGTACTGGGAGAGAAGCCCTGCTTTGATACCACTTTTCCACTGGGTCTGCCTAGCTTTCATATCATCTTCATAGATTCTACAGCGATTCACCAAGGTAGGAAATTGGGCTATCTCAAGATACCTTACTGCCTGCTTGATGTCAAGCCTTAATCCACTCATAAATTTGGAGCACCGTGACCTTTCATCAACTCCATTTTGAAAATAGGGGCAATATTTTGACAATTCATCAAATTTAGCAGCATATTCCCCAACATACATATTATGCTGCTTCAACTCAAGGAATTCTATTTCTTTTCTTCGTCTTAAGTCTTCTAGAAAATACTTCCCCAGAAACTTCAAACGAAAAACTTCCCAAGTGATTTGTCTTCCTCTAATTTCTTCTTGCTGCTTAGCGTACTTCCACCAATATTCTGCCTCTTCAGACAACATAAAGGTGACATAATTCACTTTGTGTGCATCAGTGCACTCCATAGTAGTAAAGATTTTCTCGATCTCCGCAATCCAGTTTTGAGCACCATTAGGATTGAATCTGTCTTTGAATGTTGGAGGGTTGTTTTTGCAAAAAGCTGCAAGACCTCGATATTCTGTAGGTTCATTGTCTCGTCCTTGATTCATATTTTCAAGGATAGCAGTCATTCTTTTAAGTATTTGTTGTGTAGCATTTAGACATGGTTTTTCGGCCATTGTCTGAAAAAGAGAATCAATGTCTTAGTTTCTTGCTTTGAATAAAACCATATGTTAGGTGAGTAAAAATAATATGTGAAATAGTACACCAAATAGATTCCCAGGAAAAAGAGGTGGGTCACAATGGACGCTCTTAAGTACCAAGTCTTTCCTAGCCAGAACCTAACTAGATATGCACTAATCACTTATACTAAACCCAACAGCTAACATTTGGTATATTCTTAGCAAAGTCTTCAATTGTGTGCGTAGACCACTTTCCGCAACAAAGTTGGACGTCCAAAACGAATATAAGAACAAACAAGTCATCTTTCATTCTGTTTTATCAACAGTGAATGAATGAACACACAGCACAAGAATGGTCAAGGCCATACCCCAGGCTTTGACAGCACGGAACTGCTTTGATACCACTAATTGTAACGCCCGTCGCTTGCAGGATCTGTGACTGTCCCCACAAACCAACACAAGACTTTTCAGCGTGCTTTGTTCTCACTCACACGCTTCCCGGGAAACTTCCCAGTAGGTCACCCATCCCTAAATTGCTCCAAGTCAAGCACGCTTAACTATAGAGTTCTTAAGTGATGGGCTACCGAAAAGTAGATGCATTTTGTTGGTATAGGTAGCACTTATTAATTCCTTTTAAGCTATCCTCAACTGTACAGTCCTATACCTGCACAGCCTCTGGATCCCTCTCGTTCGGGTGTGTATTCGATTCATTTATGTACCCCTCTCGCTGGAAGCCTGCTAGGAGCCGCTCGTTGTCCGTACCTCATCTCTTTTGCACCGACGATCACTCCCCACCCTCGTCAGCGCCCGGGATATTACAATACTCCTCTGACTAATTCTTTTGAAGTATAAAGATCACTGGAGTGAAGTTCATCTATTTTAACAAAGTCTTTTCTATACATGTGATTATGAATAAAAAAACTTATGTTTAAACCTTTTTTTTTTTTAATTTTAATAACATTTATTGTGTGTCACAAAGGATTGTTACGGATTCAACCTAGTTAAAATATAATTGTAATTATTATAATAATTTAATTAGAATATCCTAATGTAAAATGTTTTTATATTGCTATTTAATCATAGATTATAATGTATGGTAAGATTAATAACTTTTATATATTATTTTAAAATTATATCTATGATGTTTTTTAATAGATTGACAATATAAAAATATTACAATAATCATACATAAAATTAATTTCTTATTATAAGTATCGACAAGAAAATAATTATTTAAAAAAGTACCAAATATTTATCTATTTTCATGACTTTGTTCACGAATTTGCTTTCAGCATTTTCTTTTCTTTTCCATTTTTGGGTCCAACCCATTCGAAGTTTAAGGAAGGGACCAACATCTCCTTTAGTGGTCTCATGTTGTTGGGCCTTCCATGTGTTTAAACTTTAAAGTCTTTTTATTTTTGGTGGAAACAATGTGTTCAAGTCAATAGAGTTATTTGTGGCCTCGTATATAATATATATTTTTAAATTGCTTTATTCTAAGAAAATAATACTCATCAATGCATGCCCTAATCACTTACCGACGATAACATTCTTGAGTTATGATTTTTCATCAACACCTTTTTCTCTTATTCTCTATTCACCTTTTTCTTGTTTTCTTCTTCTCTATGAATATCGCTAAATTTAATACTTCAAACATTACTACTTTTTATTATATAAATATTACTAATAAACTTTTCAATTGTGATTCTAAAAAAATGATTATTTTTTGGTAATTTATCATCCCCATGTTGTAATTAAATTAATTATTCACTTATATTTTAAAATTTAAGTTAAATAAACAATAGTATTTATCTCCACAATTATTTTATTTACAAAAATATCACAATTTAACTCTTATTCTATTTAAACTCGATCTTAATCAAATCTATAATTCTAAGAGTGTGTTTGTTTCGCGGATTAAAAGTTTATTCCCGAAAATGTAAACATGCAAATGTAATATACTCATGTTTGTTAAAGCTTTGAAAAATTATTCCCTAGTATTGTTAATTCTTGGAAAAGTTGTAATTTTAATTTTTACTATGTTTTCTTATATTTTTATTTTCATAAAGAGAGGTGAAAAAGTAATATTTTCATGAAATTATGGATAGTTATTTTCTAACACATTTGTAATTTTTACAATAATTATCTTAAAAATCATACTAACAGTAATTTTTCATTATTTGACAATATAAATTTTTTTACAATAACAATACATAATCATTAAATTTTTTTCGAGAAATGATTCTTGAAAATATAATATAATACCTTCAAACAAATCCCTCTACGTATCATCAAAATTTCCCAAGTTTATAAGTTCAAAAAATCGCTTTTTCGGGTGGAGAAAGTAAATAATATTTTAATGATTGAGGCATGGACATCACGTGCTGTTCGATCGTGTGGTTTTCACGAATGAGTAGCGGGATGGCATATGATTACGATCAATGGTTCACCCCTTCAACTTTTCTATCACCTTCATCCCAAAACCATTCCACACCCCAACGAATCCATCTCCGTCCGAATCCTTTCCCCTTTCTCGTCCACCGCATCCCAGACTCACCAGATCCGTCGTCGATTCGGTTTCCCCGCTTTACATTTTTTGTTTTCATTTTCTCCCGAGATGCGTGACGCCGGAGCGCCGAGCCCTCGCTCCAATCTCGGCGTGATCCTCACGTGACATGGGTTTTGGAACCGAATCCAGGACACGCGTATCGAGAAACCGTTGCTTGAATCCATTTGACGGAACTTGACGAGTGCGTGTGCATATATGTGTGGCAGTGAAGGCGTTTTTTGAGTATTCGTGGGTGAAGAGGGAATCATGTTCTGGAGGGACCGTGAGAGGGAGAACAAAGAGTTGAACGGTGGGGTGCTATGTGGCCAGGTCAGAGTGCTCGTTGTCGGTGACTCAGGTGCTTGTTTCTTCTAGTGTTAATCTTTGCCAATTTTGTGTGTTTTAATTTTTAGAAAAAAAAAATAAATGTTGTCAATATTCTAAGGTGTACTAGGGTATGTATATGTTATTCTTGTTGCACTGAAGTTTAAGGATAGATACACATTTACTTGTGGTTTTAGGATAAGTGATGCATCCTCTTAATTTTTATTGTGAGTTTCCGGTGGGAATAGTGGGGGATTCTGGGACTGTGTGGTGTGGACAAAAGTGAAAATGATTGAGTGCGGGAGGTTGTACTGTAAGGATCATTGGATGAGGGGAGTGAGAAAAGTGATCACTGTGGTGACACCGTTATTATGACACTCAGTGGGTGCTCCGAGAGTTGTGTTAATGATATTAGCTGCCGTATGGTGTGTCATGCACGAGGATATAATATTAGATTTTCAGTTTGAAATGGTTTGATGATGGATATTTCTTTTTGGCCCGTGTGTTAGAGAATCGGTTTAAGTAGGATGGTTTAAAAGGATTGGATTCTTAATGTAAGAGAGACTATTGGGAAGATGGTGGAAGTTGCTGAGACACCTTGTGTGGTTTGACTTTCAGCTGACGTGAGTATGTGCGTGTCTGGTTCAGCGTTTTGAACAGTGGATGCACGCCCAATCTGAAGCAAATATACATAGCTTTTGCATTTTTACATGGATTTGATAGTGAAAATTGGAAAATATGCACATTCAATACATGAATCCAAACACGCGTAAGTCTGGAATTAATGTGACAATATCTTTGGGCATACTTTTGAGATGTGTATGCATGAACTTTCAAACTTATTCAGAACCAAGTATTAAAGGATAGTAGGACAACTTCAAATATGGGTGGTTCTTTGACTCCACAAAGTTTGGATTTACTAGGATTGTATTTTTCTGTTACGAATTGGTGTGAGCATGATTGGATTAAATTAAAATTATAATTTTTTAAATATCATCCTAAGGACATGCTCAGTCATAGTGATTGAGAGCAGCAAATGACTAGATTTTTAATGTGAACATCAAATCCTGTGGTGAAATATGATATTATTTGACTGAAAAGAAGATCAAGAACTGAGCAAATGATGAGCTACCTCATTTTTGATAGACTGTACATGCAATGAATTTTAAGATAAATTAATTCTGGGCAAAAGGAAATAAAAATCTAATGTTGCTTAATAGGGCTGAAGATGGAAATAATTCTTGCTTAGTATTCTAGAGATACAAATGGAAATCTTTATTGCAAGGTAAAGAAGATAGAGAATCCTGTCCTTTTACACTGGGAGTTCGAGAGTCCAGACCCTCCCCTTTCACCAACCAACTTACCCAAAATGTGTCTTTTCCCCTCCGCTCTTCTTTTCATTATATTATTCAATTCCTGCCACCTGTAACCTCCAGTCCATGTAACTAGATCTGTTAGGTAGTTATTCCTAACTGCCATCCCTAGCATGCCCAACATCGACTTTCTTAATAATGAGATTACTATCATATTCCATTGCTACAGTTAAGTTGATGCGTGTTGTCGTAGGGCAATGTGCATTGGAAAATATCCTAGCATATGTCTTTCTCAAGCTTTCTGGGAAAATTATGGTTTGTATTAATTGATATTACAGCGTCAAGTACATCAAAATAGCTCTTTAGGGCCTACTTGGTTTAATGAAACGTTTTTTGTTTCTACGTTATGTTTTTAATAATAAGTATAAAATATCACGTGTTTTCACTTTGTTTCTTGTTTTGACCGTATTCAAAAATGTTGTTTTCACTGTATACAAAAATGTTTTCACCGTATCTTTTACACATTTTCAAACACAGGAAACAGATTAAAACCAAGGTTGTGTTTTGTAATTATTAGTAAAAAGAAATGATAGAAATAGAAGTAGAAAACATTTCCTTGAATCAAACAGGCCCATAAGTTGTCAGTCTTTTGACATAATTGTTGGTACTTCCCATCTCTAAACTTCATAACTTGGATGTGCATTAGTCAATCATAGGTAAATGATGAATGAAATAATTATAATTTTCTGAGCTTGTGATTGCTTGCACCAGTCACCTCCTTTATGATTCCCTCCTCAAACATTTTTCAGAGATATCTTAGTTGCAGATTTGTCATATTTTCTCATCCTTGCAGGTGTTGGGAAGACTTCTTTAGTTAACCTGATTGTAAAAGGTTCTCCTATTGCTCGTCCTTCTCAAACAATTGGTTGTGCAGTTGATGTGAAGGTAAATAACCTCCCCCCTCCCCATTCTATGGTTACACGAGGAATACATTGTTCCTATACCCAAAATCTTCACCAAATATCCTGTTTCTTTTTCCAGCATACTACTTATGGAAATTCGGGCAGCTCTTCAAATAGCCTTAAAGGTGATTCTGAGAGAGATTTCTTTGTTGAACTGTGGGATGTCTCAGGACATGAACGGTACAAAGATTGCCGGTCTCTGTTTTATTCACAGATTAATGGTGAGTAAAAAAAGCTCCTATTATTTTAGTTTTCTAAAATGTATAATTGCTTACATTGTACAAAGTAGTTGTGTATGTTCAATCTAATTATGTGGCAGTCTACAAAATGAAGGTTCAAGATTTGTGACCAAGGGGGCAAAAAAATAAGGAAGAGGATTTCCGATATTTAAACAGTCACTATATATCCTTGGTTTCTCCTTTCAAGCCTTGCATGCTGGAAATAAGTGAATTTTGATGCGGAATTTTTAGCCTTTTAATATTTTAAATCTGCAATAAGAAATGATACAAATTTGGCTGTCTAAAGTTTAAACTACTTTTATTTGCAAAATACCCTAATTACCACTATCTTGGATAATTGTGTTAGTCTCTTAATAGGATTTGGGTATTCTGGAACTTTTGACAATTAAAATTAGCAACAGTCGGTGCATATTTATAAGTTGGCTGTCTGATTTTTTAAACTTAGAATCCTTGTTTGGACTTTGTTTGCAGGTGTAATTTTTGTTCATGATCTTTCACAGAGAAGAACAAAGACTAGCTTGCAGAAGTGGGCGGCTGAGATTGCTGCAACTGGGACCTTTTCAGCTCCTTTGGGATCTGGTGGCCCTGGTGGCCTTCCCGTTCCATATATTGTTATTGGGAACAAAGCTGATATTGCTGCAAAAGAGGGTACAAGAGGAAGCAGTGGGAATCTTGTTGATGTTGCACGTCAATGGGTTGAGAAGCAGGGTTTGTTTCCTTCCAGTGAGGAGCTTCCTCTGACTGAGAGTTTTCCTGGTAGTGGGGGCCTTATTGCAGTAAGTGTCTCAACTAAATATTTTTTGGGTCATTTTTACAAGTTTGTTTTGCACCACTTTCAATGGTTGAGATGGTATGCTACCCTCATGTAAATTGGTATGTTGTATTCTGGTAGATTTGAAAAAATCTGATGTTAATGCTAATTACTAGGGAGTTTCAACTACTAGCAAATAGAAATTTAAAACTTTAGTTGTGCTTGTTTTGTTCTTTAAATCTGGCTGCTGCTTTACAAACACATATTAAATGTGTTTTAAACATGAATAATTTCTACTTATTTTATTTTTATGACCATATAGTTTTAGCTGATGGAATGGGATGGGATTTAATGAGAACCAAACAAAGCTTCTCCTCGCAGCCCCTTTTCAAAATTCAGAACAAGTTAATATTGTATCTTTACCCTTTTATTTATTTTTTTGTCAGACACATTATGAAATATTATGAATGACTTGAATTGAAACTTCCCATTTCACTTTGGTGCCATCGATCTTGATTAAAAGCAGATTTTTCAGCTTTCATTCATTTTCAAAATTGAGAGGCTCACCGTTAAACTTTTTATCTTTTATAACTATAATATCTTGAAGCTTGTCAATGCATTTTTTTGAGCCACTCATTATGAATAATTAGCTTAGCCATTGCCTGCTGTGCGGTGCTTTAGAAAATGTTGAACTGGAGACACTATACTGTCTGAGAATCTTTCTCTCTCTGAAACTTTAGTCTTTAACTGAGTTGAATGGTGTCGTGTAATCCATGTAGCCGACCTCACCTAGTAGGATAAGGTTTTGTTGTTGTAGTCATTCTAAACCGAAAGTACCAGTTGTGTCTATGAAGTAACAAATCATGTCTGATAACATTTGAATATTTGATGCAGAGACCTGCCCAGTTTTTGCATTCTGTTGAATAGTTGCTATCCAATTCATTCTTCTTATAATGTTTGTGATTTTTATGCTGGATGTCTACAGGCTGCCAAAGAAGCAAGGTATGACAAGGAAGCTTTGGTGAAATTCTTCCGCATGGTCAGTATGGTCTTTGATCTGTCTTTTTTATTTTTGATGTATGGGTTGTCATCTAAGTTTTCTGGTATATCTCCTTTCAGTTGATCAGAAGAAGATATTTCTCAGATGAAATACCTTCACCAGCATGGTCCATTCCTTCTGTTCAGAGACCATCTCAGCGTATAGATGAAAATTTCATGGAAGACGATCAGTCTTATAGTACAAGGTATTTTCTGCTTTTCTTCTAAAATCATTTTGGTGCTGGCATGCTGCTGTGCTTTTATCATCACCACCATGAATTACTACCAGCAATTTCTTTGGCTAGAAGATTCCTTCTTGATCATATTTTTCAGCTATGGAAAGACTCATGCATAGATGCAATTTTGGGTTTGTCTCCTTAGATTCATTGTATTGAATGGTAGTTGTAAGTTTATACGCAAATCCTAGGTAGCTTGGTGATGGAATTATAGTACACGCTTATTCATTATCAATTAGCCATAATGCGGGTGCGAGTGCACTGTGCGCATGGTTTGCTGTTTTTTAAGCTTGTTTTGTGCCACTCCTTACAGAATTTATTGTTGATTTCAGTCTAAGCAGTGATCCGTACAAGTATAACACGCTTCCCCCGCTTCCAGCTCAGCGCAATCTAACACCGCCACCCACACTCTATCCTCAACAGCCAGTTTCGGTGTCGGAAAACTATAGTTTCCCTAGATTTTCCTTGTCAGGCTCCTCAGAAATCAGTTCTGTGGCGAGAACAAAGCGTTCAGATATTAATGTCTGAAGATCTCTGTGTATTTGGTAATTAGTCATTGCTAATACACTGATGTATTCTTGCATGGAACGAAGTTATATGCTTGTTTAAATTCTTTGTTCCGATTGTAACTTGTCCATTGATTCATTCGTTTTTTAGAGGCTTTCTCAGTAGAAGGAGGAGCTACTTGTTCGAAGTTTGGGGAGAATTTAAATGATATATGCTCGATTCTTTTATTTCTTACCTTTCTTTTCCTGCTATTGAAACTATCAACAGTACTATGGTACCAACACTCCGAATAAGATGAATTTCACTTTAATAAAACTAGGATGATTGTACCCCGTAAATTGTGTTTTTGCTTTTAAAATCGAGTTTGAATCTTATACTAACAAGCTTTCAGGAGTGTAAGAATAGAGTCGAGCCGAAGATTTTTGTGTGGCCTACTCTGGAAAAGGTTTAGATCATATCTGCTGTCGTGACTTTTTCACTACACAGATCTCAGTTACAAAAAAGAATAGTTACAATTTTTTTTTAATTAAAATACATTGAAAGTGTAAATGTTTTTATATTATCATTTAATTATAAATTGTTATTTGATTAAAAATTATTGATTTTGTTATAATTATTTTGAAAGTCATTTAGGGTGTATAAATTTTTTTTGTATTAAAATTAAATTCTTGTTATAATATAAAATTTTATTAGACAATATATTTTTAATATATTTCAATTGTTAGATCTAACATTGCACATCTATGCAGTGATTTACACTTGAGAGGATCCTAATTAGGAAAAGTCAGATGGTGTATAGTTGCATAAGTTGTTAAATACACGTTTCTGTTTTCCAACCGCATGGTGCCGAACAGAACTCCAAAACAAAATGCAATGTAAAAACACAAATAGCTTTCCCCACATGCAAAAATAAAAGAATTCATCTCCTTCTCTATCCGTGATATCTGTCAAATTTCTGGTGTTCTTTTATTTTTTTAATTTATTGATAAAATAGAGTTTATTTTGATATATTGTTAATGTAATAATTTTTATATTGTCAATTAATTAAAATCATCTTAGATATGATTTCTAAAATAATTATTACAAAATTAACAATCTTTTATTATTTATGATAATGCATGATTGGATGAGAGTATAATTTTTGGCTTAATTATACTTTGTGCCACTTAAGTATTATCATTTTGTAAATTTTGTCACCGTATATTTTTTTTCTTTCGCATTTTGCCATCCTAATTTTAGAATTTAGCGAATTTTTAATTTATTAATGAATAGTTGATGATCGAGCAAAATTAGTAAAATTTCAAAAATAGAGTGACAAAATGCGAGAGAAAAAAAACACAGTGGTAAAATCTGTAAAATGATGAAACGTGGGCGGGACAAAGTGCAATTAAGCCATAATTTTTTTTACACTATAACAACATTCTAATTAAATTCTAAGATATAAGCATGTTGTTCCGTACTAATTTTGTGCCAATATTTTTTTTACAATATGGAACCTCCGGTAATAAAATTGTCCACAAATTTTATTTATTGCATCGTTAGCTCTCTTTTTTTTTTTAGAGAAACAATTACAATGTTTGAATTTTGAAATATTCAAGTATGGACATGGACCACTACATGCAAGATGCGAGCCCCACGTAGTAGAACGTGTTCAACGTAGAGAGATTTGCAAACTACTAACTACCAAATCAAGCCAAATAACTTGGCATCCCTCTTCTCTAACCTCGAAGAGTTTGTTTACTGATTAACATGGATAAATTCAGCAGAACCACTCTATTCTTTCTTCTTTTCTGCGTCCTGCTCATTCTTCAATTCCAACGTGCAACACTTGATGAAGGTGGCCAAAATGTTGCTCAAAACTACCCAGAAAAGCCACTTCTTTCCAAGATATTGATGGATACCATTTCTCTACTCAGAAAGTCCCACAAAAGTTCCTGGGAGAAATTCAAAATTGTCATACATGATCTGCAAATGCAGTTTTCTCCACCAAATTTGGAGTAAGTTAAGATGTTATTACTCTCAGAAACCCATTTCTTGTTTATTTTTACAGGCTATATAGATATGTTTTTGGTTACTGAAAATAATGTGATTTTTAGTTTTAGTAATTGTAATTTTTTTTTCATTTTTAATCTATATCTATAACAACAATAAAGGAGATACCCATTTGAGTTTAGATATTTGTTTTATTTATCTGTCTGCATTTTTATTTTGTGGGTAAATATAGAGATACTATAAGTGAATATTGGGAAAAGAAGAAGAAGAAGGAAGACAGGAAGATTGAATAGGAAACGGGAACTGTACTTGCTAGTACTTAATAAAATGATTTAGTTTTTATGCCTTACAATAGATTAAAAACATGTATTGATTAAAATTACATCATTTTGTTAAATATAGTCACATAGAGAACAGAAATGAATAAAATTTTTATAGACATTAAAACAAAAACTATGATATTTTCAGACATAAAAAACATATTTAAACCTTTATTTATTTATCATTATCATATCTCCATATAAATAGCAATGCAGATAATGCATATGTATATTTTCCTAGTTTCAGGGGTACGGGGAGAGGTAGGAGAAGGATCTGATGGTGTCAAAGGATCGTTGAAAGAAGCAGTTGAGAAGAGTTTTGACAAAAGCAAAGAGAAAGTTGAGGAAAGTGCTGAATCAGCAGCAAAAGTAGTTGAAGGAGCATTTCATAAGACAACAGAAAAGGTGAAGGACAGTACTGATTCAGAGCATGAGTCTAAAGCAGAACTTTAATGTTTTGGGGGGCTAATTTTAATCGAAATTGTATGGCTGTAACCAAGAGATATCAATCTCTGCGTGAAGCAATTTATTTATGATAACATCTTTTCTCTTTTCTATGTTTTCTTTCACTGTTCGGCTGTTCCCACTTTCAGCCAAATGCTTGGAAGAATGAGAAAAGAAAAAAGAAACTACAAAGCATTTAAAATACTGGAGAATAGATAAGAACCTATCTGCAACATATATTTAATTGCTTTAAGAAAATGATATAAGTTATGGGTGATAATTTCATTAACAAAGTTCCTTCCTCTATTTGCATTATAGTTTTATTGCTTTAAAAACAATGATACGAAGTTATGGATGGTAATTTCACGAAGCAAAGAATATGTAGTGTAAATGTTAATATACTTATACGGTTATTTGCTTATTCTTATGAAGTTATGATATTTTAGTCATTTTAACATGTTTAAATGAACAGTTTTTTTATTTTTTTTATAAGAGTCAAAATTATTATTTCGTGAACATATGACCTTTCAAAGCAAGCTTAAATAATATATATATATATATATATATATATGAGTTCAACAGTAGCAACAAAATTCGTCCCACTTTTAAAAACAGAGAAAAAAAAATCTAAATACGAACTTATTTAAAGCAAAAATTTTCCATAAAAATTTGAGACGGAATCAAACGAATGCTCACAAATATGAATTTAATTATCATATCTATGATTTTTATTTTTGAATGCTAAGGATTTATAATGGTGTCTTAATTTAAAGAGTTTAATGATTATGCACTGTAAAAAATTTTACACTGTCAACCAATTAAAAATTACCATTATATGACTTTTAAAGTATTTATTATAAAAGTAAACAGACTTACAATAAATAGTGATTTATAATTAGATGATAATGTAAAATTACTTTACATTGTCAATGCATGACTTGTTTTCTCTAATTTAAATCAGAATTTATTAGGGCATTCTCTTATTGATCTGGACTCTAGAGAGAAAAAAAAACAATTATGAGTTTAATTGTCATGCATTTTAGTGTAAAAGTTTTTATATTGTCAATCAATCATAATTATATTTAAAATAACTTTTATGGTAATTATTATAAAAATCAACAAACTTAGTATATATAACAATCTATGATTTGATGATAATATAAAAAACTTTTTAATTATCAATTCATTCTAATAAAATTCAAAAACTATGGTGTTCATCAATAAAATGCGGTAGAAAAAAAATTAGTTTTTAAAAATAAAAATTATTTTCAACATTCACTAAAGGGTATTTTTAATTAAGTATACTATTTTTATCATTTTTCTTAAATTTTATTTAAATTAATTGTATTTTTTCCTTCCAAATATTTTACTTTTAAGTTGTATTTTTAAATCTTATATAGATTAAATAATGATGGCACAATACACTACACTTGTTAGTTTATATATTCACAGAGTAATATAAAATGCTAAAAATACAAAATAGGCAAAAAATCAGAAATCTTTAACAAGTTAGCGATTTGTTTCCCTGTGGTGTATCCTCGCTGGCACACTTTCCTGAACGCAATGCAGCGCGATATGGCCCGCCCTTTTTGTGCCATACGAGACCGAAAATTTACATAACTAACTATTTATTTCCTCTCATTTTATTTATTATTTTTAAAAGAAAAATGCTAACAAGTGTCCTAAGAGTACTAGTAAAGAAATCAAAAATAAAAAATCTTTTATTGAAAATTGCAACAATGCAGTCCACTGTAATTTTCAATGCAATCTTAACTTAAATTTTTTTTCTTATTGATACCTTAACCAGTGTCTTTAGTAAGATTCCTTATAAGTTGATTTACTAAATAAATGAAATAAAACAATAAATATAAATAAAATAAACATAATGTCACAAGAATATTATCTTACTAAATTGTTTAAGCACAAATTTTCTTTAGAAACTATCATTATGAATTAAATAAATATAGAACAAAACAACAAAACAACATGAAATCTATAATACTTCACAAAATATTATGTCTAATAAAACACTATTTAATTAGACAATCTACTAAATTATCTAACCAAAAACCCTAACCTGACAGGTTAACCTGACCTAACCCGTCTTTTGACCTGTTGGGTTAGTGGGTTATGCAAATTTGGTTATGAGGGTTGAAGGGTTGAATCACCCAACTTGTTTTGACGGATTAAATGGGTTGGCCCATTGGGTTCAAGTTCAACCTACTTTGACATTCTTATTGAAGAGGAGTGTTGACAACACATTATCTCACACACTCTTTTTAACATACACTTTATTATTGATTAAAATTTATTAAAAATTACAAAATTAAGAGAGAGAGAGACTCATTAAATAAGTAGTGGGACTCAAAAAATTATAATTTTTAATAAATTTCAACCAATAATCAAAAATATATTCAAGAGTGTGTTGCTTGCATTTTTTTCCTAATAAAAATTAAACTCTATAAATAATAAAATATTTTAGTTAAATAAAATTATTTTATTAAGAGAATTTGTATAATTAATTACTTCCTCTGGTCCTAAATATAAGGCACTGTCTAGAAGATATTAATAATCCTTTTTATATGGCATTTTACAATTCTATGAATCATTTAATATATTTTTTTCATTATTTGTCCTTATTAGAGACTTTGATTATTTGTGCCCTTATTTGATAGTGGTACATAATACTTTCAAACTTTAATGTCTTCACGTTACCCATAACAATTAATGATAATTAACAAGGGTAAAATTAGTACATTATAATATTTTTTTTAAAAATCAATGAAATCAAATAATTTAACTATTTTTATTGGTATGCAATTCTGTTACAAGTAGCTTATATTAAGGACCAAATGAGTATTTTTTAAAATTGTTTGCATTAATGAGACAGAGAGAGTATTTTTTTGGGGGGTCTAAATGAATCCTAGCAATGCAAAATGTAGTTGTGGTCAAGGTTATATTTTAATTCTTATTAACTTTTGTCAATGTGGACCAGACTAACTGATCATGAAGGGAAACTTGACTCTTTGACCAGCTCTGAAGAGCGCAGGACGATTTTACGTAACATATCGTATGTAAGCCCAAAGGAGTTCAATAAAAGCCCATGCAAACATATGCAAGAGCTTCAACTGGAACCCACTTTTGGTCATTTATCGTGAACAGGGCTAGCTGGCCACTAAAATTTCATCAAGAAATATTAAAGTTTTTTTAAGTGGTTGTCATGCATATGAAGGTCAGTTGTGATGAGTGAACTTTTTTTTTTCTTTCTTTTTTTAAATGTTTAACGTCTCTTTGATAACTATTGTTGACAGGAGAAAGAAAATCTCCAAACCTTCTGAACTAGAAATATATATATATGAATTAACTAATTGAGTAATGACACGGAGTTTTAAACAATTAGCGTAATTTTTATATGATTAACAAATATGCAATCGAAAAATATATATAATCATTAACATTAGCTGATCGACGCTAACTGTGAAGAATTAAAGTTTTAATATCAACGTCAAGCTCAAATTTTAAAGATTTAAGTTAAAAGCCGATAGCATGATTGTCTTTTTTATTTTTGATTCGTCGGCGCCTTGGGCATGACTTTTCTATTTATTAATTGTTCAACAAAAGAATTAATAAAAAAAATGTTCAACAAAAGAATTAAATCCGATTTAATAGTCAAACATGACAATTTGAATCAAATCCATTGACTGATCAATTGCTTATTTATTAACACCAATCATATTCACCTTTTGGTGAAATTCATTTTCCGGGCAAAGATAATAACTAATGAACTAGAATGTGTTTATATAATTAGGGTGGTTGGCACTGTCACGAACAGTAACAAAACATACAATCCATGAAGTTGAAGCGCAAAATAGCTAGGGAGAATATTTAGAACCGAAAGCGTGTGGGTGGCATTTATTTTCATATTTTTTTAAAAATATCCTTATTTGAAAGAGATTAGTTACTGTTTTAATGCTATTTTTTTCAGGATTTGGTTGCCTATCAACTAAGGGGACATTTTCCAAATCTCATTTTTTCAGGCGTGTCACGGGTGTGATGACGGGAAAACGAGGGTATCCACGCCAAGTCAGACACTGCATATTACACAAAAGAACCAATAGAAGAAGAAAAGACACCGAAGCCTTAAGCAAAAAGATAAGTGTAAAAGTCGTGTGTGCTCGGTAAGCATAGCGTGTCCGAGAGTGGCATTTTCGTAAATGGACTGACAAAACAATTAAAAAGTCTTAATTAAAAATTAAAAATAAGAAGAAAAAAAAAAGTGGCAGCCAATCCAGGTTTGTGTTGTAAGTATTATATATACACACACACATGATATAACGTTACTACAATCCAATTGAGATTGAATCGCATTGTGCAGGGAGTTTCATAGTAGTATTTCACATCATCGGTCACCACCCGCGAACGGGGACCTCTCTTTTTCTTTCTCTTCGCTCGCTATTCAGCTCTCTCGATAATATAAATACACGCTATTAGTTCCTAACCCCTTTCGAGATCTGAAACCACTCTCATGGACCGTCGTAAAGAGGTTAGTTTCTCTATCTCTAATTATCCTCTTCAGACTATATGTTTGGTTCATGAATAAGTAATCGCTCTCCAGTACTGGAGCAGATTTGTATTGCTGTGTATTATTTGCGTGAACCGAATTTGAAATTCACTCAAATCATGAATCTGGAGATTCAATTGCATGTTACCGGTTGAAGCACGTGAGGCAGAAACACAGAGAGCAGAGTCTTCTTTGTCTTTTAATTTTGAAACCGATATATTGTATATTTATATTGTTAAAAGGTTCTGTGAAAACTTAGTGTTAGCTAGGTAGTAGCTTAGAGATAGGATTTAAGCAGATTAATTACTGGTTAACATAGCTTGAAGCTAGGACGGAAATCTCAGAAACAATTCTTTACATGCTTTTGGTGCTATTCTCTTTGTTAAAGGTGGAACTCTAATTTTAATCAGAGGTTACTGCTTAAAACATCTAAAGATCTGCATGTTTTATCCGCCTTCAAAATCCATATTTTGTTTCTTATCTGATTTGATATTTAATTTTGGTCATTAATTAATAACTGTTATTCAACATGCATCCGCTGAGATTGTTGTATTTCTTCGCTTTCGTATTTTCTTTAATGTGTTAGGTGTGTTTAGAACAGCTGTGAAAATTAAATTATTTCAAAAATTAATTATATGTGTTGTAATGGATTATAATCAAACGGAGACACGAGTACCATGATTCATGCCCTTCCCTTTCCAGCTCAGCTTAATTAATCATTTTGTTTTATTCTTAAACCTTGAAATGGACTCCGATAACCTGGGCTTACTGTAGTTAGTTACAACTCTTTACTATTACATTTGCTTTTTATTGTTTCATGTAAACTTTTTAAAAGGATGAAGATTCTCTACGATTATTTTTAACCTGAAGGAACCTTGATTGCTTTGAAACGATGATGACAGTGTTGCAGTCGTACAAGTCATCATAAACTCCTTTCTAAAGCAAAGAAATAGTCAAATGCATCACTAAGATTCGTTCTTTTCCCGCGTTTCCTTTATAGTTGGTTAAGTTTCCCTATGCAGTCTAAGAACTCGTAATAACATACCCTTTATCTAAATCTTTCATTTACATTTTTTTGGCATGCTACATTATTATTAATATTAAGTTAAATACAAATGAACCCTTTATTGCGGTGATTAGCTGACTAAGTTGTAAATCTTGTCAACATAGAAAAATGGTCCTTGGTTATCAGTGCCACAATTTGGGGACTGGGATCAGAAAGGCCAAGTGCCGGACTACTCACTTGATTTCTCAAAGATCCGGGAAACTAGGAAGCAGAACAAGACAAATATTTCCAGGGCAAGCCTTGGCAATGAAGAAGAGTTCATGGATTCAACCTCCAGCAGCGTGAACACTGGCCACAGCAATGAGCACCCCCAACCGCACTACCATCAAACCGACTCTCCAGCTGTAAGATTCTTGGCCAGCTTCGCTGTTCTTTATTTTGTTAGCTATTGTTTTTGGGCAGCTCTTCAACACTATTATAGTTGAACCACACAAAAATTGTAGTTACAGTTATATGTAACCAGCAAATTACCATCAGTATGATATTATAAAAAGAATAAACTTAAAAAATTACAGAATATTTATAATGGCAGTAGCATGGGCGGGGCTTGAAAATACATTTGGTATAAAATCAAAATATGGTATGTGACAAACACATTCTTATCGTACTTTTTCGTTAAAAATTTCTTAGGAGTTTAAAATAAATTCAATCATTGTGTGACCGTGAGTGTGTTTTTAACTTTAAAATGAACGTGTGTGTGTGTGTGTCTATGTTATGTCCTAGCTATGTTAGAGAAAAAAAAAAAAGAAGACATATATGGTCAATGTGTTGCGTGAGACACCTCACAATACCAATATGATGTGTTTTAGGCTCTTAGCTTTTATAGAATGACACTAAATTAACATTAAGAAAATATGCTTTTTGCAAGTTGAAAATGAGTAGTCACCAAAACAGAAAATAAATTATATTTGAGTAAAAAAATTGTATAATTTTTTATACCACAAAGAAGGTCAAGAAAATACATGTTGTGTCTAAAAAAAAAAAAAGTCAAGAAAAGAAGAGAGAGAAGTCAATGAGAAAAAAATAGTAGGACAAAACTTAGGTGCAATTTCTTATATATTTTTATACTCTTTTCTGATCAAAATTCGAGTTTCTCTTTAGTAATCTGCATTGATCTTTAATGTATGCAAATTACCAAGATGAAACTGCAATTTTGATTAGAGAATAATACTAAAAACACTTAAGGAATTGCACCTAAGTTTTTTTCTAAAATAGTATTATAAAAAATACAACAATAATAATCTTATTCCATTAAGTGAGGTTGACTATATGAATCATATGATGTCATTAGGCTTGATCAAAAATCAAATTCTTAGAAATATTATTTATTATGAGATCCTTTTAATATTTTTCTCTAATATCTTTCTTGATCTCCCTCTATTCTTTTTCATAAGATTAAAAATTATACAATCTACTCTCTTCATCAATGTTTTCAAGAGCCTTCTTAACACACGTCTAAAATCGATTTTTGAATTAATGTTATATTATAAAAAATGTTTTATAAATAATATAACTCAAAAAATAATTGAAGAAGAGGGTGTTGATGAGACAATATATATCTAATATCTTTTAGTAATATTATTCTTACTCATTTTTCCCACATCTCTTTTTTACAAGGTTATTATTATTAGTATTATTATTATTACATTGCTTATCTTATTCTACACCCCTTTTTCTTTTCTTTCTTTTTTTTATCTCTCACCTAGTTGTAAAATGTGCATTATAAAGTTGTCCTATGAACAATTCTTTTTCTTCGACTAGGTGCAGTTGATGTATAGAACTATGGGATGAGGTCTTTTCTCTCTCTGACTTTTTCTCTGTCTCCCCTCTCCTTGACCTTGAGCATTTTTGCAGACATTTTCAAACGAGTAACTTGTCTGTCTCCACATAGAAAAAGCCACTGATTAATTCATATTTTGGATTTAAAAACTCTTGAGTTGACGTCGAGGGTTTCTTGCCAAAAATTTTCGTTACTCTTCAATAAATATCATTTATATCAATATCTTTTTTTCCCCTTCAAATATAATTTCATATATATTCTCCTTTTCATTTCTAGTATTAGGACTCGGGACGAACCTAGCCTTACAAATCTTCATCATGATAAATTAAACACTATTAATGAATAAACGAATGACATATACACAATCTTCCGCCTACCCCGACACTGAAAAGCTTTGAGACTCTGGAAAAGAACATGAAGCAAATCAAAATAATATAGGATATGTTGAACAAGTAAAGAACATAAATCCGTGGTTTTCTACTTTTCCAGCAACTGTACCATATATTAATGAAATAATAAACACAATATGGAGAGAAAGTAGTGAAGAATAATGTAGTGGGAAAATATACAAATCTTTTCCCACCCAAAAAAAGAAGAGGGTACATTAAACTATTATTCAATGCAGAGAAAATTATTTTATGGCGGAAACCACATTAACTGGATTGATAGAGATGCAAGGAGAAGAATGTAAATTGCTGTTTATCATGTAGATACCTAGGCAACGCGCAATTCTAGGTGCTGCACATGCGATGGATGTTTGGGGCAATTACATTCTATTCAATAGTAAGAGGGCTACACATTATAAAATATATAGGTTGCTCGTATTTTGTTGGGGATAATGTCCCTTTGTGTGGTTATCAGAAGCCTGGTAGAAAACAACCCAATAAAATGTATCAAAAAAATAGAAGAAAAGAAAACAAGCCAATGTCTTTGTGGAAGTTTTAAATAGAACTTTACTGCATATCAGATTCACTCTCTAGATCCGCAGTAGATTGGCCTCAGGTACATTTGTGGTTTCTGAAATATTGCTTAATTATGTCGTATATACGTATGGCGCACATCTTTTACACCATTATTTATTTTATTTATTTTCCCTGACAGGCAAGGAAGAGCTTCCTCAGCTACTTCAATTGTTGTGTGAAAGCCTAATATTTAAGGGCAAGTGCAATCTTTCTCTTGTTTTCTGAAGATTCTGCATAGGAAGAGCTATGTTTCTCTGTTCATTTGGTGATAAATACTTAGATATTGATTTAAAAAACAAACCTTTCGTTTTCAGTCTTAATCTTCCTTTGGTGATGATGCTCTCTATGTTACTTGTTATGGTAGTGCTTAATTCAACTAGAGGTAAAGATGGCAACCATTTAAATGGCGCTCATGACCAAAAAACCCATAAGCTAGCTCCAAAACATGATGAATATTTTTTGTTTATTTTTGTTCCTCAAGTAATTATTCATTCTGCAGCTAAATAAATACTCTTTTTGTTCTTTTTTAATTGTCATATTTTTAGAAAATTTTTGTTTTTATTTATCTATTATTGTTAAAATTTAAGATAACATTAATTACTTCTTTGTTAATTATATCTTTACTTTTTACCTATGTTTTAATTAATTTACACATTTATAACTAATATACATTTATTATAGAGTAAAAATGAGAAAGGATATAATAAAAAACTTCAAAATTATCTTATGGAAAACAAGAAAATTTATTATATTTTTTGATTTGTGTATAAAAACATTAATCGACACTTAAGGAGATAGTACAAATTAAGTGAGTTGTGAATGATTATTCTTCGCCGGTGGTTTCGTTCCAAATGAATGTTATCGACACACTACTAAATACATTTTATCACTCTTAGTCTTCTTATTGTTAAATTAAATTACGTCTGACACTTGCTTTGAAAATCATTATTTTTTAATTATTGAGCAAGTGTGGAACCAATACCTCAATAATAAAGAGTACATTAAAAAAATATACAAAAAACTGTTTTGGTAGTATTTTAATATTTTTATTCTACAATTTCATAAGTGATTCGCTCCTAGTTTGTTGGATGACTAACCAGCAATCACCGAAAGAGGAAAGGTATTTTAGAGTTAGACATTCTCACTCTTTGGTTTTATTTTTCTGACCTTTCTTTCATGCATACCAAATCTATACAATTTGCAAGGAATAGAACAATAGAAGTATTTCTGCTAATCATTGAACTGGACATTGGACATATATCAGCCCCATGGTCATCGTGGCTGTTGTAACTTGTAACCTGTTACTGAGATTTAGTCGTAGTACATTAAATAAATAATTATTACATACAACATAGTTTAAAAAAAGGATAAATAATTTTCCTAAAAAAAGGGATAAATAATTATGTCACCTCTACCTCTGGCTGAGTGGGTCATGCGTTATTGCAATTCTTTTCAACCTATACTGTTCCATTTTAAATGAAGACAAGACAACTGAATAATTATTGAGTTGGAAGCTTTACAATTTAAACCCAATTCGCAAGGGTGCTTTAATTCCTAAGATTGCTTTAGGGCGTTGTTCATTATATAAAATGGGAGTAGGACCATGGAACCGAATTTTCCTCTTCAGGAAATTCCAACAAAATTTTAGCATCAATTAATTTTCTTGCAAGTTGCTAGTCCTCTACCAAACTCGTTCCCGTCATACAATTGGTATCTGGAGGCTCTAGTCCACCCCGTCATATAATAATTTCTTTGGGTATATCTTATTAGTCCCATGATGCAAGATTTCCAAAACTAACTGACAAACCACATTGCTTTAATATCATTAATTTTTTTTTTCAAACCTCTACTTTTTTTAAATATGATTTTAGACTCTTTAAATATCACTTTAATTTATTTTTTCTTAATGTGAATGCTGTAAGTACTATTTTTTTTTTTAAATATTCATGTCAACATTTAGTCATCAGGCATCAATTCATCTGATGCCAACCATTCTCTTATAATACATGATACAAAATGATTATATACGTATCAAATCAAAAATGAGTAGCAACATAAATTGTTTTTTTAAGAAAATTAAAATTTGTGATTATCAAAATTAATATATATATTTTTAAAAATTATCAACACCAAATAAAAACATATTTATATTTAAAAACATATTTTACATATTTTTCATTTTAGAAGTATAAAAATTAACCTTTTTTTTATAACTAAGAGGGCTGGAGCCCTAAATTTTAACTAACTTGCAAATAGCTGTCACAAATTGTTAAATAATGGCGAAAATAAAGTTTGAATCTAGAACTTTGTGCAAATTACTTTAACATTTCACCATTAAGCTGATTCTAGTGGGTTATTAAATCTTTTAATTTAGTGCAGGAAGAAAAATAATTTTTTTTCTTTTGGTTATAAAGATCATAACGTTTTAATTAATTTATTTTAAGGGTTTATTTTAAATAGTTTATTTTATAAATTTTTTTTACTGTAATTAAGTTTTTCTCCTTTGATAGATCTATTCAACTCAACATAGGTAAATCGAGATTCTTTTAACTTCTAAATACCAACGACCTTAGACAAAAAAAATGGGTTAGCAAATTAGAAAATAAAAAATATTCCATTTGTAAAATAACTAAAATTAAATGGACCGGCTAATTGAGGGAATTAGTTGTCCCTTCGGGGACATCCGATAAAAATGGACTGGCTAATTGAGTGAATAAGTATAATTGATATATAAAATTAAAAGATTTCGTAATTTATAATGATGACTATTTGTTGGGAGAGGTAAAGCTTATTTAGATGATTTCTACGTCTCAAAAAAGGTTAGTCTTTGATTATGAATTGGATATCCTTACGCTTCATTTATTTCACAAGAAGGTGGAGGAACGAATTGAGGAGAGAAGGGAAAATATAAAATTTCTAATCCTTTCTTCATTTGGTGGAAGGAGACAAAGGGAGGAAGGAGACCTGCAAGTGTGTCCCATGACATTTTCATCTTTTGTCCAAATGTAGACAAAAAAGGAAGGGGAAAGTGTATACAAAGACAGTAATACCTTTATTTATATTACATTTCACTCTTTATTTAGGATATTTATGTCATTTTATATACACACACATTTCTACTTTCTACATAACCAAATAAGAAAAAAGAAAAAAAATTACTCTCCTACTAAATAACTTAAACACTCATCTCCTTTTTTTTTTTTACGTATTTTACATTTTTTTTAAGAATGAAAACACTGGAAATTGTCATAATTTGACACTAACAATATCTTAGAATGCAATTGAATGAAACACCATTGACCATTTGATAAGAGACTAGACGATGTTGTCATCTTCCTTCCTTCAAAAGAAGAGGTTTTCAGTAAATGTAGTACAAGGTGTCAATAAGAATTGGAATTGTTCTCTCGAGAACTAGTGAAATGATTAATTTAATTTAGATTTTATCAACTAAACGAACACACAAAAGAAACACACAACGAAAGCATGTAAGCCAAAACACATAAACAATTGGATTGGGTTTTTTTTTTTTAAATTGAATTGTAGGAAGAATAAAATATAGTAATTAAAAGGAATTGAATTCAATATGAAAGCGTCAGTCCTTTAGGTGAAACTAATCATCAAGAAAAAATGCGGCAGTATTAGGCACATAACCAAACCCTTTGATCTGTAGAATCAAATTGTCGAAAACTAAAGATATAAGTGTAGAGTCACGATGAGCTGTGTCTCTGGCAATAAATATGTGAACTTCATTATTCACTTCAATCCAACTCCAACCTGGTTCTTTCACTACCCTGCTCATGTCCATTTTCTCCCTCACCCTTCTAACATTTGCCCACATACCTTTTGATGCAAAAATATTTGAAAGTAATATATATGATCCGCTATCTGCTGGATCACATGAAATTGCCATCTCAGCAGCATATGTTCCCAGTTCCACATGACCTGAAACTCTACATGCACTGAGCAGGCTCCTCCACACTGCTGCTGCTGGTTTTATTGGCATCTTCTCAATAAAATCCTTAGCTTCATATATTTTACCAGCCCGGCCCAAGAGGGAAACCATGCAAGCATAATGATCAATCCCTGGTTCAATGCCAAAGTGGGACATTGAATCAAAGTGATGAAATCCAAGGTCTAGAAGTCCAGCATGGCTACATGCTGATAGTACACCTACAAAGGTGACATAATTTGGCTTCACTCCCTCCATAATCATGTGTTTGAACTCCTCAAGAGCTTTTGCTGCCTCTCCATGCTGGGCATATGTTGAAATCATGGAATTCCAACAGGCAATGTCTCTTTGGTTTGTGGAACTGAATACCTTGTGAGCCTCTTCTATGCTTCCACATTTGGCATACATATCCACTAGGGAATTTGTGACAAAGGGGTCATCATCAAGACCCATCTTTATCACCTGGTTGTGAAACTGCTGACCATGTCGCAGACTTGCTATGTTACTTGCTGCTGCAATTACAGCGGCAAAAGTGAATTCGTTGGGTTTTAGCCTTGACATCTGTAGATCTTTGTAAAGTTTGAGAGACTCCTCATTTTCCAATTGTTGTCTGTATCCAGAAAACATTGCATTCCATACTACAATGTCTTTGTCATATATCTCCTCAAAAACTAGCCTTGCATCCCCAACACATGAGCATTTTGAATAAACATCTATTAGAGCACTTCCAGCAAAATTATCTAAAGAAACCCCATATTTAATAATCAGGCCATGGATTTGGCTGCTTAGTTCCAGGAGAAATAATGATGCAGATAGCCCAAGAAGGCTTACAAGCGTTAATAGAGTTGGTGGTGATAGACTTAGCCTCATTTCATGAAAAAGATCCAATGCTTCAACTAGCTTGTCTTGTCTTGAGTATCCCTCTATCATTGCATTATAGGATACTACATTTATAGCAGCCACAATGTCAAAGACTTTTCTTGCATTATTCAAGGAATCACATTTGGCATACATGTCAATCAAACCATTTTTCACAAAACCATCATTATCAATATTGACCTTGATAGCATAAGCATGCACTTGTCTTCCCTTTTCTAGGGCCTGAAGTGAACCACATGAATTGAGAATACTAGTGCAACCAAATGCGTCAGGCTTCCAACCCTTTCTAACCATTTCAACAAACAGGTCCATGGCATCGTTGTGGAATGAATTTTGCATGCAGCCAGCAATCATTGTGGTCCACGAAACAATATCTTTATCCACCAGCTGATCAAATAACTTCCGACCCGTCTTTACTTTATGACATTTCAAATAAAAATCTATAATTCCATTGACCACTGAAACATCCATGTCAAAACCCCTCCTTAACACATAGCCATGAATTTGCCTCCCCACTTCGAGAAACTCAAGCATCGAACAAGCACTCAAAACACTAGAAATCACATATCTGTCTGGATAGACATCACCCTCTCTCATTTGGTTGAATAACATTAAGGATACTTCACTTCTTCCATGTTTTGAATACCCAGCTATCATTGTAGTCCATGTGACAGTGGTTTTAACTTCCAGGCCATCAAAAATCAACCTTGCTTCATCAACATAACCATGCTTGGCGTAAAAATCAATCAAAGATGTACCCACATAAACATCCTGAACAAACCCACCCTTGACAATAAAACCATGCACCTGGAGAGCTTGACCGAGACTACCCAACTGTGTACAAGCTCTAATAACACTGGCTAAAATGTATTCATTCGGTTCCTCACTGCAACTTCTCATGAACCGCCAGAACAACACCAATGCTTCTACATTGTAACCATATTGATTGTACATAGAAACCATGGAGGACCAAGTAACCAAGTTCCTCTGAGGCATAATATCGAACAGCTTCTGTGCATCACTTAGAAGGTTCAGTTTTGAGTACGCGTGCAAGAGAGTGTTAACAAGGAAGACATCATGTTGGTGAAAACCCAAGACCACGATGTGGGCATGGATTTTCTTATAGTAATGAGAAGTGGGAATTTTTGGGCATGGCAATTGCAATAAGTTGGCCAATTCACGACCAATTTTCCGTTGTTTAAGGATTGGAGAATCATGTGATTGAAGAAAATGAGGTGACAGAGTGGAGAAGTGCAATGTTTCGCTCACATTGATTTTGTTAAGGAATTTTAAGTGGTATCCCAGTGCTAGTAGTAGCCGATGCTGGCTTCGCATCATAGATACGACGTGGATGCATGCTATAGTTTTAGTTTAATGATGCCAAAATTAATATGAGCATTTGATCCACTTCGAATTCATGAGGATTACTATCAAGACAGGCTGCAAACGTTAATCTTCAACAATTGCGGGTGTGAGTACTTTGGTCTTACACAACTAAATTAAATCTAATTTAAAATTAAATTGCTTTTCTTAAAAAATTAGTTTAATTTTTTATCGTTGGAACCAAAGGCGTCGTTTATTTTTCGAAAAATGAGGTCTTTTTCTTGTGCATTAAAAAGTGTTAAAACATTTTTCTTCATTTATTCTTCTAAAATTTATTGTCTTTAATTTTCGAAAACTTTGTATAATTTTGGAGTGTATTTTCAATTATCATTTAGCATTATTATATATCTTAGTATTAAAGTTTCTTTTCTTTACAATATTCCATACATTGTAAGTGTAGGATAGAGCATTAAGAGACTTAACAAACAAAAAATACTTAAAATTTGAACATGGAGAGACTTACCTAAAGAATATATAATTGTAAAGACTACCATTGTATTTGGATTATTGGTTATAGGAAAAAATCATGATATGTGTGTTAGGAACTAGGCATGATCAGAGACGAATTTACTTGCATTTTTGGGGTGGCTTCCCTTCCCCTCGTCCTCCCTTAATTTTTTAAATTCTAAAATTTTTAATATGTATAATATTTTAATATTAGGCTAATTATTTCTACTTCGGGGGAGGGGCGTGGTTATAAAAAATAGCATTTAAGTATTATTTATCTCTTTTCTATTTTTTACAAAAAACTTTATTCCATTTTATAGTATTCATTATGAAAATAATGACATTCTTTTATCTTTTTCGACAAACATACTATTTCCCTTTTTAATAGTCTTTTCATTTTATAATTTGTTATTATCATTTTAAAAGTTATAAATGATTGTATTTGCAATCAAATAACTTTATTAACCTTTTTATATTGATTCGATTATAAATGCTTGAGAATTAAATGTAGGGGTGTAAGTGGGTCGTGATCAACCCGCAAACTTGACCAACCCAACCCAACTACATTTTAGTGGGTTAGGTCGGGTCATTGGGTTAGGTCAGGTTCATTTTTGGTTGAACCAATTAAGATTGGGTTGGGTCACGGGTTGATGCATTCTCAACCCGACCCGACTCAATCTCTTTTTTTTTAATAAAAAATTAAAATATTATAATATTCACGTATATTGTATTTTTCTTTAGTGTTGAATTTGTATGGTTAAACTTGTATTTTAAATTGAACGTGTCGAATGAGTTCAACTAATTAAATATTTCTTTTTTCTTTTTATTTTTTTGAATTTTTTTCAAATATACAAATTATATTAATATTTTAATTGGCTAACCCGATGAGCAGACCCAACCCAACTCGATTAAAGGTCAAGTTGGGTTGGGTTGGGTCGCTTTGAAAAAAAATGCAAACCTGACCCAACCCAACCCAACTATTTTTAATTGGGTTGGGTCTTAAACATGCCTAAACCCGACCCAACCCGGGGCATTTACAACCCTAATTAAATGTTATTTATTACTAAACTTTGTCAATGGGGTAAGCTTGCAAACACTACATAAGGGATTGACAACTTAAACTTTGAGACACACTAACAAATGTTTATTCTTTCTATGACTATTCTTCTATATGCTTTTTGTTTCCCTTCTTTCGTCTTTATTTTGTGGCTTCGAGTGCATGGGTCTATAAGTCATTGTCTAAATCTTGGGAAAGCAAACCAAATATCATGTTGTATCAGACGTTTACTCAAATTTGCTTTCTAGGACAATGACCATTGTCATGATACAATATCCTTTTTCTACTACTTAATGTCCAATAATTGGAAAGCAAAACTTTCTTCAATATTTGTTATCTACTATTGTTTTAAAAAATAATCTGACAAGTAACATAATTCATTCTAATTTAGCATATTTCTATAACATAATTAATAGAACTTCTTCGTGAAAAAATAGTTAATGTAAATATTTTTTTTATTATAAATTAATTCGTGAAGATTTTTGGTAGAATGTAAAATTGATGATTAACATTTATAATTTTGGGTCTTTAAAAAAATGTTTAGTTTTTCTTATATATAAGTATATTTTCCAATATGATTCACCCCTCAATCATCTAAATCTGACTTCATCCTTGAACGTAGCTCTTTATGATATGAGAGTAGGCATCACAACGAGGCGGGTTGGGGGCGATTTTGGCTTTTCCCCGTTACTGCAAAAGGTGGGACAAGTTCAAGTTTGGGTTTAAAAGAGATGGGGTTTAAAAATTTTAAACAAAACTTTATCCCTATTGGGTTTTATTGGTTTCGAAAAAACTCGCGAGGAACCTATTACAACTTCTTTTACAATTTTAATTTACTTATATATTTAAAAATAATGATGTATTAACTTATTGATTATATTTTAATTCGAATAATATATAAAAATTAATAAATAACAAAGAACTTAAAATAAAAAATTTAAGAATTAAATTATAATTTTAGTTAAATGTATAATTTTAAGTTTATTATTTAATTATTATTATTATAATTTAAATTATTTAACTATTAAAATAATTAATCTATATTTTTAATAATTATAAAAAACAAAAGTATTAAAACAAAATCTTAACTCTAATATATATATATATATATATTGTAAAAAAATATGTGCAGTAGGGTGAGGCAGGGAATTACATCCCCGAATCTGCTTTTACAAAAGAGAATTTTTCCCGTCAAAATCGGGTCAAAGTCGGACGAGTACCACGAATTTGAATTTATTCGGCCATGCCTATATGCGAGAAAACATAATAAACAATCTATATTTTTTTCTACTTCTTGCCTCCTCGTTCCAACTTTGGGTTGTTTTATAAAAGTCATTTAAAATTATTTTTAACTAATTTTTTGTTTAAATTAACTTTAGAAAACAGTGTCAAACATCATATAATGCTTTTGAAAATCTCGAACAGTTATTTTGTCCTAAACTGTACTTGAATATCTTTGTTCTAAAAAATAATTTGTCACCAAAATATTTTAAAACCCAATTCAACATTCCTTTTAGTATTATTATGTGCTTTTTCATTTACCAAATTCAAATTTGGTTTTAAAATTATTTTTTTAATTGAAAATTGATTTTTGAATTAAAATTTATTTTACAACTAATTTTGAATTAATTTAAAATTAGTTTCCAAAAATAATTTTATAAAAAAAAGAAATTAGACTCAAAACCAAATTAAGAATCGGTTTTAATTAAAATTTAAAATAACTTTTAACTAAAACCAATTTTAAAAATCAATTAACTAAACGATCTATTAATAAATGAATTGGTTTAATTTCAAATTCAGATTATGTTGTTTAATATATAATTTAATTAGATTATAAATTAATTTAATTTAACTAATTTATTTACACACCCTTGTCAAAAATAAGGTCATTACTCGTAACAGGCTGTATGAAGCTCCTAAGGCCCAAAATAAGAAATGTTTTACCGACGATTTCAGTCATTTACAACAGTACAACACGATATATCATCGAAAACTATAGTCATGTACAATACAATTGTATAAGGTAAGTGCAAGGTGCTATGTGTTCGAGTTGGTTCTATTTGTTGTGTCATAATACAAATGCTAACAATTAGAAAGCAAGGTTCAAGTTCAATCTACAAGCATTGAATGGACATTTTAAGACCCAACTCCAATGGTCCTGTAATTTTGTGACCATCACTGGTCATAAAAATTTGATCATTTTTTGTTTTGTTACAGAAGAAAAGAAAGGAAAAGAATTAAAATCTAGAGAAGGAGACACCTATACCGTCAGCTTGTATAAACAAGTTCAAAGTCGTTGGCAGCTGTTGAAGAACAACCCAATGCTCCAATGTCCTTTCCCCCATTTTAGCCAAGGTATCAACACAAAAATTTCCTTCACGGAGAGTGTGTAGTAGCAAAAAGGTTCAATCCTTGGCCATGTATTTACGAATCCCCTGAATCTCATTAGCATAAAGATGATCTATTTGCACCCCATTTTGAATAAGACCAATTGTGTGCTTTGAGTCAAAATGACAGATAACATTTCTAAACCTAGTCTCCCAATAAATTTGGATATCGTGAAAGCAGGGCTGGACTAAGAGTAAAGCTACTAAAGCTCAAGTTTTAGGTCAACTATCAGAAAATTATTTGCTATTAATTTTTATAAAACAAAAAAACCACATGTATTGGTAAAAAAGCTACATATGTTGGCAAAAATGTTTAACATATTACTTTTTCATTTAAAGTAAAAAAAAAAGTCTTTTTTAAAGTTTGCTTTAGGCTTCACTTAAAGTTGAGCTGGCCCTGCATGAAAGATGGCCATAATTACAGCATAAAGAATATTTGAAATTCCCACACTGCCATTAAAACCTTTCTGCATTGTTTGGTTCCAGGCAAGAAAGAAAGAAAAAAAGGAAGAGGTGAGAAAAGAAAAGAAGAGAAATAAGTGAGAAATAGAGTAGAAATTAAGGTTGTTTGGTTTATGAGAAATAGAGTAAAAATAAGGGGGTAAGGTTTTTTGGTTTGATGGAAAAGAAATGAAATGAAATTGCATTATTACTATTATACCCCTACACGTTAACGGTGTGTTTTTTTTTTTTCCTTAAATCAATTTTATTGTGATGAAAATCGATTAACATGAGCCACAACTTCAAAATCGATTCTCCCCCATTGTACAATCGATTCTAGGAGAATGGGGTACACGGTAAAGAAAACGAAAATTGATTTTGGGGAAGGGAGAATTGATTTTAAGGCACTTCACTGATGAAAATCAATTAAATCATGTTCGACAATCAGTTTCCTGCCGCAATCTAAACACACTAACCATTATGGAAATTGATTTTAGCTTATGAAAATCGATTTCCTAGAGCAAAAAACATTGCAGATCTGCCATGAACAATGCAGCTTCATCTCAATATCAAGTGATTACATACAAATCAAGCACAAAAACAAAGAGATCTGACCTATATTAAGTAACTATGAACAAAATCTAACAACCCCCACTATAAAAACGAACCTCAAACTGGAAGCAATGGTTGTTAGAAGAGGTGAATGTTTCCACCAGTACAGCAGCAAAAAGGCGTAGGTGAACGAAGGTGGATGCGCAACTTTCCACGGTGAAGCAAAGAGGACTTTCAACAACCAATGGGTAAGCAAAACTGCAACTCACGAGGATAGTTTGGGTATACAAGTGTGTATGTGTACGATTTCTCCTTCTTTCCACTCAACTTTGTGAACAAATTACACGCTGTGGGTCCCACTTTTTTAAAAAAAAATCTCTGCATTTCTCCTACACCAAACGTGAAGAAGTTATTGAACTTCTCTTCCTTTCTCTTGCTTTCCACACTATTCAACCCTATTTCACCGGTACCAAACAAAGTATTCAAGTTAAGGTCTCTACATAGCATAGTCTACCAAACCTAGCCTTCCCCGGATTATTCAACGGACTTCCATCTACATTAAGGAAATGGTTCCTTCACTAGCTCCCTGCCACGAAACTTGACGCATAGAAACTAGATACTATTATTGCAAGTTCTTTCCATGGGTTGCATTTGTGTACTTAATCAACGAGAAAACCTGAGCAAGCATAGAGGGCAAGTGGATAAGAGTAGCATCGAACAACAATTTATTCCTAACACACCATAAAACCCACACACCAATGGGCACAATTATACTATTTTGTTGAGTCACATCCCTCAGAGCAATGCCCACCAGCTAACAATAACATAGATGTATGGCAACACTGAAAAATGTAATGCAATACAGTTTCAAGCTTAGCATTACAAACCAAAAAAATATATATATAAAGTGATATGATATTTCTCTCCATCAAGATAGATTGAATAGGTAGAGCATCATGACAAACTTGTTAGAGGATAAATCTAAACATTTGTTGATAAATGTAATTTCCATAACCACGACCAAGATTTTTAGGAAAGAAGATGGAAGCCCCTTCTAATTTGTCGCAATGGGCCGCAATTGTCAAATCTTTTCTTTGTTGATGATATGCTCCTTTTTCGCTTAGGCCAAGCTCGCCTAATTGCTAATGTTTATATTCTTTTTTTATTATTATTTTATTTTATGTTTGAAAGTCAGCCTAGAGAAATCTAGAGTTTTTAACTCTTTGGGGTTGAAGGAAAAAGGAAACAATTAAGAATGTCACCCATATTCAATTCATGAAGCAATTGGGAAAATATTTAGTCTTTAGAATTTTTCTTGGGAGAGTACGACATTTTGATTTTTCAGACCTCATTGATAGAGTTAATTCAAAGTTAGTTGTTTAGAAAAGTCGTTTATTGAACAAGCCGACACGTGTAACACTAATCAATGCAGTTCTTTCTTCAATCCTGTCTTATGTATGCAAATCTATTGGTATCCCTAATATATTTGTGATTTTCTTGATAGGACTGCCAATAGCTTTATTAGGAAGGGTGGGGTTCGTAAAGACATCCACATGGTTAACTAGGGAACAATTACTAAGTCGAGGAAGAGAAAGGGATTAGGTGTATGTATATCACGCATTTAGAATGTTTCTCTTCTTGGTAAACTCTTGTGGGATCTTCTAAACTCCACCAACAAGTTGTGGGTTTTTGTTTTAATAGGTATATACTTGAAAAAAAAAAAAAAAAGGAAACCCATTAAAAAGCAAAATGGTTCGCATACTTGGCAACCCATTTTGAAAGCTTTAGACATATTGGCTAAAGGGTTCTCCATGAAGATTAGAGATGGCAACACTAGTTTTTGGTTTGAACCATGGCTTAATAAAGCACCTTTTTGTTTACAGGTACCTATTATCGATATTCATGACACTAGGCATAAAATGTGTGATTTTTTGGTAGGTGATAGACTAATAGTTGGGATTTTGACAAGTTGTTTACTCAAATTTCATTGGTTATAATAGTATTTCTATAAATTGTATATTTAATATTGTCATGACATACGGTTTTGACAAAGAAAATTTGACTATACAAAACATTAGTAGCACAAAGAATGATCTTTGATATGAGAAAAAAATGAAATTATAAAGAAGAATTCTTATCTCTTACAACTTTGCATTCAAAGGATTGAATTCCTTTATTTTTTTTAATAGAATTTTACAATTCCTTGACACCTATTTGTATTATGATAAAATCTAAACAATCATAGGTAATAGGATATTTTCAACCTAAACTATGCATTGTTAACGAAAAATATTAACCATGTCATTAATTTTATTTACTAAAATTATAGAAAAATTTCAATTCACAATCACAAATAACAAATATCCACATTGGCTTAAATTCTTTAAGTCATTTAGCACTCATCCTCTATAGTTTGCTCCACTTGTTTTGGGTTTCAACAAGGGCTTGCAACACCAACCAAGTCCAAACAATGTTTGAACTTCACTAATGGAAGAGCTTTAGTCATCATGTTTATTAGATTATTAGAAGTAACAACATTCTATACTAACACACCTCTTTGTGAAGTGACATCACGAATGAAATATATTCTAGCATCAATGTGATTTGCCCTTTCATGGTACATCTAATTATTGATTAAATGAATTGCACTTTGACATCACAAAACACAACAATGTCCTTTTGACTTACACCAAGATCATCAATTAGGCCTTTAAGTCACAAAGCTTCCTTTGATGCTTTTGGAGTTGTCATATACTTTAGTTGACAAGGAAATAGTGCATTGTAAAGTTGCACACCATTTAATAACAATGCCTCTAAGCATGAAAAATATAACTTGTTAGAAACCTTCTACGATCAAGATCATTAGCATGATCCAAGTCACAAAATCCAATGACTTGACTAATGACATCATTTGTTCTTTGACAAAACATAAACCTACATAAATTAAATCTTTCAAAGTATTTGAGAATCCAGTTCATAGCTTATCAGTGAACCTTCCTTAGATTAGTCATATAACAACTAACAATATGTTTTGCACGTGCAATATCTGATCTAGTTCAAACCATAACATTAATCGAATTTCCAACTTTGTTAGAGTAGGGTACTTTAAACATGAACTCCTCCTTTTATGTTTTTGGTGACATTTTGGTAGATAACTTAAAATCAGCTATAGAAGGTGTATTAACTAGTTTTGCATTTTATATTCCAAATTTCTCTTTAACTTTCTCAATGTAGCTCTTTTGAGATAAACACAACCTTCCAGCTTTTTGATCTCGTATGATTTCCATACTAAGAATTTTTTTTGTCAAACCCAAATCCTTCATCTCAATTCACCATTTAACCATGACTTCACCTTGTTGATTTCAATTGAATACTTACATGTAATTAGCATGTCATCAATATAAGAAGAAAGTAAATATAAGAGTCATCAAAAAATTTCTATGATAAACACAACTACCATACTCACTTCATATATACCAAATATTAATCATAAACGAGTCAAACCATTTATATGATTGTCTTAGTGATTGTTTTAAGTCATACAATGACTTATTTAGTATACAAACATGGTCTTCTTCTCTAGGAACAACAAACACTTATATTTGTTACATATAAATTATCTCCTCCAAATCACCATGAAAAAAGGTTGTTTTAACATTTAGGTTGATTTTGACATGCACGAAGGCACAGCACAAGAAAAACAACACAGGACAAATATTTAAGTTACAAGACAACTTTTTATCCTGTATGGACAATGGACAACACAAGCAGAACAATATGAAATTTACTAAAATACCTTTTTCATATTAATTATCTTAATACAATTTATATTAATTATCTTAATATGATGATGAAGGTGGTGGCGGTGGCGGCGGCGACGACGATGGTAGTGATAATGACAATGGTGGTGAAGGCGATGACAATGGTAGTGATGACTGCAACAATGACGATGACAACAGTGGTGGTGGCAGCAATGATAGTGGTGGTGGTGGTGGTGGTAAAGGTAGCAATAACGATGGTGGTGGTAGCAACGCGCTAACAATAATGGGTTATTTTTGCCTTTTGGGTATTTTGTAATTGGGATAAAAAGTTGTCCCATAATTTGTTGAGTAACAAAAAATTGAGTTTTTGTCCTGTCCATCATCACTTAAATTGTGCTATTACATGATTCTTTTTCAAATCAAATGCGAAACAATTATTTTTGTGCTATTTAGTACTATACTTTTTAACAAATCAAATAGACCTTTAGTTATTCTAACTCCTAGTCAACAAGGGACACTAAAACAAGAAATACTCTAATGGAACTATGTTTTACAATAAAATATAAATTTCAATAATAAATAAATGATTGAAAAACTCAAAATCTCAATAATAAATAAATAGATGACAAAACTTAAATACAATATTATAAATATTTTTCTGTTATTTTTAATTAAAATTAAAGTTTTATCTCGATAATAAAAATCAATTTTTAATGATAATTTTATTAAAGTTCTACCTAAGTTTTGTTTACAAATAAATAAGAGGTTGACTAACATATATCTACGGGTATAATAAAAAAAGGTAAAAGTCAAAAATAAAAAAGATTCTAAAGATATTAAAAGTGAAAATATTTTATAAGTATAACCTTTAATAATATTAGTGTATCTCCACTGTAATTTCTAATAAAAATAATTATTTGTTCATTTTCTAACCATTATTATTAAGGTACTCGTTAATAAGATTTAAGAAATTTTATTACAAAGAAATATTTTAACAAAATATAAAAATTATTCAATATTTACTTTTCAAAGTTATTTAAAGCATCTAATATAATGTATTTAATATTTTTTTACTATGACATTTAATACTTTCATACTGTCACTGTGTATTCTTGAATGAAGAACATAGAATAGAAAAATAAAAATTCCAAAATGTTATGAATATTTAATTGTAGTTGTCCATATTCATTGTAAATTATGACTACTTATATTATTTCTTAATGCTATTAAACTATTTGTAACTGTTTAGTTACAGTTTGTACATCTATAAATAAGCTACTTCATTATTAGAAATATTACAAGAACTCTCCATTCTCTCAATGTTCTATCTTTTATCTTTTTTTGCTTCCGAATTTCTATACTTTTATGTTAATTTTCATAATATGTTATCAGCACGATTGTCTTTCCTCTCTTAGTTATATTCTAAGCATTACAAGTTGCAAGAAAAATCCTTGTATAGGATTCTATTGGGAAAAAAAAATCATATTTTCGATTTCATATTTTAAGGTTAGCTTCTTTTTTCTAATCATATTATCTGTACTATATGTTTAATTAACATATTGTTATATTGTTTATATGAATGTAAAATCATTTAGATGCAATGTGTTATGAATACACTATCAAATAAAGAAATTCTAAGAATATTTTTGCAATGAGTTTTGAAGACATTATCAAATAATGAAATTTTAAGAATATTTTTTTCCTCACCAAAAGTGAGAAAATAATGCAAAAGTAAACAAAAAAAAACTCACCAGAAGTTAAATAATAGTGCAAAAAAAAAGTGAAAAGAAAAGAAGAATTTTTCTTACTAGAAGTGAAAAAGTATTGTAAAAAGAAAAAAAGTGGACAAAGTAACAAATATAATTATATTATGTTTGATCCTTCGATATTGTGTAGAGCACTAAGTGTTTGCTCAATTATTATGTTTATTTTTTTTTTCTTAATTGTCTTTTGTTTTCGTACATGCAACTACTATTTAAAGTTACCAATTCATTTAGTAAGGTCACTACATATTATTTTGGTTGGTTGTTACATTGTATAAAGTCAATTATCAACTATTTACTATAATAAAAATTGAAATAGTAAAAACTATGAACTTTAATTGTAGATACAAACTTGTCATGAACCAATGTATTATGCACGTTATTTACTAAATAACATAAATTAAGCATAAAGAATTAAATACTTTTCATGTAATTAAAAAAATGGTGACATGTTTATTTATATTATTTTATTATATTGGATTAATAATATGTTCTAATTCCTAAAAATTTTATTTCTGTCATTAATATACTATTATATACATTATACGATTGTATTTAGTATACATTACGTTAGGATTTATATGTTATACATTAGTGGTTTTAGTTATCCAAAATAACTATAATTGAATTATAATAAGCATTAATAAGCAATCAATTCATTTGTTATATTATACTACATATCAATTTGTTACATATTCTCATTAGTTGATATTATATGTGAGTGACTAAATTATATATATGTATAAGTGCGAATGCAATTAATTTTAGTTATACAAATATTAAATCATAATTGTGGAAATTTAAGTTACACTCGCATAGTACTTTACCAATACTAATTATATAAGTGAGTATATGATTGTACTATTTTAGAGAGTTTGATTGACTAAAGAAGTGTTTTAGAATTTTATTTTTTTTATCCGAATAGTCACCTACTTACAATAAGTATATAACCTTTGTTTTTAGAAAATACTAAGATGTTGTCACTTGTATTGTTATTAAAAAAAATTGTGATTTTTTTATGATTGAATGCATTTACCTTTACATAAATATTTAAAGCGGCAAGTGGGTATAATTTTGTAATATTCAAAATCATTTCCCAATTAAAATTACGTAAAAGAAAAATATCGATGATGATATGTTAGAAAAATATTTTTCATTTTTCATGCATCAAATGTGTTCTTGCAATAACAAGATTAAGAAAAAAGAATTTAAGATATATTCTTAGTTGATTTCTTATCTCCTTGTGTGTAACGCCTTTCGTTACAACAATAACCCACATTAAACATAATCTAATATAATTATAAAATTGAAATTTGAGAAATGAAACTGTCTGAAGTAATACCTCAATAATAAGGGGGAAAAAACAATATTGATAATCTTTACATAAGAAAAAGCATTGTTCTCAAATTCAGGAGTCTGCAAAAAAAATAAAAAAAGTAATAAAAAGAACATCCAACTAGACACAATGGTCCTTTATTCTATGGAACTAACCAAGCTAAAATATAACTAGAAAGAAAAAAAATTATATTTCAAGCTTCCTCCATCCCTGTAACTTCGCACTTGTGCTCTGAAAACAACACTTTTAATGAGATAATAATCCCAGTTAATAAAACAAGCTCTAGAATAGTTTGCAAATAGGGATGTTCTTAGCCGATATAGTAATCGAAAAAGACAACCATGGTACTGGCAAAATAAGTTCATAAAAAAAACTTTTTAAAAACTAATATAAGACATTTAGTTCAAACATATAATTAAATAAGAATCAACAATTTACATATGCAAATATTTATATTCCAAGCATTTGACTCTATACACTACTTAGTGATTTCCAGATTCATCCTACTTGACTTTTCGATTCTCGAAACTGATGTGAATCCCAAATTCACTTATATATATATATTAATTGGTTCCCATAATCAATGTGAGTCTCAAGGCCACCGTGAATCCCATATTCATTAAGGTATATGATCCCATATCTATGTAATGACGCCTCACCACCTTTCTCATCCCAGATGGAGGTATATCATATCATATCTTATCTCAGATGTAGATATGTTCAATAAATAGATATCTCATCTTGGATGGTGATATCCCCCATCTTATTTCCAAAATAAAATTATACAGTCATTCCTTTGAGGAAGTAACAAAAATATGTCATCCCCAATGACTATCAAATAAATTCTTAAACTCCATACATCAATACAATTCTCAAATTCATACATACTATGGTCACACTATAACATTGTAAACATAAATTAATAATATATATATATTCACATTTATTAGTTTATACTCCTAATAACAACTACACACATCTTTCTTCCTTCTTTTTTTTCTTTTGATGAGAACATGTACTAAAACCTAAATTTATAAGGCCAAAAGCCTTTCACCACTGTCATGAGTACGTCGCACTTTTTTCTTTATAGCCATATAATGAAGGTTAAGTTTTAAAATCCATCTCCAGCGTATTCAATTGGTGTACAACAAATCGAAAGACATCATTATGAAACTTGTAAACATATTCAGGGGAACGATTGTCACAACACAAAGTATATAAAATAACTCGGCCATTAAAAAAAAAATACATTCAGTATATATAATTGTTAAAATGTGATTCAACTATAATACCTGAAATCTCACTAATCCTCAAATTCTTGTTATCAAGAACTCCCAAGAAATTGCACTCTTCAAGAAAAATACCATGGAAGTTTTAAAAGATATGTGTTTTACAAATCTCTTGGAACAAAATTGTTCAGTGCTCTCTCTATTGATTGCATTAACAAGCTTGGTTCTGTTTCTTTCTTGTTCCCAATCCTCAAACAGTTTATTGTCTTCTCTATTTTTTAAAGAAGAAGACTAACTATGTAACCAAAATAAGAAACTACCTATCCCCTATACGTTACCCACCAATGTGATTTTGTTGAGGTTTGTTTGTTTGTTTCTCTTTTTTTTTTAACGTGGATTCTCCAACTACGATTATCTAATTTTATCTGATTATCTATTATTTTATCTTTTACATTCTTTTGTACTTTACAAAATAATCCCAGTAATTCTTATATTAACCATTTAATCTCTTAATCGACTAGATAATTATATAATAAGGTAATTCTTTTTCATATAGTAACTAAATAATTATATAATAATGAAAAATCATAAGACTCGTTTGATTGGCACTGCTCCATTTCCTATAGTAAATGTAACAACATATAGATATTTGTAAAATGACTGTTTAAATAATTGATTTTTAATATATGAGTTTCAATCATTATTGTCAATGTTACAATTTTTATTAAATATGATTAACACTTATTATTCATGATTTGAATGTTCTAAATTAATTTGAAATTATAATTTAATAGCTATTAAATGGTCAATGGTTTTAGTTTCAAATTAATATCAATTCAATTCATTTTTAATATAATCATTACCATGTTTTATAACTGACATCCAATAATAAGTTTTTCTTATGCTTGTTAAACCTAATGAGATAACATAGAAAATTGTTCTTTACATTCTAGACAATTTTTAAATATAGTAAATATGTTTTTTTTATGAAGAATGAATATTGACATTGGAATTAATAATTATGATGTGTCTCACTGATAGTGCAATGACTCACACAATCCACAAGAATAAAATATATTTTTCTTATTTAATGCAATAAGTTAATGTTAGTACTATATTTGGTATTAAAAAGATAATTGAAGGCTTTGGAAGAGCTAATGTGTTTTTATTTAAAAGAACACAGTTACACATTGTTATTATATTGTCTTCTTTCAAGTTTTATAGAAACTTATTAAGTTTCAAATATGAGAAATGTTTTTATATCATAAGACTTAAACCAAGAAATGTGTAGGAAAAACTACACATTTTTCATCTAGTTTGTACTACACATATATTAGTATAAATTAAAACACATAATGTTGTAAACCAAAAGTTTACAAATCTAAATAAGTTTATTATTTAGCATAACCAGTTTGGGCCATCCCAGATCTATTGTGATGGAAGAATAATTAAAAATTCATGTGAATACCTATTGAAGAGCTAGAAGATTCTTCTATTCAATAAATTCTTATGTACTATTTGTTCTTAAAAAAAGTTGATAATTTGACAATCACTAACAAAATAGAGAATGAATTTCTCACATTTTTAGAATGTATATAAGGTGATATTTGTGGACTAATACATCCACCATGTAAACCATTTATATACTTTATGATTTTAATTTATGCATCAACTAAATGCTAACATATTTGTTTATTGTTAACTCGCAACCAAGTGTTTGCGGGATTGCTTACTTGACTAATCTGACTTATAACTCATTTTTTTTATTATGCAATTAAGAAAATACCTATTGATAATGTTGGTGAATTTGCATATAAGGCTTTTAATATGCCTATTGAAATTGATATTAAATATCCTATAGCATATGCTCATATACACAAAATGGGCTTGCAATATCATTTATTGAGCATTTAAAATTGATTATAAGATCATTACTCAAGATATCAAAACTTTCAATTTATATTTAGGGATATGCAATCTTACATATTATGGTATTAATTCGCATCAAACCAACAAGTTATCACAAGTCTTCCCCTTTGCAATTGATTTTTGTAAGCAACCTAATATTTCTTATTTAAGTTTATAGATGTGTTGTATGTTTTTCAATTACTGCGCCACAATGTACTAAGATAAGTCCTCAAAAAAGGTTAGAAATATATGTTGGGTATGAATCTCTATCTATAATAAAATATGTTGAATATCAACAAAAAAATTATTTATGACTCTGTTTGTCAATTGTCATTTGAATAATTTTTCCCCAACACTAGGGGGAAAGAATAAGCAATTGGAAAAAGAGATTAGTTAGAATGAATTATCACCTTGATCCTCAAATGAAACAATGTGAACTAAAAGTTCAAAAGGTATTTCATTTACTAACTGCTAATACTCCAATAAAAATTAATGTCCCTGTTAGATAATCTAATATTGTAAAATGAATCTCAAACACACATGAAGCATAATAAACCCATTAGTTCCAAAGATAAAAATCTTCAAATAAAAAAAGAAGTTAAAGGACAAGATGACAAAATTGAAGATATGGAAACTTCAAAAGATTCTTCTGACATAATTACTATTTTAGTTCTAGAAGAACTCAAGTACCTGAAATTAGTGAAAATAAAAAGATCTCAAATTATGTCATGAGTGGAATATGATGGAACCAAAACGAAGTCAACCTTGACAATGTATTTGCATATAATGTAGCGCTAAATGTAATAAATGAGAATGATGATTAAGAACCAAAGTCTATTAAGATTGTTGACAAAGAAATGATTGGCCAAAACAAAAAGACTTAATTGAGGCAGAAGTATACTCGCTTGCCAAGTGAAAGGTTCTTGGACATGTAGTTTATCCTAAAGAAGTAAAACCAATTAGGCTTTTAAACCTGTAGTCCATACACTTAAAGATGTAAAACTAGTTAGTTTCTTGGACTCATAGTTCATACATCTGAAGATATAAAACTAACTAGGATTTTGGACTTCTAGTTTATACACCTGAAGATGTAAAACAAATTGGATACAAATGAGTTTTTGTGCAAAAAACGAAATGAGAATGGTGAAATTATGAGATATAAAGCATGAGTTACTGCTCAAAGATTTTCACAAAGGCCTAACATCGATTTTAAAGAGACACATTCACCAATAGTAGATGTAAATACTTTTCAATACTTAATCAGTCTGGATGCACATAGAGGGATCAATTTACATTTGATAGATGTTGTTACTTCCTATATTTGTATGGTTGTCTTGATGATGATATTTATATAAAACTCCCTAAAGGATTTAATTTGCCTGGTAGTGCAAGTTCTCGAGAAGATTACTCAATAAAAATGAATAAGTCTCTTTCTGGACTAAAATAAATATGAACGCATGTGGTATAATTATCTCAATGATTATTTGATAAAAGAATGATATAAAAATGATTCCATTTGTCCGTGTATTTTTATGAAAATATCTGAAAATAAATTTGTCATAATTGACATTTATGTAGATGACATAATTATTATCAGAATTCTTGAAAAGCTTCCAAAAGCTATGGATTAGTTTAAAAAAATGAGATGAATGATTTATGAACGATAAAGTTTTGCCTAGGATTGCAAATTAAATATTTAAAGAATGAAATTCTTGTGTATCAAGGAGCTTACATAACAAAAGTGCTTAAAAGGTTCTATATAGACAATCCACATATGTTGTGCACTATAATGATTGTAAGGTCTCTATATGTGAAGAAAGATGCTTTTAGACCTGGAGAAAATGATGAAGAATTACTTGGTCCTGAAATACCATATATTAGTGTTATCAAAGTTCTAATATATCTTGCTAATTATATATGTCCTAATATATTATTTGTTGTGAATTTACTAGCAAGATATAATTCTTCATCTACATGAAGATATTGGAATAAAGTTAAACATATACTTCATTATCTTAGAAGTTATTTGTTAAATCCTCATAACGATATATCACAAACAAGATATTTGTTTGCATGTGGTGGTACAACAATTTCTTGGTGATCCGTGAAACAAACCAAAATAAGCAAGTAAAATTTTGAGTAACAAGTACAAAAGTTTATCCTTCATTGTCTTAAAGATGGTTATTTGCACGAGGGACAAAAATAAATATGTTCTGCACTTTTTTTTTCTTTGCCATAGTTTTGTTCTATTGGGTTTTCCTGGCGAGGTTTTTAATGAGATAGTATATGACAACATATTAAAAAATAATGTACTCTTTTACCTTCACTAGGTTTTTGTCCCATAGGGTTTTTCCTAGTAAGGTTTTAACAAGGCACATTCTCAAATAATGGACATCCAAGAGGGAGTGTTATAAATATTTAATTGTGGCTGTCCATATTCATTGTAAATTATGACTATTTATATTCCGCCTTAATATTATTAAACCATTTGTAATCGGTCAGTTTGTACTTATAAATAGGCTACTCCATTATTGGAAATATTACAAGAAACTCTTCATTCTCTCATTCTCTCTATGTTCTATCTTTTATCTTTTCTGCTTCTAAATTTCTATACTTTTATGTTAATTTTCATAACACAAAAAATATCCTCCATTCTTTTTTAACCGAAGTTTTAGCAACTATTTTATTTTATTTTTATTTTTATTAACACTACCGAACAAATTAAATGTTTTTTTGATTTCACTCTTAAAAATTAATTAATGTGTTTTTTAAATAATGAAAGTAAAAGTAATTAAATATGAGAGATAAATGGTATGATGTAGAAATAAATCAATATTTTTTATAAATTAAAATAGTAATTATATTTTTTAATTCTCATATTATAATCTTAAATAACAAATAAAAGAGAATAAAAGGAATAATTACTTTTGTTTTATTAAAAAAACTTACAACACAAATTTTTATTAACTAAAAATTACAAAATCAAGTAGGTTTTACATCCTGTGTACGACACACACCTTGCACACTCAACTTCATTAAAAGCAATCTATATTACTTGTTTATTCCTTGTAAGTTGTAAGCATTGTTGTTTGAGTGAAAATAAGGAGGAAGAAAATGTAAATAAAGGAATTTATTACAAATTAGGTTAAAGGTCCAATCTAAATTGAGGGCATGTTTAATTGAAGTTTTGATTCCAGTCAATTAATATCTTAGATTAAAATCATTTTGTGCTACATTGAAATAACATATAACTACTCTTTAAGGACTATGGGTTCTAAATGTAAAAATCTAGGCCACGTTTATTTTTATAAATATTGGTAATGTCAATGTGACAAGTATGCATTTATTACTTTTAGTCTTTGTGTGGGTTCTTACTAACTGGGCATTGGAGTACCTTTGTAGATAATCCATCCTACTTCACTCAAGTGCTTCAGTTATATAAGATTCTCAACTGATGTCGAGAAGATCTCATAAGTCCACCACTACTTTGGTCAACTCAACTACTAATTAAACTAGATTAGCAATAGAGTACAAATTCACTGTTTCACCCACTTTAGACAAATCAAAAATATTTAAAAAAATTAAATTTATTTCATTTGTTTAGGAAGAAAAATAGAAATGAGTTTTTTTTTCATATATAAAACTTATAAATAAAAAAATCACTCTAAATTGACAAAAAAAAAAGGGAGGAATAAAGACATGTTTTTCATTTTTTAAAAATAAATAATTTTTATAATATAAAAATTAAAAAATAATAAAATTTTATGTTAAAAATTAATGAAGGAAAATTTTAATTTTAATTAAATTAAAATTTTAAATTAGTGCAAGAATATTTAATTTTTTATTTTCTTTTTCATTTATTTACATAAGAAGAGAAAAATTTTCCAGTTTTTTTATTCTTATTTTTATCCATACAAACTATGTATCTTGAGTATGTTTGCTTTAGCCAAATCTCACTTTCTAATGCATGTTCTATGTCAATCCTTCTTTCATAGCAAATTGATGTTCACTGTGATGAAACAATGATTCAAACACATTGCTCCTGCTTTATTTCTTTCATTTCTCTTTACTTCTTTTATATATTTTTTTTTCTATTTAAATTTTATGCTTTGTTTGGTTGAATATAGTGACAAAAAAATAATTAAGAAAAGACAAAGAACAACATCATATTTAGTTTGGAATTGGAACATCTTAATAAAGGAAGGAATTGAAAATTGCATATGGGTCCCATGTTAGTTTTATGTCCCATTCAAAAAGGGAGGAAAAAAGCTATTTTTTCATAAAAAAAAATACTCTTATTTATGTCACTTCTCATTCATTTTTTTTTTTGTAGAGACCACAAGTATCTTCCATTGGAGGTAATCCTGCTTGAGTCGGGTAGGACCATTATGGACAGCAAAGCTCTCCCTCTAAGTATTTAACGTAACTGCATACTTAAGACTTGAACTTGAGACCATTAGTTAAGAGCCTGTTTGGGGTTGTTTCTAGTTGTGAGTTTTGAAAATTTCAAAAATTGCAAATAGTTTTTAGTTTTTAAAAATTAGTTTTAGTTTTTTTTTTTCTAATTTTTGGTTTCAAAATAAATTTGCTTTGAAATTTTCTATCTTGTTAAAATTAGTTTAAAAGTATGTTTGTATGGTGGCGACAGTGGTGGCGATGATGGTGGTAACAGTGACAATGATAGTGGTGGTGGTGACAATAGTAGTAGTGTCATGGTGGTGGTGGTAATCGTGATAGTGGTGGTGATGGTGGCAGTGTTGGTGATGGTGGCAGTATTGGTGGTGGTGGTGGTAAAGGTGGTGCCAGTAGTAATGGTTGTGGTGATAGCAGCGGCAGCGAGAAGAACCATTATCAAATATAATGAGAGTGTATTTTTTAAAACTAAAAACCAAATTTACACAAAAAAAAAATTGTTTTTTGAAATTAAGTTAAAATCTATTTCAGCTCTATTTTAACCAAACGTGTTTTGTTTTGAAAATTACATTTGAAAACCAAAAACTAAAAACTTGCAACCACCCCAAATGGGCCCTATGTTAGAACAACCCCTGCTAGTTGATTTACTCGCTCGATCACTTCTCATTCTTTATTCAGGTTTTTTTTTTCATTTTATGCATATTTTCTTTCTTTCTTTTTACTTCCTATACAATCAAATAAGAGAAAAGAAAAGTTTTATCTTTCTTTTCTTTCACACCAAACTACTTAAAAAATTATCTCATTTTCGTTCATTGCTTTTTTCTATTCTATTTTTTTCTTTCATTTTCTTTCCTAAACTATACATACTCTTAAGATCTATTTGGTTGCCTAGAAAGAAAATAAGAGAAAAGAAAAAGGCTAAAAATATAAATTGATAAGAAAGTAGGATAAAGAAAACTTTTGTTTTTTATTTTAAAAATTCACTTTTTTTTCATTCACTTTCTCTTTAACTAAACAAAAAAAATTATTATTCATTTTCTTCTTCTTTATTTTCTTTCATTCCACCCAAATATACCATTAATCCAAATAGATGATTACCGACATTCGAACAATCATTGAGATTTCCACTTTTTACAACAATAAACTACTATTATTTGACACCATAGCTTTATTATCAAAGGGAAACCACCTTCATAAATTATATATAACCTGCCAAACTACTTTTACATACAGACTTATCTTCTCCTAAAAAAATAGTCAGCCTTATCTTTACTTTTGGTGAAATCTTATCCCTATCTTGAACACATAAACAGGGATACGAATAATTCATAAAGGGGAGAGTACATTAAATAAAATAAATAAATTTTGGCGTTAATGTTGTCACTATTTTTTTTACGTTTAAATGTTATAATTTGGTTGAAAATTTAATTGTTGTGTCACGCGTTTTGTAGAAATTTTGTGAAAAATAAAAAGATTTGAATCCTCTAAAATAAGAGGATTATACTTTAGAAAATAAAATACAATAGTAACTTTAATTAGAAAATCAACTATTAAGATTAGAGTGAACTTTAAATTTTGTTGATTTAAATCTACTTTTGATCCCTTTAGTTTTATGATTGTGTAATTTTGGCATCATAAAATGTTTTTAGCAATTTCGATCCCTAACATTTTTTGATTGCACAATTTTGGCCTACTTGTTAGTCTGTCGTTATGTTATTGATAATGTGGGTTGACGTGGCACTAACATATTGATGTGGCAACTGGCTTGGCACTAGGGACCATAATTGCATAATTGTAATACTTTAGGGACTAAATTCGCATACTTAATTATGTCTCAATTTTTTCTTTTTTATTTATTTTAATTTTATTTGCTTTATCTTTTTGTAACCATTTTTTAAAATTATTAAATTAAAATTTTTTTAAAATAAAAATGTTCATAAATAAATAATGATAAAAATAAAGAAAAACAAAACAGAACAAAAAGTAAAATAAAAAAAATTGATGTTAAAAACAAAGAAAAAAGGAGAGGCACAACATATTTTTGTGATGTGTAAACACTCAATTTTGTTTGGATAAATAAAAAATACTAAAAAAAGCCAAAACAAAAAAATATATAAAAAATACAAAAAAAAACACAAATAATGATCTTTCGTGAACCTCAATGATGTCACCTTTAGCTCATCATCTCGCACTACCACACCATCAAGCCAACATCATAGAACCCTATTCTTAACCATGCAAAAGGCCAACACCACAACACCAAGCCTCACCAAATATCATCACTACCAGCACTTAAACCAACACATAAGACCCAACATTAACATCAATCTTATATCGTCACCCAAACCAAGCATCATAGTCATTATGTTTTCCTCTACCAACGAACAAACCCATGAACAACACATATTTACCATGAGTCCTAAACCAAAAGCACACCATGATGGGTTGTGCCATGTGTATGCTACACGCACACCACTTGAAGCAGCACTATGCCACTATATTGCTCCTAACTTATTCACCACAGTGTCACCTATGAGCTAGCATCAACTCAGAGCAAGGTCCTTGTTATAAAATGTGCGCCTCTTTTACTAAACGTGCTATATTTGTATGGTTGCATTTTTTTTTTGGTTGTTTGTAGGCTATGTTGTAGTGTGAACATCTTTTTTCTATGCATTTGTACATGTGTTTTCATTTCATTTTTATTAATAATTTGTGTGTGCATTTTTGTCCTCTCCTCTTACATGTACTTTTTTGTTTAGTGGTTCACGTGTCATATATTTGTTTTCTTTTTGGACTTTTTTTAATATTTTCTTTGTTTTGACATTTTTTAATGATTTTTATTTATCTATTCAAAATTGGATATTCACATATTATGAGAATATGTTATGTCTCTCTCCTTCTTTTTGTCTTTCTGTTTCTTTTGTTTTGTCAATTTTTTTCGTTTTACTTTTTCATTCTTGTTTTTCTACCTTTTTTATTTTTATCATTATTTGTTTTTTTATGAACATCATTTGAATTTTTTTAAAAAAATTAATAACTTTAAAAAATTGAATAAAAAAAGATAAAGTAAATAAAATAAATAAAAAAGAAAAAATTGAGACAAAATTAAATGTATAATTTTGATTCCTAAAATATAATGATTGTGCAATTTTAGCCTCCTAATGCCACATTAGCATGTCAGTGGTACATGTCACGTTGGCATATGTGCTAGTGTCGCATCAACATGTGTCAAACTATTATATCATTTGTCACGTCAACATGTTAGTGTCACATCATCTCTAATAGACCATGTTAACAAATCTCGTTAAAAAATTGTCGACAAACTAACGGTTGAACAAAAAATGCACAATCAAAAAATATCATGACCAAAATTGCAAAAAAAATAAATTAAGAGATCAATTTTGTTATATATACAATATATATTTAATTTTATCACAATTCTCAATAACTAATTTTCTAACTGACAATTGTGAGTGTATTTTATTATCTACTTCAAAGAAATCAAATAAAAAAAAACGTGATATATAAATTGGTTGACCTGCGATTTGTTCAATTTACCATCTCCAAATATATCCTATCCTCCTTTGTTTTGAATTTTGAACCTGATGGTTTTGAAGAGTAAACAAATTTAAAGTTTTCAATTAGCTTATTTATATTTTATCCTGTTACGCGAGAAATAATAAAGTCATCGGTGGGTAGGTAGGTTTTGGATCACAAATGGTAGTAAGAGCTTTCTTCTAATCAAATATTTCATCCTATTTATGGTCCCAAAGGCACATCACAAATCTGATTCATTAGCCATGCTAAGAAAAGGAGATGACTAATTCAAAAGTCTAAGTTTAGTCTTCATAAAAATTATGACCTAAACCTACACCTACCTTTCCATTGTGCAAACGTTTTTTTTTTATTCTCCTCATTGTATCACTGATATGCCCACACATAGTAGATACAAAATGCATTTTAATCCACGTGTGCCAGCGCGTTTGCTGTTTGGATAAATTTAAAATTAATTTCTCTCATTGTGACAAATGTTTTAATGTAAAAATTGTAAATGAAATTAATTTTATTACTCATTCCAATACATTTAACGACTAATACACTAAACTAGTTTAAAAAATTATGAACATTAGTTAATTTAGTAAAGATTAAGAGCACGAGTATTTTCTCCATTAACCATTTCTATTCGAGTCAGGTAAAACTACTATGAATAGCAAAACTCCTCATCTATGCAACTACATTTGAAATTGCAAAAATGTATTTAATTATTAAAATTACGAAACATAGATCATTTTAGTCTTTGTTGTTAAATTTCAAGAATAAAAATGCTCATCTTTTAGCAATTTTAGAGTCTAAAATGAGCATTATTAGATAATTTCAGATATTAAAATGACATTTTAATAATTTTAGAAACTAAATTGATTGATGCTCGAAATTTCATAGACTAAGTTGATATATTACTTTACATTCATTTAGTAGTTTAAAATAAATTACAATAGTAAACTTAATTCTTCTAAAATTTGAAACAAACCAATACATAATCATCTAGGTACTTGTATTTGTATCAATAAGACATAACATAATAAAAGATAAGAAAAAAGGGTTTCATTAACATATGCCGTTTCCTAAAAAATAGAATGCGCGTTAAGATTGACTTAATAAGGTCTAATGTATTATCTCTCTAACCTTAACCTCTATTTGTGTCCTACATACATTGAATTGAGCGTCAAAATTCTTGCAAGTACTTAATCAAAGTTTGGCTCGTAAGAATTTTTGAAAATTTTGCTCAAATATTCCATGAGAACTGACTTAAACAAAAGAATTAAATATGTTACAACTCGATAAAATGAGCTTATAGGAGGAATTGGTATAGTAGTTCGGTCAAGATATAGGATGACAAGTGTATACCAAACATGCTAAATATAAGCCACATGTAGGCGAAAATATCCAACTAGAAAGGGAGGTGCTATCAATGTTCTGTGATATGTATACACACAATTGTGGTCGAATATCCAATTGGAAAGGGAGGTGCTATCAATGTTTTGTGATATGTATACACACAATTGTCGACGAAGCATCGAGGTTTTTGTAGTCTTTATAACTACATTATTGCCACAATCCATCTATATACTATATATATAGACGTGTAAAATTATCTGCTTCCTCGTGCATTCACTCTCTCCACTTTTTCTCACATTTACTTTTATTTGAATACTCTCCTTTCATGAAAAGGTGGATTTCACTCTCCTAACTTGCATCTGGTATATCTTCTTATGCTTTTAATATCAATTGAACGATTTAATAAGCTGTAACTGAATATCTAAAACAAATTTCAAGTGTATATATATATATTCAAAATTGAAATACACTCCTAACATACATATGATACCCCTTTTATATATAAATTAGAATAACTATCTTGAACGAGAGTTTTTTAAGAATTTTTCTTAATCTTTTATTTCTTTTAATCTATTATTTTTAATATCTTTAGTTTTAACTTAAATTTCAATATTTAAAAAAATTATCAATAATTTAAAATAATATTGTACCACAATATAAAGTATTTATCATAAATCTAAAATATAATTTATATGTTTTAAAATATTTATTTATTACAAATTTTAATTGTAATATAATTTATATATTTAAAAATATTTATTTATTATAAATTTTAGTTATATAAAATAAATATTTATTCTCTGTAATATACAAGCTAAAATACTAGAGGCATAATTAGAGGAGGGTTGTGACATAACCACAACTATAACTATAAATTAAATTTTGAAACGATGGATGGTATAACCAATGGAGGAGGGGCTAGGGTGGTCCACTGGTGCCGTAAATTCAAACCTTTTTAATATTATTATATAAAAGTATTTTATGGCACTTTACTCCATAATTTTATATATTTACTAACAGTATTCTGTGGTGTATCACCAACTCATTTGCACCACCTTTTCCCAACTAAACAACCACACGTGACACACCTTTTTCCTGCTCATTCTTCTAAATCTATATATAAATTAAGGCACCTCTTCAATATATATATATATATATATAGGTAGGAATAAGATAAGGTTTTTGTGTTTTCATAACTTTTTTTATTTAAATATTTATAAAGTTTAAAAAAAAATTCTTGACAAAAAAAAAGGTTCAAATTTTTATTTATTTGTTTGTTAAATTTTTTATTGATGAAGTTCATAATAGACAAAGAAAGGAGCGTATCAACTTATAATAGGGTGGAATATTCTTAAAAGTTAAAAATTAGTTGAGACTTAATCAAAAAATAAATAAATTAGTTGAGACTGAAAAATTAAATCTTTACCCTTTAAATAATAGGTTGTTATAATTTGTTTTAACTTTTCCTATATCAATGACATCTGTAAAACGTACTTTTTCAGCTATAGAAGTTATAAAACAAGATTATATAAGATAGACGATGATTTCATTATAGATTACGTGCATATTTTTGGTGTATAATGACAGCAATAAAATTAAAACTTAAGACTTTATGCATACCATTTAAATCCTTCCATTACTAGGTCAACTCTAATGGATATACATGCATATTTATATCAATAAAGAAATAGAAGTTATCAAAAATATGATAATTTTTTACTTTTATTCCATAATACACTGGCAAATACAACTTCAAGAATTATTATATTTTTACACCTAACTTCCTTTTTATCTCACTTCCACTCTATTTTTATTCTTATTTTTCTTTTCATTTTTTATTACATAATTTATCACATCTATTAATTTCTCTCTTTTTTTCGGTATTTTTTCTTTTGATACTTGTCTTTTTTCTACCCATATGTTTTCCTAACTTCAAAAATGAAAGGTATGTGTTTGATCATATTCTGTGTTTTACAATATTAACTATCAATATATCGGAGTAGTTTATATATATATATATATAACAGTAGCATCATCCTCCCCAAATCATATGACGGTTTTATGAAAGAAAATGCGGAAAGTGAAAGCAATTTCAAGGTGCAAGCACGGACGGATCTATTTATATACTTACGGGCGATCTTGGCTTGCCTATTTTTTTTTAGGAATGTTATTTGTACAACAACTTATACAATAATTTGTACAGTAATACTTTTTGGTATCTCTCTCCTATACATTATTTATTACATTTCATAATGATAGAGAGAGAGAGAAATACAAAAGGTATTGTTGTACAAATTGTTGTATAAATTGTTATACGTGCATCATATCTTTTTTTTTTAATTTAAAAAATTCAATAAGTATATTGGGATTATTATTTTTATTAAGAGGATTTGACTATGAAAATAATAACATTTAAATGTTATTTATCTTTTTTTTACAAAATATTTTATTTTTTTATAGTTTTTATTATGAAGATAATTAATGATATTTTTTTCGGACAAATATTCTATTTTTATAATAGTAGTAATTGCATTTTTTTTTCTTCTTAGACAAAGCTTCTTCATAGGCATTTACAGAAAAAATAAAATAAGGAGAAAAATAAAATAAGTTTTTTCTATAAGCTAAAAATAACTTATGCATGGGTTAAAATCAACTTTTTCAAGAAGCTAAATAATTTCTTCTTCTATCATATAAACAAACTTTTCCAAACTAGGGCTTATATATTTAGGGGTAGCAAAGCGAGCTGACCCCGCCCCGCCATCGACCCCCCAAAAGCAGGGTGGGTTGACCTACTGACGAGAAGTGGGTTGGAATATTCAACCCTTCCCGCTTAGTTACAGGTTGGCGAGTTGGCCCGCCAATAAAGTCGGTGGGTTGTACAAAAAAGTGGGTTGGTGAGTTTAAAAGGGTGGGTTGACAGGTTGACTCGCCTCACTTTCAACCCACCCAACTTAAAAAAAAAAAAAAAACTTAATTGAATTTGAATATTTTTTGTTATCATTCAATTGAATTAGATTAAATAATTTTTATTTAATACACATTATATCACTTTGAATCTTTGATTGTCTGACATATAATTTTTTTATTTTAATACATATTAAATATATGAAAGAGGGATTATATTTTTTCATTCAAAAGTTATAAAAATAATTTACTTGAAAATAAATAACACTTATCATGACACTTGAAAATAATAATACTTTTCATTCAAAAGTGTGAGGAATTATATTTTTAATATGACATTGAATTGTATTTAATTACAAGTAGAACTAACTCCAAACGCATGTGTCATTGTTGTCATTATATTTTTTAGTATAACATTGCAAATGAGGAGCAATGTGTGTGGAACGTCTTTTACTTTCTTTCTTTTTTTTCATTAATGTCTCTCATACAACAACTAAAAAAGAGGAATTTTTTTTTTTTAAAGTAAGTAGCGGGTCACGGGTTGGCCTGCTGGATTGGTGGGTTGGGGCGGGGCGGATTGGCAGGTTTTACAAACTTACCCACCCCCCCCCCCCCCCCCCCCCCCCCAAAAATGGCGGGTTGACTTGGCAGGTTGAACCTATTTTGTCACCCCTATATATATATATATATATTTGAGCATCATTGATTTTCCTTTTTAATAGTCTTTTCTTTTTATAATCTATTATTGCAATTTTAAAATTTATAAATGATTGCATTTACAATCAAATAACTTTATTCATTTTCTTTTATATTGATTTGATTATAAATTGATTTGAGAATTCAAGGGTATTTATTAACTTTTGTCAATTAGACAAACTTATGAATATTGTACAAGAGATTAATATCTTATACTTTGAGACACACAAACAAATATTCTCTCATTTGATGACTATTCTTCTTATATTTTCTTCGCTTTTCTCATCTCGTCTTAGCCAAATCCTACAATTTGAAAGCAAATTATTTTTTATTGATTGTTGGCTATTATTGTTGCAAATGATAATTTGGTGAATAACATAATTCATTATGATTTAGTAGATTTTTTTAATACAATTAATAAGACCTTTTATAAAAAATTATGATTAATATGTATACCAATTTTTATTATAAATTCATAAAAATTCTTAATGGCACGTGAAACTGATGACTAACCATTGTAATTTTGGGTCTTTAAAAAAATATATTTCGTTTGTTGTCTATGTAAATATATTTTTTAAATATGTTATTGCATATTGTTTTGAAAAACACATAATTATAAATATTTGGTGCTTATATATTTATTGAATGAAATTTAATTTTTATTGTTGAAAAAAAGTAAAAGACTAAACAAAGTCATGGCATGGGTTTGAAAGTATGAGTTTAATGACTATGCACTGTCAGTATAAAAAGATTTATATTGTCAACCAATTACAAATTATCATTGTTATGACTTTTAAGGTAATTATTGTAAAAGTCAACAAACTTACCATACATGATGGTCTGTGATTGGATGACATTATAAAACAGTTTTACACTGTCAGTGCATAGTCTTTTTTCTCTAGAAAGTATTACTTCCAGTACATAAAACCCTTTTAAGAAATTTGTATATCTCTTTTTATAAGACTCTTTTTAAATTGTTTCTTATATTAATTATTTTTTATCAAAATATCTTAATTATTTTACCATTTTTATAATTAATAAACAATAAATATTATAAATTAATAAGATTAACATATTCTTTCTCTTATCAAGATTGAGAAAGATGATTAGTATTCATTAATTAGTTAGATAAAAAAAATAAGATGATGAGTCTGAAAAATTTTAAAATAATTTAAAAAAACACAAATTGTTAATAAATTTAATACTATTACCTAAATTAATCATTTTTTTTAATTCCTATGAATTAACTAAAAAAAAATTATGTAAAGACAAAGTAATCAAGAGTCAAGATCGAGGACCGATCGCCATCTCACCAACAACGTTGTTGCCGTGTCAAATTAATGTTTCTTTCTTTGTTCTAACTACCGTACGGCCTGCACCACTAACCATACATCAGTTTCACCAACTCCCAAGTCGGGGTAGGTGTGGAGCAGACCACGTTTCTTACCGCCACCTTATATGTTTTTTTCAGCTTTACAAGAGTTATTATTATATATTCATTTACTTTATTTTGTTTTTATTCTATGTTTTCTTATTTCTTATATTTTTTTATATTATTTATCATTTTTATTACTTTCTAATCCACTTTGGCCTAAAAAAATTAGGATAATTTGCACAAGATCTTATTGTATACCAAAAAAAATAAAAATTTATTACTTTTTTTTAAAAAAATTTTCTCTTTCTCTCTTTTTATCTACCCATACATCAAAAAAATAGAAGAAATATTAGGAAGATATTCTCTGACACACTCTTCTAAATACATTCTCTCTTATTAGTTGAAATTTTTGAAAATTACAAAAATTTGTGGGTTTTATATTTTATTTAATGATTCTCTCTTATAAATTTGTAGTTTTTAATAAATTTCAATTAATAATATAGTGTGTGTTAGGAAGAGTGTTTTAGAGATTATGTTGCTAACACTCTTCAAAAAATAGAATATACCTCAAACATTTTCCTTTTATAAGCGTTAAAATGACGGATTTGGCTGTCTAAAGTGCACTCAGCATTTTTCATATAAATAATCTATTTGGACAATAAAACTTTTATTCTGGTAATTAATTTCTAAATTCTTATTAATTTGAATTTAGGTTTTCTTAATTTGGTTCATTTAAATTTTAAAAAATAATAATTAAGATTTTAATAAATAAAAATATAAAACTTGAGTTAAAATGAAATTATAAAAGACTAAAATGTCAATGATTAAAACCAAAATCTACAAATTTACTATTTTAAAAATAAATAATAATAAAAATATAGTTTGACAAATTTCTAATCATTGTAACTGGAAAAAAAGAAAAAAGAAAAAATGAAATGTACTCTGTCATATGCGATTCTGTATGTATTATATATATAAGAAACGTTATTTGTATAATAAAATATACAGTAAATTTTACGATCAAAGAAGAAAAAGAAAAAAATTATAAAATACAATAAATAATGTCATGAATAAAGATGATTCCACCTATCCACACCTCATATATTAAATTGAATAAATTATTATATGAATGGCATATTTTTGTATACATTACTCAAACCAAACCTACCCCGGTTTCACCTATCCACCCCTCATGTTATGAAAAGTCAAAAAAAAAAAAAAGAACAATGGTCGTGTCAAAAAATAGTTAAGTTCGTGAATTCTCTTATCACTTTTAGAAATTGTTTCACAAGAGGATTTTTTTTAGAGTAAATTATGTTTAAATTATATTTTTATTTAAAAATATACATTTTGAAAAATATTATGAATTACACTTTAATTAATTTCAATATATATAAACTTCTTAACAGTGATGAAAAATTATATACATCTTAATGATATATATATATATATATATATATATATATATATATATATATATATATATATTTTAAGCTTAAATATATTTTTATTCTTGTAATACATCTTTTTTTTTGTTCCTTATAATGTTTTTCTGAAATAGTTCTTGTAAATTTTTTTTCTTCTTGTTATTTTGTTTTAGTCTGTGTAATATATATATTATTTTGATTTTTGTCCTTATAATATGTGAATAATTTGTTTTTAGTCTCTATTATTTTTTACAAAAACTAATTCAAAATAAACTAAATATTATAGAAAACTAAAGCAAAAAATAAATATATTATAAAGACTAAAAAAAATAAAGATCAAAACAAAAAAAAAATTCCAATAACCATTTCAATATTTTTTATTAAGATCAAAATAAAAAAGAATATGTTGCAGGAACAAAAAACATATTTAAACTTTTTTTATAACTTCTAATGTCACCAATAGTTAATTTTGGATATTTCATATATTTACATTTGAAATATAAGAATATAAATTAAAGTAATTTATTAATATCCAGAAAATATTAACAAAATATGATTTTAGTTATCTTAAAATATATTTGTAACTTGCTAGTTGCTAACATGCTTTTTCTAAAAAAATAGATGTGTATTTTAGTATTCATAATTATTAATTAACATACATCTATTTAATTTTTAGAAGGAGTATGCTAATAAAATAGATGTGTAATTTACAAAAATATTCTTTTTAAAAAAATAAGTGAATGTATATTAACAAATCTATAAATTTAAAGTGTTAAAAATTATTTTATTAATAAAAAATATAAAAAAAATTATAAATATTTTATTTCAAAAAATTAAATGTTAATTAATTAATAAAATATTTTATAAACAATTTTTACACTTAATATTTTTTCCCATAGGTATTCTCCTTTGGAGGTTGTTAGAGGTGCTGTCAAGCACAATGTGTGATTTTTTTACACTTAATACAATCAAAGGAATTAAATTATAATTGAAATATTCATAAATAATATATTATTAAAATATTAATTTAATCTGATAAAATTTTATAAAATCTGCATCATGAAATAAAAAAAAATGATGATATGACTGAATGAAAATGAAATGTATAAAAATTATTTCGTTTTTAAAACAAAATTTTAAATTTATCGTTAAAAATAAATCTGTTTATAATTGAAAAAAAAATAATCAAATCAATCGCAACCAAATTAAGAAAGAAAGATTAAAAAAAAAAAAAAAGCAGCAGGAATTCGCCGAGAAGACTATCCACCGACACTCACACCAAATACTAATGAATAAATAATATATTCACTTTCACACTCATTCAATCACAAACGGCGAAAGTTTATTAAGTTTTATACCGCAGTTTAACAATCAATCAAAAAAATAACGGAGTTTAATATCTATTACAGTAAATCAATAAAAAATTATAGAATTTAATATTTATAATATTCATTGTCAAAATAAAATATTTTACGTTATTAACTAATTAAAAATCATAATTTACATGACTTTTACTCTTCATTGTTACGGAGGATATGGAGGGACAGATTGAGAGATGAAGGAAAAGTTAAAAAAAATCAATCGTTCCTTTATTTGGTAGCGGGAGATAGAGGAAAGAAAAGGATCTGCATGTGAGATCCACTATAATTTTAAGTTATACATACATATATATATATATATATATATATATATATATATATAAATTTGATGTTCTTATTAATTAGATTAAGTATGCAAAATTTCATACAATTCTAAAATTATTTAATAATTAATTAAATTACTTTATTTTAACGTACAATATGATATTAAAATATATGTTAATATTCAGTATTAGATAACATATTTATAAAAGTCCAAATTTAACCAATCCAACCATTGAATTTGATGATATTATCTTTATGATTGTGTATATCACATTTCACATCATTTGGACTTTTCTAAATATGTTATCTAATATTGAATATTTACATATATTTTAATATCATATTGTACGTTAAAATAAACTGATTTAATGAACTATTAAATAATTTTAGAATTGTATGAAATTTTGCATACTTAATCTAATTAATAAGAACATCAAATTTAACGGTTGGATTGATTAAATTTGTACAGTGCAAATTTAACCAATCCAATTGTTGAATTGTGTGATATTATCTTCATGATTATATATATCAAATTTCACATTATTTAGACTTTTCTAAATATGTTATCTAATATTAAGTATTTACATATATTTTAATATTATATTGTACATTAAAATAAAGTGATGTGATAAATTATTAAATAATTTTGGAATTGTATAAAATTTTGTATACTTAATTTAATTAATAAGAACATCAAATTCAACGTTTGGATTGGTTAAATTTGCATTCTACAAAAAGTTATTGAAGGTGTAATTTGACTAACTTTGACACCTGGTGTCAACGAATCCTGACCTATAAAAGATAGTTATGTTATTTTACAAACATATTTTTTTTTAATTTCTTTTTGCTGTTTATACAATTAAATAAGTGCAAAGAAAAAAGTTATTTTTTCTTTTCTTTCATTTTTTTTCTGCCAAATAATAAAAAATTGGTTCACTTCTTACTCTTTTTTTTTCTTTCCTTTTATTTTTTTTTTCTAAACCAAGCATACCATTAAGGTAATTATTGTAAAATTCAACAAATTACAATATATGACAAATTGTAATTAGATGACAATATAAAAATTTCTTTATATTGTTAATGCATATATTATTTTCTCAAAATCATGATAGATATAACTTTAAAATTAATTTTTGTAAAATCAACAAATTTACGATCATTGACAATTTGTGATTGAACGATGATATGCAAATCTTTTGCATTGTCAAGACACATGTTTTTTATTTTTTATAAGTAACAAATAAATAATATATACTAATAATGTAAAAAACTTTTACAGTATAAACTAATTACAAGTTGATATATATATAATAAATTTATTAATTTTTATAATAATTATTTAAAGTTATATAAAAAATAATCTTTAATTGATTAATTGTGTTTTAAAAAGTTTATACTAAAAGATACTACCCTTTAAACTCTATAATAATTATATTAATATTGTTATATAATGGATACAAGGAAGGATTTATGACTAGCTCCCACGGTAGTTGTCAACGTCTTCGGTGGTGGCACTTGTAAGGACTCTGATACTTAAGTTAGTAAGGGTACTTGCTGTTAGGTGCTTTCCACGCTGTACCGAGGTAGGTATGAACTCAGACCGTGATAGCAAAGGATTATCATCCAGGGTATATGAGGTCGTGCTAGCCAGGATAGGCAGAAGTGAGCCAACTTAGGTTGAGTGTCCCGGTAACCTCCATAACAATTGCTCCCAAGCCGATGATGCTTGGAAAAAGTATTGTTGGCTTAAGAGCATAACTCAGTCCCAGGACAGTTGCCCCCAAGCCGGTGAGGTTTTTTTTATATATAAAATTTTGTTGACTTAAGGTTTTTGGATTGGAATGGTTGAGTTATTGTCTTGTCATCTTGTCAAATAGCTTCGCCGCATTTTTGAGATGACTGAGGCGCATTAAATGTGCAATGATTCAATATCTTGAAGTCTACAACCTTTTGAATTCCAAAAGATTTTGGCGGTTATCTGAATTATCACACTGGTTTTCAAATTTATGGATTTTGGCCTAATTATGATATGGGCCCATATAATATATGCTTTAGTTTTAACTGTTTTACTACACTTATTCTCATGTTACTGCTGTCTTCTTTATTTTTCGCGAGAGCTCCTCTCTTACTACTACAACTTTTCCTTCCGATGAGGGCTTCAATGCTTCTTATTGACACCATTCACCTTCCAACACCTATTCATTTTTATACTAAAGTAATGCTCTTATCCTTGTCTTTCGCCTTTATTAGGTCTTTTCTATTGTGTCTTTTCTTGTACTGTACTGTGTACCTTTCTTTCATTGAAGATGGACTCACGCAAACGTAACGCTCCGTCTTTTGTGCATGGCGGTCGCCCGACAAGGTTCGTCGCTAACTGGTTATTCCGATCTCTGACTCTGCCTCTGTCTCGGCCTGCTAACCAGCGAAGGTCTTCTGGGGGTGTCGGAGATTGTGTCGGTTCTTCGGTTGCTCTTACCACTCCTCACAGGAGGGTGCCCATCTGGGATAGGGAGAGTAGATAGAGGATAGCAAGGAGAAGAGATGAGCGACCCTTGACGACCGACCCAAAAGAGCCACAATTGCCATAAATTACTATTTGTCTTGAAATTTTGGAAAAATGTCATAGTCACCTAAAAGCTGTGGGAATGCCATACAGTCCTGACGAGGTGTTAGAATATGCTAAAGCTTGGGCGCAATTTTTGGATTTGATTAAAATCCCCTTTGGCCTCGAGAGTACTTCCAGGGTAGTTATGTCGGCAAAGAGAGATGCTAAGGTTGCGTTGCAACAGACATCCCAAACGGCCGAATCTGACCAATCTTCCAATATTTTTGGCAGGGAGATGGGAAAGACCATAAGGAATGTGGAAACCACCTCAGAGGCCTACTATGATGCAGCAAACCTTAACGTGGATTGGGTGGACAAGGAGGTTGCTAGAACTCGGTCGTGTTTTAATTAAGTGGCACTAGATGCACTGTCCGGTAGCCTGGAGTTGACCCATGGGGACGTCAAAATAACCTTTGACGTAGTGACTCTTGGGGAGGATGGCAAGATCTGCTCCCAGGGGCGCAAAGAAAATATAGGGACCTCACTGGATGACAATGCAGCTGCGGCAGCTGGGTATTTATACCCCAATTTTTTGCCGATGTACTTAACTTTCTTCGAGCAACTCGGAATTAGGCTCCCATTCATAGACTTTCAAATGTCCATTTTGAATTTCCTCAACGTCGCCGTTTCGCAACTGCATCCGAATACATGGGCGTTTATTGTAGTGTTTGAAAATCTATGCAATCGGGAGGGGGTTATCTGTACTCAAAACCTGTTTTTGTATTATTTCTCTCCCATCCGACAGACGTATGGAAACAAATTTTCTTTCGTATCCCTCCGTAGCGTCTAGGATCGAGCATTACTAAAGCCTTTCCAAGATTCTTACAAGGAGTATAAAGATAAGTTTTTTTTCTTTGCCCCCACGCAAAAAGTTGGGAAGCTCTTTTTACTCTGTGAGACAGGGGGAAAACGTGACCGAGCCTAAATTTTCGCTATACTGGTCATATGAACATTACTGCCTGGATTCTAGCCGGTTTGCGGTTTGGGATAATGACCTAACCCTGGAAGAATTGCGGGCCTGAGATCATTTTTCTACGATAATAAAGAACTTACAAGGTCGGATTTCGTGTCAATGGCTAATTGGCATTACACCTTCTGAATATCAACAAAATTTTGGTGTGTTTGTGTGAGCATTTTATTAATTCAATTTTTGTTGTGTTCACGTTTTGTGCATTGCTTAACCAAGTTTATGTGCTTTCTTGCCAAAAATATGGTGAAATCAAAGATGGCTGACTTTGCACTGGCCCTTCAACAAGAGAGGGCGGCGAAGCCAAAGGAGCCAAGGAAAGCCAAAGGGAATTAGAAGGTTACTGCTGTTGAGAATGCCAAGGTTCCCGTGACAAAAGGGATCGTAATCCGGGAAGCTAAGGCTAGGCTTGTGCCGACTTCCGTTAAGCTAGCTTCCACCGAGGTTGCTCCCTCCGAGATTGATATGGCGACCAGGGTTTCTAATATCATTTTTGCTGATGTATCACAAGCTGCTTGGGTCGTCGAGAAGTGAGCTGTAAGCAATGAGACACAAGGGGAGGAACCACCATAAAAAAGACAACGAAGTGACCTTTCTGCTGCTTCCGTTGTTGAAAGGGCTGATAGGCAAATCTTGCCTAGGGTGTTCCTCTATTTTTGAAGAGACCATAATGGGTGAACTAAGGGCCATGTAGGGAGGAATTGAAGGGTTAGCCTCCCTCTTTAGCCACATGTTTCGTGGGTACTTTCAATATGTGCTAATGAGGGAGGCTTACGACGACAAAAACCCCAAAGATGTCTTGGTCGAGAAAGATGCTGTTATCACCTAGCTAAAGCAAGCCGAGGAAAAGACGCGCAAGGCCAAGAGGAGTCCAGCCATTGCATTGCTCAGTTGGAGGAGGGCGTACGCACTTTAAAAGAACAACTAGCGAAAGAAAAATTCGAGAAAAAGCAGTTGGAAAGGGATGAAATCAACCTTCAGGTGAAGTTTTCCATCGCTAACGCCAAGTACGTTCAGTTGGAGTTGAATCTTTTTTCCCAGCTCAAAGCTTTAGAAAAAAAGTTCAAGATCTTGAACCTAAGGTGCGAGAATTAGAAGCAGGCATGGCAACTTTTCATGAGGAGTCTCAACAAATGTGTCGTCGCTCAATAGAGTTCGTCTAGCTTTCTTTCAAAAGCACAATGGAGGAAGTGCGCTACCTCCTCAAGCGAAACATGGATATAGAAGATGCCCGGCTCGATTGTGAAGTAATTGACAATATTTGGCATGCAAACGTGGATAGTGAGATGGTTCCAGCGGATCCTGCCATGCTTGTTGCTGGATCCGACTTTGAAGGCGATGCCGATGAAGAAGCTGGAGGTGGCTCAGAGCGAGTGGAGATCGGGGTCGATTCCGGACTAAGCGCTGATAGGCAAGATGCCGAAGGGCAACTTGCTGATAGTTTCATATTGACCCCACAAGTGAAGCCGACGGTTCCTCCCTCGAACGAGGTTGTGGTCCTAGGCATTGATCCTGACCTCGGTATCGCTGGTATCTCTTAACTAGAAGCTACTGATCAAGATGCTGCTAATGGAAAATAATGAAGGGCCGGGATGCCGGTTTATCTTGTATTTTGCTTTGAACAATTTGTATTTCAATTTGAACAATTTGTATTTCGATGCATTCTGACAATTTATGTCTTCGAAATTGAAATGTCTTCATTTTATTTTATTTTATCTCTTTTCTGTTTGTTGCTTTGCATATCTTGTGAGTGTCGAATGCTTTATCATGCTTCGTCGTCGTTTTATGCTTCAGTTTGTAGCTAGTACTTTGCGCTTTAGCTTTGCGTCCTTTCATTCATATTTTAATTTTTCTTGCCTTTTGTCTTCTTGATTTTGTTTTTAGCTACACGCGTTTCTGGATTTCACGTTTTTTGATTCCACCCCAACTGGAGCGAATTCATGTACACGAGGTGGTTTTCTTCCTACCTTGGCTAGAGCAAATCCACATACACGAGGTGGTAGTCTTTCTATCCTAGTTGGAGTGAATCCACATACGCAGGATAGAGATTTTCCTACCTCGGCTGGAGCTTATCCATGTATGTGGGGTAGTACTTTTTCCCACCTCGACTGGAACGAATCCACGTACACAGAGTGGTTTTCTTCCCATCGGGGTTGAAGCGAATCCACGTACATGAGGTGGAAGTCTTTATATTCCAGTTGGAGCGAATCTACGTACAAGGAATAGAGATTTTCCTACCCCGGCTAGAGTAAATCCATGTACGCAGGGTAGTACTTTTTCCAACCTTGGCTGGAGCGAATCCACGTACATAGGATGGTATCTTTCATTCTTTCTTACGCTTTCTTCTTTGCTTGAATCTGTTTTACCCTGCGTTTAGCTTTCTAGACCAGAAAAACTCTTGTTTTATTAATCATGTGGGGCAAAAATATATTACAAGAGCTACGAATTATAGTACGCCACTCAACCCAACTATGTTATAAGCACAAACTACAAAATCAAGAAGTTATTTAAGCTTCATTACCAATCATGCCTCAGCTATAGTACCGTCTGAGGTTACTCGTGTTCCATGTTCGCGAGATGGCAGTCCCGTGTAGGGTCTCTAGTGCATTTGCCCTTGTGCCAGTTTTCGAGGTAACCCGATAATGACCTTCCCATTTCTCAGCAAGCTTCCCTTGCCTGACATTCCTTCCTCCAATGTCGGCGCACCTTAATACCAGATCTCCGGGTCTAAGGCGCGAGGAACGACCTTCTTGTTGTACCTCGCTACGACCTGTCTTTTCAAAGTGGCTTCTCTTATAGCTGCAAACTCTCTCCTTTCTTCAGCGATGTCTACCCGGTTTAGAGAAGTCCATCGTTATCTTCTAGTCTTAGATTAGCCACTCTCCATGTTAGTTCTCCAATTTCTGTCGCGATCATTGCCTCCACGCCATAAGTGAGGCGGAAAGAATACTCTCTAGTGGAAGAGTGTGGGGTTGTGTGATATGCCCAAAAGACATGTGGTAGTTACTCAACCCAACACCACTATGCTTCATCCAAACGTCGTCTAAGTCCTTGAAGAATGACTTGGTTTGCCACTTGTGTCTGCCCATTCGTTTGGGGGTGTTCGACCAACGTAAAGTGCTGTTTAATCTTTAAACCGACCAAGAATTTGTGGAAACTTCTGTTTGTAAACCGTGTGCCGTTGTCTGATACTAGGACATTCGATATTCTGAACTTGCAAATAATCTGTCAGAACACAAAGTTTTCTACATTCCTTGTTGTAATGGTGGCCAGTGCCTCTATCTCAATCCACTTGGTGAAATAGTCGATCGCTACCACCAAATATTTCACTTGACCGGGTGCATTCGAAAAAGGGCCAAGTATGTCGATTCCCCACCAACTAAAAGGCCAAGGGGATGTTACTGTGCTCAAATCTTCAAGAGGAGCAAGATGGACGTTAGAGCATTTTTGGCATTTGTCGCATTTTTTTAGTAAACTCTATAGCATCATTTTTTAATGTCGGCCAGTAATAGTCTACTTTAAGTATTTTCTTTGCCAGGGCTCTGTCACCTAGGTGCTGATTGCAACATCCTTTATGTATCTCTGCCATCACATATTCAAACTTCAACTTTCTTAAACATCTGAGCAAAGGTTAGGAAAAACCACGCCGATAAAGCTTGTCGTTGACGATACAGAAATGTGTAGCCAACCTTTGTAACCTCCTTACTTCCTTCTTATCTTCCAGAATGATGTTTCCTTTTAAGTAGTCAAGAATAGGTGTCATCTAGCTAGGCTCCAACTTTACTGTCATCACGAGATTAGGCTTGTGGATTGTTTGTTGGATGACAGACCTATTATTGCCAAAAGACTTTGTGCTTGCCAGCTTAGACAAAATGTCGACCCTAACGTTCTTCTCATGAGGAATATAGACAAAATCTATCTTGTCAAAACTTGTGAGAAGAGTCTTCACTTTTGCCAGATATTTCTGCAACATTGGCTCTTTAACTTGGTACACTCCGTTGATCTACGAAATCATTAATTGCAAATCACTACACACACGCAGTGAGGTAACACTGATGTCAGATGCCATGATCAACCTGGCTATGCATGCTTTATACTCTGCTTGGTTGTTAAAGGTAAGGAATGCAAAAGTCAAGGATTGCTTCAACACAATTTCGTTTGTTGATTTTAACAGTATGTCGGCTCCATTACCTTTTTCATTAGATGACCCATCAACAAAGAGAGTCCAGGTCGATATCTTGGAAGAAGAATTTATGGGAGTCAACTCCGCAATAAAGTCGGCTAATGCTTAGGCCTTGAGCACCTACCTTGGTTCATACTGAATCCCACACTTAGATAATTCAATGGCCTAAGCTGTCATCCTTCCAACTAACTCCGGTCTTTGCAAGATGTGTCGGATCGGCTGATCTATCCTGACCATAATCTGGTGCGACTGAAAATATGGTCTGAGTCGCCTTGCCGCTATAACAAGCATAATACAACCTTCTCCATCTCTGGATACCTTGATTTGGCACCTTAGAGGGCTCTGCTTACAAAATAGAACCACTTTTGCCCCTTTGATGTCTCTCTTATTAATGCGGCATTCACAACTTTGTTGGCCATAGCCAAATATAAGTATAACAACTCACCTAGCTCGAGATTAGCGAGTAAATGGGGAGACGACAAAGTTTCTTTCAACTTATGGAATGCAACTTCGCAATCCTCGATCCATTTGAACAGTTTGCCCTTCCTTAAAAGTTAGCAAAAAGGAAGGGCATTCTGCGTCGATTTGGCTATGAACCTTGTCAACGTGGCTAGGCACCCTGTTAATTTTTGAACCTCCTTTACATTCTGGGGACTCTTCATTTCCAATATAGCCTGGCATTTCTCTGAGTTTAACTTGATGCCGCTTTCAGATAACATATACCCCAAGAATTTTCCCGCCGAAACCCCAAACGTGCATTTATTGGGGTTTAACCTCATGTTGTACTTCGCTAGTTGGGCAAAAGTTTCTTGTAAATCTTGAAGGTGTGCCTCAAGAGTGGCCCTCTTCACAATCATATCGTCCACATATACTGCTAAGTATCGCGCTATTTGCGCCTCAAACACCTTATTCATCATCCTCTGATACGTGACTCTGGTGTTCTTCAGTCTGAAAGACAGGACCTTATAACAACCAGTTTATTGATGTTAGGGAGAGAATATGAATCTTTTGGGCAATGCTTGTTAAGATCATGTGGTCGTGGGTTTGTTTCCCATAGACAACGCCAATGTTATATGATGGATATGAGGAAGGATTTGTAACTAGCTCCCACAGTAGTTGTCAGCGTCTTTGGTGGTGACACTTGCAAGGACTCTGATGCTTAAGTTAGTAAGGGTGCAAGTATGAGTGAATTATGAGAGAGCGTGTGTACCTAGTGAGTGCAGAGTCCTTTATATAGTGTTTTGGAGGGAAAATCTATTAAGGTTGGGTGCCACGTGGATGTCATGTGTTTGAGTGTCTCATTACATGTGTTTCCTTGTTGTTAGGTGCCTTCCACGTCGTATCGGGGCAGGTATGAACTTGGATCGGGATGGTAAAGGATTATCATCCGGGGTATATGAGATCGTGCTAGCCGAGATAGGCACAAGTAAGCTGACTTAGGCTGCGTGTTCGGGTAACCTCCATAACAGTTACCCTTAAGCCGATGATGCTTAGGGAAAGTATTGTTGGCTTTAGAGCATAACTCGGTTCGAGGACAAATACTAACATTGTTTTCTTTTTTCTTTTTTCTTTTTCATTTATTAGTTATTAAAAGAAGAAAAAAAAATTGCCTTTGTGAAAGTTGGATCTTTACCCATAAGAAACAAACGAGAAGGAATTATGCAGAGAGAAAAAAAATGTAAAAACTATTATGAATATTGATTGTGTGTAGCTGTCCATATTCATTATACATTATGTCTATTTAATTTCTCCTTAATACTATTAAACTATTTGTAACCGTTGAGTTATAATTTGTACCTATAAATATGTTACTTTAATTTTGGAAATAACACACAAGAATATTTCATTCTCTCTATTATCTTGCATTATCTCTTCTCTATACTTTGTCCTTCTTTTCTGTATACTTTGTTCTTAAGTTGTTTTTATAACAAAAATGATTTTATCATGCCTTTTTTTTCACTTTGACACCATTTTATAATTTCTATTCATTTCCACTCTTACTCATCTTTTAAGGGTAAATAAATGTAATTATCTCTGTAAGTATTTTTTGAGTCTGAAAATTTTTTATGTATGTCATTTCTTTTTCCTAAATTTTATGTAACCCCAAAAAATATTAATTAATATTAATATTAATATTACGATCACTAATCCTTTGAGAATATGTTTGGGACATCTTAAAATTATTTATTCAGCTATTTTTCTTGACAATAAGCTGTTTGAGAAATAATCAGTATATTTAGAATATCAGTTGAAATTTGTGAAGAGTTTTTTTTATGAAAAATAAGTTGTTTTTACGCATCTACAACTTTGAAGTTTATAATTGCTTTTCAACAGCTTTTTTTCTACTAAAAGACATTATTCCTAAATACCCTTAAATTTCTCAATAGCTTTTTTTTTATCCCTTCTAACTTTTCTCTCAACAATTTTACACATTTTTTCGTAATTTATTATGTAAAAACTGATTTTTTTTGTTATATTCAAACAAAATTAATTATTATAAAATTACTTTTCAGCAAACTTACATAAATAAAAACTAATTCTGATTATAATTAATTATAACAATAATTAATTATAATCGATTATTAAAATAATCTACTATTTACAGCTATTCCAAACATCCAACTAAGTAGACGTTTAACCACTTTTTTCACATAAAAAATAAAATAAAATTGGGCTCGCCATTCATTCCAATTTCCATTCTTTCTCTCGGTCCCCTTCTTCTTCTTCTTCTCGACTTCCTCTTAACTATTATTTTTCTTTCAGTGATTCGTTCTAGATTCAGGTTCTGTCGTTTTTGTCTCTTGTATCGTTACGATTGAGGAAAATACTGCGTCGTTTGAGCAATGGATGTTAAAGCTGCTCAGAGGCTACAACTTTCGGCGGTGGTTCAGCCCGAAAAGATCGGGAGAAGACCCAGTTGTCGTTTGGGCGTGTCTCGGGAACCGCAGAGGCTTCGGGTTTTCGTTTCGCCAAGTTGTCGTCGACGATGCGACGCAGAGCCGCCACTGTGGAGGCTGCTTGTTCCTACGACAACATTCCAGGTTGGTTGCCGTTGAAACCCACCAATGTCCCCATCGCGATTTTTGTTTTTTAATTTTTCACTGTTGGTGTTGTTGGACTGCCCTCTCGCTTTCCCAGTTTTGGATTCCACGTACTTTCGTTGTTGGAGGGTCATTTTTGTCCTTTTTCTTATTTAATTTTGCTGAATGGAATGTTAGTTTTGAGCTATCTGCCCTTCAAACAAAGTGAAGGATTGCTAATTGCGGTATGAAGGTGTGATGAAGTAATGAACCATACTTGTAAATTGTCAATGAGTTGGGAACAACGATCTGTCGTTTGTGTGGAAAGATTTGAAGTGAAAAGATTTTACACCGTTGACTAATCAGAAATCATCGTAAATATGATTTTTAATGTAATTATTATAAAAAATTCAATAATGACGATATATGATTGGAAGACAGCGTAAACACCCTTTACACCGTTAGTATATTCTAATGAAATTCTAGTTATTTTGTCCAATCCATTTTTTTCTTCTCCGAAATACGTAATAAACATGTTTTCCTAAGGTTTTGTTTTTGTTTTGTTTTTCCAGCAATATCTATATTGAAACCTTAGGAAAATTAACATACCACAGTCTTTTAAGGAAAGACGCAGTGTTTGAGAAGATGTAGTATGTGATATGCCTGCATTGGATCTAGTTTGTTACTTAATAAAACAAGTGCTGTCCATTTTGAACTTTTACTTATTATTTCTAATGTTATTCTTGTAGCTTCGATATTGGAATCTGGAAGCCTTCGTACTCCTCTTGATGAAGAGCTGATTCTAAAGGTAAAAGGATGATGCTCTATGTCATTTTTAATTAATTTAAGCAAATTCAGTCTGGTGATGCTATATGCCTATATCCTTCTATAATAGCAAGGAAAAGCATCAAGATAAAGTAATATTAGCTCAATTTGTTACTTCTTTAAGTATCTATATGCGATTATCTTACTTGAATCAATAAAATTACAGAATAAATCGCAAGAGATCCAGCCATATTTAAGTGGACGCTGTGTATATCTTGTTGGTCAGTGTCTTGGTTGACTTCTTGTGCTTACATGGTACGCTTTGGAAATTACTTTGGCATTAAAATTGCTTTGAATTTGACATGAAGGAATGATGGGCTCTGGGAAGACAACTGTGGGGAAGATAATGTCGCAAGTGCTTGGTTATTCATTTTGTGATAGGTTAGTATGTTAATTGCTCATCTTTTCTTCATGGGGACAAAATGCATTTAATAACTAGTAAATCATGTGTCACTGGAATACCCAGTAGACCAGTAGAATACAGAAAGAATGATCTTTGCCTGTAAAGCATCTCTATTGTTTGTATTTGTGCAATTATTTCATCAGATTTAGTATCTGATATGAGCTGATACCGGTATTCATATTCAATTGATATTAGAGGGAACTGAGGACATGTAAAAGATGTATATATAATAGATGAAAACAGGGTCAGTCTCAGTTCAGCTGGGGGAATATGGTCTACTCTGGTGTACTATGTTTCTGTTCAGATCCTTATATAACAGTGTACATGTTCTATCACAATACAATTACTATGTTTAATGACCACATTAGAGGTCTTGCTGAATATTTTCTCTATTTTTTGCACTTACGGGTGTTTTAGTGATGCATTGGTGGAGGAGGAGGTTGGTGGAAACTCTGTAGCTGATATATTCAAGCACCATGGTGAGACTTTCTTTCGTAATAAGGAGGTCAGTTGGAAAGCATTATGTTTTCATTTCAGTTGTCATATTCTTCCTTGTTCAGAGAGTTTTTGTTTAATTGTTTGAACTTTTAGATTTTCCTGTTTCTTTAATCACATCCAGCATCCTCATTGTTATCTATCTTCATATTATCTTTATATTATAAGCAGTGGTGGTGCTAGATTGTTTTAATTGGAGTGGCCACATAGAAAAAATAGGCTTACATATGTTTTCTAGTCCTTGAAAATATGACATTTTATTTTAGTCCCTATTTTTTTCATTTAGTAAAAACTAAAAATAATGCATTTTTAGTCCTTTATTAGAGACTAAAAACACATAATTTTAAACCAATGGGATCAGATTTAGTGGAAGGGGCTAGTCATCCATCTGCAAAGTGGCAAATCACAGTTTGAATCCCTACTAGGAGAGGTTTCCACATTCAGTGTATGACCATGTCTGGAACACAATCATAGTTCACTGGGAATTGTCATAAGAGCCGCTCACACATGTTCATTGAGCTATACCCTATTCCACTTTAACCTGTCCTGGCACAATTCTGCCGCCACATTCCTAAAATATGGAACTGTTCTGATTTTGTGTAGCTTTCTCCTCTTGTTTCAGTAGGCAGTAGCTTTCTTCTCTGTTTTTCACCTTCCCACTAGTCTTTCCTCTGCAGTCAATACTTTATGGCAACATTGTCCAGTGATTTGCAACAGCTGGTGACCTCTCCCCCAGCGACTTTGTGGTGCCGTTTCTGGCAAACTTTCAGTGAATTTTCTGGCAACCTTCTAGCAACTTTCCAGCCGTCTTGATTTTCAGCTGCATCAATTTCTAGCTGTGTAAATCTCCACCTGCCACCTCAAACTCAACTTCACCATCCTCCAGCTTCTGTTTGTGAGTTTGGACTTGTGTTTGGTCTATTTCATCTCACTCTTAACTTGATTTGATGTGTTTCAAGTTCTTGGTGAATTTAGAGTAGTTCCTAGTCCTTGCTGTGCTGTTGTTCTAGTGGTTCTCATTTCTCCATCTCCAGCAGCCCAATGATGCCTTTTCAACTATATCTATGTTTAGCGGAGTCCATTTTATATTTCTCTTTCATTTAAGAAAAAAAAGTTTATTTGTAATAAACTTAAAGCTTAGTAAGCTTTAGCTTGAGGGGGAGTTTTAGAATTATAGTATTCACAGGAATTAGTATTTAGGAAATTGCACTCATTTACTCATAGCCTTGGAAACATTACACACAGTCTATAGAGTGTCTATATATGAATGTTTTGACTTTTGCATACTGGAAGTACTGAATATGCTTTTTGCTCAGATCTTACTCTCTAGAATATCCTGTCTCTATTTATCTATTCCTTCCCCTCTAAATTCAACGGACACTTTGGTATCATGAATTGTTCTGGATTATTTTTGTGGTTCTGTTATTGATTTCACCATTTCATTTCCTTGCTTTACCATTTCAGACTGAGGTGTTGCGTAAACTATCCCTGATGCATCAACTTGTCATTTCTACTGGTGGAGGTGCTGTTACAAGGCCCATCAATTGGTATAAGAATTAACTCACTACTGAGAAAAGGTTAAACTTCACTCTTTTTCAATTAAATCGTTTCTCATCTATACATGTACTTGCATGTGAATGGATTTCCAGGAAATATATGCACAAGGGGGTTAGTGTGTGGTTGGATGTGCCAGTGGAGGCCTTGGCACGCAGAATTGCGGCTGTAGGAACTAATTCTCGCCCCCTTCTACACTACGAAGCAGGGGATCCTTACACACGGGTAATTATTTAGTATTTATGTTCCATAGTAGAAGTGTCTTTCTTTTCTAAACACAACATTATTTTAAGAATTTAAGCTACCAAGTTGGACCAACTTATCATCATAGGAATTTGCATCAAAATTATTTTTCCACTAAATAATTTTTACCTTTGGAATTCACATGCAGGCTTTTATGCGTTTGTCTGCTCTTTTTGAAGAGAGAGGTGACGCATACGCCAACGCCAATGCCAGGGTCTCATTAAAAAGTATGTCTATTAATCTTTCTTTAATGTTTTGAAATAAAAAGTGTGGAATTGTCCAGAATATCTGAGAAAGAACAAACATGCTCTGTATTTATTTATTTTATAATAATCTCCAGGTATGGTGTCTGGAGCTTACTTTTTTTTTTTTTTTTTAATCTCGATGTTTCTGAAATCTGAATCAATTAGTCATTTAAGTTTTCACAAAGACAAAAAAGTTTTTAAAAATCTTGTCACTTTACAGATCCTCCCTCAATCTTCAACCCAAAAAAGAAATTTTGTTGCATTACATTCCTTTGTAAAGCTCCACTCACGTTATTCCTTCATGTTGTATGCTTCCTGGATGATAACATTAAAATGCAATATTTGATGCTGTTTTGTTTGTGCCAGATATAGCAATAAAACTGGGAAAAAGAGATGTGTCCGAATTGTCTCCAACTGCTATTGCAATCGAGGTCTTGAGCAATTTCTGCCTCATGCCCTTCCTTCCTTTAACTTCATTCCATTGGCTCCGGGCAAACTGAAAAATTCCTGGGAGCTAAAGTTGAATCTAACTTTTGTATCATTGATGTTTATCTAATGTTATCCCTTTGTATCGTGCAGGCGCTAGAACAAATTGACAGCTTTTTGAAGGGTGAAGGTGGCTGTTATGCAGAATGCTAATACAAACTTTGGTCACAACACTAGCTTGTTTTGATTGTGTTAGAACCTCAATTAAGAATGTATACAGTAGAAGGACCAGGAATAAGAAGCCCAAATTAAATGGGCCCAGTCCTCTTTGGGGAGCTTTCATTACAGATTGTTCATATATTTTTTTTAATGCAATTTGCAATTGCAATTAAAGTCATGCTGTTGACCTGCTGTGCAGTGTCTCTTTGGTAAAAAAAAAAGGAAGTAATGCAACATGGCACTTGTTTATGCATAATTTGTGGTAGCAATTTAGCGTAATCTGACAGCCAATAGCAACCGTATTTAATTTGTATGTTTTGTTTATTGTTGATGTATATATGTACTGGTAACCGAGATGTTTGTTGTAATCCGAGTTCGGTTGATCAATTTATGTATGCCTTTTTCTAAAGAGATTTGTATGTTGTAAAGTGACACTCGTATATTTTTAATTCTGCTTATCTTATATTCATCTCCTATACGTGCAACTGGCGTTTTCATGTTCTATGTTTGTTCCTATACGAAAGATCTCTAAAACACTTATTAAATTTTCTATTTTTCTATTTTTTTTTAATTTTAAAACCGAATTTCTTATACGGTCATTTCAGGGATGAAATTGTAAGCCACTATATTTAACTTGGTGTATTCAACTGCAGAGATGAAAGTATCACATTAGCAATTTGTGCATTTGAGGATATCTTATTTCACATTATTAGGTTGATAACATATTAATAGGAGTTTTGTGAGAGATCCAACTCTTCATAATATCCAAGGCCAAACCTAGCGTAACGTTTACCACCAGCTTCTGCTATGCAATTTTGTTCTTAATTTGTTTGGATTCATTTTGGTACAATCCTTTATGTGGGTGGCCGATTTTTCTTTTAATTTTTTTTTTGGTGGGTGGGGGGGTGTTGTGTTTGGTAGGTAAGTAAGCACGAAAGTTCAGTAGAGACCAGAAGGTTTTATTCAAATTTGATTCTTTGCACCCCTTGATATTAATTCAACTAAATTTCAGATTTTCAGTAATACTAATAATACCGTATGCATATATTTGTACGGACAGTATTGCTGTCAAATAAGCCCTTGATCGAACACGTGAGCGACCCTTCATATAACTTTACTAGATTTAGCATCCGTGCAACGGATTGGGATATAAAGAGTTTATTCATGAGTATCATAGGTATAGTGTCAATAATATATTTTTGTTAATATTAATAAAATAGTAAAATTATTGTTGAAAGCAATTTGATGTCGAATTGGAGACCTCGATAGTGTGTATTGTACAAATTTGATGTCAAATATGGAGAGCAGTTTTTGATGTTAAATAATGAAAATTGTTCCAAGTATAAACCCCAGAGAGCGACTTTTGCTAAAACTCTAGCAATTTTTTGAAAACTTGCTTCAAATATAAAACTTTGAGTATTCAAAGATGTTTTTATTATTCCCAATAATAGAACTTGGTAGTAAGTCAACTCTTCTAAGGCATGCCTAGCTTGTTTGGCTAGCAACAATCCAATTAGTTCACCAGGTGAAAAAACATTTGACATTCCATATTCTAAAACCAAGACTTTTGTTATTTGATGCACAATAATTTCTATGCCTATTATGGATGTGAACTCCTTGAATTAATAAACTTTTTGAATTTTATTAACCATAGAAATACGACCTTGCGCTATAGTTAACTCAGCACCAATTAAGAATCCCCAAGGAATGCCAAAAATTCTTGTTATACTCATTTCAAGAATCAACTCTCTTTGTCAAATATGGATTTAATTAGATTAAAATAAATTCAATAAATTAGTTAACTCAAAAGATAGCAAGCAAAAGGAAAATAAATTTATATTAAAATTAGTTAAGTTTTATTAATTACATATCTCTTTACCTACCAAAAATTGACACTTTTTTTTTAATGAATTTCTAAGAATGAATTCATATCAATATAAATGTTAAATTAGTATAGATACGGATAATTAATAATAGCCATGTCTCATTCATTTGAAATAGTGTCATCTCTAGTTCAATTTCAATAAAGTCATTAAGTATACTAATCAATTTACATATAGATTTTAATGTGTAAAAATAAGAATTTTTTTTTTGTCTATATCACTTTAAATTTTAAATTTTTACAAATCATTTGAAAAAATCAAAACAAATTTTTGAATTGAACTTTATTTTCTATCATTTAATTAAATGTAAACTAATTACTTAAAAGGAAATTAATTAAAATTTGATTAGATAAAAGAAAACATACATTAAATTAGCTAAGTCAAAAGATAATTAGCAAGACAAAAATAATTTATTTTAAAATTATTTTAACAATAATTTAAAAGTTCTAAAATTATAATGTTATAATAGAGTGTAATGTCTTCCAAAAGATTCAAATTTTAAGGTGATTTAAAGAAAGTTGTTCATCCTATGAGTTAAGTCTAAATTTTTCTTTATACTTTCATGGAAAATATTCATTTTTGTTTGTTATATTTTCTTCGCATTTTCTATGTTAGATAAAATTGAACATTCAATTAATTAGTTAAGTCAAAAAAAGAGAAAGCAAGAATAAATACATTTATATTAAAATTATTATAATAATAAATTTAAAAAGTATAATTTTACCTTAATAATTTAGATGTTAATGTGATTTCAGGTAAATTGTTCATCCCCTTGAGTTAAGTTTAAATTTCCTTACTTATTATCATAAAATAATGTTCATCCTCATGTGCTGTATTTTATATATATTTTATATATGAACATGATTTTTTATCATTTAATTAAATCTAAACTAACTACTTAAAAATCAAATTTGATTAGATAAATGAAAACATTCAATAAATTAGTTAAATTAGAAAACACTAAGAAAGAGAAAAATAATTTTATATTAAAATTATTATAACAATGAATTAAAAAAATTAATTTCATGCTAATAATTTAGATGTTAATATGGTTTTAGGTAAATTGTTTAGCCCTGAGAATTAAGTGTATATTTCCTTATTTGATTTCATAAAAAATGTTCATCCCCATACGTTATATTTTATATATAATTTCTATATTAATAAATCTACATATAGATATCAATGTATAAGAGAAATTTTAAATTTACCAGGTAAAAGAAAATATTTAATAATTTAGTGAAGTGAGAAGATAATAAATAAGAAATGAATGAGTTGTCTAAAATTTGATTTTAGACATTTTTTTTAGTGAGTCTTTGATTTTAGACATTAGTTTTGCATGGAGAAGCTAATAACAAATCCATGGATTTAATTTGATTTTTTTTGTTAGGTAGCTAAATGTAAAATAATTAGGTAAAAATTTATATTTGTTTGAATAAAAGTCTTCAATAGATTATTTGGGTGAGAAAAAAACAAAAAATAAAAAATATTGATACCAAAACTATTAAAACAATGAATTATATAAAAAATACTAAAATTATATGAAATGTAATTTTGATAGTAATTGATATGTTAACGTGTCTTGTGAAAATTTTTATTCCCATGTATTATATTTTTTTCATGTTCACATTTTTTTTTATATTAATCAATTTAGATGTAGATATTAATGTGCAAAAATAAGAAAAAAATGGAATATGAGTAAAACTTTTTTAGTCCTTAATTTTTGAATTATAGAGATTATACGCAAATTTTTTATTTTCTTTTTCAAATAGTCAAACCATTTTATTGCGTTTTAATATTTAAAAATGTTAATTACAAATATTGTGTAGTCTGTATGCTTTGAGAATTTAATTGCTCTCGAACTGGTGGATAAATGATTTTGGTGGCCAATAAAGCAATAATTTTACTTGTCCATATATTGTTTTTTTGGTTTTAATATTTAAGTTATATTAATAATTGGTCATGTGAATGTGCTTCTTGTTTGAAGTTCTGTGAACCTATTGGTTGTGTACTTGTATAAGTTAATGTTTCGCTTTGCTGTTGTAGGATCTTGACATTGAAAATCTATCGCCTTTTTCTAAACGCACATTAGGTAAGCATGGTATGGGAGATGTGACTGTTTCTAGCTCAGCTGCTCTGAGTCCCCTGCGATTGAAACCATCTCAATTATTTATTAAATTAACATCAACCAAGACGAAATTACTTTAAAAATTTTCTAATTATACCAATCCACAGTCTTTTTTCTGTAATTTTCTATAACACATTCCTTTATGTAATATAAAATTGTAAGTTATCGACTGAATTCAGCATACAAATTTCTCTTCAATGATATTAAAAGATCCAATTGATTGCATGAGTCGACCAACATAAGTAGCTCAGGGATACTCTCACTCTTGCAAGACTCTCAATATAGAAAATTGACAACCATATGATTCCCACTACCTGCACAGAAGCTTAAACAATTTTAGTAGCATCATAAATTATCAAATAGAGTGGATAAATGAAATTAGGGAAATGATAGAAGAATAATAAAGAGAATAAGAACCTTAAATGTGAAAGCAGTTGCACATAGGGGAATGCAAGTTCCTGGTCCATTGCAAAGTATCTGGTTAGTAACAATACAAAATTACCTCAAATTGAAACAAAGTAAACTTAATGACATAAGCAAATAATGATAGACGCAGCACCACTTCAGATATAAATTTAATCATTACCCATAGTGCATGCACCATTGCAATTAAAGTAGTCCAAACTAAGGTTATATATGATTGACCAACTTCCCTACTTCGATACATCTCCATGTACTGTGTAATATCAGTGACCTTTGTTGCATTCTGTAGTAAAATCTATTTCTGATTAGAATCTGTAAACCAACACTAAGCAGAAGTGAAATTCAGAACCCATCAAGCTCTAATAGAAATTAACATATTGCAAGTATGTTAATAGGAGAAAATAGAAAACAGAAAAGGTCAAGTTAGATAGATATATATTCTTTGTTTCTTGTCCCCAAATCTGCAATTAGAAAAAGTTCAAGATTAGTAAATTAGAAAGAATGGCAAAAATCAGCAAAATAAAAAAAAACAAAAAACTACCATACTATTCAAAAAATATAAACATTGACAGAATTTATTATTCAAAAACAATTTCCATCAATGTTGATAGAAGCTATTTAAAGACTACAAACTTCTTGTGAGTTGTGACAATTAACTATTTATTAGATTCTTAGATACATTCCTGCAAGAAACTTATAAGGGACCTGACAACGTTGCCTTGAATCTGCCTATTCAAGCAACAATGGGTTGAATCATTAGTAGTAATCACGTTTGTAATCATCAGTCAAAGTTAGGTTGTCAATCCCACTTATGGCCAATGCTAGGTTGTCAATGGAAGAGACAGGAACTTGTTTTGCATGGTTTGGCCACGCAAACTTCTTATTGACATGGAGCAGTGGTTGCCTCTTCAACTCCAAATCGAGGCACCTCAGCTAAACATTTATTCACAAACTTAACCACAGCTTCTTCTAACAGTTTAGATGTATTAATATTAGACAGTGTCTGAACATCCTCTTCAGTTACAATTGAGACATTTTCACCCCCTAAACAATCGAACAATATCCAGTTGACAATTGCTTTGACAATCCAACCTATATAAATAACATAATGATGAGTACAATTCAATCATGATTGTAAGAATGAATATAAATTTAATAGGTGCCAGGAATAAACTGATCAATCGTGTTCTCATAAAGCTTTATTCACAATTTCCAGAGACTAATAAACATTAACCATCATGTGACCAAAGTTGTAAGGAAATATAATGGAAAAGGATAAGGCATATTTGGGAAAAATGGACAGCTAAATAAATAGAGCAGACATGGTACAGATATACAGGACTTTAGCCAATATACTTATACTATTCTCAAACAACAAAAAGAGGTCTATTATTTCCCTTTAATTATCAAATGTTAATATAACACATAAAACGTCGAGCACCTATTGCTATAGCCATTGACATACATACATCATTCTCCAGCTTCTTGTAAGAGTTCTGCAAGTCACAACTGATAAATAAAACACTAACATCAATTTCACAAAATGAAAATGCATTCAGGAGAGGAGAGAAGAAGAGGAAATTAAAATGGTATGGAGAAGGTAAAACGGGAAATGAAAGGTAAAAGAGAGAATGAATGAGGATGAAAAATTAGTGAGAAATAGCGGACTGGAACTTGATTCCAACTCCATTCAAGATTCAAATTTTGAAAACTAAAACTTGGTAGACATAATGCAAGCTAGTCCAGACAATGAAACACACAAGTGAGAATGGCAAGCAATGCAATCTCATTCAACAGAGACACCCTATATATAGGGCTTTTCACATACTTCTATTTTTAAAATAAAAAAAAAAATTAAAAATACATCACAAATCTGAAACAAATTCAATTTTCCAACCAATACACTTTTACCCAGGTACAGGCATGAAAGCTGTTGATCTGAGGAAGATATGACCGACGTTTTTCTTCAATTGGGACATTTTGTAAATCTTCAAACCATATAAACACCCCTTCCTTTGATTATTTGCCATTTTCATCATGAAAGTTGCCCTAATCACACACCTACCATCTATCTTTCGAACCAACAATCGAGGTATGCACCGTTAACAACTCACTCCTTTACACTCTTGTACGAAACCTACGTCTCTGGCTCCTTCTGCTCCCTTCGCTTTTTTTATTTTGACGGTGAGACTCTTGAAACCTCTTTCTTCAAATTTTTTGTCTTCTCTGCAGCACTGGCATCGAGCATTTCCTCTTTGGGCTTTCACTCTTCTTTTGGTTACTTTATCTGGGCTGCTTCTATTAACCTGACCCAATGCTAAGCATAAGTTAATTCCTTTTGAATCCTTTATTTAGTTTATTTAATTCCTTTTATTCCTTTAATAGTTAAGTTTTTGTAAGGTGATTAATTGGTGGATTCATGAGAGAGTGCCACGTGTAAAAACATGCAGTTTGTGCTACCTTTGTATATAGTACAGATATCATTGAAGCCATTAATATGAGTTATGTTTTACAAGCTACGTTGTTTTACTTTTATAAATTTATCTCGTACCTGTATGTATCAGAGTTGAGATGGCCGAGTTGGTCTAAGGCGCCAGATTAAGGTTCTGGTCCGAAAGGGCGTGGGTTCAAATCCCACTCTCAACAATATTCCTTTTTTTTTTAATTTTGTCCTTGCTTGGTCCTACCAACCACCAAGTTTCAAGTCCTTATCTGCACCAAGCTTCACCCTCCAATAATCAAACAGAGTAGATAGCAAAGGGATAATGTGGGTGACAAGCATGGCTTACTCATCTGTTCCCAAACTCTATTATTACCATAATCTCCATTATCAACATCAAAGATGCTTCAAGATCAACCTCCCAAAATGGACAACTAGAGCTTCCTCTACTGCCCCTGGGGTCGACCTCAAGACACTCGAATCTGCCATTGCCAAGGTGTTAGTTTAGCACCAAATGTCTGTTATGATTTTCACACCAAGGGGTAATAACACAGTTGCTTTGTTTGTTAGATACCAATAAGCTTAAGTTAAGAACAATTGAGATAAGAATTGAGTTCAAATTAGATTCTTTGGCTTTATATTTGTGCCTCCATGAAAATATTATTCATAATTCAGTAATAAGGTATAGTTTATTTGCTGTTTAGCTTTGGAGCTACGGCTAGTAAGGTAAATAATAGATAGGCTTGTTTGTGCAGAAAGACAGTGATGCTGTTAAAGAGGCACTTAATCAGCTTAGTGAAGTTGGTTGGGCCAAGAAATGGAGTTCTCAGCCATATGTTTCACGTCGTACGGTCAGTCTCCAATTACAAATGTGGCAAAGTGACACCTAAACATTAAGCTCTCATCAACCATTCTTGGACATAGCATCCATCATGTATACCTGTCCAGTGCTTCCACTACTCATTCATATGTAAGTTAATTCATCACTCTTACAAGTTTTGACCATTCAAATTTTGTGTACCAGACATCACTTCGAGAGCTGACAAGTCTAGGAATCAAAAACGCAGAGAACCTTGCAATTCCAAGTGTCAGAAATGATGTGAGTTTCAGATTTTTATTTATTTTTTATTTTTAGTATCAAATGGAATGAGCAGTGCTTTTTAATATGTATGATGTAAATATCTCATAATTGTACAAGTGAACCAGTAATTTCTGAGTAAGACTTTCAATCTGGAAAACGTATGTTTCTTGCAAGTTGTATGCATTCTTAACCAACAAGTAACAAAAATCTTTGATGATGCAGGCAGCTTTTCTCTTTACTGTGGTTGGAACAACAGGATTTTTGGCTGTTCTGGCTGGGCAGCTTCCCGGGGTATCACTAGCACACTTGTGTTTTGCTCTGTATATGTCTGTTAAATGATATCTCATAAACTATCTTCACAACTACGATGAAGTCTTATAGTGTTGAAGCACACTTTTGCAAATGTGGATATGGTAGCCCATTTTGCTTGCAAAAATAATCTGAATTATTGAGGAAGCAGTATATGGTTAGAGCTTCTAGTAGAATATATTTTATGGATTATAAATGCTGTCTTGGCAACCAGAGTTAAGAGCAACCAAAGTGGAAGATTTAGCACTCTTTCCTTTCCTACATGCATCATGGTCTCACTCTACATATTCTATTCTACTTCATTTGAACAATTTGCCTACATTGGTGATACTTACTACTTAATACTGTATTTATGCTTTTCGCGGTTTACAAATTAGAATTGTCTACACTTCTAAGTTGACATATTCATGCATTTAGTTTATGACTTTATGTATTAAACAAAAGCTAAAGGTTGTGCTTGGTTGGGTAGTGGGAAGGAAAAATTTTTGGAATGAAAATCCTTTTACACTTGCTTGGTAATTGATACAGGTAAAAAAGCATATAGAAAGTGGAAAAATTTTGGTTGAAAATACTTTTCCTCATTTTTCACCTTACTACTTCCCATCTTCTCAACCAAGCAGTCCTTAAAAGAGTTGTGACTTTTGTTTCCATATCTGATTAATGTTCTGACTTTTGTAGGATTGGGGCTTCTTTCTACCATACTTGATTGGGAGTATTTCCTTAGTGGTTTTGGCTGTGGGTAGCATATCCCCCGGGTAAGAATTGGGATTATCATGTAGAGCAATGAATACCCTCTTCAGTGTTAATTTGCTTTACATTAATGCTCTAAGTTGCTAGTGTAGGCTTCTCCAAGCAGCTATTAGCAGCTTCTCATCACTTTTTCCTGATTATCAAGAGAGGATTGCCAGACATGAAGCAGCTCACTTTTTGAGTACTTTCTTTTTCTTTTTTTGACTGATATACATGCGTATAAAACATCAGATACGTGACTTTGCTCTAGCTCTTAGTTTCTGTTTGGTCTTCTGTTTCACTCTAGTTGCTTATCTGCTTGGCGTACCCATTTTGGGCTATTCCCTGGATATTGGGAAAGAACATGTCAATCTCATTGATGAGAAGCTTGAAAAGCTTATCTATAGCGGTCAGCTTGATGCCAAAGAGCTAGATAGGTATTTACTATGCACCTTTTGTTGCTCTTATCTTATCCAATGTGTTTGGAACTGTGTTGCATACCCACATTAAGATACAATGACGTGAAAGTTACAATGTGTAACTTCTGATTGAATGTGCGTTTTTCTTCTTATAAACGCAGTTCCAAACACTCAGTCAATGTTTAATAAAAAAGCTATGCCATCTTATGACTTTCCTAGAACCAAGTACCAATATGCCTATGGTTAGAAAAAAAAAAACGTTAGTAACCACAATACTTGCCTTGAAGAAATAGGTAGAGCTGTAATTTCATTTTTTTCATATCAGATTGGCTGTTGTGTCAATGGCTGGACTGGCAGCAGAAGGTTTAACATATGACAAGGTGGTTGGTCAATCTGCTGATCTTTTCACTCTCCAGGTTAGAGATTCTACTTTTTGTAAGATGTGGATATTATACTGCTCCCTATTACCTCAAATAATAATACTAAAAGAATCTTTTCCCTGCAGAGATTTATTAACAGAACCAAGCCACAGCTTAGCAAAGATCAGCAACAAAATCTCACAAGATGGGCCGTATGTTTTCAAATACTATCTATATTTACAGTTTGATCAGCACCGGAAATAAATGCACTTTTTCGTGCTTAGAAGCTCATGTTTGCAGGTTCTGTTTGCTGCTTCTCTCTTGAAAAATAACAAGGTGATTCATGAAGCCTTAATAGCAGCGATGGCAAAGAAGGCAAGCGTACTGGAGTGCATTCAGGCAATCGAAAATGCAGCATAGTTTCACATATAACTGTTTTAAGCCGAGACATCAAACTAAAGTATAAACAAAGGTTTATGAACTACAAATTACAATTTTATAGCTGTTTCTTGTTTATAATCACTCATGATTCAAGTTTTTATGAGCATTCAACTTCCATCATTTTTTGACATAGTCTGTTGTGGACAAATCCAATCCTCTTAGCATTCCCGTTCATACATGCTAACACATTTCTTTGAACCCAGGCTTATGAAGAATGGGAGCCTTTTGGTATTTGATACACGTGAATATTTTCAAGGAATTAGATATTAACATAGAATTGAAAACGGTAGCTCACATAATTAGAGGTTTGAGGTTCTAAATGATAAACCCCATGTTAATAAAACATATTTCATCATCTATGAATGATTTAAAAAGGGAGACATATTCGTTTACAGTATTCATTTAGGTTCAACGTCCAATTGTGAAGCAATCTACGATGCGCATGATTTATTTTTATTACTACTTCTTCTTTTTTTCATGACGATGGCATCAATTTTGCTTTTCTCCTTCTACCTATATATTTCTAAATATTAGTATTACATCTTACACTAACCGTGTCTTTGATTTTTAGACACATTAAATCTGCAAAGTCTGTAAAATGGTAAGAATTATATTTTATCAGGGTTCATCGGACCAATCACTTGGGTCGCCTTCATAGAACAAACCATCGACGATTTGGTCGATTACGGAGTCGATGAATGCGTTGCAGCTTACGGTGAATATTCGACCAACTCTCTTTCGGGCACTGGAGAACCATGCAAAGAGCGCTGCGCAAGTTACAGCACCCAAACACACCCCACCCGCCTCTGTGATTCCTTCAATATCCATCTTCCTGAACACCGAGTTCCCTGTCACCATTTCCATTGTCACCGTCGCTGCAAACACCATCTGCACCAACCCACTATCATATTAACATAATATATCATCAAAATTAAAATGAAAAAAAAAAAAATGATCTAGTACCTAATTTTTTTTTTTTCTCTTATAACTATCACTAGTAGTTACATAGTGGTCGTTTCATATCATGTATGTGGTACAGAAACACAAATTCCCAAGGTACCGAAACCAATATTAATTTGAAAAATAATTCATGCATGAACACTTAATATCTAGATGACATCTAGAGAGAAAGAGAGAAAAAAATATAAGTATAATATGTGATATATAATGTGATAGGATGAGAAATGGAAAGAAATAATTGGTATTTAAGGAATGTTTGATATATATCATCACTTTATTAATTTAAAAGGGCCATTGACACAAAGCGTGGCAAGAAGAAAACGCGAAGGGTGCAGCATTCATTTTGTATGATAATTCTATTTGCTAATCACCATATATACACAATTGATGTTCCTTACCCTTTTTTTATAGACTCTAAAAAAAACTAACGAGTTTAATTTTGATATATTGTGAGTATAACCGTCAATTGATTAAAAATTATTTTAAATATATTTTTAAAGTAATTATTATACAAATTAATACATGCTAATCATGATTAGATGATAATACAAAAATCTGACATTTTCAGTATATTTTATATAAACAACTTTTATATTTTTAATATATTCTAATTAAATATTTTTATACTTTATTTAATCATATATAATAAATTTATTGATTTATATAATAATTATTTTAAAAATTTTATCTAAAATGATTTTTGAATAGTTGATCAGATTTTTTACAGTATTATTCAACCATGTATTGTAAAAGTTTTTAAAAGTCAATGATTTATGATTACTTAACAGGGCAACGATCTTTACATGCATGAAAAGTTGAAAATTAAACTTCTCTGAAAACAAGAAGAAGTCCAAGTTGTAAAGAAAAATAAATTAATGACTTGATAAATAAAATCTAAATTTAATTTTGGTGGGGGTTAGAAGTAGTAATAGTTGTGGCGATAAATTTGCATTAGCTTTCGGAGAATAGTTAGTTACCATAGCGAGACGACCGGAGATGATCTCAAAATCGTGACTTTTCTTAGAGCTGTCGATGTACTCAGAAAGCGTGGCGAAGAAGGGGGACACGTCATCGCCACCCTCCTTGCGGCTCTTGATCACCCCCACTCGATCGGAACCGTACGATCTCAGAGTACACAACCGCGGCTGCAACACGATGTTCGCGTTCGTGCCTTCCGCCTCCGCCGCTTTCGGTTTCGGGATGTTCACCTGAACCGGACCGGCCGGTTCCCTCGCCCGAACCGCGGGTCTCGCCGACCGCAGCTCGCAGTGTGCCACACGCGTCGCAGATGCCATGGAGAGAGAGAGAGAAAGAGAAAGAACTTTGGAGAGGTTTTAAGAATTAAAAGAGTGTGAAAGGAGGTTCTAGAAAGCATACGATTACGATTTGAGGTGCGGGACCAGACGGTTGCGTGTCAGTGGCTTCGTTCGGTAACGTAACGTGGTTTTCAAATATGAGGCCAAGAAGATGCGCGGATCGATTGGAATACGTAGAAGCCGAGAGAATCAGATAAATTCTAAGTTCCTCTTTCTACTCAACTCTCAACTCTCAACTCTCAAACTCTTGTGGTATGTTTGGTTGAAAGAAAAGAAAATAGATTAAAGAAAAAATGAGGAAAAAAAAAGTTAATTTTAAATTTTTTTATTTTTTATTTTACCTTTATTCAAATTTTTAACTTTTTTTTTTTTATATATTTTCCTTCTACCCTATCAAGCAGGGCTTTGATTCCTTTGATGCTTCGTTGAAATTCACTCTTCATAATTCTAGGAGACTATAAGAAATATTTAATAAATTAAAAATATTTTTTAACCAAGACATTTCCGCAACTTTTAATCTCAACCGTAAATTCACTTAAAGTATGCACATTCCAACTTCTACTGAAGTTGGAGTATGGAAGTCCAGCTTCGATAACTGCCACTAAAGTAATTAATGCATATAATATGTGATGTATGTATTGAGAAAATTTGGTAGAAATTACGACATGAATGCTTATACTAGTAAGTAGTGTGCTCGTTACCATGATTACTTGTTCTACCTTTACTCTCAATTTGGGTTTAAGCTTTGGTAGAGAAGAGAAGAATAAATAAGAAAGAAATAGGTAAGAAATAAGTTAAGAAGTAAGAAATAGATAGAAAATAATTTAAAATTTTAGATTGTTTGGTAAGAGAGAAATAAATAAAAAATAAGAAAGAGATAGATAAATGAATGAAAGTACATGAGAAATAAAATAAAAATAAATAGTAGGGTCTACAAAATTTTTAAAAATTTCTCACTCATTTCTTTTGAACTAAACTATATATATTCTCAAAAAAAATTTAAAATTTTCCCCTCTCTTCTTCTCTTTTTCATAACAAACAAGGCGTAAATGATTTCGTGTCAAATCAAAAACATTGTTATTTTCTTAGAAGATGTTGTAGGCTTCTAGGGGAGCCTCATCAGCATATGTTTAGCATAAATTATTGATAAGTTAGTTGAAAGTGAAAGTTAAAAAAGTTACTTATTAGCTAAAAGTTATTAATTGAAAACTGTTAAACTACTTTATTAAATTACAAATGTTTAGTAAATTTATTTGTTGAAGTCATTAATAAATGTAAATTGATAAAAATGGACATTTTTATATGATGTTTTTATATAAATTTTAATTTTATTTTATGAATAAAATTTATTTGTTGGTAATTATAATTATAATTTTTAATTAATTTTAAATTCTTATAATTTTTTATTTGGACATCAATTATTTTAATTACATTTTTTAGTTTTATTTTTTTTCAAATTGCACAATTTACTATTAATATTTTATTATGCAGGTGAATGGAAGCTAAAAAAACTAAAAAGGAATGATAAAATTCTACCTTATATAAAAATGGTAAAAACTATATTTAATAAATATTTTAAAGATAAAATAAAATATAACTAAAAGTTAGAAGCTAAAACATGTTAACAACGTGGGTATTGACTGTGAAGGTGTCCTGTGCCATCAAAGATATTAACCTCATTCCACTTAATATCTAGTTTTATATCTGATGGCCAAGAAATTAAGGTTATGAAAGGGCCAAAAAGAAAACTGTAGAACAAAGACAAAAGATGACTAAAAAATTAAGGTTGCTTCCCTCTGTCTCTCAATGCCCAGACTTTTTTTATATCAAAATTTTGCTTCTCAATCATCATTATTTTGTTTTGGAAAAACTAAAATAGAGAAGAAGAAAAAAAGATAAAAAAGCCAGATTAATGAGTAGATACAAATAGATATCAGACACTAATACAGATTATTAATAACAGTAATAATTAAAATATATATATAAAGATTATCACTACCTGGCCCAAATCAAAATCAAAGATGACCCAAAATAAGTTGACTTTTTAAAAGGATGAAATCCAACAAAACTTTACATGCATAACCTCGATTCCATAGTCTTGACTGGGCCATTTACAATCCGTGATCAGTCGTCTACATTAGCATGCAAGCAATATAACAACAGCATTAATTTCATATACTAAAATAAAAAACCAAACAAACTGAGAGGGGGGAGAATGCAAAAAGCAAGGTCGTACAAAGTACAAACAGTAGGCAAGCACTAAACATTTGCATAAGGTTGGGAGTTGAGGAGTACATTATACCACATTGCTTGTTCTGGGACTTGTTTTTGGATTTTAAAGAATACCGAGTGCTAAGGGATTTAATTTCCTCATCAGAAACAAGTGAGACAGGGACTTTAAGTCATCCCACTTAGTCATGATTAAAAACTTATGCATCCATCACAGAGATAACAAGCGATTCTTTAAGGTCGTCATTCGTCAACCCAAAAAGTAAACTGTTCATCACACATTGGTTTCAAACTTTTCTTCACCATGGGCTGGTCATTATACTTGAAGCCTAAAAGCTGGTAATGTACGACATCTTCTGCATTTAAGTATAGCAAAATATTGATTTCACAGAAACCAAAAAAAAAAAAAAAAGAGGAGGCTAGGAGAAGTGGGGGTTACATCTAATCTAATATTGGCCCAAAAGCAAAGGGTATTTATTTTCTTGCGAGATTCATTTAAACCTGTGAATTGAAATATTCAAAAATCAACTCAAATCTGATAAATATATAAAAAGAAGGAAGAAGGATTGTGGTAAGGAAGCACACCAATCTGCAGAAAGGAAATTGGGAACTTCGGCAGCGGCTTTGAAGTAAGGATGTACAATGCATACATTAGGAGGTACTTTGGCCTGTACAATGCATATTCTTGGTGACCCATCTTTTGATTAATTGAAACCTTGTTTTGGCTTCATTGTGTTCGTCACACCCTCATATAAAAACAGTTTAAACCGTTATATCTAAAAGATAGGTTTTGATTGAGAAAAGATTACACAATTACCAAAATCATGCTTTTCTTAATTATTCAATCTGACCATTAGGAAAACAATTCCTTCCAAAGGGGAATTGATTTCTTCTTGTAGGAATCGATTCCTTCAAGGAGGAAATCAATTCCTTGCGAAAATTCTACGTTCAAAAATCAATTCAGTCATTTTTCTCTCAGTTCCACCTGATGAGAATCGATTCCAAGTTGGGGGAATCGATTCCTAAGCGCCAAGTTTGGCTTAGAACGTGATTTTTACTCAAAACCTTTTTCCTTGTTAGTTTAGAAACTGTTTTATCTTTCCAAATTTATCCCCTTGAGCTAGACTCAGCTAGAATTGATATGTCTTACACAATTGCCTAAGACACCGACACATATATTCTTAGTAGTTGTTGTCTAGGCTTGGAGTTCTTTAATTCTTTTTTATTTAATTTTTGTCTTCATAAGTTCCTTTCAGCTTTGAGTTGGTCTTGATTGAAGCTTTCTAGATGTTGGCTTTGTCTTCATTAAAACTTTTGCAATACATAACTTGTCAGAGGTCATGTTAAAAAACAAGGACCAAAAGGAAAAAAAATAAGAATTTTACAAGGACTAAAACAAAATAACAAGGACTATAATAAAATAAATAAATTTTACAAGCACCAAAACCAAAAATATAGTATATTATAGGCACAAAAAATATATTTAAACCTATTTTAAAATATATATTGTAAAATATATCTTAATTTAAGTTCTATACTATTTTTACTCTACGATTTAACTATATATAATTGTTAGGACAAAGGACGAATGAGATCCCTCAATTGTTTTAATTATATCAAACAAAATAATAAGTTTTTCGAAGTTAAAATAAGCAACATGTATCAGACAAATAAGACGATGATCGAGTCTTTTTAAACAAACAATAGCAAACATGTTCTATATACTATATTATTTGTTGCCCTTAGTCTATATGGATTTCAGGAATAAGCGTGTCATGCTTCTCGAAAAAAGTTCAAAAAGCATGTCAACAAGGAACTAACTACCTACTTTATGAAAAGAAGCGTCACCTGCCAAAAAAAATAATAGTAGTGTACTTCTCTAAAGAAAAAACATATCATTACTACAAGATATGGTACAAGAAAAGGAGGATAGGTAGACAGCTTTATCATGACAAAATAACTAGTTGGTGAAAGACATTTAATGCCCCCACGAACACTTTCTCTATAAAGGAGAACAAATGAAGGAAGCTCTACCTTAAGTCATAATGGCTATCTTTAAAGGCTTCCTATAAATATCAAAGATTAGTTGTACACGCTAAGAGTTTTGTTGCATAATAACACACTTATTTTCTTTGTATCTCTTAAGCCTTAACTTTCTAAGAAACCTTGTACAATCTTGTAAATCTTCGAAAGAAAAAGACTTGAACTTAACCTTTGTATATCCATTTGATAAGATGATAGAAGTCAATTAGCCTTCTCTTAACCAAATTTCTTTGTGATTTTTGATTGAAGCTTGAAGAGACTTTCTTAAAAAAAAAAAAATACTTGGGTGTTTGCTCTGAGAGACAAGTGAAATATTACATGGGTAGAGCCTAAAGAGACTTGTGTAAAAGAATACCTATAATTTGAATAAGTTAGTGAAACTTGGTGGTGTATTAAGAACTAAATGTAGTCTCGAGGTGAGACGAACCAATATAAATTTCTTGTGTGCTTTGTTTCCTTTCTTCATATTTTATCTTTGTTAATCTAACATTATGTTTCAAACTTTTGTTTGGTCCTTGTTTTTGAAAAGTTTTTTTAGAAAACAGTGTTTTAACAAAGCTTGTTTTTAAAACTATCCTTTACATTGTTTGTCTTTAACGATTTATTTACTGTCTTTCAAAAAGTTTTGTGAAAAAAAGTTTGAAACACAATTCAACCTCCTTCTTATGTTTTTCTGTGCTTTACAATAATGTCAAGTTTGATATATTATGTTAAAAGTTGAGTTGACCTGGTCTTGTCCTTTTATATTTCGAGTCTTCATTAGGTCGAATTCAAGTTTAAAAAAATTGGCTCGAACAAAATTTTGGGTTGGATAAAATAAATATAAACTTGTTCTAATTCGTCCCTTACTCACCTAGGCTAAATCAAGCTTTACAAGCTTTTTTATAACAATTTTCCCTCTTTATTTTCAAAAGAATTTTGTTATATAACCACATCAAGAATATAATAATTAACATGTATATAACATTTATATAAAATATTAATTTACTATTATATATTGTCAATATCATCCTATTAAATTATATAATATATATTAATATTTATAATTTAATAAAATTCATCACAAATATTTTGTATTGTTAATTTTTTATTTATTATTCTTAACACCATAACTCAACCACATATAAAAATTAATTCAAATAAATAAAAATGTAAAAAATATTTAAAAATAATAAAAATTAGATTAGTGAACTATAACTCAACACATTAAAAGTCTAACCCATATAAACTAGTTCATTTTAGGCTAAATTACGTTGAATGAAACTAAAGTCAACCCTAAATTTTTAATCTCATCCCATATTTCATGTTAAACTATGGCTTACCCACTAGTATTTGTGTGTGTGTGTGTGTTACTATGTTATTGATGCAAAGTGTCCACTGGCTTTATTAATAACTAGATCATCCCAACTGTTGAGGCTGACTCCCATAAGTGCCTACGCCTTCAGGCGCAGTGCTTGGGCAATTGTGGACCATCTCGGGTGAGGAGGCTGACTCCCGAACGTGGAAGTCGATTCCCTAGAAGGCCGATCTATACCACTAAGCGCGCCCTGAGGTTCGACATCTAAATAGAGCAAATGTCAATCAGACTGGTCACAAGACAATTGAGACATAAAAGATCTGCCACACCATGTATACATCCGTCAAACCTGGCCCACCAAGAAGATTCTAGAATCCTTTGAAGATTCCCTTACACTTGACAAGGGCAAACGAGAACACATACTACAGTTGCGTCAAACACCAAATCGCCCTTTGACATGTTAGTGTAAATGGCATAAAGGTGGCAGAGGGCATATTACACCCTGACATGTTAGAGGCACGTATTGGCACTGCATGTAGGGAAACGCAGGCACAATACGCGTATCGCCACTCAGCATGTGACATGTGACACCTACCCCTTAAAGACTGTTAGAGAACACCAAGTATAAATAAAGGGCAAGTCACCACCTTCACGCCAAGTTCACAACTTTATGAGGCTTGTGAGGAGGGATTCCTGAGCTTATCCTTGTCTTGAGGACTTTCTGGCAGCTCGTGTTCTCTAGCGTGAGTAATGAATAATCTCCGTCAAAAAACTTGGCTGGCTACCTTTATTAGAGTCTTCCCTCCTAACTACGTTTTTTTCATTCACAAAATTCAAACTCAAAACCTTACTTAAAAGATTTGAATTCAATTTCACTTGGACCAACTACATATTGTTTATCATTAGTCATTTTGGCATTACTATGTAAGCTACACAGAATTTAAAAAGAAAAAACTGCACTGACATCACATTCGTCGTTTAGTTTGTGGATTAGCATAGGCAATTATGATATTTATATAATTAAGAGTAAATTACATTCGCAACCCTGTATTTTTTTGGATTATGTTCGATACCCTTCCTTTTTTAGGACCTATAGAAAACCCTTTAATTGTTTGGTATCCATTACATCGTAACCCACCCCATAACACCGTCCACTTTGTTAACCCCAACAGATCATGTGCCTGGCACATGACTTTTAATGAAATTTTTTGTCCAAAATTCCTTTTTCTTCTTTGTGGGACAGCCATTAAAAGGAGAAAAGATTTCAAGCAAAAAAATGCAAATGGAAAGGGATTATGTGTGAGTCTTGCTAATTTTTGGGAACCTTCCTAACAAAAACCTCACAAATGCTTCGTCACACCAAAAAAAATGAAGCTAATTTCCCTTCTAGAATTAATGCATCTTAGGATATAATAGAACAAGAGCAACCACTTTATGCTTGACCCCTTAGAGGTCAATTCATTCTTAACGCAAACTTTAGAAATGTGTTCTACAATATACATAGCTAGTAAAATGATTATAACCAAGTGGGATCCCTATAAAATTCAAAAGAATAGGTTCTATGTACTCTATAAGAAATTGAAATTCTTTCCCAAACAAAAATATTCAACAACTAGAAATCTCACTTACCCTAGTGTTAAAGCACGAGACCACTGAAGCAAGAATCTAAGAATAGTTGATGCAAAAATCACCAAACTATTACTAAAGTTCTAATCAAAGGAGAAAACACCTGGAGGGTCTAAGTAGGGTAACATAGCAGTCAGGAAAATCAAAGTAATAAGTGTGGTTTTCCACATTAGCTTGTTGATCCATCCACAAATTAAACCAGATAGAAAGAAATTCTTTGATGCACATCAGAACCAAGGATTGAAAAGATATAATAAATTACTCACGATAAAAAAGTCCAGTTCTCTTACTGCTGCAATCTAGACCACAAAATTTTGTTTACAACACTGGGAACAATCCATGCCAATGCTACACAAGCACCAAATACATGGAATTGCAGATCATTCACGATTGCCATAGCAACACCAATAGATACCATTGTTAATGCTAATGCCTATAAAGTTTCAAATTTTTTGGAAAGCATTTAAATCTAAAATGAGAAAATCACAAAACTTTACCTCATATCCAAGTTAGGAACCTTTCAAATTTTCTGCTAACAAGGCACTGAACTAACACCCCATAAAGTTCATAAGCTCCACACTCACCAAAACATGCATCGTCAAAGCCTCACACTCATTGGAATCACAACACTAACAAAACCCTCAACCTCTAGTGAACCTTCTCGTGTCGATCAGCAATTTTGCTGACGCCAGTGGTGAGGATGAGAAAGAGGACGACAGCAACTGCACGACGATGTCATTGAGGGCGAGCCAAAGGCACGGTGAACTAGATTTGGAGGTGGTAAGGTCTTGGTTGTAACAAATGTACTTAATGGCAGAGAAGGAGAAGGAAAGACCTTGGAAAAGCTGAATGTTGCACACGACAGGAAAGGGGAGGTAGCAATGATAGAGACGGAGAAGCCTATAATGGAGATTTGGGGGATGGTGAGTTGCGGTATTTTCGTTGGGTGATTTCAGAACATGGGGGAAGGTAAGTTGGCTTCTTACAAAAAGATAGGGTATTTTCATCATACTACAAATAAATAACAATGTTACTTAACGTCATTTAAATAAGAGCCCCCAAAGTAATGTCAAAATATGGAGAGGTATCGGGCACAATTCAAAAAGAACACAGGAGGTACGAGTGTAATTTACTCTATAATTAATAATTATGTTGCTATCTTTCCCTTAGTAATTCTCGTAACATAGTGTTTGATTGGTGGGAAATGGAGGGGAAGGAAGGGATTTTTATAAACTTTAACTATTTGGTTCAATATTTAGGATGTGAATGGAGGGGAGTAAAATATCTTCTTATCCACTTTTTGCTCCCCTCCAATATTGGGAGATTGAAGGGGAGAAGATTTAAAACATTTCAAGTATAATTACTAAAATATTCCTTACTTATGTTTTGAAATTCAAAATTATAAGAATATAAAGGCAAATTAATTTTTAAAATCCCTCTTCTTCCCTTGTGAACTAAACAAGAAAAAGACTATTTTCCCTTCCCTCCATTAAAATCTCTCCCCTCCCCTCCTCTTAACCAAACATAATCATAATCCCTCCCTTTCATTAAAGTTCCTCCCTTTCCCTTTTCTACTTAGAACCAAACAGACCCTAAGAGATAGGGACTCAACTATTTCTTAAAACCACCAAAATAACAAGACCAATACCTACTCTACCTAGAGCGCGTATCAAGCGACGCCTAATATTTGTATCATTTACTTATTATTATGTTGTTATTATTTTTTAATTTCAATGACCTGTCAACAAGTGTTATGGTGATTGAGAAAAAATGGTGTAAATTAAATATACCCATAACATAAATAAACAAAAACATATTTTCTAAGTTATTATGATATATTTAAATTAATTTAATAATTACTATAACTTTTCTTGTTTATTTTAAAATTTAAAAAGTATATTAAAAAATCTTTATTCTACAATTTGCACAAAGTAGAAATGTGTATATAACTATATATGGACGTGAGTGAGCCGGTGTATGCATAAAATGTCTGTTTTTTTTAATTATTATTGTTAAAATAGCTAATAATATAATTTTTTATAATTTAATATTATTTTATATAAATTTAATTAATATTTTAGATTTATTTTTCTTATTTAAATTAGTATAAAATTCCACTAACAATAATAATAAAATATTAAAAAAATAAATATGTGTGCATCTAATATTTTATTTAAAATAATAATTTAACATATTTTTTACTTATTTTTTAACATATATTATTGAGTAAATTTCATATAAGTTTCACAAAAAATTTAAACTCATTTGTTGTAGTCAGGTTGTTACACAATCTAAACAATAGTAATAAGTGGAGGTGTTCACAGATTAGATTGAATTGGTTTAGAAGATAAAAAAATCATTCGATTCAATCATTTTAGTTTTTTTAATTTATCATCCAATCAATTTGATTTAAAATTTAGATTCAATCCAATCTGATCCTATTTAAAGTGGTTTAGATTAAATCAGTTTTTGATTTTAATCTTTTATTTTTCTTTAGAGAAAGTATTAAATAAATGGTAATATATATAATATACATAATAAAAATAATTTAAAATTTAAAATATCTCATTTATAAGTCATTAATATAACTAATAATAGTATAAATCTTCAAATATATACTGTTAAAAATAACTTTACACAACTTGATAATTATATTTATATAAATTTATTCAAATAGTTATTAAAAAGGCTTAAATATACTTTTGGTTCTTTATTTTTTTACTAAAATTTGTTTTAGTCGTTTATCTTTTAAAAGATTTGTAAACTTAGGCAAATGATCTAAACATGTTATAAATCCAAACAACACATTTTGATCAAAAAATAAGCGGAAACAAATAATTAGATTGAGGTACTTACCTCCAACCATTGCTTTAATCTTCACCTTTACTGTTTTAACTTTTCTGGACCATCACTCACTCAAACTCGATGGTGTGTTTTTCTAAAGAGAGGAGTAGGCACAGTGATCCAAAAAAAAGAGCACCTCCAATTTATAAAGCTATGTTCATCATAGAGTTCAATTGACATAATAGCGCGAATTAATGTCCCTGAACGTTTTGCTAAAATTAATGAGTCGTATCTGACTAAAAAATAGACCACATTCAGCCATTAATTTCAAATTCAAACAACAGAATCAATACCCAACTGTAACTGTAACACTCTTTTAATTTTAAATATAATTCATATTAATTTAGTTATTAAGTTTAAGTAAATAAAATGCATGCAAAATTTTTCCAGTTTTAAAAGAAATTCCAAACTTAACAGAATTTGGAAATGGTAATAACATATGAAAGATATATACATATATTTCATAAAACTATACATCATGATTTGAGTAATACATAACAGTCAGAAAACAAAAGTACATCGAAATACATATACTACCTAGCTCACTATATACATCAAAAAGATCCTATACAAAGCAGTGTTTATCTACCCTATCCCTTATACAAAAGAAAATACTATAGGTCTTCAGGTCCTCCCCCGTTGAGATGTTCTCTATCTCATACTCAGCATCACAGAGCGTAATGTCGTTTTCAATAATCACGATCAATCATACATAGAAAAAAATAATGGAGTGAGGTATTTTGTTCTAAAATTACTTTTACATGTACAGTAGGAAATCTACCATAAAACAAAGATAAAACACAACTGACAACACAAGGGATCCTAAGGTTCGTTCTAAGTTGTATCCGACTACCTTGACTAGGTATGGATCCATACTTCTCATTAGTGGGTAATAGTTCTCAACAGAATATGGGAAGTGACTAGGAGTACAAATACCTCTCTCAACACCATCACATGGTACAGTCCTCATCATTATTGAGGAACAAAATAACAATTTAGGATATCCATTTGTAGAGGTATACTCTCAAACCAATCCTGGAATGCTGAGCAGTTGTCGGGGTTATCGAGCTTGGTCAGGCAAATATCCCGGCTCAAGGGCGCTACCATGGCCATTGGGACCTTCACCACTTGATGCCTACCCCCAAGACCTCCGCAAGTGGGTCCCTGTCTTTCATTCCTCAACGTACCAAACTGTGGCTTCCCTAGCAGGGTATCATGCCACCGCATGTCACTTGCTTTACATTACTCACTAAACTATCAATTTCTAACTTCTCAAGTAGAGGTTTTCCTAGTCTCATTTAATTTGAGCACCAGTACAATCGACATTTTTGCCTTATTTTACAAAAATTGTATAATACAAAAATTTTAACAGAATAACAATTTAGTACTTATATAAAATTTTAGCAAAATAACAATATAGTAATTATAATTTAATTACTAAAATTTTGGCAAAATAATAACTAAATAAATGCATTTTGATTTTCTAAATTTGAGTAGAGTAACAACTTAGCAAATGCATTTTAATTTTCTAAAATTGAACAGAGTAACAGCTTAGCAAGTATAATTTAATAATTTAAATTTGAGTAGAGTAACAACTTAGCAAAAATTAAAGTTTAACATTAAACAATAATAACAATAATAAAACTTAAGCCTAAACAGGTTTAGGAGAAAACCCTTCCTACCAACATGCAAAGTGATAGTAATTTAGAACCAACCCCACTCCCCCCATTACCTCCAAAGCGGTTGATGAAGAGAATGGAATTATTGGCACAGAGCTTCTAGGAGGAAATTTTCTACTAGTTGAAAACTAGCAAAATTTAAACATAAAAACTAAATGAGAAAAATTTCTAGAAAGAAAAGATTTAGAGAAAGAGACTCTCTAGCTTATGGAGGAGAAGGATGGTGAAAATCTTCTCCATGGATGGTGGTATTTAAAGAGGAAGAGGGGGCTTAGGTGTCCCACCATTTTACAACATCCATTATGTCACTATTATGTCATAAATCCAATTTTTATTTATTTTTAATCCAATTTAGGGACACATGTCTCAAATAGGTGGTGAATCACCTATTTTAGGGTTGGGGACGTGCTCCACCAGCTGTCCCAAGCCTTCATGTGTCAAATTTTATCTGTAGGTGAATTAACCAGTACCGATAAAAATGCCTAAACTTGAAAAATTAGCTTTTAATATCAAAATAATGTATTTTAATGCAAAACAGGACAAATACATTAATTTTCATCAAAAATAAATTTCTAATAATAAATTTTAATTTTTATTAATTTATTTCAAATTATATGTATTTATTTTGTATTTTTAAGCCAGAAAATTCATAAAAAATCCATTTTAATTCAATAAATACCAAAAATTTTATCAAAATTCTAAAATTAAATATTTTACCCATAATTAAACTAAAATTACCATTTTCACCCTTTTTGAATGTCAAACCAGTACTGGCTGACTTATTAGACACGTAGGGGCATTTTGGTCATTTTACACAGAAATTCCAGAAAATTTCCAAAAATTAACAAAATTATATTTTAATATATATGACATAATTACAAGCTCAAATTGACATTTTAATGTCAATTGAATTTTTTCCTCATGTCAGTTCTTAATATCGAGAAATAGGGACAAATTTGTCATTTTCTAATTTCTCTGGGCTCTGGCTAGGAAAAATTATTAAAAATCATGATTAAATAGCTCTTGAAATTTTGAGCAAAATGGTGAGAGTCAAAATTTCAAAATTCCTTTCTGATTTTTCAGAATTGTATTACCAAATATTATAAAAAAACAATGGAAGAATTGAAATAGGATTATTATATTTTTCACTAATTTTCTCTCAAAATAAAGTTTTTATAATGAGAGATACTTAATATAAAATTTTCAAAATATTTTGAGGTCAAAAAGTCTTCGGTTGGTTTCCACAGTCAACTAGAGGTATTTTTGTCATTTTACAAAAATTATCTCAATAAATTCTAGAAAAATTTCTAAATTTATTATTAATTGTTCTAAATACATTGATGACTTAAAATAATTTTTAAACATATAGAATAATTTAATATATAAAAGTAGGAGTGTTATAGTAACGAAATTTCTATCATTGATTCTGAATTTGAATGACCAGTAACGGAAAATTTATTCAATGATTTGTAACGGAAAATATGTTACATTCTCCCACTTGGTCCATTTAACCCATTATTAATCATAACAAGAAACAAAATACACGAATCATGACGATAGGTCCTCTAATGATGAGTATTATCTTCCATGTATCACAATATATTAAGTTTCTTAATAGTTTCTTAATATTACCCTTTAACTTAATGAATAAACCATATGTTTATTCTAGATCTAATCTTAATGATATTTCTCAAAACAAATATGTGCACAAAACCATATGAGAAAACATCAAACTAAATAAGAGTTTCATTAATAATAATAAATGTACGTACAATGAAATCACATCACGGAACCAAGTCCCATTCGTATCACATGATCCTTAAAATTCTTTGGTGGCATGCCTTTAGTTAAAGGATCAGTAATCATCAACTCGGTACTGATGCGTTCAATGACTACTTTCTTTTCCGTAACACTTTCTCTTATGGCTAAGTATTTGATGTCGATGTGTTTACTTCGACTTCCACTTTTTTTATTCTTAGCCAAAAGCACAGTAGTAGAGTTGTCACAGAACAACTTTAATGGTCTAGAAATAGAGTCCACAACTCTAAGTCCAAATATGAAACTCTTCAACCATACACCATGCGAGGTAGCCTCAAAATAAGAGACAAACTCAGCTTCAATAGTGGAAGTAGCAGTCAAGGTCTGCTTTGCACTTCTTCAAGATACAGTCCCACCAATTAGCATGAAAATATAACCAGATGTTGATTTTCGAGAATCAATGCAACCAGCGTAGTCTGAATCGGAGTAGCCAATTACCTCCAGATCATCAGTCTGTTTGTACATGAGCATGTAGTTCTTTGTTCCTTAAAGATATCTCATGACTTTCTTTGCAGCTTTCCAGCGGTCAACACCTGGATTACTTTGATATCTTCCTAAAACTCTAACAGCATATGCAATGTCAAGTCTGGTACAATCCTGAGCATACATAAGACTTCCAATAGCTAAAGCATATGGAATATTTTTCATGTGTTCCTGCTCAAAATCATTTTTGGGGCACTGACTTAAATCAAGTATATCACCCTTCATAATGGAAGCTACACTTGGTGAACAATCTTTTATGTTAAATCTCTCCAAGACTTTATTAATATAGGTCTCTTGAGACAAACCCAAAATGCCTCGAGATCTTTCACTGTGGATCTTAATGCCAATGACATAAGATGCCTCCCCCATATCTTTTATATCAAAGTTCTTTGAGAGAAATTGTTTCACTTCATATAACAATCCCTTATCATTAGTTGCAAGTAAAATATCATCCACATATAAGACAAGAAAATAAATCTTACTCCACTAACCTTCAAGTATATACAATTATCCATGATGTTCTCTTCAAAACCAAATGAAGTGAATGACCTCATGAAATTTTAAATACCACTGGCGAGAAGCTTGTTTTAATCCATAGATGGATTTATTAAGCTTGCAGACTAAATGCTCACCATCACTAAAGGAGAATCCTTCAGGTTGTTTCATGTAAACCTCTTCCTCTAGATCACCATTGAGGAATGTTGTTTTCACATCCATTTGATGTAATTCAAAATCAAATTAAGCTACTAATGCCATAATTACTTGGAGAGAATCTTTCTTAGATACAGGAGAAAAAGTCTTTGTGTAGTCGATTCCTTCTCTTTGAGTGAATCCTTTGGCAACAAGTCTTGCTTTATGTCTCTCAATGTTGCCTTATGAGTCTTTCTTTGTTTTAAAGACCCATTTAATTTTACACCATTAGGCAACTCAACGAGATCCCAGACTCGATTAGACGCCATAGAATCAATCTCATCTTTCATGGCATTATACCATAAGTTTGATTCTTTAGAACTCATGGCCTGTGAAAACGTTTCAGGATCATTTTTGACTCTAATGTTGTAGTTTGATTCTTGTAGATACATGACATAATCACTAGGAATTGCTGACCTCTTAACTCTAGTAGATATTCTTAATGTTGCCTCATTATCTTGTTGAGGAATTTGTTGTTCAACCTGTTGTTGTTCAACATAATCTTGTTCCTCATCAACAACTTGATCTACAGGGTTGATTTCAACAACTTGTGGAACTTCAATTACTAGTTGTCTAGCACCCATTTGTACTTGAAGGGCATGAATGATAATTAATTTATCACTTGATCCAGAGGGTTGAGCTTCATAGTGATCCTTTTTAAAAATAATGTCTTGAAACTGATCACTCCTACTAATCAAGTCATTTTCAAGAAATTTTGCATTTCTTGATTCGACAGTCCTAGTGCTGTGTTTTGGACAATAGAATCTATACCCTTTGAACTTTTCAGCATATCCAATGAAATACCCACTAATAGTCCTTGGGTCTAGTTTCTTTTCTTATGGGTTATAAATTCTCACTTAGACGGGCATCCCCAAACATGTATATGTCACAAACTTGGTTTCTAACCTTTGAATAGCTCAAAAGGTGTCTTTAAGACAACCTTGGTTGTAACTTGATTTAATATATACACAGTTATCTTTAGTGCTTCAATCCACAAGAATTGAGGAAGTTTTGCGTTACTCCACATACTTCTCACCATGTCCATTAAAATTCGGTTTCTTCTTTCTACCACACCATTCTGATTTGAAGAACCAAGCATGGTGTACTGGGCAACAATCCCATGTTCTTGAAGAAACTTCGCAAATGGACCAGGTGCTTGTCTATTCTTCATGTATCTACCATAGTACTCTCCACCTTTATCAGATCTCACAATCTTAATTTGCTTTCCATATTGTTTCTCCACTTCAGCCTTAAAAACTTTAAAGGCATCCAAAGCTTCATCCTTAGAACGAAGTAAGTAGAGATACATACATCGTGAATGATCATCTATAAAGGTGATAAAGTATTTCAGACTACTTGCGTCCATGTCTGGACAACAAATATCTGTATGTATGATTTCTAATAGATTTGTGCTCCTTTTTGCATTCTTTTTAAACTTGTTAGTTTGTTTACGTTTAATACAATCTACACAAGTCTCAAAATCAATAAAATCCAAAGTACTAAGTACTCATTCATTCACTAATCGCTTAATTCTCTCAATGGAGATATGTCCCAATCTTCGATGCCATAACATAGAGGATTCTATATTCACAACACATCGTTTTAACCCAGCAGTAACATGCATAGAATTATAAGCAACATTTTGTAATTTAATTTCATAAAGACCATCAATCAATGCACCAAAACCAATAATTCCAATTGGATAAAGTAAAACCAGTGTCCGGGAAATTAAAAGAAAAACCCAAAGTTTCAAGTCTTGAAACATAAATTAAATTCATCGAAAAACTTGGAACATAAAAAGTTTTTTCCAAACATAAAATAAATCCACTGCTTAAAATTAAATTGCACGTCCTAATAGCTTCCACATGTGAACTCATTTTTCCTCCTGAATAGATGTATTGTTCACTTTCCACTAGTTTCCTTAGGTTTTCCATACCCTGCAAGGTATTAGAAACATGGATTGTAGAACCATAATCAATACACCATGTGTTATGATTAACATTAATTATATTAGATTCATAATAAACAAATACAAAAGGAATACCTTTCTTGTCGAGCCAGTTCTTAAACTTTATGCAGTCTTTCTTCATGTGTCCTTTTTTTTACAAAAGAAACACTTTGACTCTTTCTTTATGACTAGTTGAGCAGGAATCTTACCCTTATTATTGGCTTGATTCTTCTTGTTCTTTTCAGAAGTAGTCAAGTTCACCTTCTCGCCCCCTTCCATTATCAATCTTTTCTCCTCTTAAACACACATGGTCAATAATTCATTAATTGACCACTTATCTTTATATGTGTCATAAGAGATCTTGAAAGGGGCATATTGATAAGATAGGGTGCACAAAATATAGTGTACTAGGAAAGATTTTTACACGGTAACCTCTAAGGCTTTTAGTTGAGCCATTATATCCCTTATGCGCATGATGTGATCACACACATCCCTTATCCCAGTGAGCTTCATGGATGAGAATTGCATTATAAAGGTGCTGGCAAAGGGCTTGTCATATGTAGTGATTTGCTCATCAATGGCCTTTAAAAGATCTCTAACCTGATTATGCTGGTCGACAGAACCCCGACCCCGAATACCAGTAGATATTTTGGTCTTTATGAACATCACAAAGAGGCGATTAGACCTTTCTCATTTTTCATAAAGATTAACAGCATTTGGAGTGTTGATTTCAGTAATACTCGGTGGTTCATCCTTCCTAATAGCATAATCTATGTCCATCCAGCTTAAATGAGGAAGAATTCTCTCCCTCCAAACCTTATAATTATCACCCCTTAAATTGGGAATGTCACACTTAATATCAGAAATATTTGCAGATTGCATAACTGTAAAGTTTAAATATACACGCTCATTATTTATAATTTGAGACTAAATAAAATATCATGTTTACCAATGTAAATCATGTTTAAATCTATGAATCTAGGGACATAAAACTTGCCTGTGGGCTAAAGTCTTATTCAATTAGATTCATCACATAACCTTATAACAAAACTATCAAATTATGTTCATTTTCTTAATTCCTGTGGGTAGATTAAGAAATATAATTTGATATTTTATCCTAATTAATCATATAAATATAATAAAATTCCTATGGGTAGATTTTACTATATTACATATAATTAATTACAATTATTTTTTTAATGTGATTTTAAAACTTAATATATAATCCTAATAAATTAAAGATGTCGTGGATACTCTCTAATTTATTAAAAATTATATTAATCACTATAACATTAAAATATTTGCATAATATCCCTAATTACAGCAAATAAATTGAATAATATTGCATAAATATTGTTTAACCAAACTTTGCATGTATAATAATCATAAATTTATTCACACAAAATGTTAAAATAAACAAATAAATTATGCATACAATTATTCAATAAATAGAACTCTAAGTTGTCAATTTTAATGTATGAAATATTTAACTTAATATTTCATGCTTAAATAAATGCCAAATATTAAACATACAATTTAACAAATAAGTGAATAATACATTAAATATTTTATAACTGACAACTTACATTAAAACTCATAAAGAATTTTTAAGTGTAATAAAGCATGTTTAAAACGCATATAATCATTATCAATACGCATTTAAACACAAAAAAAAGGTTGGCAATGTGGTAAGCATTGGCATAGGCGCACATAGGTGCATGGGTTTGAATTCCACATTTGTGATTCCTTTTTTATTAATTTTTATTTCAAGTAAAACATCATAAAAGAAGAAAAGAAATCACAGAGGATCGAACCCGCACCCCTCAAAGTGAAACCCGGAATGCAAACCACTACACCACATCAATGTTTGTGTAATGTACGAAGCCGCATAATATATAAAACAACGCAAAAACCATGCGTTCTAGTCAACTTTAACCCCTAGTCAGGTCAGAATGGCCAAGTTGTGACCCAAATAGAAACCCAATAGTTTCCAGCTATTTCCAATACCGAAAAAACGTTTTAAACACCAAGAAATATTAGAAAACAATTTCCAGTTGATTTTCGTTTTTAATTTGGATTAAAAAACCTCTAATAACAATACCCAAATATAGAAATTTTAAAACCCAAACAAAACATATAGCAAGCAAGACAGAGGCAGAATGGCTGTGATACCAAATGTAAACTTAGGTAAATTATCTAAACATGTTATAAATCCAAACAACACATTCAGATAAAAAAATAAGCGAAAACAAATAATTAGATTGAGGTACTTACCTCCAGCCATTACTTTAATCTTCACATTTACTGTTTTGACTTTTCTGGACCTTCACTCACTCAAACTCGATGGTGTGTTTTTCTGAAAAGAAAAGTAGGCATAGTGATCCAAAACAAAAAGCACCTCCAATTTATAGAGCTCTCTATCCATCACAGAGTTCAATTGACATAATAGCGCGAATTAATGTCCCTGAACGTTTTGCTAAAATTAATGGGTCGTATCTGACTAAAAAATGGACCACATTCAGCCATTGATTTCAAATTCAAACAATAGAATCAATACCCAACTGTAATGGAATTCCTATCATTGATTTTGAATTTGAATGGCCAGTAACGGAAAATTTATTCAATGATTTGTAACGAGAAATATGTTACAAGATTCACTTTAGTTCTTTAACTCTCAAATTTGAGTAAATATTGTCTTGTCGTTAACAATAACCGTTTCGATTTTGGAACACGATTTTTGATCGGTTCAAGACCTGAAACTTGTCCTATTAGATTCACTTACATGAAAACTATAGAACCCAACTAATGTTTAAACCAAAAAGGGCCATAAACATGGTAAAAACGCATGAAAAGTGAGTGTCACGAGCAACCAAAAAACTTTCAATTACTTGTAAGACTCACTTTTCACGTATTTTTCACCATGTTTATGACCTTTTTTGGTTCGAACATTAATTAGGTTCCATAGTTTTCATGTAGATGAATCTAATGGGACAAGTTTTAGGTCTTTAATTAATCAAAAAAGAGTTCAAAATCGTGTCCAAAAATCGAAAATGATCACTATTAATGAAAGGACAACATTGACTCAAATTTGAGAATTAAATGATCAAAATGAATCTTTTAAAAGATAAAGGATCAAAATGAATTTTAGTAAAAAAATAAAGGACCAAAGGTATATTTAAGCCTATTAAAAAATTATCTTTAATCAAATATATTTTTCATAAATATGTATAAGTTTTGTAATAATTTTATAAATATATAAAAAATAAAAATATAAACATGAGTAATATAATAAATTTATAAATCCACCCTATATGTCCCTCTCTCTATATAAATGTGTAAAATTATCTACTTTGTCAGGTATTCACTCTCCCTTACATTCACTCTCATTTGAATACTCTTTTTTTATGAAGAGGTGGACTTCACTCTCTTAACATGCATTTGGTTTGAATATCAAAAACCAATTTCAAATATATATATTTTATCTTCAAATTTCAAATATGCTCCTAATATCAACCAAATGGTTTAACAATTTATAACTAAATATCAGAAATCAATTTTGAATATATATATATATATATATATGTTATCTTCAAAATTCAAATACGCTATTAACATGCATATGATATCCCTTTATATATATCAATTAGAAGAATTATCTTGAATAAAAGCATTTTTAGTTGTCATTCTTCAACGAAAGCGTTTTTTAGGAATTTTTCTTAACCTTTTATATCTTTCAATTTATTATTTTCAATATATTTAGTTTAAACTTGTATTTCAATATTTTTTTTAAAATAAATTATCAATAATTAAAAATAATATTGTATTACAATATAAAATATTTATCATAGATCTAAAATATAATTTATATGTTCTTAAATATTTATTTATTACAAATTTTAATTATATAAAATAAACATTTATTATGTATAATGCAGATGCTAAAATATTACTTAAATGAGAATAACTATTTTGAACAAGAGTGTTTTTAACTATTATTCTTCAACGAGAGTATTTTTAGTTGTCATTCTTCAATAAAAGTGTTTTTAGGAATTTTTTAACCACTTATCTATTTTAATCTATCATTTTAATATCCTTAGTTCTAAATTTTTATTTCAATATTTTTTTAAAAGAAATTTTCAATAATTAAAAATTAACATTGTATTACAATAATTGTTTATTATAAACTAGTATTTTAACTTGTGCATTGCACAGAATAAATATTTATTTTATATAACTTAAATTTATAATAAATAAATACTCTTGAATATATAAATTATATTATAATTAAAATTTGTAATAAATATTTTTTTGAACATATAAATTATATTTTAAATTTATAATAAACAATTATTGTAATATAATGTTAATTTTTAATTATTGACAATTTCTTTTAAAAAATATTGAAGTTCAATTTACAAATAAAGATATTGAAAATGATAGATTGAAAGAGATAAGACGTTAAAAAATTTCTAAAAACACTCTCATTGAAGAATGACAGCTAACAAAGCTCTCATTGAAGAATAGCAGCAAAACTCTCTTGTTCAAGATAGTTGTCCTCATTTAATATATAAGGTGAATTTAAAATATAATCTTTATGTTTAATTACAAATTTTAATTATAATATAATTTATATATTTAGAAATATTTATTTATTATAAATTTAAGTTATGTAAAATTAATATTTATTTTGTGCAAAGCACAGGTTAAAGTACTAGTAAATTATATATGTACTAATAAATATTTATTTTATATAAATTAAATTTATAATGAATAAATACTTCTAAATATATAAATTATATTATTATTAAAAGTTGTAATAAATAATTTTTTTTGAACATATAAATTATATTTTAAATTTATAACAAATAATTATTGTAATACAATGTAATTTCTTTTAAAAAAATATTAAAATTTAATTTAGAACTACAGATATTGAAAATAATAGATTGAAAGATATAAGAAGTTAAAAAATTCCTAAAAAATCTCTAATTGAAGAATGACAACTACAAACGCTCTCATTGAAGAATAGCAGCTAAAAACGCTATTGTTCAGGATAACTGTTCTCATTTAATATATAGGGTGAATGTATAAGTTCGATTTGTATTGGATTGAAATAGTTTTCAAAATAAAATTTGAATTCAATCAAATCCAATAAAATTTCTAGTTTTTTTGATTTGTTTGGTTTGTTCAATTTTTTGGATTATTTTGTTTGATTTTTATTGAATTATATCAGTTCATAAACACCTCTAGTGATAAAAGTATTAACAAAATATTTTTTATTAAAAAAATACATATAACTCATCTTAACTAACTTAATCTCATATTTTATAGATTTAAATATATTTTTTATTCCTATAATATACTGTTTTTTGGTTTTGGTCTTTGTAAAATTATTTTTTTAAATGGTCCTTGTAAAATTCTTTTCTTGATTTTGATCTATGTTATTTTGTTGTAGTCCTTATAATATATTTATTTTTTTGTTTTTGTCCTTATAATATGTAAATAATTTGCTTTTAGTCTTTATCATTTTTTTTAAAAGAGACTAATTCAAAACAAACAAAATATTATAAGAACAAAAATGAAAAAATAAGTACCAAAATAAAAAAAATTACAAGAACTATTTAAAAAATAATAATTTTACAATGACCAAAACTAAAAAAGCAATATTTTATAGGGTTCAAAAATATATGTAAACCTATTTTATATTAAAGATATATTACTAACATTTTTTATGAGGAAACAAAAATACGTGAAAAGGAATTTGTTAGAGCGTACTTTGCCGTTGGAATCTTCATTATTCTCATTCACGTTCTCACGCTCACGAGTAGCCAATCCTCCCTCCGTGTCAGCGTGTAGTGGTGGTTTCTTTTTCAACACGACTGTGTTACTTTGTGCTGTGTGGCCTTGGCCACAATAACTTTAAACTCAAAACCAAAACCTTTTGCTGATTCTTTCTCCCACACACACTCTCTCTCTCTCTCATTATCTTAATATCTAATCTACTATGTTGGATTTTGGAGAGGAGCTGACCTTAGAGAGTTTCAGGATTCCATGGCTCATATGGATTCAACTTTTCGTGTTGCTTCTTCTCCTTGTCCTTCTATATTGCTTCTCAATCGTTGCTTTAGATCCCTCCCACCACACCACCGCTCCTTCTGCCTCTACCACTGATCCTGATTTCAAAATTCAACAACTCTCCAACCACCATTCCACTGCTGTGACCAAACGTCTTCAGAGCACCCGGGTACACCCCACTTTTCTCTCTTTGCTTTTTGGTTAACCCTTTTGGATTGTTTTGCTTCCCAACATATAAAGGTGGCATCTTGCTTGCTCTAACCTCTTACTTTTTTGGGGTGTGTTATTTTGAAAGAGGATAAGGAGGAGGGATCTTTTTTGCTCAAAGAAAGAAATACGAGATTTTGGCTTTGTTTGCTTAAATTGGTTTTCCTTTCTTAGGTTGTTTGATGTCTTCTGACAATTTCTTGTCGATTTGTCAAAGTTCAAATTAAGTTTCTTTTATTGCTCTTTGCTTCTGAGAAATTTAGGTCGTAGATCTTCTGGAAGTGGTAGTGGAATTACTGTGACAATATTCTAGCTCCCATTAAGGCACTAACTGAAACGTTCAATTGGATTTTAAATGGAGGATGTTGAAGTGGTCCACTGACTTGTTTGGATATCTGATTTGAGGTTTTAAGGTTAAGAAAGTTCGAGGTTGGTATTTAATAAATGTTTCTATTTAGGAAAAGAAATTAAATTGACTAAAATCATAATTTTTTTTTGATTTACCTCTTCTCATATTTTGAATTATGATAGCCGACCCATCAATTTTTTTGTTTAGGTAGAAATTAACCCTTTAATTCAACTCCCCCGGGGGCCCCCCTCTTTTATGAATTTATTGTAGGCGGTATTTGATTGACTTTCATCTCATTTCCACCTCCAAAATTTCGTCAAATGCATTATTTAACATTTTCATGTTAGAAGGAATATGCGAAAGTGGGCTATACCATATATTCTAAAGTCTAAACCGTCAATCTCTTGGCTACCATATAAATTGTGATGGCTTGAAAGCAAGGTTCTCTTGCCATTTGCTTGAGGCCATCAACTGAAAGTATCCCTAGATCTTAATCTTTACTTCTTCTCAACAATAGGTAACAGTATATTACGCCGAACTCCAATTCAAATTTGACGTTTCTAAGTTCTATTCATTCATTTTATGCCACCGCCTACCGACAACATTTACCAGTCCTGTTAAGTTTGTCCGCACCCAGTGTGTACATTTATTTGGTAGGTGGTTGTTTTAACGTAAATCATTATACTGTTGCCTTAAAAATTGATATGAAAAGCTTTATTATTGTCTTTAATGATCTATAATGCCTTGAAAATTTATTATTGCCTTAAAAATTTGGGTCTTGCTAACCAGTACTCTTAGGACACTAGTTAAGAAATCAATAAGTAGAAAGTTTTTAAATTGGAATTGCATTGAAAATTATAGTAGAATGTATTATTACACTTTCTAATAAAAAAAATTTCACTTTTGATTCCTTAACTAGTATCCTTAGTGCACTACGAAGCATTTTCCTAAAAGTTTATATAGGGTAGGCCAAACCTGGTTTTCTGTTAAGAATATGTAGTATCTTGTCAATATTACTTCTTTCCAAATTCTATATTTGACCTTTCCAATTGATTTATTCTTAGTTAGTATATATATATAACTTTCGGTGAGTGATACTCATTTAGATATATTTATCTGTTGGTTGAGTTAGCATTTGTCATTGCTCTAGCTATCTGCTTTACCAAGGACGTGAAGGATTCAATCCTAACTTACTGAGTAATGAACATTCTTTGTTAATAGGGTTGGAAATTGAGCGCCGCTTTTAACTAGCAAATTCAAAATGACCACTAATAAATTATCCTGTATGTATTTAGGTTCTGGATAAACTTTTTCATAAATGCTTTTAGAAGAAGAAAATAAGAAGGTAAAATGTGTTAAAATTAACTTATACACTTCAATTTTTGTAGAAGTTCTCTCGTCTAACTTCTCTAAAAACTTATGTGTATAAATTGATTGTAACTTATAGGAATAAGTTAATTTATTTTACCTTCTTATTTTCTTATTTTAAAAGTATTTTTGGAAAAGTTTATTCAAGTGGGAACTCAATAAGTTGCTGCCATCCTTTTCAAGTTCTTATTTAGGGAAATGGTTTTTCCTTTTCCTTTTTGCTGAGGAGTATTTCTTACTTTTAAAAGGCTTGGGTCTCCTGATTAAAAAGCCTATTTTAAGTGATAATTTGGGTACGTAATTTAATGTTGGTTCAGTGCTAATCTGTTTTTCTACTGAAAATGGTGTTGATATGTTTTGGATGAGATTTTGGATCTAAAATTAGTAGTCATTTGCCCCGTACATATTGACTCGCAAGGATGGGGGTTTGGATTGGATTATAGAGTCGGAAAATATGAATATGAATATATTGTAATTTGTGCCATACATTGAGAGAAACATATATATTGAGAACAGTTCTCATTTAAAAATATAAAAAATATAAATCTAGATTATACAATGATATATGAACGATAAAAATTAATATTTAGTAGTTACATTATTATTTAAAAAAATTATGTGTATTTATCTATTAATCTTGACTATTTAAATAAAATTTATTATGCTTATTTTGCATAATAATTAAGATGAGAAACTATTCATATTCATTATTTTTATTTTTTATAATAATCAAGTATTTTCACCTGAGTATTTCTATATATATTGAACTTGCATTAAGTTGAATAATTTCTTTCGTGTTATCTTTGTATGTGTATATGGTCAAGAAGAGGGGTATATTGTTGAATTCCTAAATCCCACAGGACTACAAGAGCTAGAAAATTCATGACCATTTTATTATTTACTCCGTGTTGATTTTTCTTGTATAATCTAAAAAAAGTGTACTTTCTCTTCAAACAAAAAATCATATACTTATATTAATCAGTGGGAATAGATCCTCTCTCATGACAGGCCATGTTTTAATTGTGTTTATTTTTTCTCATAAATATTAAACTATGAAAGAGAGATGGGAATGAATATTTTCATATTCATGAAACCTCGTGCTTAAATCTAGTATTTATATCTCCTCATAAATAGTAGTATTAGACAAAGTCTACTTATTTAATGTTTGCTTAGAGAGAGAAACTTGACATTTAAATATAATCTAATCATGTTAAAATTTATGAGAAAATACATTACCAATTTTTAGCTATATATTTTTCCTTGTGACTAAATGTGAATTGACACTGACTAAAAATATTTTGGCAGGGGGTAGAGAACCTAAGTATTAAAGGTGAAATAGCGACCATCGGAAGCACAGGAATAGTGAGAGAAGAGATTGCAGAGGGGGAAGCTTCAACTTCATCACTGTATTTCCTCCACCCTTGCTATTATTTCAACATAGCCAGAGAAGCATTTCTCAAGTGTCTTGGCCTGGATTCTACATCTGAATCTGATGGTCCTCCAACACAAAAACATAGGAAAAGAAAAGAAAGCTGATTATGGAAATGATGCTCTCATCATTCTGATCAGTTTCCCGTTTTTTCTTTTCTCGGGCCCTACTTTCTCGATCAATTAAGAGTTACGGAAGTAAGCTTCCCTTTTTATGGGTAATGATTCTTTCATCATGAGAATTGGAAATAGAAGCAAAATTTTAAAGTGATAGTTCGTTACACAAACAATACATATAAATTTCTTACAGATCAAATTAATTCATGATATAATTTGTGAGGAGTATATTAGTATATATCGATGTATAAATAACCAGACAGGATGAGTTGGTTGGTCAAAATCAGCTAACTCATTAGGGGTCTAGTTCATTCAATAATAAAAAAGAGAGTAAAAAAAACAGAATAATCAACGAATCAATGCATATTCGTCCAAAACCGAGCAAGACCAGGACCAAAACCAACGAAGAAGCAACAATGGAAAGCTACTTTGAATTTGTTGTTTTCTTTTCTTTTTTAATTTGATTAGACATTTTTTAGCTAAATCAGAGTTTACTTATTAAATGTTAATAATTATTTTTTTATTTTACAAGACATATTATTGGAGATAAGATCAAATGATACAATGTGTCAAATTTATTAAAACGACACTTCTTTTTTTTTTTTATCAAAGGTATATTTTATTAATTCAACCATAAAACAAATAAAGTCTATAAAGTTTCATAAAATTAAAAATAATTGATACTTCATCCTTTCAATTTTTTATTTTTTTTTGTACAATGGAGGCAACAAGATTAGAACTTAAGATTTTGTATATACCATTCCAACCTCCTACCATTAGGTTGATCTACGTGGATTTTTCATCCTTTCAATTTATTTTAATGTGTGATAAAGGTTATTTAAAATATAAGTAAAAAATTACTATTTGATTATATATCTATGAGTGTGTAAATTATGTGAAATTTTATTACATGATTTGATTATATATTTGATTACATGAAAATTTACCATGTGAAATTTTATTATATATTTGATCATCACAATAATATCACATGATTCAAATATTAGATTGATAAAATTTATTTGTGGTAAATTGAAAGTGGCATTTTTCTAAGATTGATACATAGTGCCATTTTCATATTATAGTTTTAATTTAGTTTTTATTAACTTGAATTTTATATTTTTTTACTAACATATAAATAATTTTAGGGATATGTCTAGTTATTATTAATTATTAATTTCATTATGATTAAATTATAATTAAATTAATAAATTATAAATTAATATTATTAACAATTCAATAATCAATTAGATTTTTAAAATATTAATCTATGTGCAAATATTACCACTTTGCATGATATATTGGCATTCAATTTATATATGTGTATATATATATATATATATATATATATATATATATATATATGTACATATACTTATTTTTTAGTTAGAGTACGTTAACAAGTTTTAACTATAATGTATCTTAAAATACACCTACGGTATAACTTGTTAACGTACTCTAACTAAAAAATAAGTGTGTGTACATTAGCAAATCTCACATATGTGTGTGTGTGTGTGTGTGTGTGTATACATATATATATGTATACACACACACACACACACACACACACATATACACATAGGTATATATGTATATATATAGCGGGCGTATCATATGAGAATGACTTTTTTAGGTGAGAATGAGAATGACTAAAATCAACCGTTAAACTAAAATGGAAAGCCAAGATTAAAATACTTAAAATTTCAAATTTAAACCTCATGTAACCATCAAATCTCTAAAAGATTCACCAAAAAAATTAAAAAGATGGTAGCAATGGTAGTCATGACAATGATGATGTGTTAATACCACAACCATTACCACCATCGTCCGTCATAATGGTGGCGGTAGCAACGGTGATAGCGGCGATCATGCTGGTGGTGGTGACAGCTGTGGATGCAATGGCAGTCATGACAGTGGTGGTGGCAGGTGGTCATGGTGGTAATGTTGATGGGTTAATAACAATCTTAGAGAATAGTGACTTGATAATTGAGATATTTTAGAACATGATAATCAATATCTTTTAGAGATTTAATTTTTGTTTGGTGAATCTTTTAAAGATTTGATAGTTACATAAAGTTTTAATTTGAATTCTTAAGTATTTTAATATGGACCTTCTATTTTAATTTAATAGTTGAGATTAGTTATCCTTATTCTCACCTAAGAAAGTCATTCTTATATGATACGCCCCCTATATATATAAAGAGAGAGAGAGATGTAGTTTGATATAATGCCCTATGAATTTTGGTGCTAATGATTCTTTTTTCTTTTGTTATAATGATTTTTTTTTCTTTCAAGGATTTGACGTATAATATAGTGGTAATTAAGACGATCCTGTCTCACAACATAACTTGAATTTGAGTATTTTAAAATACAAATGAATTTGTTCTTTAAATAAATAAAAATGTTTTTCAATACTTTAAATCTTGACTCGACATTAGTCAAGATGAATTTTAGTCAATACTTAGATCTTCTTATTTAACTCGCACATAATACATCTTTTAATTACTATATTTTAATAGCTTAATATAGATAAATCCTACTTTATTCTCTCATCAAATAGTCAGTGTTTCTCATAAATATTCTGTCTATAATTCTTTTTTTCCCCATTCACCCTTTTCTCTCTCATTCTCCTATTTTTCAAGGGCATTATTAGACTTATGTGGTTTTTAATGACCTTTTATCCAACATTAGAGAAGACTTGCAATTTTTTTTTTTTGATAACCATGTTATAGGTATGAAGTATCCACTAGCTTTATTGATGACTAATCTCTGTCAAAAAATCTGGCTGGCCACCTTTAGTGACTCTCACCTCCTAACCACGTTTTTTTCATCCTTATTGTAGTAATTTTTTGTTTTTGACATTTTCATGTTTAAATTCAAATGAAACAACTAATAATATAATAATATCTTATTGATTGAATAACTATGAATATTGTGATTTGGACTAATTCAATCCTATCCTACTTAGACTTAATCGTATTAAATTTGTACATTATTTGAACACTCCTAATTTGATAGATCAATTTTTGAATGAGATGACAAACTAATGAGTCCTAAAATATATGAAATATGATTAATAAAAAATAATTTAAATAAATTACAACTAATATTTTTTTTCATTTGTTGAATTTTATTAATAAATATCTTAAAAAGCATTGGTTAAAAAATTATTAAACATTTTTATTTTTCATTTCTTAAGCAATGTGTTGATAAAGGCAACACTTACAACCTTTGATTTCTTTGTTCTTTGTTGATAAAGGCAATCTTGTTTGAGTGGCCATTTTATTAGAACTCCATGTATAAGTCAGATTTATGTTAGTTGTTTTCTTGAGCATGTATTCACCCCTTCATACACTTTGGTTTCAAAGGTCACTTCATCACAATTAGTGCTAGCGTGCTTATACCACTGGCATCTTCCACTAACACACATCATAGTGATCTTGGTTCTTTCATTTCTAAATTCTAATCCTTACAATTTCAAAAATCACTTAATCTTTAAGGACTTCTCTAAATGCATCAACACTAGCAAATAACATTCATTTTGTAACACTATTTTATTAGGTCTTGATTCTTGATAAAATTTACCCTTGTATGCTCTATCTACCCATATCTCCTCTTCAGCATTGTAAAATCGATAAACATCTCCAATAATGGCATTGGTGTCTATTCGAAAAATCAATCAAGATTTATGTTTTTTTCTAGTGAAATAAAATCATGTAGATCACTTTTTCCTAAAATATCATTGTCCTTCTGTAATAATTCACATGTATCATCCTTAAAATCAGTTAATCCATTTTTATAAATTGGTTCATTACCCTCCTTTACTAGCAGTGCAAGAACAAGATTAAAGGGTTCAACATATAAATGATGTCGATCAGTACCTATTTTTCTATTTGCCTTAAACAATCACGATAAGGAATAATCATCATCAAGTGTCAACCAACATGTTCTTTTCATTTAACAACACCTCTTCCATAAAGGCACGGTTAAGCGCGAGTCCTATGTATGCTTGGCTCTTAAGGTCTATGAAACAAAAATAGGCAATATCAAACTCCTCCATGGTGAAAAACATCTTTCCACCAAACTATTATAACAAACATTTATTGTCTCCTATTATTTTTAGCGAACACAATTGAATGAGCCACCATACAATAGAGTAATGAAAAAACAAAACACAATCGAAACCATACTTTGAATGAACATAAGGGATATTCACTCGAATTAAGATAAAAGTTCTCTTTTTCTTAGTTTTTCAAACTCATTATTTGCCCCTATTTTGTTGCCTATGTTGCAATGGAAGCCATGAAAAGACCATCCAACTTCCCATGTAAAATGGTCTCTTACTATTGTTAGTAAGATTTGGTCTTCATTGATTCTTGGATGTGTCTAGGGATGGAAAAAAGACCCACACTACTACAGGTTAAAAATTGATAGCGTAAAGGGTACCCACTTATTAACGAAACGGGGACGAAAGGTAAGGTACCCGTGCCTACAGAGTACCTACAATTTGAAATTACTTAAATGCCTTATTATATACAAAGTAATTTGCTCTAATTTATTTTTAGTATAAATATATATTTCAAAATTATGTTTTTTTAGTATAAATGTATGTTTTAAAATGTTTATTTTTATTTTATTTTATTTTTACTTTTTCTTTAAAATTTTATATTTTAACAAATATTCATGAATACTCGCTGATGCTTATAAAATTTGTGGATACACATTTAATGAATGCTCAAGTGGATATAAACAAACGACGAGGGTTACTACCCGTGTCCATCTTGCCCCATTGTCATCCCTAAGTGTGTCTGACCAAGACTAACCATGGTTACCTTTACACATTTTAAAACATCAAAGTGCAATTTTACAACAAGAATGGGCTGGAGTGCAATCTCAACATACCACGAGGAAGGTTACTATTATTTACTCAAAAATTAATATCAATTATTGGTTTAAAAAACTGTCATAAAGATTTCATAAATCTTTTATCCAATTTTTTTTGCAAACCTCATGCAATAGATATAGGACCAAATTTTGTAATTTGTTAAACAAAATAAATGTTGCAACTACAAGGCAAAATGTTATAGCACAAGTGAAGGAGTTGACAAATTGTAGCACCCGCAAATAGCACGAGCAATTGAGAAGGACAAATCTAGAGAAATTAATTAATTGAAACAAATAAGTAAATAAAAATTTGAACCTTTTCATCTATAAGCACAAAATAAATCAATATAAAGGTTGTAGACTAAGAAATTTATGAAGTATGATGAATGATGTGAATCACCCTAGTAGAGAATCACATTCCATTTTGCTTCTTTGATATTTACATTTTGGGTTAAACATCTTTTTAGTCTCTCTAAATATGGATATGTTTGTTTTTTGTCCTTTATTTTAAAAACATTGACTTTTGGTCCTTTATTTTTAAAAATGTGTCACAATAAACATCTGTCACTACAGTTAACAATGTCGTAATTTTGTCACAATTTCTAGCAATTTGAAAATGATTTTTAGTGATTTAAAATGCCTAAAATTTGAATTCATAATTTGATTAAAATTAACATTTATAGGCATTTTTTAACTGTCCAAAGTTTAAAAAAAAAGAAGAACTTAGGGCAAAACACGATATGAAAAAAAGGGAATATGGTTCAGTTAGGCAGGCCCTAAAGCACAACACACAGAGCAGAGCCATGACGACTTGTTGGTGACGATGAATGTGTGCAACAGTGGAGTCTCGCGGGGAATGGGCTGTTTGCAGCGAGTTGTGGCTCGGTTTGCTAGTTTCGTATCATCTTCATACTGCATGATGGGTTTGATGTGTGACGATGAACCTTGATGGCGAGAGGTGGAGCGAAAAGGAAGAAGGGGAGGGAGAAAGGGGGAATAAGGGGAAGGGGATCGCCATACACGATGGTGGTGAGTGGCGCAAACCCTCCTTCGCTGAGGATATAGTCCTGCGAAAGCTCTTCGTAATAGACTCCTACTCGTACAAGGTGAACAGGATCACGTGTGTGCAAAGCAGTGTGTTGTTGTTGCTAGTGGCGTTGCTATTGTTACCATGCAGTGTCACACTAGACTCGCTCAAATCCGAAGTGCACTTACTCAGATTGTGCCTGGGAGTGGGTTAGTGAATGAGGGAAAGAACAAAGTGTGTTTTTGAGTTAACACTATGAAATTGGGTCGAGGGGAATGGTGGTTGGTTAACGAATGAATGAATTAATTGTGAAATTGAGAGAAGGAAGAATGGTGGAGAGCTGTAGTTTAAATTTGCAACCTTGAGTGTTGGGAGGGTTTTAAATTGCTAGAAATCATGTTTTAAATCGCCACACATTGTGATACTATTGATTGTAGCCACCAGAGTTAGTGACAAAGATTTATTGTGACATATTTTTAGAAGTAGAGGATCAAGAGTTGGCATTTTTAAAATGATGGACTAAAAATAAACATATCTATATTTAGAAAGACTAAAAAGATGTTTAACCCTTACATTTTTCTTTCTTTTGATACGAAGGAAGGCTTAAAGGCCCATGAAAACAAAAATTATGTCAAAATTGAACAGGGCAAGGATAAGCCCACACAGTCATGAAGAAATTTATTGCTTAGGTAACAAATTCATTGCTATTGGTTCCACTTCAAGAAAATTCATTCCTTTGTTCTCTTGGGTAGAATACTCCTTAAAGTCCCATTTGCCATTGTCTCCTTTATACTCAGAAACAATGTCTTGCTCTTTGTTAAGAGTTGTCACTAAGATTGTCAAATTGTCAATAATGTCTTCAAGAACTAGTGGTTGTTGACAAAAAAAAGAAAAAAGAAAAAGGAAACGCATCAACATGATCTTTATTTTTTATTTTTTATTTTTAAAATTAATATAATTATTATTATATTCCCTTTAATATTGGTATTGATTCATTTTTAAGTAGCTTAAAACTTTATTGGATTTAAACTCTTATTATAATTTAATTTGTTGGACTTTGTTGTTCGATTTTTTTTTTTATTAAGGAGTAACAAAAATTAATGATTAAATTGACCAAAATTACACAAGTCAAAGACATTTAATTTTTTTATTTTAAGAATTAAATGGGTCTACTTTTATTCAAATTAAAATATAATATTCTTTTCATATTATGTAATACATAAATGAGTAAAAAAGTTGTCAATTGTCAACTATAGAAAATTTCAAATTAATAACAATGACAAGTGAAAAATAAAAATAATCTAATTGAATAAATAGGAACTATTTTATTAGAAAAAAAAATCAAACTTTATTATTATTACATTTATTTAAGTTAAACTATTAATTAGTTATTTTTAGAAAAATAATACGTTAAGCTAAAAAGATAGTTTATGTTAAAAATATGATTATTATAATAAAATATTCACGCACACACACAAACACACATAAGGAGGAATTAAATCATACTAGTGTAACTCTAAAAGAGATACATTCATCCTCACATGTTCATTCTATAATCTAAAGCTCCTAATAAAATCATCAAAGTGCCTCATGTGACCTCTATTCTTCTTCGCTCACACACACACACACACACACATTCTTACCTGTTCATTCTATAATTTAACGCTCCTAATCAATTTTGTGTTCCAACCCACCTCTTTCGTGTCGTGTTTCCTCATCCCTCATCATCTCCCCCTTCCTTCACGAGCACACTGTTCAGGGCTTCTTCACCATCAAAGTTGTTTATTAGCCATCAAAGTTGAATTAAAACGCATTTTGCCCTCATCTAAATCAAACACACATTCTACCCCTAATTCTATCTATGTATTCTACATTGCAACCCATCCTCTCCTATGAATCAAAATTTCATTACGCTCACTCTAGTGCCATTGGAACACCTTCACATATTGGGAATCATTTATGAGGATCAAGATGCTCTGCAATTGGTTAATTTTTTTCTTTCAACCATTTTAAACTACCATTCTTTTTATTTTTATTGGTATACTCAATCTTCTTAATCGTTAATCCCTTTCAATCTATCTTCTTTTATCTTTATTGCTAAATTAAATTTCAATATTTTTAAAAGAAATTGCCAATAATTAAAAACAACTTTATATTACAATTTAAACTATTCGTTGTAAATCCAAAATATAATTTATATATTCAAATATATTTTAATTATAATGAAATTTAACTGCATAAAATAAACATTTATGAGTTTAATGGTCATGCACTGTCGGTGTAAAAAATTTTACACTATCATCTAATTAGAAATTACCATTAATATGACTTTTAAAGTATTTGTTATTAAAGTCAACAAACTTACAATAAATGGTGGTTTGTGATTGGATGACAGTGTAAAATTACTTTACACTATCAGTGCATGACCATTAAACTCAACATTTATTGCCTAAAAGTAAAAAACTAAAACAACTTATGGCTTGTTTGGTAGGGTAGGAAGAAAATATGAGAGGAGAGAAAAGTTTAAAATTTGAATTGAAGGGAAAATGGAAGAAAAAAAAGTTTAAATTTTTGTCTCTAAAAATCAAATTTTCCTTCCTTTTTCCTTCCACTTTCTCTAAAACCAAACAAAAGAAAATACTTCGTTATCTGTATTTTCTTTCCTCTTTATTTTCTTTCCTTCCAACCAAACATATTATTAGAGTTATTATCATTTTTTGATTTTAAAATTTGAGAAGAAATACTTTAAAAAAAAAATTCAAAAACTACTTTTATCAAATTTTTTGAAACCAAAAAAATATTTTAAAATTAAGAAACAAACAACCCAATCTCGGTTGTTGAAAAAAGTTACATGTGTATTATTTATCCAAAACATTGCTAGTAAAGAAGAGAGAAAATAATGGCTTGTTTAGAGTTGTATCATGAGTGAATATATTGTTAACCGCTTCTCCCAAATTGTGAGTATGAATTAGTTTATTTTAAGAGAAAAAAAAATAATCTTTTTACTGGCTCGAATTTCTTACGCAAGGTCTTAGATTCAAATCTTGTGAATGAAAAAAATGTGATTGAAAGAAAAAATCCTATTAAAAGTTGTCAGACAGGTTTTTCAACAAAAATTAGTTATTGATACAGGATAAATATTTATTTTATATGACTAAAATTTATAATAAATAAATAATTTTGACTATATAAATTATATTATAATTAAATTCATAATAAATAAATATTTTTAAACATATAAATTACATTTTAAATTTATGATAAGTAATGTATATTGTGATATAAAGTTGTTTTTTAACTATTGATAATTTTTTAAAAAAATATTGAAAATCTATTTAGAAATAAAGATAAAAAAAATAGATTAAAAGAAATAAGATGTTAATTTTTTTTTCTAGAAACACTCTTATTAACAAAAATTTTAAAAATAGTTTTGTTAAAAAGTAACTCTTAAAAACACGTTTATTCAAAATAACTATTATAATTTATATATATACAAGATATAGTTGCTTACATCATTTTCATTATGATGAACGATACCCCTACAAATAAAAATTGAATCACAATAGATTAGGGTAAGCTAAAAAAATAAAATAACCATAGAACATAAAAAAAATAAAATAACCGTAACCTTCATAAAATTTGACAAGTTTTAAAACATTTTTCAAGCGTGTCCTTTATTGATTACATAAAATTAATTAATTAATACGAAATCCAATCTAATGCGATAATTAAACTCTTTCAAGATTCGACAATAGCAGCGTTGTTTTCACGCCTTACATTCCCCCTCCTTATAAATTCTTTTTTCTTTTTTTTTAAGTATATTTGCGTTTCAAAAAACGTGTCTCTCCATTTGAATCTGGATCCAGCGCCTTCTATTCACGCTCAAACCCAAACCCTATTTCTCTCTTTCTCTCTCTTATCGTTCCTTCGTTTCTCTTTCTTCCCTGTTTGGTATTGGGCGATAGATTCCGTATTGTTCGAGCGAGCACAATGAGGAAAGGAACTAAGAGGAAGACGAAGCAGGAACAGGAAGCCAAACACGACGCACCCGAAGAGAACAAGACCAAAGCACCTCCTCGAGCTAAACGAGCCAAGACCTCCAAGCCTCAATCCGAACCTGAGTACTTCGAAGATAAGCGCAACTTGGTTAGTTAAACACTTCATCACCACCGTTCAATATTTTGATTTCGATTGGAACATTTTCTTTAACTGTGCGCCGAACGAGAAACATTGGGAAGAATGGAACGGAACCGTTTTATTTATTAAGGAGAAGCGATTGACTCGTTGCTTCACGTTCCTTTTGTTTTCGTTTCTAGCTTTAGTCAGCTATACTCGGAAGTGGCTATAATAACTGCTTAGATTTTTATTTTTTTTAATAATTTTTTTGCATTGTGTTTGTTGTATTGGTTTTACTGATGGAAGATGGTGTTTGTTAATTTGGATTGTGTAGGAAGATTTGTGGAAGGAAACATTCCCCGTTGGAACCGAGGTTTGTTTAATTAATTTGTAGATTTTTCTTCATTTACGAGTGTTTGGTGCTTTTTTTTTTTGTAACTGTTTGGTGTTGTAATGGCAGTGGGACCAATTGGATTCCGTGTATCAATTCAAGTGGGATTTCTCAAATCTAGAAGTGAGTATTGGATTGGGTCTGTTGCTTAGGTTTTTGTTGGTGATCTATGCTTGGGTGAAGTTAAGTGCTTTATTTTGATTAGTTGCTGATGATGTTGTGATTTGTGGGTGTGTTTTCAGAATGCGTTTGAAGAGGGTGGCGTGTTGTATGGGAAAAAGGTTTACCTATTTGGGTGCACTGAGCGTAAGTGGCTTGCAGACTTCATTTTTTTTTTCTCGTCATTTTGAAGGCGACTGATTTGCTTGGTGGCCGTTTTCCGTTTATTGTTTGGTCATTCGTCTTATGTTGATCTTTCTGGTTGCAGCTCAACTGGTCATGTTTAAAGGAGAAAGCAAAGTTGTCTGCATACCTGTTGTAGTAGCTGTAAGTTGTCAAACTGGGCTGTCTACATGTATCGTGAACATGTGTTGACCAAATTGATTCTTGCTTTTGAGCTTTTACATGAAAAAATAAACTGTTTGATCTTGCAAGTATGTGATAATAATGTGTTTCTTCTAGCTGTGATTTGTGTGTCTCCTTCTGGGGCATGGTTCTTTGATATAGAGTATAGGCTTAGATTAGGATCCTATCCTTAATGATTTAGGTGCTCAGGTGTTATTTGGAAATGCCAGTTCATTGAATGTGTTCTGTTGCCCGTTTTACATGTTGAAGCATGAAGCATCCTTGTATCAATTTTGATGATTTGAATTTTTGTATTGTGATTTTAAGCTTGAAAATATTGCAACTTCTTCTGCAGGTTGTATCACCTTTCCCACCATCTGATAAAATTGGGATTAACTCAGTTCAGAGAGAGGCTGAAGAGATAATTCCCATGAAGCAAATGAAAATGGACTGGGTTCCATATATTCCTCTGGAGGATCGGTATTCATCCCAATTTGTTTGTTTTTGGTGGTTTCTTTAATTCTTTGGAATTTGTTTATGAATTATTGCTTCTTGGTCATCTCTAAACTTCTTCATATGATTTTATGTTTTCAACAGAGATAGCCAAGTTGATAGACTAAAATCCCAAATATTTATCTTGAGTTGCACCCAAAGAAGGTATAGCCTTTTCTTTGCTCTCCTTTGCAATTTTGTATTCTATACCTTGTTTCAGATATTCTAAATGGGTTGTTCTTGGAGGAATATATATACCTTCATGTTATAGGTTATCTAGCTTAAATAATCTTGTTATCGTGATTTTAGCTGTTCTCTGGTTATTTTTATAGTCATCATTTTTCACTTCTCAAGGTAAATTTTGTAGGTCTATCATGTTAAATTTTGTTTGGTGGTTGCATCATATTCTTCTCCTGCACGTAGCCAAAAAAAATCTGTAGTTTTTTCAAGTAGTGTGAAGAATCTTCAACTTTCTGGGTGCTTGTTTGTTTTTACCCTGTTTAAGTATTCTGTGTTATGTAAATTTTGGAAAATGTTTTCATTATCCTTGGTGTGTTCCATTTGTGATGGTTTTCAGCCCATGATGCAGAAATACACTCAACCTCTCAAAATATGTAACATTTAAATTATAGTTAGTTTTAAAATTTTTCAATACCTACACTGCTTCCTTTGCTAGGTTGTTGCTGAGTAACATCTGGAATCTTTGGGCCTTATAAAATAAATGATTTTGTGGCTCCATAAAAACTTAAAATGGATGTTTGGGAAAAAATGAGAGTATTGAGAAGTTTATTACCTATATGCAACTTGATGCATTGACCTTTTGCTGTAGTTCTTGACATTTTCATGTAAAGATTTTTACTCATGCACTCTTTTCCAGTTGACCTTGATGTACCTTATTATGAATATGACTCACCTTACCTATGTTATAATCTGCGGTACAGGTCTGCTTTAAAACACCTGAAGTTGGATAGATTAAAGAAATACGAGTACTGCTTGCCTTGTAAGTCTACTGGCTTTAGAATATTAAAATTGTTCTCATGAGTATGTATATCAGTATATGTATATCAGTATGTATATCAGTATATGTATCAGTTCTATCTAATATAGGGAAGAAGATAATAGAATTTTATTAAATAAAAAAGTGAGAATGATGGAGACTTGTGGATTCTGGACTATGCTATTTTTTTTGTTGATCAATTATTGGTGCTTCATTCTGGTTAAGGTATATTGATTCTTCATCAGTTAGTGTTAATGTTCTTAATTAAGATAGTTTTTTAATGACTGCTATTCTTTCTGCAGATTTCTATCAGCCATTTAAGGAAGATGAACTTGAACAAAGCACTGAAGTTCAAATAATATTTCCAGCTGAGCCAAAGCCGGTAATTACACTAAAGAAAAGTTTTCCCAGTGATCTGACAGTGTTTGGGATCTTTTTTTTTTGTATGATATAGTTATATAATGACCTTTCTGAATAAATTTTTCTTAACAAGATGGGCAGGTTAGTGGCCTATTTTATTTTCTAATTTGTATGTGTTTACTTATGTGTTACTTTTTGCAGGTCTTCTGTGAATTTGATTGGGAATTAGATGAACTTGAGGTAACGAATTTACTTTGTGGCGCTTGTAGTTTAGAACATGTCAGATTAAGCAAGCTAGCAGTTGCAATTTAAAAATCATAGTTATCCTTTTACAACTGTCAATCCTATAATAGCCGATTTTCATGAAGCCTGACATTATTATGCAGGAAATTTGAGGGACTATTTCGTTTGAGAAAATATTTTATTTTCATATTTTGTTTTTACTTTTAATTACAAAATTGCTACCTTGTTTTCGTTTTGCTTCCTGTTTTCAAAGATTTGTATAGGAAACAGTGAAAACAACTCATTGTTTCCTATACAAATCTTTGAAAATAAGAATTAGTCACCATTTTCTATACAAATCTTTGAAAACAGGAAATAAAGTGAAAATAAGGTGGCATTTTTTGTTATTAAATTGAAAACAAAAAATGAAAATAGAAACTCTTTTTTTTTTTTCCAAACCAAATGACTCCTAATGTTTCTTCTGCTTGTCATTTTTCACTTCCAATTGCTGACCCTAGATGTCTGCATGTTGCTATGCTATTGAGTTCTAGAAAATCTTGACTCTGGATTGTGGGATGGGGACTGAGGGAAATAAGGAGAGAAAAAGTCTTTATTTGCCATTGTTTTGTATGTGTTTCAGTGTTTCACTGTTTCTGGACCTGGGTTCCCTCCTAATAGAGAGAGGGTAAAGGGCAATTGGAAAATCAAATAACAATGGACAAAGGCCTCTTACACTCATGTGTTCTATATTTTGCAGGAGTTTACTGATAATCTCATACAAGAGGAGGAGTTATCAGAAGATCAAAAGGATGCCTTCGAGGTACCAAATAATAGAAGATATCTAGTTGATCCATAATTTCTGTATTAAGTAATAAGTTAGGCTGATACTTTTACCTTTTTTAGGAATTTGTCAAGGAAAAGGTTCGTGAAGCAAAGAAAGCTAATAGAGAGGTACTTTTGGTGCTGTTGGTTCTGCACATAATGTTTTGCTTTCTGCTGTTTTACCTATTTTACCTCTTGTAGGCAAGGGAAGCTCGGAAAAAAGCCATTGAAGAAATGAGTGAGGAAACTAAAGCTGCGTTTGAGAGTATGAGATTTTACAAGTTCTACCCTGTTCAATCTCCAGATGCTCCTGATGTATCAAATGTTAAGGTAGGTGTTTGGGCATTCTAAAGAGTAAAGACCACTTTTCTTCTTTTTGATAAAAGCAGAAATTCATCAGGACTTAGATGATTTCATTTGTTAGGAGCATAAAAAGGATGTACAAACAATAGAGAACATAAGAATAAGCATTGATGAATTAAGGGTTACCCAATCCCTCAATTTATATCAGTAAGGGAAACCCCTTTTAAAAGACCATGTGCTTTACACCAAAGTAGAAGCCAATTGGCCAATCTTATTTCAAAGTAGCTGCTCTACTAATACATTCTTTTTTATTTATGCTGCAAATGCCTTATTTGATCTCATGGCATTAGCTTATTCTCTGAAAATTGGTAATTCCTTTAATGGAACATTTAAGACTTCTAATACATTGAGGGAGAACAGCGGGCATTTTAAGGGTGCCTGTATACATATACGTATGTGTCTACCGAAAAGTACTGATGGAAATAGATATTCAATTTCTCCTTTTCATCTTTGGATTGTGGAAGTAAAGTAAGGAGTTGATGAGAAAACAGGCTATGCTTTGTTTAAAAAAATAACTAGCTATTCCAAAATTAGATGTATGAAATCATTGAACTAATAGCTGCTACGCTTCTGTGGAATCATTAGTTCCTCTTGCATTTTTTTTTCCTATTCTCATCAACCTGTGTAACATTGAACTTGGTACTGCTTACAATGGTAAGGAAAGTGGAAATGGCAACATCTTTATGATTGTAACCATTTTCTTCCCTGAATAAATATCCCTATTAATCTGGTTCACTACAAAACCCATCTATTTCTTGGCATGTTGTGTAAAGAACATACCTTTGCATATATATATATTCATTATGAGTTAATAAAGACAATTCAGGGCAGGATGGTTGCCGATACTGAATATGTTACACTTTGTTGAATTTCTGGTTGATTAAATGCATTTTAATTGTACCTATAATTTAAAGAGTATCATTGTCTGTGTTTGCAGTCTCCATTCATAAACAGGTATTACGGAAAGGCTCACGAGGTTCTGTGATTGGCTCCAAGACAATGGCAATTTTCCTGGCTTGTTCTGCCTAACACAACAGATGTTCTGTTTATTATGAAGTTCAGGAGGCAACCCCCTGGTGCCCATCGAATTTTCTTTGCCAGTATAGTTGTCTAAAGCGACATACAATGTAAAACTGTAGGTCAGAAATCCCAGAGAAGTGAACTAGGTGCTGGGAGGAATAGAGACATGTTTCTGGCTTCCATTTCGAAGAGAATTTCTGAACTTCTGGAGCTGCATTTTGCGTGTCGTGGATTATTCTTTTTTTCCCTTCAAAATTAGATGTAAGACAGTTTTGATTATGAGCTAAAATGAAGAAAGTAATTCATTATTGTTTCGTTTAATGTAGCTCAGCTGTGAGTACGCTGTTTGTCATTATAATAATGTAGCCATTATGATGTATCATTTTAGAGGAAAGGACAATTTGACTTGAATTAGGTAAGTTAATAATTCCAAGATGCTAATGAAGTTGGTTTCATTTTAAGGGTTGAATATCATTACAATCCCACCTTTGATCTTTGGGGCTTTTAGATCAAATTGTTTAAGTGTTCATTTATACACGAGCATGTTCTCCCGAAATTTATTATTTCAATTTGAAGAGCAAGTCTTGGAGAATTTCTGTTGTGATTGTTATATCATTTTGGGGTTACAACTTCCGTTTCAAAATAGAGTGCATAATAAAGCTATGCATTTTGAATTACAGTCCCGGCTTCGGGATGCCTCATCCTCTCGTTTGGAGGAAGATGTCTCCAAATGTGGGACTACGTTATGTTTCTTTCTACGGTCACCATGTTAGGTTGCTATTTAGAACGTTCGAATGTTTTTTCGCAAGCATTACCAATAGGAGCTTAATACTAAAACGGTGGTAGACCTTTGAGTAAGAGTTGTCCAACCAATTTCTGCTGGCATCTCCTATGATACTATTTATACTTGAAGTGATTTTATAACCAACTTCAATTTATTTTGGCTGCACTAAGTTAACAATTGATCATTTAAGTTAGTAATTAAGAATTTCAGTTAATTACTTGTTGATATAGTTAATCCATCCTTATAAAATTGAGTATTCATTATTGAATAATAGCAGTTTTATGATCTTTTTTTTTTTTTTTCCATTAAGTCATGTGACTTTTTATATTTCAAGTATTCATATTTTATTTCTTTTTTATTATTTTTATTCTTCTTGTACTATTACTTAAATTTAATCATCATAATATATTCTAAATTTTAAAATTTTGACACTATATTAAATCAAGAAATATATAGATAAATATCTTTGTTTAAATAATTTAGGCTTAAATATGTTTTTAGTTCTTATAAAATAGGTGAGTTTTGATTTTAGTCTTTGCAATTTTTTTTGAATAAATTACACTAGTATCTCCTGAAGTTTTTTGAAATTACATAAAACCTTATATTTTTTTTAACATTTACAATAACCTTCCTTATAGGGGTATACAGTGTAATGTTTTTCAAACAATTGAGGGGTGTTAGTGCAATATATAAGGGGTATCAATGTAATGTTTTTCAAACAATTAAAGGAGTTAGTGTAGTGGTAAAAAAATGAGGGGTATCGGGTGAAATTTGACGAAACTTCAAGAGGTGTCAATGCAATTTACTTTTTTTTTTGTTTTCATTTCTCAAAATATAAAATTATTATTTTTGATCCCTATATTCATATGAGACTAATTAACTGCTTAAAAGTTAATGAAAGATCAAGTAATCATTCTAAGTGACACCTATTAGTGTCTATGATACTATGTTAACATGTGACACCTTCAAAATGTTTTGTAGATTTTTAAAATGAATGTTATTTATCTATCTTAAAATGAATGTTAGGGAGCAAAAATTGTGATTTTAGATTTTTGAGATGAAAATCAAAGAAAAATATTTTATAGGGACTAAAATCAAAATCCACTCATTTTATAAGGACAAAAAACAATGATTTAAAATTTGAGAGGGATGAAAAACCAATTTTTTTTTTACGGGTACCAAAATCAAAACTCACTTATTTTATAGAGACTAAAAACATATTTAAACCAATAATTTATTTCTATTCAATAAAATATATTTTAATGGGGACATCTTTATTATATTTTATTATATTATTTTCTTAATATACACTATTTAACTATTTTTAATAATATAAATATTTGTATCATATATTTTTATATTTTACTCCTAAATTTTACTTAAATTCAAAAATACTTTTACAATATACGAACAACTTATTTATTACTTATGTTGAGTGTGGGATCCATATAACATTTAAATTATACGTTAGAGTTGATCAATGTTATAAAATTACAAATATAATTTGCATAACGCAATGCTACAACACTGTTTAAACAAAGCAGTATGCATAAGCAAATTCAAATATCACCTAATTTCTAATGAAGTTTTGAGAAACTAACAGTAAGATCTATAACCGTTATAACAGAAAGACAATACGATATGAAAATATAAGTTAAAAGACTAAATTGAATTAAAAAATGTTAAACCTAAACTAAAGTCGGAGACTAAAACATTAATTTTCCAAAATGCAACTATTTACAAGTTTTACATTTAAGACAGTTTACTTCAATTAAATGTTTGGTTAGCATTTTTTCTATAAATCCCAAGAGTGTTTGATGTAATGGGATTTTTTTTTCTCTTTCTATTAATTCCATAGGTAAGGAGTATTTAAAAATTAAAACAAATAATTAATTAAGAAAAATACTATTAAATACTCTTAGGACATTAGTCAAGAAATCAAAAATAAAAAGTTTTTATGAAAAATGTTACTACTACACCTCTATTATGATTTTTAATAACATCTTTATATGTTTTGATTTCTTAATTAATGCTCTTACTACGCATTATTTGATTGTGTTAACTTATTGAGATTTTACTATCTTTAATAGCATACACATAGATAATTTCAATTATCTACACCAACACTATCATAAGATAGTAATGTCTTTTATAATCATGACAATTTAATGACTATTGAACAATTTGTGGAGAACACATATGTAAGAAAATGAAATCACGTTAGCGAAATTATCATTGAATTTACTCTAAATAAGAATGACAATTGAGAAGTCTATATTGTTAAAACTTTTCTAGTACAAGTTGTCCTATTGTCTTTTGTGCAAAACGTAAAATGATTAGTTTTGATAGAAGTGTCTGAAAGTTTGACTTTGGAAAAGCTTTCTGGGATAATATTTTAAATAAGTTTATCATTAAACAAATATCTTTTTTTTTTGTCTAAAATATTTTTTATACAAATTTATTCTTTGCCAAATAATATTTTGAAGAAGCACATTATTATTAAATTATTATGATATTAATAAGTTTATTAATTTTAAAATTTACAACTAAAACTACACTGATTAATTGTAAGATAAGTAAACTGTGATTCTATGCATTGAAAAGGACAAAATAGTTTAAATCTCAACCAACTAAACTAAAGTATATTATTTGAGCTGATTTTGTATAACCTACGAGTTATGTTAAAGCTCAAGTTGGTTAACTTGTTAAGTCACTTTTTCTTTAATTAAATTTAACCTACCATTTTTAGTCTTTTTAAGGTTGAGTTAGTTATATGATCAACGTGTAAGTTAATCTACATAACCTGTCATTTTTTGTTAAATTTGGACAAATAAACCTTTTAATTCATCTTTTAAAACAATTATCAAGTGGGTTAAGTGGCCAACCTATTATTGATTTTTTAAAATAATAATAGTTAACTACTGAGCGCGTGAATTACTTGACATGAAATTGTTTCAGTTTAATAAGTGTTATCGATTTTGAATTTTGAGTATGCAGCTGCATTAAATATTCAAAGGAAAGTTTTGTTATCTATAATGATTCTACTTGACTCGAATAGAATTACTTCCCATAGAGAATACGTGTAATCTCTTAAAAAAAATCCTTTTAAAATAATTATTAAGTGAGTTGTCCTACTAATTTGCTATAAATGAGTTAGACTAAACATTTAACCTATTTTAAAAAAAATAGGTTAGCTTGCTTTGTCTTGTTGTTGGGCTGACTTGTGACCAGTTGTAACTAATTGAACCTACATAATTATATTTATCAAATGTATTTTATCTACAAGTGATGTTTGGTACAATAGATATTTTAATATTCCTGAAAAGGTGACATGAGAATTAAAGTTTCTCATATTTAATAGAAGAAAATATAAATATTTCTTAAAAAAAGATTTCTAAAAATGTAATTAATAAGTAAAAATAAAACTTTGTCACTTTCATAAGTAAAGTTACTACGTTTTTCTACAATAATTGACAAAAAATATATTATTTCTAAAAAAGGTTAAATAATAACTTAAGACATTTTATAAATTTTCTTAGAAATCCTATTTCTGAAATCTTATTCATAGGAAAGTAATTTAGTTGAGGATGAAAAATGTCATAAAGTGAGGAATATTTAAATGTTGAAATTCGAACTTGAGAAATACAGTTCAAGTTTGTCATCCCTTCTTGGCTCATTACATGTGCAATTGATGAGAACAGAACAAAATTTATAACTATAGTATTTCTTATTACATATGTTTTGGTAAATTAAAATTTTATAACTGTATATAATTTTTAAACTTTTACATTGTACACTTAAATAATAAAATAGCAATGAAGTTAGCATTACAATTTCATGTCTAGTTTCTCTATATAACCCAATTAAAATAAAATTTAGGATTTTAAGCCAATTTCATTTCCTGAAGTAATTAAAATTTCAATTCCCATTAAAACTTGTATTTCAATTCAAATTTCTACGTCCGAACGAAAATTTTATACCTGAAGGAAATTTTGCTGTGATATATATCATTTTTTAAGTTACGTATCACATTTTTTAACAAATTTTCTACACTCGTTTGACCTATTAAAGAGTAATTGTTCTTTAACAACTCATAATACAGTTCATACAAAACATTTCGTGATAAACAATACTACCTTTGGTCCTTCATATAAGCAACAAATAACTAATTCATCAAAACTAATAAAAATAGTTAAATTAGTTAATTTTAATTAATAATATTATAAATTTAAATTTTATTCCAGAAATACCCATAAAATTAAATAATTTGGGTGGTGGTTATATTTAATGATACTACTCATAATTCAAGAAATAATTTTCTCCACCAATAAGTGTAATTTATATTGTTAATATGTCAATGAATACATCTACTTGCATTGGGAATGAATGAATATTTTATTAATAGATTCTACAATAAATTAAGGGTATAAAAGGAAGATAACAATTAATACATCCTATGTTGTTTATAATTAGGACAAAAAAAATACTTCTATTTATTGCTTATATAAAGAACCAGAAGTAATACTTCTCTATAGAAAGACTTGATCCACTGATAATATACCATTTTCTACTAACTGCTGCTAGGTGTAGTTGATCAGAAAGGATCACCCGGGAGAATGAAAACATTTCTATTAATTCGTTCCTTTCAACTAGAGAGCCAATCTTTGAAACTGTATTATCCATATAGAGGATTGATGCTTGAACAATGGACACTAATCAACAAGCCTTATTTTGATTGTAATTCTTCGTTTTCCTAAATTGCCTGTTAAAATTTTCCCTTAATTTGTTCTCTCATATCTTAAATTGTATGTAATGGCCATGTTCACGTGAGTAAATAGGATGATATAGTGGTGAAGCACTTGAATTAATTTGAGATTCATTGATGCAAATGTGACTGATCTTGTTCATTGGTAACTTATGAAGCTGCATTATTACTTTTGAATTGATGGAACTAAGTAAAAGAGTAAATCCCAGATAAGAGCTGAATGGAGACAACTTTTCAGTTTTCAACTCTTCAACAAGAATTGGTAGCCCAAAAACATGACGAAGATGAACTCGATTATCTTTTAGCTTCATAATCGTCTACCGTACGATCTTAGATATTCTCGTGAACATTTTGACTCGAACGCTATGGAAGACTCATGTCGCAAGATAAACACTAAACAACTCAAACTCCAATAAACTCTGTTACTTTCACTAACTAAGTAATAATTTAATATATCCTCTCCAAGTGTGTGAAATGTACCATTAGATATCAAGTAATTAAACTGATTGGTTCCCTGGTCTAGCCAATCAGCAACGAAGTTTACCATAATAAAAATATTATTTATATTATATATAATATAATATATAATGGGGAAGGGACACGAACTTGTTGGTATGCATGTCACATCTACCATTCAACCCTATAACGTAGATTAGGTGGCATCATTCTGTTACCACTTGCTTCCGGGTCACCATTGACCGCACTTTGAACAATGGTCCTGTTCATGGAACTCTCTCTATAACCATTGATCCCTCCAATCTCTGTGAAGCTCTTTGGAGCAGTTAGTTGAGGCCCCACAGAATAGAAGCCACCACTGAAAGTGTTGAAGTCAGCTTTGGTAGTCACAGAATGAGGCAACTTGTTGATTTCAGCCACCCCATCATTGGGTTGATGTTGATCAGTTGGGGAGTGCTCTTCTTGTTTGGCCATAGAACTCTTTTCTCCCTCAGTTTCCCTGTAGTTGTTGAGGTAGAGCTTCAAGGGTCCAACATAGTTCTCAAAGCCAAGTGTGGTCATGGCCCAAAGAAGATCATCACCATTGATTGTCTTCCTCTTTTCTCTCTGGCACTTGTCTGAGGCTTCACCAGTGATGAAACTTATGAACTCAGACACACACTCTTGAACTGTTTCCTTGGCTTCCTTTGAGATTTTGGCATTGGCTGGGAGTGCCCTTTTCATGATGCGGCTCACGTTGGCTATCGGGAGGAACCTGTCTTGTTCTTTTGAGTAGCTGTCTGAGATGTTACCAGATGTTGGACTTCCCCCAGGACTGGTTTGGTTCTTCTTCCCTGTCATGTTCAAGAGAGAATGGAATAGAGTCACTTAATAAGCTAAACAAAAGATTCTCACACCTTCACCCTCTTTTACTTTTCCCCCTCTCTTCCTATGTGTGCAAGTGTATGTAAGTGTACAAGTTATGCTTAGCTTAGGTGCTGCATGCGGCCTTTAATAAGTGAACAAAAGTTGGGGGGATATAAAATGGAAAAGTGGAAAGGTGCTTTGATGTGGAATATTGGAAGAAAGCAAAGGGTGATTGATGAAGAAGATCACAAAGGGTGGTCTTTATAATCGAGTAAGAGGACCCGGCCCACCTTTGTCATATAAAATGTATAAATGAAAACAAGAAAGAAAACAAGTAGTACTTTTATTCAATGACCATGTACAACTTTAATATTTAATCAAATAAAACCTTGCCAGAAGGGTGTTTAACTAGACCACATCCAGTCACCTATTGAAAAAATTGAACAAGTAGATAGGGTCGGCAATGTCGTTTAAATAAATATCATTCTGGAATCTTGTGTCTAATTGGTCATGTGAGAGATTATTATATAAGATTAAATAAAATTTTGACGGCCAGAAGGGAAGAGACAGGAAGGTTCAAAGTTTTAGTTGGAACTTATTCATGAGTATAGTGCAGTGAATTAAGTTCAAAGTTGTGTTGTGTCTTTGGGGTTTAACAAAATATTTCGTATATATCCCATCTTTTTTGAGGTACTTGGGAAAAAGAGAAAATGCTTTTCCAGGTGGACCGAGAACTATATAACTAAATATCAAAGCCTGTCACTGTTTGAAATTGCAAGGTAAACGATGAGAGAATGATTATGGAAAAATTGTTTGCTAGAAGACACCGCACTTCGCTAATTGATGTTGGCTTTTAATTAGTTTGGAATTCTTAATCAGACCCCATAACGTGAATTATTCGTACTAGTGCATATGTTATTTTTGTACGGCTTTTAAAAAAGGGGCTAAAAAAGATGAAGCACTGGGATATATGCTCTCACTTTGCCATGCTTTTGTGTTGCTTTGTCTCACTGAGATTCTTCCATCACATACATATCGCAGGACAGTATCATCTCAAGGCATCTCAGCCCTCAGTCCCCAATTTTCTTCTTTTCCACCTGACTATTTCTTGAAACAATGCAATTAATGTGGAAATAAAAGAAAAAAAAAATGCGTAGACAAAAAGAGACCCCTTTAGCTTTTCTATTTCCCCTTAACGAATATGTCTTAAAATGGCTTGGTTCTTTGATCAGTTCCAACCTGCCAAGTCTCACCTGCATGATTCTGAGGAAAAATATGAGAACCTCACAGATTAAAGCTATCCAACAGGCTTCTGACACATGGAAGCTACATCCACCAAGCATGTACTAAAATTATATATATTGGACCGGCTCTTGCGTATTGCTTAGATATTTGTTGTTAAGAACTAGCTGCAAGCTACACATACAAAATTCAATTATTGGATCGATGGGACATGAAAAATGATTATGTGCATTACACCATCACAATAATGTCTATTTTAGTTTGACAAAGTTGGAAATTTCTTAAGTCAAACGAAGAATTATATTAACAACGTACCATGATACGTGATCAAACGCATAAAAGATGATACATACATAAAAAGAGCAAATTTGTCAAGATCTGAATTATTAAACTCTCCCATTTGCAACTACAACTTAAAAATGATATCAAATTAACAATGACGATCTCTAATGAACCCATGTTAAATTTGGTCTTTGTCCGATTGAAGTAAATTAACAATAACGTTTCATGCACCCCTCTTGTTCCTGTTTGGTTACAATTGTATGCTAATGTTTTCCAGAGGCAATTTTCAACAATAGCTCATTTTTAGATTCTATTCTAGCTGTCACCAATCACCAATTTCGGGTTTCTTATTCTTTGGCTTCAAATCTCTGCTTTTCGTTTCTTTTGGTAAACTTGTATGCTAGCTGTACTTCTGTTTCGATCCTTTTCTTCCACTAAGAACAAGTAAAGTTGTCTATATAGTGCTCTGCATCATCCAGCCAATAGGCACTTATTTAATTGGAATACTCTTGCATGTAGGTAAGTTAAAATGATAATTCCAAAATCTTTGCATATTTTTAGATACAAAATTGAGTTGTTTGTATGACATTCTTGTTGAGAAACTATTACTACTTGTGGCGAGTTTGGTCAATTGTGTACATTATAAGCATAAATTTTATTCTGTTCTGTAAAGTTTGAAAATATTTGTTTGCATTTGTTGATAGGTACATATATGAAGTGAGATTACATCATGATTGATTAAATATTCATATAATACATGTGGATAGTCTTCGCTTGTGCATATGCTGGTAGCTCGAGGATTATTGACAACTGAATAAAACAATTTGAAGATGTTACCCCAATGGGGTATATTTTAGTTATAATATATACCATTTGCAAATCTGCTTGTCAACTTGCCGGCTTTCAGAGACTGCTAGAAAGTCAGATAACATCACAATGAGAACATAGAAATATGAAGGGGGAAGGAGAAGAAGATTGTAAACATAATGTTTATGAGAGCTCACAACTGCAGCAGGCCATATATAATAGTGATAAGATTCTTTTCGTTTATGCACACACACACACACTATGTTGCAATAATTTCTTAAAAAATAAAGATTCGTGTACAGTAACATATATTAAGTAAAATATAATTATTTTTATAAATTGCTTACATTTATTAATTTATTTTTGTTTTTTTTTTTTTAATATAGCTGATATATATTTATATTGGTTTACCATCATCGTGGTATTATTATTGGTCTTTAACTTCTTGATAAATTTCTTAATTAAAAACTATAATCATAATCAAATTAAAATAACAACACTTTTATTATGATACAAATACGTTATACACAAACCTCAAAAAAAAAAAAGTTATACACACATATATAAGATCAAATTATATTGTTATAAATTATATAAACCATTATATATATATATAGGGATTTGTTAACGTACACATACTTATTTTTTAGTTGAAGTACATTAGCAAGTTACATCATATGTGTATTTTAAGATATATTATAGTTATAGCTTGCTAACGTACTCTAATTAAAAAACAAGTACGTTAGCAAGCTACACCATATGTGTATTTTAAGATATATTATAGTTATAACTTGCTAACGTACTCTAATTAAAAAACAAGTATGTGTACGTTAGCAAATCCTACAAGTATTTGTTAACATACACACACTTATTTTTTAGTTAGAGTGTGTTAGCAAGCTATACCGTTGGTGTATTTTAAGATACATTGTAATTATAACTCACTAATGTACTTCAACTAAAAAACAAGTGTATGTACATTAGCAAACACTAAGGTGTCAAAGTTTCAAATCCTACCTATCTATTTTTATTTAATCTAAAGGTCAATATCAATCTCAACTCTTTATTTAATTTATCATCATTGCCACCACTACTGTAGTTGTCGCCACACCACCCTCATTGCCACCACTACTGTAGTTGTCGCCACACCACCCTCATTGCCACCCCCACCACTGCTACTGATGGTGGTAACGATGGCGATGGTAGTGGTGGCAACGACGGTGTGGATTAAATAAATGGTTGAGATTGATATTAACTTTTAGATTAAATAAAAATAGATGAATAAGATTTGGTGTGAAAGTTTAATTTGATACCTTGGTATCATTTGATCCTATCACACATGTTGGGGAAACAATACCCCTTCACACACAAAACCATAAATATAAATAGTGGACGGACACAATTTATTTAAATGGTTTAACACTTCTTGCTTACGTCTACAATAATATTCATTCTTTTAAATGATTATATTCCAATACAAGTTTTCTAACTTATGAAACCCTCTATAACCCCCTTTCTAGGCCAGGGTGACCTGACCTCTTCTACAAGCCAGGTGGTTTTTCTCATTTCAAGAATCCCTTATTTATACAACTTGCATCCCAATATTAAAAAAGAAAACAAATCCCTAAAATAACAATAATATGTCTAAATCTAAATTATATCGTAAAGATTTGAAAATGAAAAATTGAATTATTTTCCAATAATTCCTCCTTTAATTAAAATTTTCAAACTTTCTCTTCAACTCTTATTGTCTTGGATGCTTGTCGCAATCTTCTCCAATCATGATTCTACTCTGCGAACTTTAGTATGTTCCCACCTCTGCTCTGCCAGTATTGGATGGTGACACTTCTTATACTTGTACCGTCGTTAGCTATTAGGACGTGCCACTTGACTTCCCCATTGTCAAGAAGACTTTCAACACAAAATTTTCATCGTCGTTAGCTACCAAGATCAGTCACTTAACTTATTGCCAAGAAGACTTATGACACAATGATCCTACACAAATCCACCATTAGCTTCATCAAGTTTTAATACTCCTCCTTTGATAGGTCATCAGGCTACACAACCATTAGCTCTGATACCACTGTTGGGGGTAAACACACCCCGTACAAACAACAATGAAGGGACACACAAATGACACCAAATAGAAAATAAGTGGAAGACACAATTTATTTAACGTGATTCAGCACCTCTTGTTTACGTCAACAAAAATATCTTAATAATACATTCTCTTAAATGATTACACCTCAATACAAATTTTTTGAACAAACTTGTGAAACCCTTCATAACCCCCTCTCTAGGACTAGGGATGACCTGGTTCTTCTCATTTCAAGAACCTCTTATTTTTATAACTTGTAACCCAATATTAAAAGAGGAAACAAATCTTTAAAACAAAAGTAATATCTCTAAATTTAAATCATGTCTTAAAGATTTGAAAATAAAAATTTGAATTGCCTCCCAACATCATATATACATAATAGACTAACCATTTTGTTCTTCTTTCTTAGTGTTGCAAGTGACGAGACTACCTCTCTCTTTAACTTAGCTGACCAACAGATTTACTATCTATCTTAGGATTTAATTATCGGAACCACTAAGCTTAGAAGTTGACCAACGTCTTAACAACTTTCATTGCTCTAGTTAACACTAAGATATAAAATGAGCTAATTTATTTTGAACTCTAAGATCCAGACACAACCTAAACCATTCATGCGACTTAGGCTTTGATACCAAAGCAGAAGGATTGAATAATTTGAGAGAAAGGAGTAGCGTGAGTCCAAATCTTCATGATGATGGATTTCTATTGAATCTATTTATGCTAAAATAAACTCATAAAATTCTCTCTTTTTGCAAGGTTTGTGTGGAATGTAATGGAATTGAGGTTGAATTGTTTTTTGAACTATTTCTCTTGGAGGAAGTTTTGCCCAATCTTTTTCAATTATCAATATTAGGATGGACTTAGGTTTTTCTTAGTATGTTTGATCAAAATATGATAAAGAGGGGTTCTAATAAAATTGGAGGGTTTTAATATATATATATGGGATAAAATTCGTTGACACCAGGAATAAGTCAAAAAGACTTTCACCAAATTCAAACTGTTAATATAAATTAAGCTTAGAGTTTGTAATATCTTAATATATATCATAACTATAACATATGTTGTGGACAATCAATTAGTTAATTTTAATCAATCAATTAAATTATTTGATTCATTATGATTGATTGATTAACTTTTTTGTATTAATTATTTATGAAAATTACTAGCATATTATATTTTTTTACAATTTTTTCCATATTAAATAGAAAAATATTTATAATATTAATTTTAACATGTTTTATTGTAATTAATTAACTTTTTACATAAATTATTTTGACATTTTTAACTTAAATTAATTAATTAAATCATTTGAATTAATTGTTTGTTCAATTGATTGATTTTCCTGCAAAATTATTTACATAAATTATTAAAAGATTAAATTGTTTCCTACAAATATTTTTTACTTCTGTTTTTTTTTCAACAACAATAATTGTCTTTTGTCTGTTTTTTTTTCCATAACATTTCTTTTCTTCTCTTTATCAAAAAAATATTTACTTATTAAAATACACTGTCACAGCCATGCAAATTCCTTTTAAAATCAATCATCAGACGCAACAAAGATTTTTTTCATTTATAAGAGAAAATGAGATGCAAGGGAGAATTCTTCTGATTTTTTTAGGAAGTCTTTTCAGTGATAAATAATATATATGTAATTAAGCTAATTTTAACATATTTTATATTAATCAATCAATCAATCAATTTTTAATTTTTTATATAAGTAGTAAATAATTATTACAAATTAATCTTTTAATAATTTATGTAAATAATTGTTGTAAAAAATTAATCAAACAAACAAACAATTAACTCGAACGATTTAATTAATTAATTTATGTTAAAAAATAATTAATTGCAATGAAACATGTGAAAATTAATATAATTATATATATTTCTAATTATTATGGAAAAAATTGTAAAAAAATTAATTTGTAAATGATTTTTATAAATAATTAAAATAAAAAGTTAAATCAATCAAAGAATCAATTAAATCAAATCAATTGATTTAATTGATCGATTAAATTTAACTAATTGATTGTTAAAAAATGTGTTAAAGTTACTATATTTATTAAGATATTATGAACTGTAGAATTAATTTATGTTAACGGTTTAGATTTAGTGTAAGTCTAAAGACTTATACTTGATATCAACGAATCTTATTTATATATATATATATATATATATATATATATATATATATATATATATATATATATACATATACATACATAAGAACCTTTTGATTACATGTTTATATTTGTTCAATTTTGATAAAATTTGACACAAAATAATATACAGATATAATTTAATGATAGATTTTGAGATAATAAAAATTATTGAATAATATAATATAATATTTAGTATAACTTGTAGCAGTGCTAATTTGATATATTTCTCTCTCTCTCTCGATAAATACTAAGGTGTGATGCTTTGTTTCTTTATTTTCACACTGAACATTACACCTAAATATATGGTAGTAGGTAGCACAAGCTTTTCTACACCGGTCTCAACGTAACAAGGAAATTACCTTGGTTTAGTCCTAACGTAGTTATTGTTTGTACAAACGCAAGGTGCATATGCGATCCAGATGTTGAACAGATCTTTGCAGTTTGCGAAATTATGCAGAAAACAAATTACAAAGTTATTCGAACAAAGTTAATCAAGAAGTTGGTTTTTCCTGTTCTTTTTTACCCATTTTTTTTTAAGTTTTGCTCATATTCTTTTTCTGAGATTTAAATAGCATTCTGAAGCAGATACTTCAGCGTGTTATTAGAAAATAGAAATGAAGGATTTTGAAAAGAAAATGATCAGTTGCAATTTTTTTAGGTCAATATACTCAATCATATATGTATGTGAGCTGTGGACGTGAGAAAACAGAGACCAAATTATTGAAAGGTTTAAATATACTTTTGGTCCTTATAATTTATTTTTTTTGGTTTTGGTTCCTAAAAAATAATATTTTTTAAAATGGTCATTGTTAAATTTATTTTTTTCATCTTTTATTTTGTTCTAATCCTTTTAATATATCTATTTGTTTTATTTTAGTCTATATAGTATTTTGTTCTTTTTGAATTAGGCTCTTTTCAAAAAAATTTGATAGGAACTAAAAGTAAATTATTTACATATTACAAAGACAAAAACAAAAAAATAAATATATTACAAAAATTAAAACAAAATAACAGGACCAAAATAAAAAAAAAGAAATTTTACAAGAACTATTTCAAAAAAATAATTTTATAAGGACCAAAATAAAAAAAAGACCAAAAACATATTTAAACCTTATTGAAATTATAAAATACATCAAGTGTCGTTAAATCTATTTTGTGATCTCTTTTAAAAAAGAAAAAAAAATCAATTTTGTAAAATCAGAGGTGACTTGACAATTTTTAATTTAAGTGATTCGGACTCAATTAAAAATTGTTTATTTTTTATAAGAAACCCAGTTATTATTTAATTTCTTTTTTATGAATAAAACGAAATTGGGGAAATGTTATGTGAATTTCCTCTAGACACCCTTTTAGACAACCCTAATGAGAGTTTCTCTCTCTCTCTCTCTTTTTTAAATCAGATAGCAACTCAAGGATTTTGTATTATTGGAGAGCAATTACTTGGGATTCACTTATTAATTGAGTTGCTATATGAAGCAACAGATTCTCTCCAAAATAATGTAGGGTCATCTTTTATTTAATAATAATAATATTATTATTATTATTATTAATTCAACTTGCTATATGTCTGTTGCTTTTCACACGCACAGTATTATCGAATGTTATCTAAATACACGTTGTCACTATCTCATTACGGTGTGTTTGGTAAAGAGAAAGGAAATAAAAAAGAGAGGAAAGATGTGAGAAAAGAAGAAAAGAGAAATATGTGAGAAATACAAGTAAAAATTAAGGTTGTTTAATTGAAGAGAAATAGAAGAAAAATAAGAAAGAGAAAAATAAAAAAATAAAACAACAAAATCGATTTTCATTGTTGATAAAATCAATCTAAATTGTGTAAAAAGTTACATATAGAAAGCTTTTATATTATGCAAATTGATTTCTTTAACCAACAAAATCAATTTGGTTGGTTCGTTACATTATTTCCTCGCAAATCTTCTCATTTCAATGCTGAAGAATCAGATTGTGGGTCCCACCATTTTTTTTTTAAATTTCTTCTTTTTTTAACTTTACCAAACCACATCAATTGTCTTATTTCCTGCTCTTCTTTCCTCTCCCACCCTCCTCCCCCTTATTTCGACGATATCAAACAAAACGTTAATCATTCTCTTTCGTACAAATGCAGTGTAAGTAAATTAACAATAATATTTTTTTTTTAATTTAACCGTTGCCATCTCTCTCATTTAAAAGCTATTATTAATTTTAATCTGCGTTATTTTTTTATATATTTTAAATTTTAAAGTAAACTTTTTATTTAATTAAAATGTAGTATATATTTATTTATTATTTAACAATTGATATATAAATATATTAAATTGAATTTAAGATGACTAATAAAATATAAAAAGAGAGAGAGATATATTGTGGGTTCTATTAAAAAGCTTTAATGAATTTCTTAATTAGAAGAAAAAATTGATTGAATTACTTATATAAAGTAGGAAAATGATATAATATTGTGAAAAAGTATAAAATATATAGTATAACCACTCACGTGAATTGCTCTATTGGAAATGTTCTTAACAGGTGTACAATTTTTCTGCTCAGTATCACTGTGTCCACGTTTGTAAGAACAATTTTGTCCAATTACATAATTTCATCTCTCACTTGATAGTTTGCCGTCCAAGAGCAAACTGAATTCTTTCCGTCCCTCCAGCCTTCTCCAGTACAAAAGAGAGGTGTATTAAAGTAGAAAAAAATAAAAAGAAATGGGTCAATGATTGAGAGAAAATGAAGAATTAGAAAGATAAAAAGGATGGAGAGGAGATGAAAAAAGGAGTGATGGATATCATCCAAATCCGTCCAAGAAGCACCATGCATTTCCTATCTCCTGAAATAGAATAAATTGTGTGTCTCCTTTCTTGTATAAGAGAAGAAATCGTGCCTCACTCCGCCAACAAGGCCATGTAGAGGTCTGTAACTGAATTTTGTGCAAACTTTGTAAAATAAAAAAATTGTATAATGTACTGTAAATATCATCACTTTGCCAATCAATCAACTCGCAATATCATAAATAAATGCCTCAGGATCGACTGGATTGTCTAAAACCACTTAAGAACAAGCCTTCAAAACCACGGAAAAATGAATACTTATCCAAATAGACCCCATTTTCAAGTACCGAGCAGAGTAAACTATTGAATAGATAAAAACTATTATTAACACGATAAGTCACAATTCACTCAACCGTTTTCATAAGAGAAATGCTAAGAACAAAGTCTCTGACACATTTTTTGAACACATTTTTTTTATTAGTTAAAATTTATTGAAAATCACAAAATCTGTGAGTCCTACATTTTATTTAATGAATCTCTATTATGATTTTGTAATTTTTAATAAATTTTAACTAATAAGAAAGAGTGCGTTAAAAGGAGTGTATATAATATTGTCTCACAATGGATTAATGAACCTAATTATATATAATTATCACTATGTGATTAATAGTATCATGAGGTTATTGAAATGTTTAATAGTGGTAAACTTTACCTTACAAGTGGTTAATAATGAAATGAAGCTATTGAAATATTTAATAATGTCATGAGACTATTGAAAAATCTAATAATGATTAACATTGTCTCATAAGTGGTTAATATTAACCATATCAATAATTATATATAATTACATTCATTTACTCTTAGTTATTCGTAAAATAAATTAATGATATTTAAAACATAATTAACTATGCATTTGGATAAACGTTGAAAGGACATATTCCAATAAGACTTTAATCATTACTCAAATCTTGTAGATATATATAAAACTAGAACTGAGTATATGAGTTAAGGTTGTGGACGACCTGTTTAATCTGCAGCTTGCACGGGCTACGGGCCTCTAAATATGGAATCTAATTAGATGCGGGCCTTTTCGGCCCAATCCACATAACTCGTGTGTTAAATAAGGGACTAATGGGTTGGTTCGCGGATCGTTTAATTTTAGCCTAAATATTAAAATATTAAATGTTTAATACTAAATATTAATACTACATATTTTTATGTGTTTAAAATATTAAAAATATTTACTCATTCATTTAATGTTTTTTAAAAAGTATATTAAAATAATTACTAAAAATATTTTGAAGAATGTGAAATTACTTTTATTTTTATTAATACACCTTAATGTTGTATCCTAATATATAAGCTAGCAAAATATAAAATTATAAAAATATTTCTTTCAAAAATAAATTGTGCGCATACCTTATATAACATAATGTGGGTTATTGATTTTAATGAATAAAATAAAATGATAAATACTAGTGTATGTAAATAATTACTTTTATTTTTTTCTTTATTTATTCACAATTTGTGGTTGGCTTGTTAGTCCAAGGGCTATGTGGGGTAGACATGGACTTAAAAAATTTAGATTGGTTATTTCGCATTCGAGATTGACTCAGCCCATTTAAATTTCGAGCCATTGCAACAGACAGGCCAACCCATATACCCAACTCTATTAAAAATGATGCACGCTTTTGTTTGGTTAAAAAAACCAAACACGGGCACTTAAAAAAACGAGAAATTTAATTAAGTTGTTACAAGTACTACCCTTGTTAAAAGGATAAAACTTAGATATAGTACTTTAAGTATTGTTCTCCAAGTAGAATTGGAGATTTATCTTGGTAATTTGTATGCATTAAATTACTTTGTAGATTACCAAGGTGAATTTCTAATTTTGATTGGAGAACAGTACTAATAGTACTTAAGATACTGTATTTAAGTTTTGTCTTTGTTAAAATTATAAATAGAGGACAAGAGTAAGAGAAAGCTATCAATAAATAAATCAAGTAGGGTAGTCCATATTCAATGGAGTCTAGAGCATGTCCAATTGTGAAATCATGATGTTGTTTAACTCATTTTTAGTGCAACTTATAATGTTAATGAAATTTAAGAATTTCAATAATTTTTTTATGATACAATATTTAAGAATTTAAAATGTGTATTAAAATTGTTTCATAATTTTTAAAAACTGTGAAAAACAATTGTTTATTTAAGAATTGTCACTTCAATTGTTTCAATGGTGAAACCGTATAAATTGTGATTCTTAGATTTAGAAACTCCATAAACAATTTTCATTAGAGATACTTTTATAAAGGAAAAAGAAAGAGAAGAGGAATGAAAAAGAATATTTTAAAAAATTATAAAAATTATTTAATTTTTAAAAATATTTTGTGAGTAAGTGAGAGAAACTATTTTAAAATAATCATAAAAATTATTTAATTATTTAAAATAATTTTATACATAAAATAAATATCTCTCCATAAAATATTGTTAACAAATAATTTAATAATTTTTATTAGATAAATTATAAATAAATTAGATTTTTTAAAAAATATAAATGAATTAATAAATTATTTTTAATTCATATATTATAATTCAAATAAAAATTTCTCCAATCCATCATTTTGAAATTCCTAATGAAAGATAAACCCTCCGGGAGAAACCATGTTATCTTGGCTCCGTCAATCGCAATTGGCTACGCACTAATAAAACATGGCAGCGGCCAGCGGACACGTAAGCTTAAAGCGTCCAAATATCTTCCACGCAAGCAAAAGACCTTTGTGGCTCAAGACAACTCGCGAAAACGCCGAACCAATCAAAATCTCCGAAAACCTTCACGGCTCATCTTTTTATTGCCACGTGTCCTCCTTATCACCACCCCTTCTACTCCTTTTATTATTATTTTTATCTTTCAACTTCACTTCAACTCTTGCTCTGTCTTCGCCTTTGTCTTCAACACTGCTTCTTGTTCTTCCTCCGTTCTCACTCTCTCACTCCCTCGTTCGAATCGAACCCCGATCCCTTCTCACGCGCCATGAAATCTAGGGTTCGAGTTTGATCCTCACTCTCACTCTCTTTCTCCCTGACCAATCAATGGCTTCGTCGTCTTCTCTGCTCTTACTCGAGCTTAAATTTCTTGCTCCGCAAATTACCCCCAAACGACGCCGTTCTCTCTCTAGATTTTGCTCTCGCTATTCCGTTTCTCGAAACTCTAGCTGCAGGTACAATGTTGTCGTCCGCGCCGTCAAAGAAGACGGTGCCGTGATTGAAAGAGTGAACGACGTGAAGTGGTGTGGAAACGGAGTCGCCGCGAGCGGACACGGTGGCAACGGTGCCGTTAACGGTTACGTGAACGGCGTCTCGGGCGTTGGGGAGAGTGAGAACGGCAATGGAAGCTTGGTGAGGTACGTGAATGGCAATGGCAATGGCAATGGCGTGGCGGCGGAAGTGGGGGAAGACTTTGCGGAAGCGTCGAAGCGGAGAGAGGATGGGAGGAAGAAGAGGGTGGAGGAGATTGGTAAAGAGGAGGCGTGGTTCAAAAAACAAAGCGGCGAAGCACCAATTGAGGTATGATTGTATTTTTACATTGTTAATCGGAGTTCGATTCTCAAGTCTGTGTATATAGAACAACATAATAACATCTGTTAGGAGAGGTCAACTCCTTAAATGAATCTTTGTAGCTCGACTGATTAGTCTCTAGCTCTCGGCTTGAGGATACTTTGGGTTCAAAAAAAAAATTTTAATTAGTGTTTTTGAATGTGGTTGTTGGGGGGGGGGGGGGGGGGTGTTATAAGATTGAATGAGTGAAGTGAACTTGTGATTGGCAGGTGGCGGTTGCACCTGGAGGTCGATGGAACAGGTTCAAGACTTACTCGATGATCCAGAGGACGTTGGAGATTTGGGGATTTGTTATAACGTTTATCTTCAAATCTTGGCTGAATAATCGGAAGTTCTCTTATAAAGGTTTGTCGTTGGATCTGCAATCTTGGAAGACTGTAGCTTTTTTGGTATTTTGGTGTATTTATTCTTCCTGATTGCCACTTGTTACTTACATGTTATATAGTCATAATTTGATTATTTAGATATGTTTTTCTCGAGCTTATAAATCCTGCGGTGTGACTATATGCCTTTGGAGTTTGGAACTAATTTATTTCTTATTATGCATATGAACTTGAAGTCTAGAAGTTGGAAAAGTATGGCAGGTTGGTTATGCTAGCCAGAGTTGATTCTTACGGCACTATCAATGCCCAAGTGCATGCTTGAGCTTCAAGAGTTAATCTCAGTGTTATGAATTTATGATATCTATCAATTTTGTCTGTTTGGAAACTGATTCCTAACAACAACACATAAACCTGTTAACATATGAATTATGAAGTGATTTTCATTGAATTTTGAGGAATCTAAACAATGTGACCATTTGTTTTTTCTTTGACTCAAAGATATTATTTGCAGGAGGAATGACAGAGGAAAAGAAAACCTTAAGGCGAAAGACCCTTGCCAAGTGGCTGAAGGAGAGCATTCTGAGATTAGGTCCTACATTTATCAAAATTGGCCAGCAATTCTCCACGAGAGTAGACATTCTTCCACAAGAATATGTTGACCAGTTGTCTGAACTTCAGGTTGAATTGGAGTCTTGGATGGAACTTATAAGATTATTTCCTTGCATTGAGATATTTTGATCGTGCTTAACTGCTTATGTTATATTGCCTTTTTTTATCTTTTTTTTTTGTTTATGGTATTTATAGTTTCAGAATAGGAAAATTTCCCTAGCTTTTTGATTTGTTCTTCAATTATATCTTTATTTGTGGTTTGACTTTCTATTAGTTGTTTTGTATTCTGTGATGGTCTTCTTTTGTTTACATAGAGTAAATGATTATCAATAAAGTTTTTTTACTCATTTAACCTCTTTATGATTTATGAATTCAAATCATCTAATTGTTGAAAAGAAAAGAAAATACTTTGGAAATATGTTAGAGGTGAATGTCTCTGCCTGTGTGCATTTTATTGCTAATGTTCTCTGAAAATTTGTTCATTACACATAGTCATGATTATGAACCCCTACGAGGATATTTATTCTTGAGGGTATTAATCTGAAATTTATTATTATTTTTTGATAATTGAATGCCTATATTTTCTAAGCAATTATGTGATGTTTTCTTACCAAATTCATTGACTTATGTACATTTATGTTGGAATTAATTTCATGAGAAACAAATTTTCCTTTTATAAGGTTGGGTAGAGGCATTGTTATCCTTGTATTCTTGAGGTGTTAGTTATAAATCTTATTTATCTAGTTTGGCAACAATTGGTTCTGTTTGATGAAGTTAAAGGGGGTGAATGTTTCACTTGGAGTTTAGAAAGCTGATGTCAAAATAATCTTGAGAGCACACACACACAAAAAAAAGAGGTTAAATCGAGAAGAGTAAAACATATTAAGGTTGCATTTCTTCAAAGCCTAAGTTACCTGATTTTTTGGGTTCAGGATCAAGTTCCCCCATTTCCCTCGGAGACTGCTATAGCTATTGTTGAAGAAGAACTTGGAGCTCCTTTAGCTAGCATCTTTGATCAGTTTGACTATGAACCAATAGCTGCTGCAAGTCTTGGTAATTAATATTTTACTTTACATGTTTTTGTAATAGAAAATGTGCAATCAGAGAAGGAATCCCAATTAAGTGTACCTTGGCTTTTAGGTTTAATATTTGATTAGAAGAAAGGAACAATGAATATCTTTTTCCAATGAATATCTTTTTCCCCAATGCAGGTCAGGTTCATCGTGCAAGATTAAAGGGACAGGAGGTTGTTGTTAAAGTGCAAAGGCCTGGTCTGAAAGATCTTTTTGATATCGATCTTAAAAACCTGAGGGTCAGTGTTATAAGCATTTCATATAAGGCTTGCACTTCTAGTGCTGTGTGCAAATGTGATATTACTCTTTGACAATTCTATTACTTGCTCCTTAATTTATCTTCTTATTTTTAGTAACCTTCCAAGATCAACAAGTCGTCTTCAAAATTTGAACCTCGTTTAATTTTTTTTCCTTGCTTGAGATTTTTAATAATAGGACTTCCTGCCTATGAAGACTTGCAGGACTGGATAAAACACTGATACTTGGGCCTTTTTTCACCCCCTCCAGGTTATTGCTGAATATCTTCAAAAAATTGATCCTAAATCAGATGGTGCAAAGAGGGATTGGGTTGCTATTTATGATGAATGTGCCTCAGTTTTATATCAGGTGATGATATTATGGAATCTTGTTGCATTCTTAGATTAGTTGAGATTAACTGAAGAACATCATATGTATGACTCTCCATTGTAAAGATGTCATTCTGCTGTAGTGAATTCAAATATAAAGATTGCATAGGATCACAACTCATTTAGCGTAAGTTTGGTATGCACGAAATGTAAAGGAAAGAATGAGAGGGAATGGAAAAGTGTATCTTTCTCTTCTCTTCTCTCGTTTGGGACACTATAAAATAAGAAGGAAAGAAAGCTTTTTATTTGGGTCCCACCAACTATATCAATTTGCCCAAAATTGGGCGGAAAAGTGGAACAGGAGGTTTTTTGGGCACAATGACAAAAATACCCCTGTTTTTCTCATATCTAATTTTTTATTTAGGGTATTTATGTCATTTTATACACATTTATTTTCTTTCTTTCCTATTTCTTTCCCACCAAACAATCTAAAAATCATCTCACTTTCTACTCTTTTTTCACTCCTTTTCTTTCCTTTCACTTTCTTTCCTAAACCAAACAAAGCCTTAGAGTTTGATTAGGTTCAGGTGCATGGGATGGGTCAAGAAGCTGGCTCTGCTCTTTGGAATTCCATATGGGGAAACCAATGAAGTTCCATTGGGTTATGGAAGACTTTTATAACAAAATTTTAGTAAAGATTATTGAAGGTTGATTAAGAGGCTCTTTATTCAAACAGATATGAGATAACTGAAAGTGTTACTTGAGTTGTTCTGACAGAAGGGATAAGGTGGCCGGCAATTTTACCAGGCTAGGTGATGGAGTAAAATGGCAAATAGGGATTTTTATTTTATAGGTGTAATTATAATGCTTCAGCAAGAGGCATGCTTGTTGAAAATTTCAAATGTCATCAGTTGTTTTCTAAAACCTTGAATGGTATTATCGCTTTTCAAGTGTTAGAGCCTAGCCAATGTATAAAGGGACTCTTTAGCAAATTTGCAGGTTTGGAGAGGTTGATTTGTGGATCTTGTTCTTGTTTCAGTATGTCTGCACATGTTTTCTGCTCATCCTCAACTTTATCTGATCCTGTTAATGTAAATGAATTATTTTCAGGAGATTGATTACACCAAGGAAGGTGCTAATGCTGAACTATTTGCAAGTAACTTTAAGAACATGGATTATGTGAAAGTCCCTACAATCTTCTGGGATTATACCACACCACAGGTTTAACCTTCAGTTCTCATAGATATATAGCAGTTATACATATTCCCATTTTAACTTCTGATATCTTTCTTATTTATCTATAATTGAACTATTTTTTCAATGCAGATTCTGACCATGGAGTATGTTCCAGGGATTAAAATAAATAAATACAAGCTTTAGATCAACTGGGTGTTGACCGCAAAAGGTTAATGGCATCTGAATTTCTTCAAGCAAAGTTACTATTGGCATTTTACCTTAACTGATGATGGCATCTAAAATTCAAATTAACATAATGTCTACTTTATCTTCTACAGTTTAGGGCGATATGCTGTTGAGTCTTACTTGGAGCAGATTTTATCACACGGTTTTTTCCATGCTGACCCTGTGCGTTCTTGTTTTTAGAATTGCTGAGTGGTTTTTGAGTTGTCTCTCTTTTGTCTTATGTTTGTTTGAGTGTAAATAAATATGGAGGAAGTGGAGAGGAGATAGGATGAAAATACCAAATTTCTACTGTTTGTCTAAGAGGAAAAATAGAAAGGATGTTTTTGGGTGGGTCCCACATATAAATAAATCCCCAAGTTGCCATGAAAATGGAGGGAAGTGTTTGAGTGTTATTTTTTTGTTACTTTTTTAAATATAAATAAATAAATATTTTATAACATAAAAAATACTAAATAAATATTTTTATAACATAAAAAATACTAAATAATTTTATGTTATGAAAAAACAACACAGTAAAAAGTTTAAACTTTTTTATTTAAATTTAATTTTTTAATTAGTATAGAAAACTTTTTATACAATTTATTTATTTTCACCCATTCTTCCCCTCATCCCAACAATTGGAGAGAAATTTCTTCATTTCTTTGCTTCTTATTTCTATTCTTCAAAACAATACTTGTTATCTACCTATTTATCTTTTACTTCCATCCATTGTATATCTTTTCTCGTATTTCACTTCTAGTCTAGACAGAGCATTAATGATTCTTTTGGATTGTCTAGCTGGTAAATTGTATGGTGTAGCCAACATATTATGTTTACTATCTTTGAATTTGCTCTTATGCTGCAATATTCAGGCATCTATCGCCTGAGGTACAAGCAGCATACTGCTTGTGTCATATAGATTATCATCTGCTGCCTCGGGAAGCCTCCCTGGGACTTATTCACAAGGGCATTACAAGTAACTTGCTTCCCATGATGAGGAATTGTGACTGCCAAACATCCAAAACTATGTTAGGGACTCATTAAATATTGCACTGCCATGTCCTTTTTTCCTTTTTCTGGGGAAGAAACTGTGTTAAATGAGGAATAATGAATTCTCATATTTTGTTATTATCACTGAAGAGGTTCGATGTGATGCTTCTTGTAAGTAATATTTACATTGTTCATGCAGCATCCTGGAAATATTGCAGTTGATGATGTCAATGGTGGAAGATTGATCTTTTATGATTTTGGAATGATGGGAAGGTATGTTCTTTATGTTTTTTGTATATTTAAAATATGAATTTACAAGTTGAACATTTTAATCTTGGTGAGACGAATATATTTACTATTATGATTGGTGTTGCACATTACAGTATCAGTCAAAATATCCGAGAAGGTTTACTTGAAGCTTTTTATGGAATTTATGAGAAGAATCCAGATAAGGTAAAAGTAACTGTTTTTTTGTGGATGGTGTTCCATAAGGCTGTGACAAATCTAGCACGGTATTCCATCTCGATTTTAAATTACTTACCAAATGAAGCTTGTGTACTGATGTAGGTCCTTCAAGCAATGATTCAAATGGGTGTTCTTGTCCCAACTGGAGATATGACTGCTGTTAGACGAACAGCACAGTTCTTCCTCAATAGGTAGTTTATTAAATCGAAACACCTACAGAGACTTGGCAGTAGGATTTCTATAAATCAATATCATTATATTGCTTGTAAATTATTGATTGTAATACCTGTAGAGGCTGCTTAAAATCACTTAAAGAAGTGTTCTGAATAGGAGATTCTAAACCTTTTATCTTGGAAAAGGAAATTTTTGCTCATTGATTGGGATTTGTGCTGAAGTACTTGGCTGTCCTTATTAGTTATGTCAAGAATATAGTGATATTAGGGTTGACTCAAGTGGTAGGATCAAACTGCATCAACTCAAAGAGTCAAAGGTCTTAACTTTTTTTCCCCACCAAAAGAAAAAAAAAATAGTGATATTTATTTGAAAATTATACTGCAAATTTCTGACTACTTGTTGATATTTTAAGCTTATATTTTCTTCTCTTACTAATATTTTATGATTTAGAGTTCCATGTTTGTACTGATTAGTTATGTTAGAAACCTACTGCAATCTCTGACCTTGGGCTCTTCAACTTTAATTTTTTTTAGTTTTGAAGAGCGTCTGGCTGCACAAAGGAGAGAGAGAGAGATTGCAACAGCTGAACTTGGATTCAAAAAGCCATTAAACAAAGAGGAAAAAGTAATGAAGAAGAAAGAACGTCTGGCTGCTATTGGTAATGCACCTGGTCTAGTGTGTGTCTTAAAGTTTAGATTATTTGGATGTATGCATACAACAATTATTGTTCATGAAATGAGTCGTATGTGAAGATAAAAATAGACGAGTTATAGGGAAGAATATATTGTATCATGTATGGGCTATGGGTTATTAACTTGTTATTTTATCCAGTAGCACTCAAGTAGGTCAGGTGAAAAGCTATATACAGTTCTATATACTATGATTTTTGAACTTAGTTGGTTTTCCTGATTGGTTAAAGTGATTTCATCTGTAAAGTTTGACATGACTTGTGTCAACATAAGAATTTTGTGTCAGAACTTTCACTGCTTCATTGGGTGTTTATGTTCTATTAGTGCAACGCAGGTTTGGTTGGAGGGAATGAATCATTCCCATTCCTATGCTTGGTTAAGTCATTAGAATGGGAATGAACATTCGTGTACAATTTTGGGAATATGTATTCCATTACAGAAGTGATGAAATCCCATTCCATTTTCCAACATGTTTTAAAATTTGCCCATCTCCTCTGGCTTACCTGTTCAACTGTAAAATCTTTTTAGACAAATATGTTTGTTTTAGACTAAAAAGAAATTAGCTTAAGCCATGGGCCCTGCCCATCCTGAAATTTGGTTGGTTCACATTGGGCCAGGCCAAGTCCATTTTTCTTGTATTTTCTAAAATCAATTATAGCATATGAAACATAAAAAATGGAATGAGGTCATCATTTTATTTCTTTTCATACCAAGTGAAACATAGGAGCAAGCATTCCATTACCATACCCATTTCATCATTCCATCAAACAAAACATGATTTAGTTCAATAGCATTATGCAATCCATAGGCTAATTACTTACTTGTAGCTCTCATAATTTAAACAGGTGAGGATTTATTAGCCATTGCAGCAGACCAGCCCTTTCGTTTTCCTGCTACATTCACATTTGTTGTTAGAGCCTTCTCAGGTGAATATTAAGAGTTTAATGTGTTACTTTGCATGTTCTATGCATGTGACTGCAAGGTAACAAGTCAACATTGCTTTTGCAGTGTTGGATGGCATTGGAAAGGGCCTCGATCCTCGTTTTGATATTACTGAGATTGCCAAGCCGTGAGTATTGTGTTCATAGTTTATAATTTTTTAATTATTTTTAAACATTAAAAGTTTCAAATTATATGCTTTGCATATCTAACATGACTAGCTTTCCTGGTCCTGTAGTTATGCTCTGGAGTTGCTAAGATTCCGCGAGGCTGGAGTTGAAGTTGTCCTAAAGGCAGCCACAAACTTGTTCTGCAATGTTTGAATTCAGTCTAAGTATTATGATTTCCTTTCTCATATCTTTCTTCTAAATGTTCAGGACTTCAGAAAGAGATGGGACAGGCAATCTCAAGCATTTTACAACTTATTTAGACAGGCTGATAGGGTTGAAAAGCTTGCTGAAATCATTCAAAGATTGGTATGTATTGGATTTTTGTTGATATAATTTGAGTTTTTTATTTGATTTGTATCTTTTGTTTGTTCTGGATTTCTGGTATTCTTGATCACATCTTCCTGCCCTTCATTGTTGCACAGGAACAAGGTGATCTAAAGCTTCGAGTCCGAACTTTGGAATCTGAGAGGGCATTCCAGCGAATTTCCACTGTCCAGAAGACAATAGGGAATGTGAGTGAAGCTGGCCTCTAACTTAGCTGAATTATAAGTTTAGTTGTTTCTTGGGATTTGGTTTGAGTTTGTTTAATAGTCTGTTGTCATTTTTTGTAGCTATGCATGCCCTTCAAATTTATTATCTAGTATCTATTGTAAGTAACTGTTGGCTGTTGTGTGATCATACTTGCAATGGCAACAACTCATTTAATTATGGAAATGAAATTGGATACCTACTTCCTGTGCTGGTGATATAGCACTACATTGAATAAGCTTACCTGCCTTCAAATATTTGTAGTTCTCTTTCTATCTGTTTTTAAAAAAATTGGGATATTTGTGAGGCCTTGCATGTAGGAGTATTTTCATGTGTCGAAGGCATGAATCATCATTTTTTAACTTACATAAAAACAATCTAATATTCTTTATTTCTTCCAAGAGATTTTAAGTGAATGATGGATGTGCACAGTAAGGTGGCTCTTGACAGAATTATATTCCATGCCCGAATTTATTGTAAACCATGTGCATGATTTTTTTGAATCGACACTTCAAGTATGTGTATATGACAAGACAAGAAAAGTTGGTGGATAATGCATATTTATGTTGCCTTTTTGTCAATTAATAGGCAATAGCTGCTGGGAGCCTAATAAATCTTGCAACAGTTCTGTATCTTAACTCAATTAGGGTAAGCTGTTCTGTTCCCATCTCACTTATCTTTCTCGTGGTGATTTTCTATTCAATTAATTGATTATCTGGTGGTAGTGGTACTTCCTCATTCCTCAGTCGCATGCCATCTCTTTCAGGTGCCTGCTACTATAGCATTCGTCTTTTGTGCAATCTTTGGTTTTCAAGTTCTCTTTGGCATTGTGAAGATCAAGAAGCTAGATGATCGGGAAAGGTTGATTACAGGGACTGCATAAGCAACTACTAGGTGATTTTCTTTTCTTTCTTTAATTTTAGGATGTGTATGTTCATGTTAAGATAATATGCAAAATGTCAATTAGGTAGTCAAAAGGATTATTTGGCCAGTTCTTGAAACAGAATTAGCTACTTATGTGGATAATAGGTCTTTTTCTAGTACATATTACCATCCATTGGTCCTTGAACTAAGAAAAAGAATTAACTGGTAACATCCTTTTAATTTTGTTTTCATTCTTTCTTTTTGATTTTAGTATTATGATAACCTTTGACATAATCCTTGTAATAGAAGACAAGTTCTCTTTGTTTTCCACTCTGGGGAGACATGAAATATGTGTTGGGAAATCAAGTGAGTATGAAATCCGACATTGGTTAGAAATGGGTTAAGTGAGGACAATTTAGGTAGAAAGACCCATATGCTCATTGTCTTAGGGTTTTAGGCCAGATGTGATGTCAAGCCTGTTGTTGTGCTCTTTCACTTAATCCATAATGAATACCTTTCTCCTTTGGGGCTCACCCTAGCTGCCCAGCAAGTGGTATTAGAGTTGATGGTTTTGTTTGGTGAGGATTTGAAAAATGGTGGTAAATGGTTTGAGTTCAGTCTCAACCCTGGTTGTAGATGGTGCATTGAAGAAGACTTAACTCATGGTTGGTAACCCCTGCTTGGAGGGGGAGCATACTAATGTTTGGATATACCCTTGAGGGGAAGAATGTTGGAAATTCAAGTGAGGGATTTGGTTAGGAATGGGTTAAGTGGGGACAAATTTTAAGTGAAAAGTTAAAAGATCCATATACTTATTATCTAAGGTTGTGGGTCAAGATGTAGTGTCAAGCCCACTATTGTAACCTTTTGCTTAATCCATTAATGGAGATCTCCCTTCTTTTTGCTTCAACAAGATGTTATTTAAGTGGTTGCAGGATGTTAGTGAGTGACAGACAAATGCAAATTCTGATGTTTACCTCTTAATTTATAGTCAAAGTATATTAATGTAGGTCTTTGCATTCCAGTGTCTGTACTTGTATTAGTAGGGTTTTTGGTTTGTTGGCACGCTTCACCTTAGTATGTAAGATACCTGTCTCAAATGTAGGGAGATTCAAAACACCTTATTTCATGATATGATAAATTAAAAATAATTCTGCGAAAATTCTTATATTCCTCGACATCATATATTCTCATGTAATATGATGCTTGCATACCAAATCTGAGCATCTGGGGTTACCCAAAAATGCTCATTTGCAGAATAATTGAGATTTAAGATACAACCACTGGGCTTAGCTGTAAATGGTTTGATATGTTTAAATAATACTTCGTAGTTCTTGTTGAACACTGTTATGGGGTCGTTGGCATGCTCCATATACTTGTTTCTTTCGTTTGATGTTATAGCCCATTGCAGATTTAGGATGGACATGTAGCTCATGTTAAGGTCATGGTTACAACTTACAAGTCAACCGCCGGGGCATCAAAATGATTAGGAGCTCAAAGTACGACCTAACATCTCGGAAAACATCAGCCCGTGCTAATGCTTTATACTGGCAGGCATGCTGGAGGCTTCTGTTCTTCGTTTACTTTGCTAAAATGATCGGGCTGAGGTAGCCAATTGGCGGAGCCGCATTTTTGTCATTAACATGAACCCCACCCCCGCTTCCTTCCCACGCGCCTAAGTGTTTTATTGTTGTAATCACCATATGGTATGGTCCAGCTTCCAATAGAGTTTGACAGCGGGAAGCTTGACTTGAAACTGACGTACATAAATTTGTCCAATGAAAATGCAGATGTGAGTATTTGTCATACATATGTTGGATGGTAGTTGCCCATGAAAATACAGTTTTCGACTTTTCGTGGTTACTATTTCTTGTCCTGAGCATCTAACCTTAGGTTCATTATTGTGTACGCGCATAAAATAGCTTATTCAGACTTCCAAGTCGCCTGTTTAATGGCTTCAAATGTCTCTCTTCGGCCACCATTTAATTTTTACTGTTAGCTATTTCTGGTTTCCTGGTTTGTATCCCCGAAAAGAAATTATTTTCTTTGGTTTAACCTTTAGCTTTTCATGTACTATATTAATCAAATATCTCTTTTATATATTGTAATATCTCTTCCCCAATATGTTAAATGTATTCTCACCCTTTTATATATAGTAATATAGTATGGATATGATGAACCAAAAATAATAATAATTGAAGAGATAATCATGGAAGGCATATATGAAGAAAGTTCTATGTGGTAGTAGATCGTAGCTTGCTGGACATATTTATAAAGAACGGTGATTTAGTAACGCATCCACTGTCCACATGGGGCATGTTCTGTTAGCTTCATAACAACCGACTTTAAACTATGAAACCTGTATTATGGTCTTTGTTTTAAATAGTTATCGTTTAAGGTTTGTTATGCCTTTTATTTTAAAATAATTATTGTTTGAGGTTTTGTATAAGAATGTTAAAAGTCACTGAATATCTTCAATTATAGAAAAACTAATATTTTAATCTATGCATTGCATAGAATAAACATTTATTTTATATAATATAAATTTACAATAAATAAATACTTTTGAATATATAATATAAATTATTTTATAATTAAAATTTATAATAATAAATATTTTTGAACATATAGATTATATTTTAAATTTATAATATATAATTTATATTGTGATACAATATCATTCTAATTATTGATAATTTCTTTAAAAAATATTGAAATTCAATTTAGAACTAAAAATATTAAAAATGATATATTAAAGATATGAGAGGTTAAAAATTTTTCTAAAAATACTATCGTTAAAGAATGATAACTAAAAGTATTTTCATTAAAAAATGGCAGCTAAAAACACTCTCGCATGAGATAGTTATTCTAATTTTTATATATAAAGGATATTATTATATTTGAATAAATAAATTTTTAACTCTATTATCGTTTTTTATATTATGCTTAATTGAAACAATAAAGGATAAGAGTTTAAAAATTTAGTTAATGTGTTCTTAATTTTTTAAGTAATCAATAATTTTTAAAAAAAAAACTTCTAAAGGAACAAATACTTTGAACTATTAGAAATTATCTAGTCAAAAAAAAAAAAAAAAAACCAACCTTCAAATTGAAGTTCTCAAAAGAAAATGGTTTGAAAGAAGAGAGGTAGGTGAATGGAGTGTGATTCGCGTAACTCATGATTTGTGCTAACTACGGGTTCATCTGGAAAGCTCACAAGTTCACAGACAATATGTAAAAATAATATTTTTAAAAATTAACCATTTTAAAAGTAAAAATAAAATAAAATTAGTGTTAGCCTATGAACCATTTGGACCAACCCACAAATTAAGTATTTTATAAGTAAAAAAAATATAGTGACCATGCAAGCAGGTCTGCAAATCCATGCTGTAGGAATGTGTTTGTTACAAACTCATTTATATACAAGTTTATATGGGTCAATCTACTTAATCGTAGGCATAAACGGACTAAACAAGATCACATATTCAATATTATTTGAGAAAAGAAGAATGATAAATGTAAGCCATTAGGGTTGGCTAGTGAGTTGGGGATTAAGTTCAAACTTCATTATCATCATTGTACACATAAAAGAATAATGATAAATGTTGTGAAACTATTTTTGTCAAAATGAGACAAACCATGTGTCCTATCAAATCATGAGGTATATTTCTCTGTCTTTTTAATCAATATTTGTTTTAAAAAAATCTCAGTATTCCACGTTATCTTTCATGGGAATTGGTTCAAACTATCTTCATAAGAGAGAGCATCGCTCTCAAAATATGAATAACACACTTTTTAGTATCGAATATATTTGATGGTGAGATATATAAGACTCATAAAATTTGTCTAATAATGAAAAATGTTGCGAGCATTTCTCGCTATCTGATAGTTGAACCCAATTGAGAAGACAAATACAACATTATTAATCAAATAACACTCAACTGAGAGAAGTGTGTTTGTTACTTTCCAATCTCATTCCGTTCGAGATTAGTACTTGCTCTTTGTTCGGAAGAAATATGTCATTAATAGTCAAAGGAACAACTTCGTGCATGTTTAGGTTAAAGTTTGCAAATATAAGTTTAAATTAAAAGTATGTGGTAAACTCAAGTTTAATAAAAAAATGAGTTTACTATAATGTAATTTATGTTTAGATATTTTTTGTTTAAAAGTACGTTGACAAAGTAAAATTTGTTTGGATAATAGTAATCAAAAGTACTTTTACACTTGCATATATTACCAACGGAAAAATAAGTTTTTAAAAGCAAGTCACATCTTGCTTTTATTGCAAACTGAATTTAGAGTGAAACGTAAGTCAAGAAATTACTTTTGAGGGCAACCAAACATGGTAGCAAACAGAGTTTAGTGGTCCAAAAGTATGTTGAAGGATCCCAAACGGAAATCCAAACATACTCTTCGTCTTCGTCACTAAGAGGTCTGGCTTCCATAATCAATCTTTGTGCTTTCGTGCATGATCATGGGGACGAGAGTGAACAATAAATGAAAGTTATAGATCCTTTACAATCGCCAATGTGGCTAGCCTTAGATTTAGACTAGCTGTAATGAATTCAACAACGTTAACAGTACAAGCAAGACAAGCAACGAAGCAAAACTACAACATCTAAGGCAAGGAGTTGGTATAGACGTAGTCTTCATTTTCAAAAACCCTTTCTTCCAATCCACCACTTCCTTCCTTGGATTCACCCCTTTGCTTTTCACAGCCAGCTGCCTGCATGAATAAAATCTAGTTAATTACTACAAAAAAAAACTTTGATCGAACCCTATTCACATCTCCATTTCACCATTTGTAAGGCAATTTACGAGTTTCATTACAATTGTATTTAATTTAGTCCCATTTCATAAATTAAATCAACCAATAACAAAAATATCAAGAGGTAGATATAGAGGAGAGATTCAAAATGACAATCGTTGCAGAACTCCCAGAAGCCACAACTCCTTCGCTGATAAGTGCTTCCCCTTGAAAAACATATATCACATTGAAAGTAAACATTAGAAATAGAAACAAAGCAGATATCAATAGTCTCATTGGATATTTGTAATATTGGACCTAACTAACCAATTCGAAAGCTGTATAGTCTATATAATATGTGCTATGGCTGAGTAGAAGGGACTAGGTAGTGTCCTTATAAAAAAGAATTGAGGTTTCGAAAATTCACGCGACAGCGTTGTCAAGACGTTGATAGTTGATATTGTTTATTGATATCATGTATATTCAATCAAGGGTGTTTCAGCATTCTCCTTTGACCTGTCCCCGGATTCTTAGGCAAGAAAGCTCGATCCTCAAGAACTGGGTTGGATTATCGTGGTGTTTTCTCACATGAAAAAATAAAAAATAAAAAAATAAAATAAAAAATAAATAAATAAAAATAATAATAAATATATATATATATATATATATATAAGCGACCCAACAAAGAGGTAAGAAGAGATCCCATGTCAAAAGCAAAGATTTGCCACGTTGAACCCAAACTGACCACGACACCACCTACCTACCCTCCAGTGTTTCCAAAGGCTATAAAATGTTGTATTATTTGACCTATTTCAAAAGTTCAAGTCTCACTTTAAGACTTTTAAAATCTTTTTTAAGTTATCTTGTGTTTAGACTTTGGAGCTTTCAAATAAGTTACTAAGAGGATTCAACTCACGTACCTAAGATTGGGCCAAGCTTACTTGTTGCAATGTAAATCTATTTTTGGTACCTTGGCTCTAAGTTGGAAGGAGCCTCTTATATCTTGAGAGATTTGCACAGAATAAATTCTTAAAGTCAGTGCAATTAGTGTGTAATTTTTAGAGTTAAGTAATTAACCCATAATTTGGTTCCTGAAAGTAGCATTGGTTTAACTTTGGTCCTAACTGTTTTGCTTTGCACAATTTAGTCCTCGATTTTTTAAATATGCTCACTTTTTAGTCCCTCCATTAATGTTTGTTACTTTAATGAAATAGAGTTGCTTATGTGACACGTTAAATGTACATTTGTCCCATTAAATCAAATATCATATGTGTAAATGAGTTAAAAAAATTGCAAAGACCAATTTGGGAAAAGAGACAAAGTTCTAGGAAATGGAGAAAATGCCACAAACCATGATTGAGCTTTTGCTGAAGAAGAAGCAACAAATGTGAAGGCACACCCATTTACATTTCTTGAACTCAAAGCACTACCAAGATGCAACATTCTATCATAATCATTGGCTTTAGCTCCTATTGATACATTAGTTGTATCCCTACTTATGTTCACTTCATCATTGGCAGCAGCTTAAAGCTTTTAGTTTCAAGCCCAAAAATTGACTTGTCCTTTGAGTCTTCAACACAACTATTTTCATGTACTTGATACTCTGAATTTTCCTCCTTTGTGTCTCTCTGTGCAACATCACCTCCATTAATATTCAAGCTCTCTATTGCAACAATTTGATCTTCATCAATGGGATCAATAGAAAATGTTGGTATGCTGAATCATTAACTACAGGGTTGTTATCAACACTAAATGACTTATTGGATGTCAAAGAATTTTCTCTTGAACTTTCATTTTCCACCAATTTTTCTTGATATGGAGGCACATCCATTAATGACCAAGTCTCTAAAGAACCCTACAATTCTTCTTGAGAAACACTTCCTTTAAAAACAAAACCTTGTCCATGCAATGATTAGGCTAAGGTATAATGCTTCAGTTTTTCTCTACTTTTATTCATTCTCACTTTGCTACTTTTTCCTTTAAGTTTTCCTTTGCCAATTTTTGGTTCAAGTGTTTTAAACTCAACAAAAGATGAGCCTGAACTATCTTGTTTGCCAGTAAACACAAATGCTCCCCTCTTACTAACTCCAATAGGCTAAAAGAACGTAAAGGATGAAGCTGATACAACACTTTGTGACATTCCAATGTCTTCTAAAGCAACTTGAGCACCACCACTTGCATCTCTTTGGTGGATTCCTCCACAAAAGGATTTCACAAATTTGATTCAACACAATCCTCCTTCTTCTCCTTAACTAGACTTAACTTCTCTAATTTCCTCAACAAATCTACCTTCATTCCACATTTTCCAAACATCTTCATGTGGAGCATGCCACCAAGATTAGGACCTTAGCTAACTACATGTAGTGATTTCGTTAAAAGAAGGTTTTGAAATATAGAAGTATAAAAATCCAAAAAATTTTTTCGTTGCCCATTCAAAAAATCTTAATATCATATTAAGAAAATAACTCCAAATTCGGTTTGATAGGGAAAAGTAATAGGACTTTCATTCATTTTAAATAAGTAAACTGAAAATTCCTTTACATAATACTTTTAGAATATGATAAAGTCCATATATTCAAAATCTCATATACACTACTTCACAAGTACATACTAAACAGTTTATAACATTTGATTTATAATGCTTATCAACTTACTCAAAACCTAAATTTCCAAAATAATATCACTATCCTCGTTTGGGAATCTGCTAGTCAATTACATACTTAATATCAAGATAAAATGGTCGTCAATTAAAACTGAATATACATACATAAGTAGCCTCTAAAAAATCGTATATACATTAGTGCACTGTGAATACATCCATATGGAAGTAAAAGCATACATCCCATAATTACAAGGCATCATGATCCCCAACATACTAAACAAAGGTACACCATATGTACATACACATCTGAAACCTCAAAATATAACCTAAGGCCTAATTTGACGTGGCCCACCTACCTACATCTAATACAAAGCAAAAAATACTACAGACTCTACCCATCAAACTACAGAATGATCCATCTGCCCTCAGTGGCTAGGACTCCTAGATAGAGGGGAGTAGTGTGGTGTGCCCTTATTACCATCTCTGTCACCACCTCTATTAGGGCTCCTGGACAGAGGTGAATAGTGGGGAGTGTCCTCTCCGGGTTAAGATCTTTTGCAGTGACATTTTCACTGCATGAGATCTTAGCCACTCAAATTATTTAATTTATATTATAAAAAAGATATAAAGTCATGTTTAATAGTTATATATGGATGAGAAGAATTCACATGATCTTATGTTAAATTCCATTGCAGAAGATCCTTTTCCGTCCTCACCATCATCATCAGCATTGACCTTACCTACTCCATTACTTACCCCACTCGGGGTATCCTCAATATCATCTTGATCTCTCTGCCCTATTTAGCAGAAGTCTCAGGAGCATGTGAGGGCCCTGCATCCTCAGCAGACCAAGAGAAAGATGGAGGAGCTCTCTGTCCTACAGGGGCAGGTGCTTCTACTGGCGAGGCAAGCATCAACAGCTAATACTGGGACTACCTCCACCCTCTCTCTGCGGTTAGGTACCACAGGAGTTGACAAAGAGGTGGAAGTTTAAGGCCTAAATTGGTAGGTCTCACTGTCTACGGGCATAGATAGATGAACATCATACTCAACCTCTAAGGCCTGATGGATATCATCAAACCCTATGGCCATACACCACTCCTACCCTACCACTATACACACTCCTGTAACGCTCGCCATCCGTCTGAACTCTGTGCTGCGTCCACTCTTTAGGCTCCTTGAGTGTGGTCTAGATATGTCTTCTGCCATCCATTCGCTGCCTGATAACAAGCAGACATAATAGATAAAAACACAAAGAAAAAGGAGTGAGGTTGTGGTCATATAAAGGTGTAGGTAGGAAAGTAAAGAATCACAAATACATACACACATCTTGTTTAAACACACTTTTAACACAACGAAGCACCTTCACTTAGATCATACAATAGGGACTTAGCTTTATAGGTAGCAACCAAGCAATGCATCACATATACCTCAATCCACGTAGCATACAATTAGATGACACTTCATAGATCCGCCAAAGAACCAACTTAGTCATCAAACAACAAGAATTCACTTAATCATCATTCATCAAACAATGTTTTCACTTATACACTTGGTCATTGACACACAAAGACACATAGCAACAACGGTCAGTTCATTTCACATCTCCTATATTGATTCACAACCACACCAATCACATAAAACCATCATTCGTTCACAAGTACATGAGTCACGTCATAGTTAGTTCTAATGCATGCAATGCTTGTATCCTGATTTGGTCAATCATTACTCTTCTTTTAGTGTGTGCATATGCATGAGGTACCTATCCACTGTAGTTTGTGGCACCACACACCCCATTTGAGAGGCATTTAACACTTCGTACAAAGCATTTCACTCCATGGGTGTTTTACATGTCTCCTTCCATAAGTTTTTGTACAAAATATCACGCCTAACATGAGGCATTTCACCACTAAGGTATTATTACCCATAAGGGTAATCTAGATCCTCGAAGAGCCATTTTTTTTTCCTTCCTACAATGTCATGATGCATGAGTGACTTATTGTCTCTTTCACTTTAATGGTTATTGGTGGGATGGGGTCTAAGTAGTGACCTGCTTCAGATTCCCACCCCAGAGAACTGCTTACCCTACTCCCTTCCTCAACTGTCCTACTTAAAATTCTTTTAAAAGAGCTTGACTTAAGAAACATTTAAAACCATTTTAAGTGAGGGAAAACTAAGCCAAAATTAAAAATCTGTCTAAATAACACAATTGGGGTGACACGTTCTACAGAATTACAATTTTGGACAGTTGGGCACAAAAATCCCAATAAATTGAAAGGCACAAATTTGGGGCAATCAATTTAGGAGACTTTCAACACTTCCACACACCACTACCAATTTTCCCATAATTATCTACCAACAATAGCCCCAAAATCTGGATCACTTTACAACAAGTAAAATACACCCTTCCCAGTAGAATCCATCCGCACCTACGTCCTATAAAATTCACCAAGAATTCCCTACACATCGGTTTCTCTTCATTCCAAGTTTGTTAAAACTACCATTAAGTCTACTATAACAAAAATATAGGGCAAGGCCCTTTGTACACAGATTCAAGACACACCACTCAAAGAAACAGATTCAACTTATATTGAACACTTCAACAATCAGCTTCAGTATAAAATTCATCAAAAATCATAGAAAAATATAAAAACTATGAGGCCAAGTGCATATGAAACTAGACAAACAGAGCTACAATCTCTTACAAGGACATGTTCAAATTCGAACTACCCTGTTCACACCAGTACACGAAATATAGATTCAGTGCAATCCCGACATCACAGTAACCAGTCTCAATGTAAAATTCACCAAAATTCACAGAAAAATTTAAAAATTGTGAGACCAAATGCATATGAAAATAGACATCCAGAACTACAATCTCACCAAGTCTCACGTTCTTATTCAAATCACACAGGCCACAGTGTTGCACGCAATCAGCACCTACTGCAGGGAAGAAAATTCAGCAAGCATCCTATTCTTTACTCTCTTAAATTCCTTACTCAATTTCTTTACAATCTACCTTAGGTGCAACCCACATTCAATTTAGTTTTAGTTTAATTGCTATCAGCCTTTCATATGAAATTCTTGTTATACATACACTTACACAGGGCAAAAACAGAACACATTGAATAAAGTCTCCTACACTCACCCACTTAATTCATACCTAGTTTTTAGTTTGCTATATTCACTTAGTTTGTACTTAGGTTCATTTAAGCAAATTATATTGAAAGCTTTCTTCACAAATCCATTACCACACAACACATATTTGAACGTGAAACACAGTAAGAGATTCCATACAATTCAGAATATGGATCAAGCTTTCAGCGAACAATTATATCACATAGAATATTACACGGCCACAAGTACTTAAATTTTGATTAGACTCTCACAATTACATCTTGCTAGCATTTCTCTTCACTTCCTTACTCAACTCTCATTCTTACACAGATTAAAACAGAATCAAAACAGAACCAAAAGAGCATTTAAGCACAATTCAACTCATACTTATTTTGTTCAAATCTCAAGTTTATTTCTACATATGCACATATATCACCACTTAGTTTCATTCCAATTATTTTTCTTTGATAATTTAATCAAGATATAACATAGAACACGTGATCAACACATAATTCCAGCCACTAACCATCAAAACAGAACACATAAATACCAACTTTTATCAACCACAGTAACAAATACAATTTTAATTCTAACTACTAAACACTTCGCCCTTAAGGTAATCCAATGGGTTACCCTAACCAAAGGTTCTTCCATAGACTAAGGACTAATTTAAGTCATTTTTAAAGTACTAAAACTCATTGAAATTCACCTAAACACGAGCCATGCACATACTTACTATACACATAAATAACAATTCCTAATGGCTGAACCAAAAACCGTTAGGAGCAGAGAACTCCTAACTCTCTTTTGTCGCCTTCTTCTATATAACCCCTCACTTCCCCCTACCTAGGACATGTGGAATGTCTTTTGGGAGTGATGCACGTCACTTGTAACGACGCATAGGACCTGTCAAATCGAAGAGGACGATGAGTACTGCACAACTAACCAATTGCATGTGAGTTTCGGTGAACCAAAGTCAACATGCTACCCTTTGTAAGTCTCGTCCAAACTGAAACCAAAGTCAATGTGATTTACTCAATTTTGTAAGTTTTGAAGTTTATAACTTGTAGATATAAATGGCTAGTGTTTAGAAATTTTATCAAACACTTTTGGACACATTTGAATACTTAAAAAAATAAATGAAATTGAAGAATTAATTCTATTGAAAATTTACAACAAGTTGGAATACTAGGAGCCAAATTGTCCTTTAAGATTGACCGTTTTGGCTCAAAATAACGCTTCTAAGGCGTTTGGTCACTCTCAGTTAATTAGTGATTTTAATCACTAATTATAATCTATAATATTAATCTAAAATATTTAAAACTAGAGAAATGTTATTTGTACAACAATTCATACAATAATTTGTACAACAACACTTTTTTGTGTCTATCTCTCTCTTATACCTCATTTATTACATCTCATGATAATGAAAAGAGATAGACGCAAAAAGTATTAGTTGTACAAATTGTTATATGAATTGTTGTATATATATCATGTCTCTTAAAACTGTACATCTTAATCTACTTATAAATAACTCCATGATTTAATTAATTAAATCACTTTTTAATAGCTATAAGCTACATAGTTATTCTTACTCGCTATTTTAATTGATAACAACAAGTTTAACCATTTAGAAAATAGTTAGCAAATTAATTATAATATTTCTTAATTTAAAAATCATCTTATTAATTTTACTTTTTTGTCTAAAAAAATATTATTATAACACAAACAATCACCTTTTTATAACTTATTTAATAAATACACATCCTAACAACAGCAATTTAAAATAGTTATATTTAAGTTCATCAATAATAATAAGATATTTATATAATTTATTTTGATGAAACTCTTTTAAAATGAACAAGTACATTATATATATATATATATATATATATATATATATATATATATATATAATTTTTTCTTAAATCATAAAATTCTAAATATAATAATACTCATAATAATAATAATATATCTAAGGAAATTAATTTAATTAAATCTTTTATATTATTTTCTCAAAATATAAGTATAGTAATTTAAATGGATAAAACTTTCTAAACAAATTAATTTATTGCCAACAAATATTATATTTAATGGTTTTATGCAATTTTGATACTTTATTAAAAACTTAAGATATTACTTCTTTTCTTAAGAAAACTTGGATACCTATTTTAATAATCAAAATAACTTAATTTACTTTATTTAACACCTATTATCAACCAATACATAATATGCGTAATTATTTAATTACGATTACTTTTTAAGTCTTAGGTTATACTTAGAGTACCAAAAACTAGGATATTACATGTCACATCAACTTCACTCTTGGGAACGTATTATCAATAGAGTCATTTACATTTAGATTCTTCATTTGGTATACAATATCATTCATTGAGTTTTCAGTAACTGCATTACCATCTCCTCCTTCTTTAATTCTCAATTTCTGCTTCAACTAATTCTAGATGTTTGATTCATTAAAATCTATCCCGTCTTCGGTTACAATCTTTAACTGTTCATTTGTTGAGAAACCTTTTATTTAGTGAAGAAGAAATAGGGTGGAGGAAAAAAAATAGGTGAGAAATAAAAAGGTGAATGTGTTTGGTTAAGGAGAAATGAAAGAGGAGAACAATAAAAAAGTATGGAGCCTACTAATTATTTCTACTCTATTTCTCACCTATTTCCATTCACCTATTTATTTTTTCCTTATTACTTATTTATTTCTCTTAAATCAAACACCTTTATTTTCACTCTATTTCTCATATATTTCCACTCACCTTTCTTATTTTTATCTATCCTATTTCTCACCTATTTCTTTTTTTTCTTACCAAACGGACCTTATGTTTTCATCAACATGAGAAGAAGAAGTAGTTGCAAATGTGAACTCATCAGGGTTTTTGGTGTTAAAAGCCTTACCAATTTTGAGATTATTGAATCGATCGCCAATTCCATGTTTGAGATATGAAAAAGCATAATTAGGGTTGAAAAATGCAGCATTAGTAGCATTACTGTGAAATGGATTGAAAATGGGGGCATTATTGAGGTCGTGGTGTTTGGATTTAAAAACCTATCATCATTGGCATTGGATGGTTTAATGGGGACAAGTTTACTTTTAGGTGAAATTGGGGACAATGATTCAAGACAAGACTTTTAGCTGATGTGTGAATTAGCCTAGACAATATTATTTTATTAATTGTAGGTATCTTATGTGTGATTTAATTAGACAACTATACAGTTAATGTGCCACATAAGCAATTCCATCTCACTAAAGTACTAGATGTTGATGGAGGGACTAAAAAGTAAGTATATTTAAAAAAACTGGGGACTAAATTATGCAAAGCAAAACATTCGGGGACCAAAGTTAAAACAAGTGTCACTTTCAAGGATCAAATTGTTGGTTAACTTTGGTTTTTATTATTGTTGGCCTTGAAACAACAACAGTATCAAAGATTTAAATTTCTAATAATGCTCACATCTAAATTCCTCCTCTGACAATGGTGAACCTACCAATCAAAACAACATCCCAACTCCTATTTTTCCATCTGTTACCTATGACAAACTTTTTTCAAATCTCTCAAAGATTGAAGTGTTCAATGACCAAAATTTCTAGTTTGTTAAGACAAAGGACGAAATTATAACCCTCAAATATTTTTTTTGATAATAACAAACAGTTAAAAAGAGCTTTTTAAGTAATCATTTGATCACTTGTAATTCTCTATTGTCTGATTACTTAAGCCTATACCGTCTCTATCTTTCAGTTTTAAGATATTTAGTAACAAATAGATTTTAGACGATGTTCTAACGATTTGCACACCAGTTAGTTGTAAAAGTATAAACAATCTAGAAATAAATAAAGTCTACGTATCTACTCTTAAAGAAAGATCACTTTACGCGTAAAAGAAGGAATGTGTGTGCGGATGTTAGAACGGAAAAGCATATAAGGTCACTGCTATGAGATTGAGTACAAGAATGGTAAAGATAAGCAGACTACTTTATCTTATCAAGTGACAGGTTGGTAAAAGGCATTAAATGCCTCAATGACTTTTTTTCAACAGACGAAGGCTGTCTCCTGCAAGCACTCACAATAGATACTTTTCTAGAGAAGCTTATAAATAAAAGAAAAGACCTTAGTCTTAAGAGTTGGTTGGTTGGCTAGCTGTTTTAAAATCTCTATCTATCGAAAAAGCTCTAATATTGTAATCTTTTCATATACGTTGATTGTAAAATTTTATTTGTACTTCATTGTATATTCGTCTATTAGGATATTAAACCCAGTGAGGTAACTCATATTCAACCTTTTCTCTAAGAAATTGGTAGAAGCCTGAGAGGCTTTGATTCAAAGAATACTTGGGTTTTTGCTTAAAGAGGCAAGTTAAAGACTACTTAGGTTGAGCCTAAAAAGGTTTGCTGAAAGAATACTTGTAACTTGGATAAGTTAGTGGAACTTAGTTATTTCCAAGAATTGGACGTAGTCTCTGGGGTGAGACGAACCAATATAATTCTTGTGTGCTTTTCTCATTCTCTTTTAGCATTTTTCTTTCTTTCAAATCAGTTTGAAAAATCTTTTAATTAACCCTTCAGACGATACATCTTAGAAAATGTTTTGTGAAAACTAGCTATAACACAATTCAACCCCCCTTCTTGTGTTATCTTTGTATTCTACATAGTTCTTATTGATCATAAACCATGATCATCAACCAATCCCAAGTAGATTGAATATTGGACGTATGCTAATAAGGTATGCCTTAACATCATCATTAGTACTATATTTAACAATCTTTTTGATGTTTATTGTTCTTATAAGGATGCAAAAGAGATATAGGACTTAATCAACTTGAAGTAAATTGCTAAGATGCTGGAAAGTAGAGATTCTTCATTGAGAATTATTACCACTTAGAGATGATAAAGGACAAGGATACTAAGGTAATGTTCAAATTAATAAGTGTTATAAGTTGTGGGAAGACCTCAAGGCAAAGAACATCAACCTCCAAACGAGTTTGTAGCCGAACTACTCATCGAGAAGTTGCTAGACTCATGAATTACAAGCAATAGTTGAAATATAAGCACAAGCAAATTTCACTTTCAAATTTGATCACATACATAATAATCAAAGACACTAATTGAAAAGAGTGTAAGGCTACAAGGGAGAATAAGACTGGTGCATAATAAGACTCATGAAAGAAGGTCGAATTATAATCCTGATCACAGTAATTAAAAAAATAATCACTAAGGTAGAATAAGACTGTTGCTAACCCCACCTTCAAAAGAAAAGGTAACTATTTTTGTTTGTGGAAAGGCATTGTGCACCTTAGTGTAAGCATAGAGCAATGAAAAACAATCCTCTAAAGGCAAGGGATAACTTAGACAAAGAAGATAATATTATTGTTGCAATCATTTCTTAATTTAATATTGCGACCAATATGAATAAATGGGTACTAGACTTTGGCGCTACGTGAATATTTGTGCAAGTAAAGATGCTTTTACCTTCTACATTTCTTTAGGGGATGGACAAGAACACGTTTATCTTGGTGATTCTTGAATTGCTATGATTTTGGAAAAATGTAAAGTTCTTTAGCTCACATTTAGGAATACCTTTGACTTTGAGTGATGTGCTACATATGCCTAATATTATGACTAAATTGATTTCTATAGCATGGTAGAGAAGTGACGGGTTAAAGTGTCGTTCAAATATGATAAGATTGTAATAAAAAGAACAATATATTTTTGAGACAAGATATTGCAATCAAGGGCTCTTTGTACTAAATGTTCATATTAATAAAAATGCATCATTTTCTTCTAGATATTGGTTTGTATGATACATGACATGTTATATTATTACATATTGATTCTTTATATGCATTATTTTAGAGTTTAATGACTATACACTATTAGTATAAAAACTTTTACATTGACAACTAATCATAAATCACTATTGGTATAGCTTTTAAAGTAATTATTATAAAAGTTAACAAACTTATCATATATGATGGTTTGTTATTAGATAACAGTGTAAAACTATTTTACACTGTTAGTACATAGTCTATTTTCTCTTTATTTTATTATTTGAATAAAACAATTATTTGAAATTCACTTTTAAATTTTTATTCCCAAATATAAATTATTTTTCTATACCAATTCTTTTAGAATTAATTTTTTTACTCCTAATTCTTTCAAAATTAAATTTTTACTCCCCACTTCCAAATGGCTCTGACAACGTACTTATCTTTTCTTTATAATTTTTTCACTTATCTTTTGTGTGTGATTTTTAACAAAAGGTTAATATTTAAAGAAGAATATCATAATTTTAAGGTGTTGTCTAACTTATCTCAAATAAAAATAGGATTAAACAATCTCATCAAAGATTATTGGTGTAATTTTTTAAAAAATTGCACTAATCATTTTTTATGGGATTGTTTAGCCCCATTTTACTTGATGTAAATTAAATAATCCTTAATTTTAAAGATTTATTCTTTAATAACATTTCAAGAAGGTAAATATTTTTAAAAAATTAAAAGGGATATGAGTGTTATTTAAGGTGAAAGTTGAGTGCAATTTTCCCCTAGGTATAACAAGGGTGTGTTGCCATTAGGAGTGAAAATAGGCTAGGCTTGGTTGAGCTTAGCTTTGGTTAAAAATCTATAGCTTAAGTTTGGCCTGTTTACTTGTCATATGTTTTTTTTAAAGGCCTGGCTTGACTTATGTAAAAGCTCGACTTGGCCTGCAAGCTTGTTTAAGGATACACTTTGTGATAATTTAACATCATGATAAGGTATGATAATTTATTTAAAAATATAGTTTGCAATAAAACTTCTAAATAGGATATAATTTATTTTTCAATAAACTTTTAAGCTTAACTCTTTATGTAAATTAACATGCTTATCATTTTAAAAAACAAATAAATTTATAATTTTAATACATTATAACAAATTTAATACAATAATAATAATATTAACAATAAATATTTATTTATGTTTATTTAAACAGGTCAGCCTGTTAGACTTAAAAGATTTTTTAAATGACCTAGGCCTAACCTTTTTAACTAAATAAACTTTAATAAAAACCTTAGTCTGATCTATTTTTTAAAAAATCCTGGCTTACCCTGGACATGATGTAGACTAGGCTATAGGCCTCTCGAGGGTGTATTTCCATCCCTAGTTGCCATTGATCTCTTTTGTGTGGGAAACAAGTCTTCAGCACTCTCCAAGATGCAACAATTGAGGTGCCAACTAAAGTTGAGCTGAGGAGGTTCTTACTCATTGCCCCAGCAATGAGAAATGGTAACCCATTCTGGTGTCACTCCATGCATCAACCGTTTTTCAAATTTATGGACCCTTGTCACGTGGAACTCCAACATCAGACACGTTGTGAATCAGGGGCATGCCGAAGATGCCCTTCTTCTCTTCCGCCAGATGAAGCGAAGGGGCGTCACACCCAACAACTCCACCTTTCCCTTTGTGGCAAAAGCATGTGCCACACTTTCCCATCTCAGGAACTCCCAAATCATCCATGCCCACGTGCTCAAATCTCGCTTTCAATCCAACATTTTCGTGCAAACCGCAATGGTTGATATGTATGTCAAGTGTGGTCAGCTGGAAGATGCACACAATGTGTTTGTTGCAATGCCCGTGAGGGACATTGCTTCTTGGAATGCAATGCTGGTGGGTTTTGCTCAGTGTGGCTTCCTTGATAGGTTGTCCTGTCTTCTACGTCAGATGAGGCTTTCTGGGATTTGTCCTGATTCAGTCACTGTCTTGCTACTTGTTGACACGGTTTTGCGTGTGAGAAGTCTGACATTTTTGGATGCAGTTCATTCCTTTGGGATTCAAATTGGTGTTCATATGGATGTTACTGTGGCTAACACTTTGATTGCTGCATATGCCAAGTGTGGTGACTTGTGCTCAGCAGAGATGGTGTTTGATGAAATTGACACTGGCCTGACTTCTGTTGTTTCATGGAATTCCATGATTGCAGCATATGCTAATTTTGAAAAGCATGTCAAGGCTCTTAATTGTTACAAAGGGATGCTAGATGGTGGGTTTTCACCAGACATTAGCACAATTCTCAATTTGCTTTCGTCATGCTCGCAACCTAAGGCACTATTTCATGGTTTGCTAGTACATTCTCATGGAGTCAAGTTGGGTTGTGATGCTGATGTGTGTGTGGTGAATACTCTTATTTGTATGTATTCGAAGTGTGGGGATGTTCATTCTGCAAGATTTTTGTTTGATGGCATATCTGACAAGACTTGTGTTTCATGGACTGTAATGATTAGTGGGTATGCTGAGAAAGGATATATGAGTGAGGCATTGGCCTTGTTTAATGCAATGGAAGCTGCTGGTGAGAAACCAGATTTGGTTACTGTGCTTGCTTTAATTTCAGGTTGTGGCCAAATGGGGGCGCTTGAACTTGGAAAATGGATTGACAATTACTCTATTAACAAAGGGTTGAAAGATAATGTTGTAGTTTGTAATGCTCTAATTGACATGTATGCCAAGTGTGGAAGTTTTAATGATGCTAAGGAGCTTTTCTACACCATGACTAACAGAACTGTGGTCTCCTGGACAACCATGATTACTGCTTGTGCTTTGAATGGAGACGTTAAAGATGCTTTGAACCTGTTTTTTATGATGTTAGAAATGGGAACAAAACCAAATCACATAACATTTCTTGCTGTTCTCCAAGCTTGTGCACATGGAGGTTTACTAGAAAGAGGATTGGAGTGCTTCAACATGATGACACAAAAGTATGGCATAAGCCCTGGTATAGACCATTATTCTTGTATGGTTGATCTTCTTGGTCGTAGAGGACATCTCAGAGAAGCTTTAGAAATTATTGTAAGTATGCCTTTTGAACCTGATGCTGGCATATGGAGTGCATTGCTCTCTGCTTGCAAACTTCATGGTAAGATGGAGATGGGTAAGTATGTGTCTGAACAGCTATTTAAATTGGAGCCCCAGGTGGCAGTTCCATATGTGGAGATGGCTAACATATATGCATCAGCTGAAATGTGGGACGGAGTTGCGGCTATAAGAAGAAAGATGAAACATCTTCAAGTGAGGAAATCTCCTGGGAAAAGTATTATTCCAGTGAATGGGAAATCTACTATATTTACAGTTGAGGATAGGGATCACCTTGAAGCCTTGTACATATATGATATGCTAGATGGCTTGACTTCCCATTCTAAAAAGGGACCACTAGCTTATTCAGAGGAGATTGTTGAACATGAATGGGAGTGAAGATATATGCAAAGAAAGACACCGCAGTTGGAGAGCTATATTGGTGGATTTGTTTATTACTGATTTAGTCTTTCTTCTATTTCATGCATGTGTTCCAAGAGAAAGGGAAAAATAAATGTTGCATGTAGGCAGATATATATTCTGTAGACTGAATCGCACGGCCGGCCAGAGATATTATGCAAAGTAGCAGGTAAATCTGATGTAGAAAGGAGATTGCTAAAATGTTTAATATGTACTATTATTTGATTGATAGTATTAAATCAAGAGGAGTGCTAGCAACATATTCTTTCTAATACACTCTCAACTATTGGTTAAAATTTATTGAAAAGTATGGCAGGTTGGTTATACTAGCCAGAGTTGATTTTTACTACACTATCAATGCCAAGCGTATGCTTGAACTTCAAGAGTTAATCTCAGTATTTTAAATTTATGATATTTATCAATTTTGTCTGTTTGGAAACCGATTCCTAACACCAACAAATAAACCTGTTAACATATGAATTATGAAGTGCTTTTCATTGAATTTTGAGGAATCTCAACAATGTGACCATTTGTTTTTTATTTTACTCAAAGATATAATTTGTGGTAGGAATGGCAGAGGAAAAGAAAACCTTAAGGCGAAAGACCCTTGCCAAGTGACTGACGGAGAGCATTCTGAGATTAGGTCCTACAGTTATCAATATTGGCCAGCAATTCTCCACGAGAGTTGACATTCTTCCACAATAATATGTTGACCAGTTGTCTGAACTTCAGGTTGAATTGGAGTTTTGGACGGAACTTATAAGATTATTTACTTGCATGGAGATGTTTTGAATGTCTTTTGTTATATTGCCTTTTTTATCTAATTTTTTATGGTATTTATAGTTTTGGAAGAATAGGAAAATTTCCCTAGCTTTGAGATTTGTTCTTCAATTATATCTTTATTTGTGGTTTGACTTTCTATTAGTTGTTTTGTACTCTGTAATGGTCTTCTTTTGTTTCTCATAGAGTAAATGATTATCAATAAAAAATTTTACTCTACAGTTTTTTACTTTTGTTCCTTGCATGAAGGATTTTTCATAATAGGACTTCCTGCCTATGAAGACTTGTAGAAGGGATAAAACACTGATACTTGGGTCTTTGGTTTTCCCCTCCATGTTATTGCTGAATATCTTTAAAAAATTGATCCTAAATCAGATGGTGCAAAAAGGGATTGGGTTGCTATTTATGATGAGTGTGCCTCTGTTTTGTATCATTGTCAGGTGATGGTATTCTGGAATCTTGTTGCATTCTTAGGTTAATTGAGATTAACTGAAGAAAGTCATGTGTGGTTCTCCATCGTAAAGATGTCATTCTGCTGTAGTGAATTCGAATATATAGATTGCATAGGATCACAACTCATTCAGAGTTTGATTAGGTTCAGGTGCATGGCTCTGCTCTTTGGAATTCAGTATGGGGAAACCATTGAAATTCCATTGGGTCATGGAAGACTTTTATAACGATTGTTGTAAAGATTTCTGAAGGTTGATTAAGATGCTCTTTATTCAAACAGAAAGGAGATAACTGAAAGTGTTACTTTAGTTGTTTTGACAGAAGGGATAAAGTGGCTGACAATTTTACCTGGTTAGGTGATGGAGTAAAGTGGCCAATAGGGATTTTTAGTTTATAAGTGTTATTATAATGCTTCAGCAAAGAAGCAAGGCATGCTTGTTGAGAATTTCATGTCATCAGTTGTTTTCTAAACCTTGAACAGTATCATCGCTTTTCAAGTGTTAGAGCCTAGCCAATGTATAAATGGACTCTTTAGCAAAATTGCAGGTTTGGAGGGGTTGATTTGTGGATCTTGTTCTTGTTTCAGTATGATGTTTGCACGTGTTTTCTGCACATCCTCAACCTTATCTGATCCTGTTAATGTAACATGAATTAACAATGTTCAGGAGATTGATTACACCGAGGAAGCTGCTAATTCAGAACTATTTGCAAGTAACTTGCAGAACATGGATTATGTGAAAGTCCCTACAATCATCTGGGATTATACCACACCACAGGTTTAACCTTCAGTTCTCATAGATATATAGCAGTTATACATTTTTCCCATTTTTACTTCTGATATCTTTCTTATTTATCTATAATTTAACTATTTTTCCAATGCAGATTCTGACAATGAGTATGTTCCAGGGATTAAAATAAATAAAATACAAGCTTTAGATCACATGCAAGAACAAGTAAGTTGTGTCCCCTTATAAATATAATATTTGTTATTACCCTCACACAAGTTAGCCTACAACAAAAATAATTTCAAACAAAAGGAAACCTTGTCATCCATGCATGACGATCCTTTCAATAAATTTGCCCTGATTTGACTCTCTAAAATTTAGAACCTTTTCATAGACAAATAATCTAATTCATATTTTCCATAAACTAATTGAAACAGTATTACAACATGTATCATATTCAATTTAGTCCTAAACTTTACTTATTGTTATTTTGGTCTCTAAAAGTATTTTGGAATTGCCAATTAAGTTCCACGTTTCATGTAAATTTCTATTCATGAAGCAAGGTAAGGAATCACTTCTTTTACACCTCTTTCATATCTTCATCATTTTTGGTGGGTTGTACTTGAGTTATTTTAATGTTTTTCTTTAATTTCTATTCCAACCTAAATTTCCTTCCACACTTTCATCCATTAGCCTAATGTGAAGTATGATGGGGCCAAAATTTATAGTTAATATTAGTATTGATATCTCTCATTCTTACACACACATAAAAGATACCTAGAGACAATAAAATTGGAAAAAGATAACTTTTATGCCTTCTTAATATTTTTAGCGTCTTCAATGGGAGAAGACTCTTTTGCAACAATTAGAGTAGCCATTTGGTTTTATGTCGTAACATAAAAAAATTATATCTTCGAATTAAATCATAACGAGCTTGATAGATTGTCCTCAAGTGGAACTCGAGTACTCAATAATCATAAATCACTATTTTTTTTCTTTTCCTTTTTTTAATCTTCATTTGTTTATTTTTGCCTCTATGGTAGAAAAATTGTTTTCAAGAAACTAATTGAGTTTGATTAATCTTTATCACACATATACACAGTTCTTGCTCAATTATATTTTCTTTACATATAATATTTGATCTTGTAAACTTTATATATAGAAAATATATCTTATGAGTGTGTAATAACATGAGGAAAACTATATAAATAATTAAAATTAAATTTAAGTAAAATAATATTAATCATTCATTTATTAATTATTATATGATGAAGATTAATTCTATTTAAGTCTTATCCACGTAGTGTTTTACGCCCCTATGTTTATATTAAATTAAGTGTATCACTTTTTTTTGGTGAGGAAATTAAGTGTAACACTTTAAAATTATAGAAAAATATCTTGACTTGAATAACATGGTGAATCATTCAATTTGGGTCTTGTCGTTATTAAAAGTAAAGGTGGAATTATAATTTTTTTTTGAGACATGCATCTTTTTAACTTGTTATCATAATTTTGAAAATCAGCCTGAACCGGCCGGTTCGATCGGTCTAATTGAAAGTCGGTCTGGTGACTGTTTCTTTAATTCTTATTTCAGAATCGGTGAGAATTGGTCAAACTAGTCTAAAATCGGTGAAAACTAATAAAAAAAATTGGTGTAGAAAATCGATTTGAACCTATGTTTTTCAATTTAAATTTTTTTTTTAAATTTAATCCAAAACATTTTAAAAATAAATAAAAGCACATTTGATAAGGATTACAAAGAGGTATAAAATGATGTTTTTAATTTTTAGTATTATAAAGTTATGATATTATATTTATTTAACATTATTTTATATATTATTTAATTATTATTATTTTATTAATATTAGTTTGACCACGGTTGAACCATGGAATCTTGAACTAGTATCTTGACCGATTCAATGATTAGTTCAGTTTTAAAAACTTTTCTTGTTATGGAGCGTGGCATGGGAATAATTTTAGCATCTTACGATTCTTTCCTAGAATAATTTTCAAGGCTCACATCACACATAAATTTAGTGTATTTAAAAAAATTAATTCCTTTATATATTGGCTCAACATTCTAATTGTTTAAACCCAAATAGTTAAAGCCAGTGAGTGACATATATATTAATATAACCACAAAACCAACCTTACATAGGATGCTAAATATACATTACACATATGTAAACTTGCAAAATTTAATGAGAATGTACAATTTAATCTACGTGTAGGCATAATAAAGAAAGATATATTTATTTAGGACCCACTTGCCATTGACATAATGTGTGTCTAAGAATGAGAGAAATTAATATTAACTATTAACTTTTGGCGTCATTATACTTCACATTAGGCTAATGGATGAAAGTGTGCATAGAAATTTAGGCTGACATAAAAACTAAAGAAAAACATTAAAATATCTCAAATACAACCCACCAAAAATAACAAAGATATGAAAGTGGTGTGAATGAATGATTTTTGGACAAATTTAATTTTTTTAATGGTTTAGACATATATATTTGGTTCCTTTTCTTTTCAGCTCCACATGTTTTTTTAAAAAGCAAGTTCCACATTACAAAATAAAGTAAAGAATTGGCAGTTTTTAACAAAAGAAAATTACTATATAATTGTACTCACCTTAATTTGAGGATTAATATATCTAGTATTTTTAGCCGAGATAAATATTTGTTTGAGTATAATTAAAATTCATAATAAATAAATAATTTACATGTAACGTGGAACTTATAATTTGAACGTACTTTCAAGGACTAAACTGTTAGTAAGTAATTAAGTTTAGGTACCAAGTTGGATTTAAAGTAAAAAAAGAGAGTCAACTTTCATTTTATTCTAGCTGACTGGATTGCCACATGCCATCATGTGTAAACTGTCAGCCGCCATGTGTGTAGATAATGTTCCATGTAGGTATAAATGTGAACTTTAATGAAAGGGAACTAATGATTGGACTAACATGATAGACAAAATTCAATTTCAGAAACTTTTTTTAAATTTTCTTTGATTCAAATATTAATATGACAACGCCCTACAAATTTAGATTCCAAAGTAACTGATTACTCAAATAAAGGTTTGATCGTAACAACATGTGCAGAAAAACAATGGAATATTATAGCACAAACAACCAAAAGTCCCTACAAATGACGTGATAGTATTCGCATATTTTACCATTTTGTTAAACAAAAATAAATCAATATTTTGTGCAAGCAAAGCCAATATAAACGTAACATAAAATAACACTTAAAACAAAGATAAAAATAAAAATAATCCGCGCAGCTCAATGTAGGCCCTCCTGAGTTTGAAATTCGAGGCATTTTACCATTATATGAGAAAAACAATCTCTCTTTTATTTTGGTTATAGAAAAAACAATCTTTTCTTTGATAGACATATAATTCTTGATGATGATAAGAAAGGGAAGGGATAATTTATTTTCATGTGAATCTTATTCAACAAATCGACCCGCCGAGCATAAGTAGAACACATTTTCCTGCAAATGTTATCCAAATGGACCCCACTGAAGATGACGTAAGATATAAAGATAACGTCCAATGTTGCTAATTGCTATCACATATTTTTTTTCTCCTAATCACTTTCATCGTGAAGGCGGTAAGTTGCAATGGCAATAAGATGATTGGCCCTAGGCATTGTGAGTCCGAACTCCTCTTTCATGTCCAACCCACAATGCACAAGCTGGGCCACTGCTAAACAAACAACAGTTAGGCCCAATTGCAATCCTGGACAGCTCCTTCTGCCAGACCCAAATGGTGTCAGCTGGAAGTCACGCCCCTTCAAATCGATGCTGCTTCCCTCTAATCTCTCTGGCCAGAAGTTCTCTGCCTCATCCCAAGCATTTTGGTCTCTCATAATAGCCCATGCATTCACTATGACCCTTGAATTTTTACGTATGAAAAAATCTCCAACCATGCAATCTTCAATGGACTGGTGTGGTATTAGTAACGGTGCCACTGGATGGAGCCTCAGGCTTTCCTTTATAACCATGTCCAAATACTCCAACTTGTTCAACTCTGATTCCTCCACCTTCCTCTTCATACCCACCACAGTTTCCAGCTCCATCTGGACTTTCTTCATCACCCTTGGATTCTTTAGGAGCTCTGAAAGTGTCCACTCAAATGCTGTAGCAAAAGTATCCGTTGAACCCAGCAGCATATCCTGTGTGTGAAGAAAAAAAAAAGTGTAAAAGAAACATGTAGAAGTGAGAACTGTGACAACTAGCTATGCACTTGCAGGCATGTAGCTGTACTATTTAAGTACACAACTCTTAAAAGGAAAAAAAAAGTATGAGCAAAGAATGCCAACTATATATATAAGTCATTCCCTTTACCAGCACTATGGCTTTGATATTGGGCCGTTCAATACTGCATTCAGATTCTTCACTACCAATAAAGACCAACATGACATCCACAAAATCCTTCACCCTATCTTCTCCCTTCTCTGATTGAATATGCTCATCAATAATTTTGTCAAAGAAGTCATCAAAGACTTTGCACTGTGCCTTCATACGCTTGATTAGCCCTTGAAGGTCAAGCTTACCAATGTAAGGAATGTACTCACCTATGTTAGGAGTTGCTGCTAAGTGCAACACCTCTTGCATCACAGCCTTAAACCCCTTCTCATCCAAGTCCTGGTCCATGTATTTCTTCCCTAAAACCATTCTACAAGCCATGTCTGCACCGAGTGTTGCAACCTTGGCACTGACATCAACAGCAGCTCCATCATTGGCTGCCTCTCTTAGATGCTTGATCAATAGGTCAAGTTCCTCTTCCCTCACGGCTCTGAAGGAGTTGATTTTGGTTTGGCTTAGCAATTCCGATGTGCACATCTTACGCATGTTGCGTCCAGTAAGAACCATATTCGCTTCATTGGGCGGTCTACTAGCAAAGACAAGTCATGGGTCTTGAGGAACAGTTCAGCTGCTTGGGGAGAAGAAACAACTATGGTGGGCACAAAACCTAAGCACAAGTACATGACAGGTCTATGTTTTTGGGCTAGCTGGTGCAGGTCACGATGAGGATTCGCTCCCAACATGTGAAGACTCCCCGAAATTGGCATCCCTTTTGGACCAGGCGGTAATCTCTTTCCCTTTTTCTTGCTTCTCCATAGACACAGGTAGGTAAGAGAAACTAAAAAAATTGCTATCCAAATCATCCAAGCTATACAAGAGATTTCAAACCATATTGCTATTAGTTGCTTTAGCGTAATCTTTGCTATCAAATGCAATCTATTTATAATATATAAATTCCAAACTAAGAAATAATATGCTGCCACGTCAGTACCGTATTTGTTGCTACATCATACTATTTGCTCATTTTTCATTACCTCACCAATTCTATTCTACAATTACCCCCTTCTATTTAAAAGAAACTCATTTATTAGATAATTATGTATACATTTAAAAAAAGTTAAAAAGCTTACTGCCCTCACGCTAGCCTGGGATGTAGGGATAAGGAAACTGGAGGTCGAGTGTGATTCCCAATTAGCAGTTCAGTTTGTTAACCAGGGGGTTCCTCCTCAACATCTGTTTAGCCCCCTGGTGTCTGCGATATGTCGTCGGTGGACTCATAGAGATTGGGTGGTTAAGGTTCAGCATGTTTACCGGGAAAAGAATGGTGTGGCTGATTTTCTTGCCACGATTGCTCATAAGCAGGAGATAGGTTTGCATATTCTTTCCGGTCCTCCTCTTGGCTGTGGCCAGTATTTGCTTAGAGATGTTATGGGGCTCCCTATGCCCCGTTTTGTTTGCGTGTAGTTTGGGGCTTGCCCCACCTTCATATAAAAAAAAAAAAAAAAATTAAAAAATTCCATCATAGCTAAACATGTTTATTAGATAATTACTTATAATTAAAAGAAATTTGTTTGAGGTAGTTGCACGTTTTTAATTTTTAGTTTTCAAATGTAATTTTCAAAATAAAACACATTTGGCTAACATAGAGCTAAAATGATTTTTAATTCACTTTCAAAATACTTTTACATTCATTTTCAAAATCAAGAAAAAAAGATTTGTTAATTTATTTTTTTAGTTTAAAAAAAAAAACTCATTACGTAAGTGAACTGCTATATTTCTATCACCACTCTTTTTTGACTTTCCCACACTTACCATTCTTAAAAATTTTATTATTTACACGTTAATATTTTTAATTCATCTGTATATTTTTTAATATCAAATAACAATTAGTGAACTTAAGTCGTACTAATATACTAGCAATAATTATTCCATTATAGCAAATTATGGACATGCTACTTTCACAAAATATGGACATGTACATGCACACTATATATGATAACCTATTAAGAAAGTTGTCATAGTTCATATCCAAGGGTACACAAGTAAACCAACTGCTTATAATTCCAATACAAATGAGGTAAAAGAGCGTATATATTAGTCATATAATAGTGTAAAACTAATAGCATTGCGAATAAAATTCCAATGCAAATAAGCTCTGTACTGGTAACGTTGTGAATTTGTATCCTCTCAAGTATAATAATGTCAAACTGATAACTGTTAGAACATTTTTTTTCCCATCCCTTTATGATAATCATTTATTGCTTTATTTGCAGCTTTGTTTATTACTTTTATATCTTTACTTTCATTTATCCTTCAATGACATCTTACAATTGAGTTGAGCTTCAAAGTCAACGTAGTAAGAATCCAAAGCAAAACATAACATTCCTTCCTTAATGTATTGCTAAAATATGAAAAATTTTGTTACAATTTAGCTCATCAATAAGGTAAATAGCTCATTTGACTTAGAAAACTAAAATCACAACATTAGCATTTTCCTATATTAATTTGCTTATTTTATGGCCAAATTATTAGTTGACATAGGGAATTTGCCCTATCCCATTAATAATAAGTATAGTACTAAATACAATGTATTGTTTCATAAACCCTGGGTCCATTGCTAGTCATTGATAAACTTGGTTTTTCTTTGTTATTATTCTTAAAATAATTACGATTGTCTCATTCACAATGTCCTAGCAATCTCCCTCTCCTAATTTGTGACAAATATATGTGTTCTACATATAATCCTTACACACTTACTATTTCAACAAATTTTCACATTTATTAAATGTAATAATTCAACATAATATATATATATTTTTAACATCATTCTAATCTCTTCAAAATACTAAAAATATATTTATTTTACCTGTGTAATGCACAAGTCAATATCTAGTTGGGTTTATACAAAACCAATGAAGGGATTATGTAGACTAAATATGGAAGGTGACTCTAGTGGAGTGGTGGTGGGATAAACATCCATAACGAGTTCGAGAAAGTGGTTAAGAAACACACAAAATTGTAATTGATATTATTTCAATTATATATATCTAATTTGATTGATATTGATGTGTTTTTGTCATGCTATTAGAGAGAGAGAGAGAGATTAAGTTACTCCAAAGAAACTCTGGTTAGAGTTACTATATTCAATAACTCTTAGTATATATTTGTTGATGGTGAAAATTTATTTCAAGATTCGATCTTTGGTTGAATCTCAAAGAAATGACTTTTCATTGTGATTCTAACAAATATTTTTATCTTTAATGGGACTTAGAATCAGGATCCGTTGTAGATTCTTTTTATTCAAACTAGCAACATTGTTTTTTCAACTTGTGGGTATGAGAAAAGTTAAAGCCTCAATTTGTATGTGATCAAGATTCAAGACTCTAATTAGTGTGCTGATAGTAAAATTCAAATTTTAGAAACAAAATCGAAAAGCAATTTTTACTTTGCTTATTTTGACAAGTGTGAAAACTTGTATGCAAAGTATTTATAACAAGCTCAGTCAAATATATGAATTTGATTCAAATTACAAAGACTGTTGAAAGTCTCAGAAATATACAACAACAAATTTCTAACAAGATAATTTGTAGAGAATGTCAAAAAGATAAGAATTTAGAAATGTCTTAGAAATGCAATACAACATAAATTTGACAAGAAATTCTGCAAAAGATATTGGAAAGCAAGAATTCACGAATATCTCAAAACTTTTGAAATGCATATAAATGCAATTGAAATAAAATACGAGAAAAAAATATGGAATTCAAAAAATAGTGCAAATAAATTAAAGAGTTTGAGTTTCGAAAATGAGGTTAAGAAGTGAAAAGTTTAAGTTTTGAGAAGAAATAAGGTGAGAAATGATAATGTAGAAAATATAAATTGAGAAGAAATTGAGGGAGATGTAGACTGCATGAAACATAGAAAAGTAAGAGTTTCGATAAGAAATAGGAGGGAGAAAGAGATTTGTAGAAATGTAAAAAGATAAGAGTTTGAAGAGGAAATTAGGGTGCAAAGTGATTTGTAGAAATGTAAATTGAAAGCATAAAAGCAAATTTAAAGACAATTGACAAGAATGTAATAGATTTGAATTGAAATGTGGGTTAGAATATACACATTACTCATTGAACTAGTAGCCATGATGGACGACGTGTATAGTGTTATAGAGATTTATTGTTAGTGTTTCAACCGAATGAAATAATGGCCACCTTAGTTCTTTTTATAGACTTTGTATCCTAACGACTAAGTTACAAGATTTGTGCACATATAAAAGTGCCTAAGATTGATATTCTACGATGTTGCCATTTGTCTCTATCCGCATCTCATCGATAACCACTTGAAATCGTTTATTTAAAGAATACAAATCTCTCCGCGTGTACTAGCAATTGAGAGCTCTTGCTTTCAAATGAAACTTCCTCTCACTTGAGTATTTCCATACTTGGTGAAATTTTTGCTTTCAGTTTTTGTGCACCCCAAGTGTCCCAGCTTTTTCCTTGAAAAGATCTTTTTCAACAAAATCATATACTTCAAATTTCTTCGTTCAATGTTGAATAATCTTGATTCCTTTGAACTTCTGAAGGTTTGAATCTGTTATTTCTATATCCAAATAGAATTCCCCCAATCTCCTTTCCTATTTCTCAAACTCATATATTTTGACAAAACAAATTCAATAACACGAACCTCAACACAATTGAATTACTTCAAACTCCATTAAACTTAGAAAGATTTCTAAGTACCAATAATATTAAATTTTAACGATCTAACCATTGAATATGCTGATATTATCTTATAGATCATGCACACTAAATTTTAGATAAATTGGACATTTGTAGTTAGATAATATTATAGTTAGCATTTACTTATATTTTAGAAAAATATATTATATGTTAACTTGAATTTATTTAATGAAGTATCAAATAGTAATTCAAACTTTATTAAAATTTGTAGACTTAATATATTCAATAAGGACTTTTAATTCAACAATTGAATTGTTGAAATTTATATATATATATATATATATGTGTGTGTGTGTGTGTGTGTGTGTGTGTGTGTGTGTGTATAAATGCCTTTCTTTTTTAATTCAAATCTTATTTACCTAAATGTTAAATTATTTTTTAATTTTTTTGAAATTTATTCTTTGATCCAAATTATTTATAGTTATATTTTTAATTTATATATAATTTTAATTTATATTTTTAAAAATTAAATTTATTTAAAAAATAATATTTTTTATTAAATTAAAACATATGAAGGTTAAGGACGCTTCTTTCTCCCTCTCTTCCGTTAAAGTTACTTATTTAATGGAAAAATTTAAAGATTAGATGCATTCATATTGCCTTATTTTCAAGAATAATGTTATTATGCTTTAACTACTATAGGCTACTTTTGGGTAAGAAGGGAATGATCTCATACCTTTACTGGTGTCGTCGAACGTTGGAGATTGTTAATTGCATAGACTAGTATTTATGAAATGAACATACCTAGTAAGGGGTTATATGTGGTGATACGTCACTTAGGGATATTTTCCAGAGTAATGGCTAAGATAGATGCTTACATTAATTGTTTTCTATACACAAGGTCCATCTTTGTGTCATGAGTGGTTGAGTGATTTTAGGAAAAGGGGGTTTGATGAGTTTTGGGGGGAATAAATGTGAGATTTCGACTAAGGGGTGGATAAAGGATTAAGTCTTTATTTGGTTGGTGGTATAGTGGTTGGTAGGGTGATGAAGTACTCAAACTCAGGAGTTTTAAGCTAGGAGGACTGTCAGAGCCACCTTGTCATTACACGATGGTTTTTACATGTTAGTGGGATGGGGTCAAACTCGAACAAGATTGCCCAGGCATAAGACCTATCTAGACACATGTTGAAGGTTGGGAGTCGCTACATAAATGTATATGTGATGCCCCTAATTCTGTCGCCATCTTTAACCTAGCTATACACACCTTGTACTTAGTTTGGTTATTGGATGTATGGAAAGCACAAGTTATAGAATGTTCAGCTATTATGCCACTGTCATCTTCAAGTAATATTCCAACTCTGTTTCCTCAGAAGTTAGATGACCTGTCAACAAAAATTGTCCATATTTTATGTTGTGAGGATTTGATACTAGTCAGTAAGGTCATCTTTGCTACAAAGTTGACTAGTGCTTAGGCTTAAATGGCTTGTCGAGGTTCTACGGTTAGTCTAAACTTGGATAATTCCACTGCCTAACCTATCATTTGTCTGACTAGGTTTGGACAATAAAGGATTTGGAAGATGGTTGGTCGATGTGTACTGCCACTTGACGGCTTTAAAAATATCGTCGAAGGCACCAAGTTGCTATTATTAATTCAAATGCCACATTTTCTACCTTTTGGTATTTGAGTTTGGGGGCTTTGGAGTGCTCTATTTATATTTGTTATTTCTCTAAATCAATGTCACATTAATGGCTTCATCGGCAACAGAAAGGTACAAGTAAAATGTTTCACCAGACTTGACTTTGGTCAACATTGTTGGGGAGGAAAAGACCTATTTTAGGTTATTGAAGGATGCATCACACTCTTCGTCCCACACAAATTTTTGTCCCTTTTTTAACAATTTGAAAAAAAGGGAATGCCCGATGGGCTAGCTTTGAGATGAATCTCGTGAAAGTCGTCGTCCTACCACTTAGCTGTTTTAGGTGGTTGCATCTCCAATATGTCCCGACATTTATGTGGGTTAGCTTCAATTTGCCATGTTTGGACAACATGAAACTAATAAACTTACTGACTTTAATTTCATGTTGAAACTGCATTTATCTAGGTTCAAGCGCACGTTATGCACCCTGAGCCAAACAAAGAATTTTCCTAAGTTAGACGTCTGAAGTTGCTCATTAATGCTTTTGATGATCACGTCACCCGTGTAAACCTTGAGCATATGACTAACTTGATGTTCAAACACTTTATTCATCATTATTCTCTAGTAAGTCGATCCTGCATTTTTTAGCCCAAAAAGCATCATTTTATAACAATATTTAGCTCGCTTGATTATGAAGGCAATTTTTTATTCCTCTTCTTGGTGCATGGGCATCTAGTTGTACTTGAAGTAAGCATGCATAAAGGATAACAGTTTGAACCTAGATGATCCATGTATAAGTTTATCTATGTTGGGGGTGAGGATAGGCGTCCATGGGACATACCTTATTAAGATTAGTATAGTCAACATACATTCTCTTTTTCCATTGTTTTTTCTTTACACGTACAACTTTGGATAACTGGATAGTATATTTAATCTCCCTAATAAATAAGGGTCTAACAATTCTCTAAATTGATCTTCTATGGCCTTCTGCTTCTTTGCTACATGCTTCGTGTTCTTCTTTGAGTGCTCTATGTTAGCTGGATGGAAAACAACTTAAAAGTCATTCTCCATAAATGACGCCAATGTTTTGCCATAATTGTTATAGTTTGCTTCTAAGTAGGAGGGGAACAATCTTGTAGCTTTACTAGTGTTGTCAGATGTTGGGGAGATTGGGTTGTCACCTACAAAGACTCTGACGCTTAATTTAGTATTTAACTGAGTAATAACTAGTTACTTTGAAAGGAACATACCTGGTAATAGGACTATGGCAATATTTGTAAGATTTTGGAGGTAATGTGTTTGGTAGTTTGATGATGTCACTATAGGATATTTGCTAGTGTAGTAGTTAGGGTACATGTTTAGGTTAAGTATTTTCTATACGCAAGGTCCATAGTTGAATTAGGAATGGTTGAGTGAGTTTAGGGAAAAAGGGGTTTGTTGAGTTTCCGGGGAAATGAGTGTGAGATACTGACCACGGGGTGGATAAGGGATTAATTCCTTATTTGGTTGGTAGTTTGGTGGTTGGTAGGGTGATGGAGTACCCGAACTGAGGAGTTATAAGCTAAGAAAATTGTCAGAGCCACTTTACCATTGCACGATGGTTTTTATTTGTTGGCAGGATGGGGTTGAACTCAAGCAGGATTGCTTGGACGTAAGACCTATTTAGAATAGATATTATTTATACTAAAATGTTTACAATATTTTTTTATATTTTCTCTTTATCTTCATTATATTAACGATCCTATTTCTCATTTTTTTTGTTACATACTATTTTTTTCCTTATTATAAAATTGCAAGAAAATGATGTTAAAATAACATTCCTCTATTTTCAAATTGTCACTTTGGACAATGGACATCCCTTTTATATAGTTTGGTCCTAATAATAAGGGTTGAGTGATTGACTATACTAGAGCACTTTCACAAAGAAAATATCAAAATAAGGTCCTTTTAAAACATATTACTAGTATGAGACTGTTTTGACTTGATCAAAGGTCAACTCACCAGTCAAACTAATAAGTTCCATGCCACATGTATTTTTTTTTTTTAAATTGTGATTGGCTTTCACATGACATGTCACGTGGAACTTAGTACCAATTTTTTTTTAAAAATAAATAATAAATATAAATAATATAACATAATAAATAAATAAATAAATTTAAAAACTCTTACACTTAAATGAACATGAACCTCATTAAATGGTCAAGCCTCATGAAATGATCAAGTTCAACAAGCCTTAAACAATTGCAAAGAATTCATTATAGAGAACCACTAACCACTAGCTACTTGTCTGTTCAATATAGGACTAGAGAAAAAAGACAGAATACGTGGACAATGCTTTTTTCTTTATCATACCTTACCAATGAAGCTCGCTCTTTGCGTAAAGGAGTAAGTAGACTACAATATTTCTGGTTATTGTCCTTTTTGTTTCTCTACCCTCTCCTCTCCCGTTGTAGTATACTTACAAGTATATTGTTTCCTAAACATAACGCAAAGGTTTTATATTGTAGATTTCTGAATTCACTGCCTTAATATTATGTTGGTATCTTTTTTGTACGCTAATGTTCTATTTTTTATAATTTTTTTTGGTGAAATCATATGTCATGGTTCTACTTTACTCCAAAATTGATCCTATTTACATTCTATTTGGATACTTCTATTTATTAAAACTTAAATTTGACATTTATATTGTATTGACTTATTGAATGGTGGCTTCGCTTACATATATAATGAAACCAATATCATATTCAGAGGCATATTGCAATTTGTATCTTCCTTAAAACCATTCTAATTAAGTTCATTATATCAAAGTACGCATCAATTCGCCTTTTAAAAAGTTTATAAATCCTACATTTTGTAAACACAACGCACTTATCAAAATACTTTTAGGGTCTGTTTGGTGGTCAAAATAAGATATAATAGAATATGATAGTAGAATAAAAATATGATAGGATAAAAGTAGAATAAACTATAATTTTATCTAATATTTGATGCACACCAACCTGATAATGATAGGATAAAATATAAATGATTCAAATACAAAATTACTATTTTGTTAAGATTACATATAATTTTCTGGAAAGTAGCTTTTAATTTAATTTTTTAATTTTACAAAAAAATATAATTTTAACTAAAGTATACAATATTTTGTTATTTATGTAGTTACTTTCTTAAAATTATAAAAAATATATAAGATTTTTAAAATTATAATTATTATTCAAATATTTTTCTTTAATTTTTTTTAAATATTATTTAATTTTTAATATTTTAATTAATAATATATTTAAATTTACATGTCAAAATTATTATATATATATATATAATAAAAAAAATATAATAAATATAATATATAGTAATATATATTAATTTATATAAGATTACTATATATTTTGTCATTATATATATAATATGTATATATATTACATAGCATCGTATATTATACATAAATCTTATATATATTTTTTATAATAATATTATATCTGTTTATATATAATTATATATAACATTTATTATAATATAGCTATCTATACATATAATTATTTGTAATGTGTTGAATATTATAACAAATATTATATATATATATATATATATATATATATATATATCATCGTATATTATAAATAAATCTCATATATTTTTTATAATAATATTATATCTGCTTATATATAATTATATATAATATTTATTATAATATAACTATCAATATATATAATTGTTTGTAATATCTATTAATATTTATAAAGTTGTTGTCAAGAGATTAAACTATTCTCGCCCAAATTAAGGACAATCTTGATAATACCTTTCACAATTATTGAAAAAGGAAAACTGTGCAGGCAAATTACTATTGGTACGTTAATTCATTGAATATATTAATATTTATAAAATGGTTGTCGAGAGATGAAACTATTCTCGCCCAAATTAAGGACAATCTTGACAATTCCCTTCACAATTACTAAAAAAGGGAAACTGTGCAGGCAGATTAGTATTGGTATGTTAATTCATTGAATTTAATATATACTATTAAATGCATTAACACTTGAAAAGGGAAATTATGCAGGTAGATTAGTTGTGATAAGTTATTCTTGGAAGCACAAAGGTCATTCATATACCTTATATATACTAGGGGTGTTTTCTATACCATTGCTTTTCTACTTCTCTACTCTTTTATAGTGTCTTAATTGTCTTAACAAAGGTTGCGTTTTAGGTATTTTATTCATATAATTTTTTTTTCTTTTTTCTTCTTCTTCTTCTTAGTAAAATTTTGCATTTTCTTTAATGTGATAACAATATTATTTGCTATTTTATAGTTTATGGTATGCCTATACAATAAAGGAACTCACTATTATTACATAGATTATATTTGGATGTAATTGATGCTGGTGCAAGTTTTGTGTATAGGGTAGAACGTATGGCGTCATTTTATAATTTAAGAGTTACGCACAATGTAATGATGCATTTTAGGGGTGAAAATCTTTGGGATATGAAGATTTTTTATAAGTATAAAAATGAGATAGAAATCCGTATGTGGAGACATTTGATGAGGAGAAGATACAAATTATTGATCTTATAGGGGACTTTGAGGAAGAAGAGGGCAATGACATTGTGCCTTATGAAGATAATACCAACGATGAAGGTTGTTGGTCATTACAACTGATGAAAGACCAAGCATTTGGAAACCAACCATTGGTGAGTCTGATTATATTAAAGTAATTAATTCAATATCAATGGTATTAATGTGTTTCCAATATGTTCTAACTATTAATACTAAATTTTTAACTATAGGGAATCCCTGCCAGGATTGTGAAGGCATGGTATGTATATGGTTGTACTATAATATACTTGATTGACGACGTCGGGAAAAATTATGAATGTAAGTTGTAGAAGAAAAGAAGTCATAGAAGGGCAAAACGTTCTTCCAATTATGGCTAGAAAACAATTTGTAACACATAAAGAATTGCAGGAGGGCCAATTATTGAAGTTGAGTAATTTGATTGATCCTGAGTTAATTTTAGTTGGTGTTTTAGTTAATTAGAAAAATCCTAATAGAGTGGTATTATTTAGTTGTAATTTTGACTGTCACATGCAATACTATGGGCTTTAATTTTATATGTTTTCTTTGTAGTGGGTTTTAATTTTATGTGCTTTCTTTGTAATGGATTTAAATTTTATAAGTACAAGTTAGCATTTTTTTGTATATATTTTTCCGTTCTTAGATAAAATGCTCCCTTCTTTTATTGTTCTAGTCAGAGACAGAATTAAAGGTCATTATCTAACAATCTAAATAATAATAATAATTATGTTATTGTCTAATTAACGGAAATTATAATCAAATCTTTATTTATAAACTCAATCATAACCAAATCTTTTACTTCTCTAAATTCGTGTAGTGTATATTAATAAAATAAAGGCCCATTATAAAGATATTATTGTCATTTATAATAAGTATCTGTGTAATGCACGTCATTATTTATAATTTTTTTTAAAATATTATAAAAATTATTTTAGTTGATAGATAATTATTTTTATAATAATAAATATAAATATAATTTGAATGCTTAAATTAATATTAATTGAAAAAAATAAGTATTGAGTTGTGAAATTATGAAAAATTATTTTTTATTTGAGTGACTAATTATTGCATAAAATAATATTGATTTAATTTATTGGGAAGCTTATGGGATATGTCATGATATGAAAAAGACACATGAATTCATAAGAAGAAAGAATATGATGTAATTTCAAAAGAATTAAAAATGAAGTCTCAAATTTAATATCTAAGTATAAAATTTTTTACATTAAAATAATAAATTATAAAATACTTAAAGATTATAGACTTTTAGATTTATAATAGTACCCACTACAATTTAAAAATCAAATATAAAGGGTCAGTTTTGTATATGTGAGTTTAATGTTTAGGGATTAAGCATGAAGTTGGAGTTTAACATTTAAATTAATTGTATCAATTTTAAACTTATTTAATTATTTTTTAAATTAAAATCTTAAATTTATGACTATTTTACAAAATTATAAAATAATTAACTAAAGTCATTTTTAATTATTAATCAATCTTTAAAAATGATCAATTTCCTATCTTTGAAGTAATTAAGGTGAGTTTGGATCCCAAATCTTGCAATATAAAAATTAAAATTATCATTTCACTTAATTTTTCCAAAGCTTAATTATTAATGTTTTTAACTTAACTCTAAACGTAATGCTTTCATCCACAATTATTGCAAATAATAAAAATTATTACCTTATTGCTCTAAATATCATAATTATAACCAAGTTTTTAATTACAACTTACTTATAATCAAATCTTTAATTACTCTATATTCATACAATGCTTTACTCTAAATAATTATAATGTAATTATAACCAAATCTTTAAGTAAATCACTAATTTCAACATAATTATAACCAAATCTTTAATTATTCTAAATTTGTACAATGCTTTACTCTAAATAATAAAAATTGTAATGTAATTATAAGCAAATCTTTAATTACTCTAAATAATAATAGTAATATAATACTAAATTAGTATTTTAATCTATTATGTAAATAATTATAATTATTTAATGGGACTATGTGATTATAACGTTATTGCTATGTAGCATAATAGTATTGTTCATTAGTATTATTAATAATTAATAAACATATATAATAATTATTAAACATAATGTAAATAATTATTTAATTGGATGATGCTTAATAGTATAAACTCATTTGCTGGTTAATATTATTAATAAATAATAATAATTGTTAAATTTTTAATTAATTAATAATTAATATTAATTAATATAGATTAAATAATATAGAATAAATTTGAATGGAACAGAATAAAAGTCTACATTTTCCATATCAAGGTATGACTTTAATTGAATCATCACTAAGTATTCCTATAAAATGAAATAGACTTTAATTATAATTTCATTATATTAAATTTCTTCTCCACCACAATAGAAGAGCCAAAGGTAGAGATTGTCGAATGTCAATGTTAAGAAAATATGTCTTCCTGTCTTTTAATATCTATTTTATGATTAGTTTTGGAATCTGAATTGGGACAACCGTCAGATAATCGAAGTCATGGACACATATATTCATTTGTCTTTCTATTGTGTTTTGCATAGTGAAAATAAAAAAAATGTGATTACAATATTATTTGTTATTTTGCAGTTTTATGGTATGCTTATACAATAAAGGAACTCACTATTATTGTTACAAGGGATCTATTCAACCTTATGTTTAATTATAGTATTTACTGTAGGAATTGACAATCCAAACTAATGCAGTAGATTATTTTGTTACTTTAAAAGTAATAATATCTTAGCATTATGCTATGAATGGGTTTTCCATGATACGCTTTACAGCAGGAGATGAGATGACTATAGTTTTGGCATGTGTGATAATTTTATTGTTGTGATTTGTCTTATCTATCATATCTAAGCTTTGTTGATATTCTTCAACTATGGTTTTTTATATAATTCATAAAATTTATCTCAATAACTTGACTAGCCTGTTGGAAAAACAATTTAGTAGGGTTTGGTTGAGAAGCATTGACACTAAAAGACTTCTAGAAGTATCAATGAATTTACTCTATAAGCCTTGTGTCAATGAATTTTTCTTAAATCAATTATATAAGGATTTCAAAATGAAATATTTATTTTACTAAGGGGATAAGTGTCAAGTGATTTTTCTTATTCCATAAATTTTAACTGATTTTACATTATTTTTTAACAACAAAAAAATTAAAAAAGTTGCTAATATATTTTTATATATATACAAAGAATTTACTCTCCTCACAATTTATCCTTGCATCCCACGGATCCACAATCTAGTGTTGAATATTATAATAAATATTATATATAAATATATTATAATATTCAACATATTACATAATATATATATATATATATATATATATATAGAGAGAGAGAGAGAGAGAGAGAGAGAGAGAGAGAGAGAGAGAGAGAGAGAGAGAGAGAGAGATTGTTCTATTTTGTTACTTCCTAACTCAACTCTTTCCTCATGATAACAAATATATTGGAACAACATAATAAGATAAAGAGTAGGATAATGTTATCCTATCCTAGCTACCAAACAAGCCCTTAAACTCAAATGCAATTTTTTTTTTAATTTCATGAGTATGTGAATGGACCCTGATGTCTATTGTTAATTTACTTGGATTTCAGTTATGTTTTTCAAAAAAAAAAAAAAGGAAAAGAAAAAGTTGCGGGAATATGAGAGTATGGAGGCAAAGTAGTCCCATGTTATAGGAAATCAACTTGGTTGTAAATGTCGGGTAAAAAAGAAAGGGTTTAGTCCTATATTGAATAGACTAGTAAGTAATTACTACTTAGTGATTTTATATAATAAATCTTTTGTAACTGTTCAAAACATGTTGGGATTGAGGCTTGGCCACTTAATGAGGTTCAAACTTTGCCCATTTAAGTACAAGAGTTTTAAATATTATTATTATTATTATCTAAAATTTATTTATTATTTAAAAAATTAGGATTGGGTCCCATGTGATATGCCTCATGGGAGCTCGTCACAATTTAAAAATGTCAGTAATATATTTAAAAAAAAAAAAAATCCTATTTTAATATTAAGTTTAACTTTTATGCACTATAAGTTTAAAAAAATTTATATATTGTTAACTAATTAAAAATTATCGTTGGTATTTTTAAGACAATTATTTTAAAAATAACAAATTTATTATATATGATAATTTATGATTATGTAAAAATCTTTTACATTATCATCACTACATTTTCTATTTCCTCGTTAATATTTTTTCTATAAAAGTTTTCTAATTTGGTCAATCACCCAATAAGGGTATGATCGTAACAACATGTGCAGAAAAACAATGGATTATTATAGCACAAACAATCAAATGTCTTTACGAATGACGTGACAGTGTTCCTGTATTTTTCCTTTCCGTTCAACAAAAATAAATCAATCGTGCAACTTAAGCCAATGCAAACGAAAACGGAACATAAAACAACACCTAAACAAAAATAAAAATAATCCGCGCAACTCATGGTAGGTCCTCGTGAATTTGAAATTCGTGGCATTTACCGTCATATGAGGAAAACAATCTTTACATTAACAGACATTGATAAGAAAGGGAAAGGGTCATTTATTTTCCTGTGAATCTTATTCAAATCGACCCCACCGCACGTAACGTACAATGTTGCTACCACGTTTTTGTTTTTCCTAATCACCTTCATCGTGATGGCGATAAGTTGGAATGGCAACTAGATGATTGGCCCTAGGCATTGTGAGTCCAAACGCGTCTGTCATGTCCAAGTCAGATGGCAACATGTCATTTGGCAGCTTCCAATCAAAATAATGCACAAGCTGGGCCACTGTTAGACGAACCACAGTGAGACCCAATTGTAATCCTGGACAGCCCCTTCTGCCAGACCCAAATGGTATCAGCTGGAAGTCACGCCCTCTCACATCAATGCTGCTTCCCTCAAATCTCTCTGGCCAGAACTTCTCTGCCTTATCCCAAACACTTGGGTCTCGCATAACTGCCCATGCATTCACTATCACCCTTGACTTTTTAGGTATGAAAAAATCTCCAACCATGCAATCTTCAGTGGACTGATGTGGTATTAGTAACGGTGCCACTGGATGGATTCTCATGCTTTCCTTTATAACCATGTTCAAATACTCCAACTTGTCCAAGTCTGATTCCTGAACCTTTCTCTTCATACCCACCACAGTTTCCAACTCCGTTTGGACTTTCTTCATCACCCTTGGATTCTTCAGGAGCTCTGATAGTGTCCACTCAATTGCTGTAGCAGAAGTGTCTATTGAAGCAAGCAACATATCCTGTGCCAAAACATCGGTCCAAGTCATTAATTAGGAATTTGGGGTGCAATGTTAATGTAGGACATCTGATCCTTCATCATGCTTCCTTTTCCTCTCTCCTATGGCCATATAGTAGTAGCTACTATATAAATATGTGACTTTAATTTAATTTTAAAAAATATATATGGGGAAAAAAAAAAAAAGCACAACGATGCCATTTAACTCCTCTTACCAGCAATATGGCTTTGATATTGGGCTGTTCAACGCGGTATTCAGATTCTTCAATACCGACAAAGCCCAACATGATATCCACAAAATCCTTCACCTTCTCTTCTCCCTTCTCTAATTGAATATGCTCATCAATAATTTTGTCCAAGAAGTCATCAAAGATTTTGCGCAGTGCCTTCATACGCTTGATTAGCCCTTGAAGGTCGAGCTTACCAATGTAAGGAATGTACTCACCTATGTTAGGAGTTGCTGCTAAGTGCAATACCTCTTGCATCACAGCCTTGAACCCCTTCTCATCCAAGTCCTGGTCCATGTATTTCTTCCCTAAAATCATTCTACAAGACATGTCTGCACCGAGTGTTGCAACCTTGGCACTGACATCAACAGCAGCTCCATCATTGGCTGCCTCTCTTAGATGCTTGATCAATAGGTCAAGTTCCTCTTCCCTCACGGCTCTGAAGGAGTTGATTTTGGTTTGGCTTAGCAATTCCAATGTGCACATCTTACGCATGTTGCGCCAGTAAGAACCATATTCAGCGAAGGCCAAGTTCCTCTGGTCCCAACTAATGTACTTTGCTGCATCGTTATGTGGTCTACTAGCAAAGACAAGGTCATGGGTCTTGAGGAACAGTTCAGCAGCTTGGGGTGAAGAAACAACTATGGTGGGCACAAAACCTAAGCGCAAGTACATGACAGGTCCATATTTTTGGGCTAGTTTGTGCAGATCACGATGAGGATTTGCTCCTAACATGTGAAGACTCCCCAAAATTGGCAACCCTTTTGGACCAGGCGGTAATCTATTTCCCTTTTTCTTGCTTCTCCATAGACACAGGTAGGTAAGAGAAAATAAAAAAATTGCTATCCAAATCATCCGATCCATACGGGAGATTTCAAACTATATTTCTATTAATTGCTTCTGTGTATAGCTTTGCTACCAAAAGCAATTGGGCTTATGGGTTATGTACTTACGTAAACTAAATAGGGAAGGCGACCGTGGTTGTGTTCCAAAAAGTGCTTAGAAAATATCTACATAGATATTTATCTACATTGATATTTGGACACTTTGAATATTGGGCTTATGGGTTATGTACTTATGTAAACTAAATAGGGAACGCGCCGTGGTTGTGTTCCAAAAAGTACTTACAAAATATCTACATAGATATTTATCTACGTTGATATTTGGACACTTTGAAACTTCAAACATTTCATTGATATTTTTATTTTTTTTATCTTTCTCTTTTTATTATATCATATTAATTATTTATTTCTCTTTTTTTTTTTTTAAATATAGATACCTTTTAAATGTCAAAGTATACTTTTCCTACACGCAAAATCCCGCATTACGTGAATGACACCGCCTTTATAAAATACTCGGATATTCCCGCAGTTTTTACTTTTTAGATATTAGTTAGGTACTTTTAAAAAATAATTTATTATGAAAAATATTTGAAAGAGTAATATGATAAACTGATGATGACCAAATATTTGGATGACTGACTTCACTCCTAATTTTACGCTAGATACAACGTTATGATTTATTAACTAACGTTCATAATTATATAATTAAAAAAGCAAGTCTTGTAATAATGTATTTTGTAAGGTAATAATAATTCCAAAGTACTAATTGATTTTTTTGACATCAATCACATTCAATTTTAAAGCTGATGTTCCAGCATGACATTTAAACCCTTCATATTATATTTTATCTTATAATGCATAATAAGAAACTATAATAAACAAGTATTTTAACTTGCGTGCATTATCACGTCAAAAAAACTTGTGTATTACATAAGATAAATATTTTTATATAATTAAAATTTATGATAAATATTTTTAAACATATAAGTTATATTATAATTAAAATTCATAATAAATAAATATTTTAAATATTAAAGTTGTTTTTAATTTTTTTAAAAAATATTAAAATTTAATTTAGAAATAGAGATAAAAGAAGGTAAATTGGAATAGACAAACAATTGAAAATATCTAGTATATATATAACTACAAAATGAGGGTGGTTTGAGATGGTTGAGAGCATTTTTTTGGTTAATTACAAGGTACGTAGTGTGTGAACTACACCTCTTTATATTAAATCTAATGGTAAGAACTACTTAACTTGGAGAATTCAGTTTAACGCTCTTTTGTTTGGCTATGATCTATTTATAAGGCTACATTGATAGGGGCACATCTTGCCCATCCAAGCATCTCAACAAAATGCACCCAATGTCATCAATCTAGCGTATACACATTGGGTTTGAAAGGATCAACTGATCCTTCATGTTATTGTCTCTTTTGTCATTACAACTATTGTCACCCATTTTGGTGTTGTCAGTACTTCTAAATGTTAAGGAAACACACAAACAACAATACAAAATAAAAATTAGCTGAAGAACACAATTTATTTAACGTGATTCGACACTTCTTGCATACGTCCATGAAACATTTCAATTTTATTTATCTCTCAAATGATTACATAAGTTTTCTGGACAAACTTGTGAAACCCTCCCTTCACATAACCCCCTCTCTCACTTAGGGTAGTGACCCCTTCTTCAGGCCGGGTGATTTTTCTCATCTAAAGAACTCTTATTTATATAGCTTACATCCTAATATTAAAAAAGGAAATACATCTCTAAAATAAATAATATCTTTTTAAATCTAAACAATGTCTTAGAGATTTAAAATTTGAAATTTGAATTGTTTTCCAATACTAAATAGGTTTGGGATACACTCAAACTCATGTATATTGGTCACTCTGTGTGTGCATCATGGCTCTTAAACAAAGAATTTCAACATTCACCAAAGGCACTTAGCCTAGGACCTTCCATCTACAAGGATTCAAGGTCATCTCTAAATGAACTCTTAGTCATTAACAACCCCCTGAACAATATTGATCTTGTTATTTATACACTTAATCATTTGGGTGTTGAGTATCATGAAATATTTGTAGTTCTTCGTGCTAGGGAAACTTCTATTGATTTTGTTGAGCTTCATGAAAAGCTTATGGATTTTGAAACTCCCTTGCATTGTGATGAGCCTTTATGCATGAATCCTATCCTTATTATTGCCCATGTTGTTTCTCGCAACAAAGACCACCTTCATTAAAAAGTCTCATTCGACAATAGCTCCTTCATATGTGTTGAATTGTAGCATGCAAAAAGGGTGATTTGTCAGCATTGTGAAAAGGCTAGGCACATTGATAAAGTCTGCTATAAGATAAAAGGTTACCTTTCTCGCAACACACCTCACCTAGCTGCTAATGCTCTTACTCGTAGTTCTCCAATGCGAACCATTAATTGGCTTATTGATACTGGTGCTTCCCGTCCTATTGCTTAGGACCTGCAACAACTCACTCTTGGTAATCCTTATCTTGGATCAAATTAAGTCATAACCAGTGATGGTATAATTTTGATCATCATTCACATTGGTCATACCTCTATCTCCACACTATCACAACCTTTACATCTATAACAAGTTTTACATGTTCCAAAAATTCAAAACAATCTTATTTTTGTTTCAAGCCATTCCAACAACTGCCCAATTGAAATTTTTGCAAATTGTTTTGTTGTGAAGGACTTGAAGATAGGTCAAGCATTCTTGCAAGGACGAGTTAAACAAGATCTATACCACTTTTCCACCAAACCTTCTACCAACTGTCTTCTCACCTTCACTTAGATCTGGAGGCTTGAGGTCACCCTTATTTTATGTCTTCTTTCCTTTTTCCCTCTTATGTTTATCTCTTTTCGCTTCTTCTTTTCCATCTCGCTCTCTGAATAATCGTGGTTAGGGATGGTTATATCGATTGTGGTGCCCTGCGCTACCGCAATTGTGATGCCCTGAATCAAAATCAAACCAAACCCAAAATCAAAATCTAGAAATTAAAGAGCACAAATTCCATGACAGTTCATCCCAAGAAAAAATTCCATAAAATAAATCAAGCAAAAAAAATAAATTAAAAAAAGCTTAAACATCACTGTTCTTTGCGAAGACAACTTGCAAAAATCCCAAACCAATCTCATCAAGAGCAAACCCTCGTTGTGGCCATGAGAAAGAATAGTTGCACAACCGTTGTTTGCAAGTATCGCAAGAACAAACCGCCGCTCGCAAGTAGGAACAAAAAATCGCAAGAACAATTGCATATCTACCGCTTGTAAGCATCACCACTGTAGCCGCGAGCAGATTTGGACCGAGAACCATTGTCTTTCGTCATGGCCTTGAGTGAATTTGGATTGAGCACCATTGTCGTTATGCTATGGCCTTGAGTGGATATGTATCAACCACCACTGCCATTCATCTTGGCCTTGAGCGAATATGGATTAACCACCATTGCCATTTGCTGTGGTGGTGAAGAATCGAGGAGAGTGGTTTGTCGTGGATGTTTGCCATTGTTTTGCGTTCTCTCAAGCAAGTGTTTGAGAAAAAAAAAAGTACAGAGTCATAGAATGGGAAGAGAGGAGTTCAGTTCAAATGGGAAGGGTCTAAGATAATACGTTGCACTATAAATTAATCTAAGGACCATTAATTGTAGTGCAGCATGAACCACCTAAGATGGTGGTTCACCTTAAAATTCGTCATATTATAGCACAAACAACCAAAAGTCCTTACGAATGATGTGACAGTGTTCCATATTTTACCTTTCCATTCAATAAAAATAAATAAATCAATTGGTTGTGCAAGTAAAGTCAATACAACGGAACATAAAACAACACTTAAAACAAAAATAAAAATAATCCACACAACTCATTGTAGGCCATCATGAGTTTGAAATTCGTATCATTTACCATTATACGAGAAAAATAATATTTTCATTGACAGAGATATATAATTCTTGATTAATAATAAAAAAGAGATATATAATTCTTGATGATAATAATGATAAGAAAGGCAAAGGGTAATTTATTTTCCTGTGAATCTTATTCAAATCAACTCCACCAAACATAAAGTAGAACACATTTTCCTGCAAATGCTATCCAAAAAGACCCTATCGAGCAAAGCATACCATGTTCAATGTTGCTACCAATCAAAACATTTCTCCTAATGACTTTCATCGTGAAGGCGATAAGTTGGAATGGTAACTAGATGATTGGCCCTAGGCATTGTGAGTCCAAACTCCTCTTTCATGTCCAAGGTAGATGGCAACATGTAATTTGGTAGCTTCTAATCAAAACAAAGAGGTTGCTCTTTTCACCCCCTTTTTTTTTCTCTTTTCAACCCTTTCTTTTTCAAAAAAGCATGAAAATACAAATTTACCCCTCCTTCCATTTTATTCACCTTCTAACCCATTATTCCTACCACCTATCTGCCTTCCCGTTCTTGCTTCTCCCACCCACAAAAGTAACGCTCCTTCATGACCATCGCCTCCTCCATTTTGGTACCACCATTCGTCCATTTGCTTCCTTTGCCAATCACATTAAAGCTTTGTAAGCCCAGTCATCACCATTCGGTCCGATAATCGTCTTAGCGGCTTCTTGGTGAGCTAATGACTCTTCTTTTTCATTTTCTACATTTTACAGATTCAACGAAAACAATTTTCCGTTTTGTAAAAGTTACAAAATGGAAACGCGTTTCCTTTTGCAACTTATTTGTTTCGATTTTGTAACATGAAAATTTACAAACTTTGTTTGTTGGTTGTTGAGTGAGTGTAGATTTCCATTATGGAGCAAAGTTGGAATACTTTTTTCTTTGATGAAGTTAACATGCCAAGTATGTGGGGGAATGTAATTGAAGCAAATGATGATGCTTTTGAGCATCCGTTACAAGCAAGTGACAATGCCTTGGAAGATCTTATAGAAGTCAATAAGAACTATGTCATAGAGAGGTTGGACATGAACCCATAAGAAATGTTTTCAGATTATAGTGAATTTTTCACAACTATAGAGGTATATTGATTAATTAACTGTTCAGGATTGAAATATTAATTGATATTTTTTTTATGTTATTGAACTAATCAAGGATGATTGGATACAGGTTTTTGCATAACGTGATGATTTGTTGAAGTGGGTTCCATGAATTGGAAAAAGGTGCAGATTTGTTGTTGTCATAGAACGATTTGAGATAGGACTAAGGAAGACATTTGTCTTATTGTCTTGTGAGAGGTAAATAATACAAGGGCGTGTTAACCCGTAAGTCTACTGGAACCAAAAATGTGATTGTGCCTTTAAACTGAAAGGGAAGTTTGTACAAGGCATTGGATGAAGACTTTTTGTTATTTGTGGATATCATAACCACGATTGAGCTAAGTCATTATTGGGCCATGCATATGTGGGTCAGTTGAGTAGTGAAGAAAAATCTCTATTAGATGAACTGACCAAAAACATGGTGAAGCTTAGTCAGATTTTGCTGACAATCAAAAGTCAAGACGGAACAAATGCCACCACCATCAAAATCGTATATAATGCATGTCAAAAATATCGTTGTCAAATAAGGGGTTCAAGAACTAAAATACAACATCTAATGAAGTTGATGAAATGTGATGAATATATGTACTGGTACAGAAGGGTAGATACTAAAGTTGTTGTTAGGGATATATTGTAGTCATACCCAGATTCCATCAAGCTTTTAAATGCATTTCCCATTGTGTTGATTATTGATTCCACCTACAAGACGACCAAATATTGGCTTCCATTATTGGATATTGTTGGGATCACTTTTACTAAGATGACATTTTCTATGGCGTTTGCTTATTTGGAGAATAAGCGAATGGATAACTTTACATGGGCATTAACTAAGGTAAAAGGATTATTTGTTGACTCAAGTTATTGTCATTGACAGGGACTTTGCTTTGATGAATGCATTGCAAGATGTTTTTCCAAGTTCAACCAACTTGTTATGCCAATTTCATATTGCTAAAAATGTCAAAGCAAAATACAAGATGTATGTGAGTTCTGTGAAGGAATAGGATAAGGTGTTGGGTGCTTAGAGTGGGTTAATGTTATCTCTTGGTGAATATGTGTATAACCAATGCCTGACAAGCTTTGAGGAGATGTGTTCAAGCTTTCTTTTCTTCATTGACTACGTGAAAAATATGTGGTTGATACCTCATAAGGAAAAATTTGTCACAGTATGGATAAATTGAGTGATGCATCTGGGAACTATAACCACTAATAGGTATTTGTGTTAACTTGTTTATTAGCTTGACATATGTCATATGTTATTTATAATAATGCGATTTTATTAACAAATGTATATGTTTCCTAATAGGGTTGAGGGTGTACATGCAACATTGAAGAGGTGACTCCGAGATAGCACGAAAGACTTGTGTAGTTCTTAGGATGCAATGAATAATATGCTCATATAATAGCACACTAAAATAAATGCGTCATTTCAGAAAAGCATCAATGTATTGGAACACATGTTTAATAACAGATTCTACCACAAGCTATGAGGCTTTGTGTCAACAGAAGCACAAAACTTGATGTTTTATGAGTATAAATGTGTTGACATTGTTGGTGTTGATAGTTGTGCTTGTGGCTGCACACTTAAAACTACTCATGGACTATCTTGTGCATGCGAACTTGCTACATATATCAATATGTTTGGTTTCATTCCATTGCGGTCCATTCATACGCATTGGAGGAGATTATGACCTTCTACAGATGAAATGACTCACTATTGAGGGGACTTATTGCTTACATATGAGGTGGATGCACTGTTAAAAAGGTTTGCAGAACTTGACATGCCTAGAAAAATCACATTGAAGACTAAAGTTTGTGAACTAACATTTTCAGATACAACTTCCATGTGTCCTCCTAAGGAAAAGGTAAAAACGAAAGGAGCACTAAAGTCTGAGAAATCCACTAAACGTCTTCCTTCAATGTGGGAACGAGTTGACGCAATGCAGACGGTTATAGATAGTTCATCACTTCTTAGTGTGCCTCATAAAGTGTCCCGTGACACTTCCACCTACAAAGGTGTACCATTTAAACATGAATTTCTAGATGAGTTGCATAAATATATTGTTCGTATTGTTGACATAAGATCAGATGAAAATTGTGGTTACTGGGCAATTGCAGCATTGCTAGGTAAGGGTGAGGAGTCTTGGCTCCTAATTCATGATGATTTTACTTGGGAACTTCAGCAGTGACACATTCAATATGCTAACCTCTTTGGCACAAAATGAGTGATTAAACTTAAGACCTTTCTGTATGTTGACCAACACACAGTAGTAAGCCATGATAAGTGAATGTCCATTCTTGACACGGGTTATGTTATTCCTAGTCAGTATAATGTTATGTTGGTCCATTTATCCAGGTTGCAAAGTAGACATTTTTTTCGCTTAGGAGTCGACCTTCCCCCATTGGATATCACCGACTTATTACTATTTGATTTGTTCACTGTTGTTACTTTGTGCAGGTATATATTTTCTAATTATTCAATTATTTAGTACTGTGAGAATGTAAATGTATTCACTAACTTTATAAAACTGTGTCATCTTCTAGGTTTATTTAAAGGATGGAACTCCACTACGTCCTATCACACCACAATGACATAGATACTGCAATGATGATACTCATTCATGACAAAATCTATACTTGCACCGCATACAATATTTCAATTCTTTATTTGTATCTAGAGGAGATGATCATGTAGTAGATATTACTAGAGATTCATTGTAATTAGATGAACACGTAGTAGATCATTTACTTTGTAAGACTAACTTATTTTATGATGATCAATGTAAGACTAATATATTTTATGATAATCACTTCCATTTTGTCTGATTACTGCCTCTGCCTCTAATGTGTAATCTGTCATCATATATAGTAGAAACACGTTTTCGTTATGTGTTGAATTTCAATACATAACGAAAATGTGTTTTCGTTGTCTGTAGTATATAACGAAAATACGTTTTTATTATGTTCATGGGGTGCGAACTATGTACACAACGGATACACGTTTTTGTTGCGTACAATATACAACGGAATTGCATTTTCGTCAAAGAGTAGCTTTGAAAAAAAAATCACCAAAAACCATTTGGGGTGAAAAAAGCGAAAAAGGGAGTGGAAATAGCAATACAATGCACAAGCTAGGTCACTGTTAGGCGAATCACAGTTAGACTCAATTGCATTCCTGGACAGGTCCTTCTGCCAGACCCAAATTGTATCAGCTGGAAGTCAGGCCCTTTGACATCTATGCTGTTGCTTCCCTCAAGTCTCTCTGGCCAGAACTTCTCTGCCTCGTCCCAAGCATTTGGGTCTCTCATAATAGCCCATGCATTCACTATCACCCTTGACTTTTTAGGTATGATAAAATCTTCAACCATGCGATCTTCCCTCGATATATAGGTGTTGTATTAGTAACGGTGCCACTGGATGGAGCCTCAAGCTTTCCTTTACAACCATGTCCAAATACTCCAACTTGTCCAAGTCTGATTCTTCAACCTTTTTCTTCATACCCACCAGAGTTTCCAACTCCATTTGGACTTTCTTCATCACCCTTGGATTCTTCAGGAGCTCTGAAAGTGTCCACTCAATTATTGTTGTAGCAGAAGTATCTATTGAACCCGCCAGCATATCCTGTGTGCGAGAGGAATAAGAAAAAAGTGTAATAGAAACATGTAGAAGTGAGAACTGCGACATCCAGCTATGCACTTGCAGGCATGCAGCTATAATATTTAAGCACACAACTTTTACAAGAAAAAAAAAAAAAGGTTTGAGAAAGAATGCCAAACTATGTCATTCCCTTTACCAGCATTATGGCTTTGATATTGGGCAGTTCAATGCGGTATTCTGATTCTTCGCTGCCAACATGACATCTACAAAATCCTTCACCTTGTCTTCTCCCTTCTCTGATTGCATATGCTCATCAACAATTTTGTCAAAGAAGTCATCAAAGATTTTGTGCGCTGCCTTCATACGCTTGCTTAATCCTTGAAGGTCAAGTTTACCAATGTAAGGAGTGTAATCGCTTATGTTAGGAGTTGCTGCTAAGTGCATTATCTCTTGCAGCACAACCTTGAACCCCTTCTCATCCAAGTCCTGGTCCATGTATTTCTTCCCTTAAATCATTCTACAAGCCATTTGTGCGCCGAGTGTTGAAACCTTGGCACTGAGATCAACAGCAGCTCCATCGTTGGTTGCCTCTCTTAGAAGCTTGATCAATAGGTCAAGCTCCTCCTCCCTCATGCGTCTGAAGGAGTTAATTTTGGTGTGGCTTAGCAATTCCAATGTGCACATCTTACGCACGTTGCGCCAGTAAGAACCATATTCAGCAAAGCCCAAGTTCCTCTGCTCGCAAGAGATGTATTTTGCAGCTTCAAGAAGTGGTCTGCTAGCAAAGACAAGGTCATGGGTCTTGAGGAAGAGTTCAGCAGCTTGGGGTGAAGAAACAACTATGGTGGGCACAAAACCTAAGCGCCAAGTACATGACAGAACCCTTTTGGACCAGGCGGTAGTCTCTTTCCCTTTTTCTTGCTTCTCCATAGACACAGATAGGTAAGAGAAACTACAAAAATTGCTGTCCAAACCATCATATCCAAGCTATTTGCGAGACTTCAAACTATATTGCTATTCATTGCTTTAGTGTGTCTAATTTCCTACCCAAAGCAATTAGGCGTAGCTTATACAGAACCAATAATGGGTTATGTAATTGTAAACTATGCATGGAAGGTGACCCTGGTGGCGTTGTGATAAACGTAGTTGAGGATCATTAAGTGTTTATGATGTCAATTAATATTTATATAATATATATTTAAATTAAATTTTATAATTTACGAAAAATATTAATAATATTTAATTACATATCATATAAAAATAAATAGAAACTGTGATTATTTATAATCACCTAATAATTTTTCGTAATAAACACCCATAATGAGTTCCAGTTCCAGAACAAAAAGTGCTTAGGAAACATGAACAAAAAATCCCGTATTACGTCTCAGACAAAGTTTTCAACTTTAATGACCCCGCCTTCATAAAATAATTGGATATTTCCGGGTTTGGATTCCATCTAGTTGTATTTTTAATTGCACAAAATCCGTACCTTTAATTTTATATTTTATAATTAAAATTTTAATAAATATACAGTTAGGGAATTTTAATTTAGTTCTCAGATATTAGCTAGTTGCTTTTAAAATTTAATTTAGTGAGAAAAGTATTTATAAGAGTGATATGATAAACTGATGATGACCAAATATTTAAAGGATAAACTGAGAATTTACTCCTAATTTTACGCTAGAGAGAATCTTATAAATAAATTTTTGGGTAATTATGACATAGGTGTGAAGTATTTGCCGACTTTGTTGATAATTAATCTCTGTCAGAAAATTTGATTGACCATCTTTAGTGAGATCTCTTGTCAACCACCTTTTTTTTTTTTTTCATTCATAAAGTTCGAACTTGATACCTTATTTAAGAGATCTGAACTTAGTACCACTCGAACCAACAACATGTTGGTACCTTATGATTACATTAACTAACATTCATAACTATAAGGTTAAATTATTCAGTAGATCCTTGAACTTTTAGGCAATTTTTAACTAGGCCTCTATACTAATTTTTTTAATTGAGTCCTTAATTTTTTTTTAATTAGGTCCCTGGGGTTAAATTGCTATCAATATTGAAATAGAAAAAGCGCACAAGAAGGGGGGGGGGGTTGAATTGTGCGTTTAAAAACTTTTTTGAAACAAGTAAATTAGTATGAAAACGTTTTCAAGCATAGGGATAGAGAGAAGAAGAACACATAAAGTTTTATACTGGTTCACTCAACCTGAGCTACGTCCAGTCCTTTCACCCAAAAGGTATTTACTAACCAACCTTAGGTTACAAGTATTGTTCGCGGCCTCTTCAGGCTTTACAACGTAATCACCCTAAATTGCTTAACCTAAGTATTCTTTTACACTAAGCCTCTCCAGGCTTTCACAACACAACAAGTGTTTATACAAAAGATATCAACTCACGTAGTGAGGATTTGAAAGATTAGGTTAAAAAACGCTTTGAAAATCTTTACACGATTTTTGCTATCATCCACTGGACGCTTCTATCAGAGTATTGCTAATATCTTTTTGTTCTTGTTTTTTTTCTTGATTGTTTGTCACTAACTCTATATGCTTCTTCCTTGGTGCATGTATATATAGTCTTCAGGGAAAAGATCCGTTGTAGAAGACTTTGACTTCGTTATGCAATAAGAAGTGTGCAAACTATCCTTTCAGAGAGGTCAGGCGCGGCAGCTTTTAGACTTGCACTAAAATGGAAGGTGCAGGACTGCGCTGGCGGTCTGCTTTTCTAAACATTCTTCATTTGTCTCAGCAGCTTGATAAGTTGACTTGCTTTATCTATTCTGCTACGCTTTTGCACTGGAATGATTTTGATGCTATTTAATGCTTCAAACAATTTGAACGTTAGATTATAGAAGTAGTAATATGTTAGTTTCGAGGAAGACTAGCACAAATCAAATTAACGTTCAAAATAAAAACTTAGCCGTTTGAATATTTGATGTTGGAGGCTTGTATTTGATATATAAGTTTATTTATCGGACGGTTGCCTACAGTTTGTTCATTGGACGGTCCTCTTTAGCGAGTCTTCTGGACGGTCTTCTTTAACACGTCTACTAGACGGTCTTTAACAAGTCTACTAGACAGTCTTCTTAGCTGTGACAAGGTTAGTCTTTAAGCACAAACTTGAACATTAATAAGCTTGTTATCTTCAAAACATGGAGGGTTTAGACGCTTTTACGTCTTTGGTTCCAACAATCTCCCCCTTTTTGATGATGACAATCCTTATTAATTTTTAAGTTTTTTTCTTTTTGCTAGAAAATAAAGGAACGCATAAAGGAGTTTTTGAAAGACTTACTATGCTCCCCTTGAGTCGGATATTCCAAGTTTTGAGACACAAGATATCAGCTTATATCCATATCGAATATCATACCAAGTATCAAGCATATTATATATAACATTTATAAGATATAATAAAGTAATACTTGAGATATGACAAATCAACTATGAATTTTATTTAACTGTTCAGAGCATACAATAAACAACAAATGCAAAAAAAATGCGACAAAGGCAAAAACAAGAAGAGAAAAAAAACATAAAACATAATGCTTTCACCCCCTTTGTCATTAGCAAAAAGCAGACAAAAAGAAAAAGGAGGTGTCATCACGGTCACTGTGGCGGCGGCGGAGGAGAAGATGGGGAAGGTTAAGAGGGATGTAGGAGGGCTTGTTGGTTTTGGAGAATTTGGTGAAGAAGAGTGAAGATAGGTTGAAGTTGGGTGGCAACATATTGTTGAACAACGGGGTCAACAAGGGGGATGGGTGAAGGGGCGGAAGTAAGGATATGGAGGCTTGCGGAGGTTTGGGAGCCAGGAGTAGGCGGTGGTGGAGGTGTAGGTGAGGGTGGTTGAGAAGGAGTGGGTGGAAGAGCTTCAGAGGGGGGAGGAGGTGCTTCCAGAAACTTTAAGTTTTGTACAGCGAGTTGGTAAGGACGAGGAGTAGACCAAGGGTAGGGCAGTTGGAAGTTGTTAAGGTGAGTGAGGGTAGCAATTATAGTGTACAAGATGGAAGTTTCTATACCAAGGAGTGGATGTGCGTCCGGTGGACGGACAAAGGCAGCAGACGTGTCCGAAAAGTGAAAGACACGAGCTGGACGCTGTGTGAATTCACTAGTGCGGTGCAGTTGGGATATCAGCTTTGTCGTATGCTAAAACACCACTATTGGACGCTTCTTGTTCGCATATGGACATATGTTGGTGCCAGAAACATTCAGCATCAGCCTCGTCCAAGTCTGTATGAAGACGCTAAGCTAGGAACCATTTACGGGAATGGTTTGGATATTGGTGAAATTCAACTCGGGATGGTAAAGGCAAGGATGGTTCCTTGGTTAGAATTTTCTTCTTTTTGCAGTTGTTATCGATGATTGGCAATCTTGGGCAGATGCGATCTGGTTGGATGCGGATGGATGTGGAAGGTCGGATGTGTTGGGATGGGGGAATGAAGAGTTAATGCTTTAAAGTTGCAGAACCTTTGAGAGTGTTGCAGAACATATGCTCAAAGGTAGATGGAAAGAATCCATCTTCTTCTGGATCTATGGACCTAAACTTCAAATTAGTAGGCCTTAGATGGACGGTCCGCTCGTCCCCTGGGCATCTTGTTTGTAGAGCTTGCTCGGTGTCATCCACTAGAGGTACTCTATGTTGAAGTACTCCAAGAGGATAAGTATTGAGGTGCCAAGCTCGTACAATTCTCGGATACCTCCGTCTGATAAACCGCTTGAGCGGCAAAAGTTCAATACCTCTAGGAGGTAGTGCTAGATAATCTTCCGACGGTTGATGAACATAGTCGTCCATGTATTTGTCCACATCAATTGGAGAGTAATCAAAACCGAATTCAGGTTTGGGGAGCTCTGGGCGCAAAATGATAGCATTGTCGTCCAGGAGGTTTTAAGTGTTGCCTTCGACAAAAAGTAGAGGCCATTTCTATTTGGTTCTAGCCAAGGTTTGTGAGTTAGTGGAAGATGTAGGTATAGATATGATGGTTGAGGAGGAAGGTGATTTAGTAGGCTTGATGGAGAGATGTGTCTTAGATATGCCGGGGGTGGGGATGGTGCAGATATAACCTTCATCACCAGGCAGCAACATGTCTGGTTCAGGTGTGGCTTGTGTGTTGGTTTGTGTTTGGGTAAGAGGTTCAGAAGGTTCAATAATGATTAATTCAACAAAGTTACTAATAGGTTCATCAGCAGTAGAAGAAGAAAGCTTACTTCTCTTAGACTGTACTTCCTTTAGTGGTGTTTCTGCTGGTCGTTTGGATGGGACGGAAGTGGTTGATTGTTGGACAGGTGGAGGTTGTGGTTTAGCAGGAACGGCAACCATAGCAGCTTTCTGCTTCTTAATAAGTTGACCAATGGGCTCATCATCTTTGTCATCAGAAGTGACAATCAAGCATCTTTTAGTAGGGACTATTGTTGGAGCAAGAGAAGGAGCAGAGGCAGCGATAGGAGCAACTGCAAGAGGAGTAAACGGAGCTAAAGGTCGTTGGGTCTTGGACCTTATAACTCTAATTGCTTACGTCCTGGATGACCTCCTCTTGGTGGATGTTTTGGTAGTAGTAGGATTCACAAATAGTGCTTTGTCATTCATCAGTTCAGCATACTGGATGCTTGGCTCTATTGTGTGCAGAGGTGCCATCTCAACAACTTTTTCTTTAACATCCACTAATTTGGATGTAGTCTCCAACGGCTTCAACACGAACCCAGCCTTCATCTATGCAACATTGTTGCGTCCAAACGGCAATTGAGTGAATCTATGGCCACCACCCAAAATCCGAATTTGGTTTTGCTTTCCAAGAGATAGAGCAAAAAAAAAGCATGAAATACTTGTTGTTGCCAGAAGATTCTGTTAAGGAGAGCGGCGTAGGTGATCTGGTCGCGCTTTTTGCGTCCTCTCATGGTCTTGAAGATGTTGCTCAGGATGAGGTGCTGCAGGTTGAATTGTTGGCTTGTGATCATGTGAAACAGCGCGAACCTATGCAGGAAGGTAACACTGTCCTTCGATCCAGCCTTGTGAAGAATTCCCTTGTTCAGAAACTACTGGAGTATTTTTCCTTCTTTTGTCAACTTGCTGTATTCTACTGGCCCTTCGCCTTCTGGACCCATCAGAGCAGCGTCTACCGTGTCATGTCCTCCAAAATTGCTTTCCCAGCCATTCTTGATGCAGGACCTAGCCCGCTCACAGCCAATGTCTTGGGCAACAGAGCCGAGGTCCAATGTGACCTTAACTCCCAGAGCAGTTCTAGTGATGTCCGTATTTGAGAAAACAGCAGAGTTCTAGAACTATCGGATGAGTTCTGGGTATATGATCTTGTTCAAGTGGAAGTAGTTGAGAATTCCACATTCGAGCAAGTTGTCCTTTACATTCACACCCATGTCTTCTAGAGCTTGGATATCGAAACGGCTTTCGATAAGAACAATAGCCTTGTCTAGGCTCTCCACACGAGCCACGGCCTTTGCAGCAGGACCAGCCTTTTTAGTTGCCATATATGAGAGCTTGAAAGATTGTTAGGGTTTGAGAAGTTGAGAGAGTTCAAGTGGATTTGAGAAAAGGTGAGTGTTTGGTTTAGGTTTGAGTGTATATGAAGAAACCGAAGAGTTTTGCTTTTGGCAGTTCTTTCAATTTCGAAGAGAGAGGTGATGTGTAATAAATGCTGGGTCAGTCGCTTACATTTCTCGAGGTTGGTTATACGGCGCATGAGTGACTCAAACCGAAAAAAGGCATTTATTTCAAATCATTTTCAAAGAAATCATAATTAGGTATGGATAAGGATTTTTATGCACACATAAATGTAATTTGTTATGGAATGCGAAAAGCTATGTAAGTGGACGATGAAATATTGGACGCTACAAAACATTGGATGCTCTTATCTTTGGACAGTCAAGGCATGTTGAATAAACTATTCATTTATAAATTCTATACCAAGAAGATTTTGAATATGGACGAGTTTATCTTCAGGAAGGGGTTTTGTAAATATATAGGCTAATTAATTTTTAGTATTGATAAATTGAATATCAACAACTCCTTTTTAAACATAATCTCTTATAAAATGATGTTTTATCTCAATGTGCTTTGCCTGAGAATACAAAATAGGATTTTTAGTTAGATTTATAGCAACAGTATTATCACAAAAGATAGGGATGTTACTCTTGTAGATACTGTAGTCTTCTAATTGATGCTTGATCTATAAAATTTGTGAGCAACAAGACACGACTGAGATATATTATGCTTCCGCTGTGGATAGGGCAATCGTCCTTTGTCTTTTGCTCGTCCAGGAGACTAAATTCCCACCAATGAGGTGACATCCTCCACTGGTGTTTTTGTGTTCTATTCTGTCTCCAGCATAGTCAGCATCACAAAATCCAACTAACCTATAATCTTTGTTTGGCTTAAAACATAAACCAAGATTAGTGGTTCTTTTTAAGTATCTAAAGATTCTTTTTACTGCTGTTAGATGAGTTTTTTTAGGGTCAAACTGAAAATGGGCACATAAGCATACACTGAACATAATGTCAGGTAGAAACGCTGTGAGATATAAGAGAGACCTAATTATACCTCGGTATGTAGTTTGGTGTACCTTTTTAGACACGTTGTCTAGGCTGAGTACTGACGATGGATGCATAGGTGTATTCATTTCCTTGGCATTGTCCATCTTATACTTCTTGAAAAGTTCGTTAACATATTTTATTTGATGTATGAATATGCCATTTGCAGTCTGCTTTACTTGCAATCCTAGGAAGAATTTTAGTTCTCCCATCTTACTTATCTCGAATTCTGTTGTCATAATCTTAGAAAAATCCTTGCATAAAGCGTCATTAGTAGCACCAAATATAATATCATCTACATATATTTGTACAATAATAAAGTGTGATTTAACGTCTTTGCGAAAGAGAGTGGTGTCTACTTTTCCTCTAGTAAAACCATTTTCTAAAAGAAAAGAACTTAGCTTTTCATACCAAGCTCTTGGAGCTTGTTTAAGTCCATACAAAGCCTTTTTGAGTTTGAAAACATGTTTTGAAAAAGTATCACACTCAAAGCCAGGAGGTTGTTTCACATAGACTTCCTCATTTATTATGCCATTCAAGAATGCACTTTTTACATCCATTTGATAGAGCTTCATATTATTATGAGCAGTAAATGAAAGTAAGATGCGAATGACTTCTAATCTAGCTACTGGTGCAAAGGTTTCGGTAAAGTCTATACCTTCTTGTTGAGAATAGCCTTGAGCTACAAGTCTCGCTTTATTTCTTACCACTTTGCTAGCTTCGTCAAGCTTGTTGTGGAATACCCACTTTGTTCCAATGATAGACTTGTCCTTGGGTGCAGGAACTAGCATCCAGACATCATTCGTTCAATTGATTAGTCATCCTTCATGGCACTGATCCAGCCATCGTTTAGGAGAGCTTCGCCCACTGTCTTTGGTTCCTGTTAAGAAATCAAGGCAGTTTAAGCTTGCTCCTTGAGGGTCGATCTTGTCCTGACATGATCTTGAACGTTTCCAAGAATTTGATTATCTAGATGATAGGTCTTCATTTGCTAAGAACGTTAAGTTGGTTCCTTTCCTTCTGCTTTTGGATCGTCCATCTGATCTCTGGACACTGAAGGTCTGGCATCTTCCAACTTCATATTTGTAAATGAATCGTTTAGCTCTGATATTTCATTATCAGGCTTATTGTCATTGAACTTAACGTGGATGGCTTCTTCAACTGTTAAGGTTCTAGAGTTGTAAACTCTATAAGTCTTGGATGTTTCAGAATAGCCTAACAGTATTCCATCATCACACTTCGAATCAAACTTACCAAGATTGTCCTTAGTGTTTAGAATGAAACATTGACATCCAAAGGGATGAAGATATGATATGTTGGGCTTTCATCCTTTCTACAATTCATAAGAAGTCTTTTTCAAAATAGGTCTTATATAAATTCTATTTTGTAAATAACATGCAGTGTTTACGGCTTCAGCCCAGAAGTGCTTAGGAGTTGAGTTATCATTTAGCATGGTTTTAGCCATTTCTTGCAATGACCTGTTCTTTCTCTCTACCACACCATTTTGTTGTGGTGTTCGTGGTACAGAGAAGTTGTGGAGAATTCTGCTCTCTTCACAGAACCCTTGAAAACTTTCGTTTTCAAACTCCCTTCCGTGATCACTTCTAATTGAAGCTATACAAACACCTTTTTCATTTTGTATCCTTTTGCAAAAGACAGAAAAGATTTTATAAGACTCATCCTTGTGTTTTAAGAACATAACCCATGTCCATCTAGAGTAGTTGTCCACTACGACTAGTCCATATCGTTTTCGCTCAGGGACGTTGTTCTAGTTGGACCAAACAAGTCAATATGTAATAGCTCAAGAGGTCTAGTTGTGGAAACAATATTTTTTGATTCAAAAGAGCTTTTTACTTGTTTCACTTTTTGACATGCATCACAGAGAACATCAGACTTGTAAGCAAGATTTAAAGTCCTCTTACGAGGTTATGCTTATTTAGCTTTGAGACTAGTCTCAAGCTTGCATGTCCAAGCTTCTTGTGCCAAGTCCATTGATTTTCTTTAATGGATACTAGACACGATACATTTTGATTTGTGAGGTCAACTAGATCAATCTTATAAAGATTGCTTTGCCTCTTAGTTGAGAATAATATGGATCCATCTAGATTCTTGAAAGTACATTTGTCTTTGTCAAAGGAGACATTGTGTCCACTATCACATAATTGACTTATGCTTAGTAGATTATGTCTGAGACCTTCAACATATAAAACATTTTCAATAGAAGGGAATGAATGCTTACCGATTGTTCTTATACCTGTGATCTTTCCCTTCTGGTTTCCTCCAAAAGTGACCTATCCACCATTCTTGGGTTGCAAGCTTTGGAACATACACCTTTCTCCCGTCATGTGTCGTGAGCAACCACTGTCCAGGTACCATGACTGGGGTCTTCTTTCGGTTGTCAAGCAAATCTGCAATAGGTATTATCATAGACTTAGGTACCCAAATAGACTTGGGTCCTTTTCTGTTAGTTTTGAAGGCATTGGACACCTTCTTTGTTGGATGATATCTACATTTTGTTGATTCATGTCCATTCTTTCCACAATTTTTATAGAAGGTTATGTTTTTAATAGGTTTGTAGTTTTCTTCCTTAACATAACCAAGTCCAGATTTGTCATAAGGACTTCTTTTATACGATAGAATTTTATTTAGATTCTCAGTTCCACTGACAAATTTAGACAAACTTTCTTTCAGATGAGTAATTTCTTTTTGAAGTTCTAAGACTTTATGAGAAGATGTCTCTTCTAAAATGTTCTTTGTTTTTAAAAACTCATTTTCCTTCAAAACCTTTTTATGCTCTTCGTTGAGCAAATTGAATTCTTTTGTTATTTTTGAAAATTTCTTTTTTAGTTCTTTATATCCTACTGAGAGAGTTGAGGAGTTAGCAAGCAAGTCATTATGGGCTTCTTGTAAAGAGATTAAGTTGTCGAAGTTTATCTCTTCGTCTTGCTCATTGTTTGAGCTATCATAGCTGGTTTCTGCCATGAGACACAGGTTGGCTTCTTCCTCTCCTTCTTCATCTGATAAAGATAGGTTCATGTCTTCCCAGGTAGCCATGAGACCCTTTTTCTTGAAGAATGTCTTCTTTTTGTCCTTTTGTAGACAAGGACATTTAGCTCTGAAATGTCCAGGCTTCTTACATTCGTAAGAAACTAAAGGATTCTTTTCTTTTGGTGTCTTGTTAAACTTGTGTGAAGTTTTTGGCTCTTGATCCTCCTTTCTTCCTCCACATAGCTTGTATTTTCCTCGAGATGAAGGATATCTCATCCTCATCAGAGTCGTTCTTTTCAGTTTCTTCCTTAGAGGATTCTTCCACGTTTAGTGCTTTGGAGGACGATCCTCTGGATGGATGCTAGATGCTTAAAGCGATGGACTTCTTCTTTTGTCCTTCGTCTTGCTTCAGCTCCAGTTTGTGGACTTTAAGAGTTCCAAGTAACTCTTCCATGGAGAGTGCTGTTAGATCCTTGGAAGCTCTTAGGGTTGTAACCTACGGTCTCCATTGCCTAAGCAAACTTCTCAAGATTTTGTCAATGTGATCATAATTATCATAGGTTTTACCTAAGAACCTCAAGTTGTTTATTATGTTTTGAAATCTACCAAACATAAGTTCGATAGTTTCATTTTCTTCCATAGTATAGAGTTCATATTGTCTTACGAGTAAGCTTAATTTGGACCTCTTTACTTGTGAGATGCCCTTGTAGGCAAGAGCGAGGGTGTCCTACATTTTCTTGGCACTTTTTAGACTATGTACCTTTTCATATTCAGATTTAGATAAGGCACACATCATAGCATTTCTAGCCTTTGAGTTTAGAAGATACCTCTGTTTGTGAGATTCTGTCCATTGACTTCTTGGAAGCTCTACTCCATCATGGTCAAGGGGCAGGTAGTCGCCAGTTTCTACTACATCCCACATGTCTATGTGACATGCATCAAAGAATGCTATCATTCTTTGCTTCTAGTAATCGTAGTTCTGACCTTTAAAAAAGGCAGTCTGTTAATGGCTTGTCCTTAGTTTTCTATGAGTGGTCAGGATCGTTTTTACCCCTACAATGTTAGATGCTTAACCCCAAGAAGCCGAGCTCTAATACCAATTGAAATAGAAAAAGCGCACAAGAAGGGGGGGGTTGAATTGTGCATTTAAAAACTTTTTCGAAACAAGTAAATCAATATGAAAACGTTTTCAAGTGTAGGGATAGAGAGAAGAAGAACACATAAAGTTTTATACTAGTTTACTCAACCTGAGCTACGTCTAGTCCCTTCACCTTAAAGGTATTCACTAACCAACCTTAGGTTACAAGTATTGTTCGCGGCCTCTTCAGGCTTTACAACGCAATCACCCTAAATTGCTTAACCTAAGTATTCTTTTACACTAAGCCTCTCCAGGCTTTCACAACACAAGTGTTTATACAAAAGATATCAACTCACGTAGTGAGGATTTGAAAGATTAGGTTAAAAAATGCTTTGAAAATCTTTACACGATTTTTACTATCATCCACTGGACGCTTCTATCAGAGTATTGCTAATATCTTTTTTGTTCTTGATTGTTTGTCACTAACTCTATATGCTTCTTCCTTGGTGCATGTATATATAGTCTTCAGGGAAAAGATCCGTTGTAGAAGACTTTGACTTTGTTATGCAATAAGAAGTGTGCAAACTATCCTTTCAGAGAGGTCAGGCGCGGCAGCTTTTAGACTTGCACTAAAATGGAAGGTGCAGGACTGCGCTGGCGGTCTGCTTTTCTAAACATTCTTCATTTGTCTCAGCAGCTTGATAAGTTGACTTGCTTTATCTATTCTGCTACGCTTTTGCACTGGAATGATTTTGATGCTATTTAATGCTTCAAACAATTTGAACGTTAGATTATAGAAGTAGTAATATGTTAGTTTCGAGGAAGACTAGCACAAATCAAATTGACGTTCAAAATAAAAACTTAGCCGTTTGAATATTTGATGTTGGAGGCTTGTATTTGATATATAAGTTTATTCATCGGACGGTCGCCTTCAGTTTGTTCACTGGACGGTCCTCTTTAGCGAGTTTTCTGGCGGTCTTACGTCTACGTCTTAACACGTCTACTGGACGGTCTTCTTAGCTGTGACAAGGTTAGTCTTTAAGCACAAACTTGAACATTAATAAGCTTGTTATCTTCAAAACATTGAGGGTTTAGACGTTTCTACGTCTTTGGTTCCAACAAATATTTCGTTAACTTGGATGAAATATTCCCTAATAAGGACTCAATTAAAAAAAATATATAGCGACCTAATTAAAAATTACCTAAAAGTTCAAGAACCTACTCAATAGTTTAACCTTATTTTTATTCTTTTATCTTGATCTGCCTTTGTTTTATTTTAGAAAAAAAAGGAGAAGTTATAGAAAGGGACAGAAAACATCTCTTACTATTCAAATGTTGTTGCATTATTATTATGTAGCTAAAATTTCAAGGACTTAAGCATCAGTGGAATACTCTCGTAGACATAATTGATACAATAAATTAAATAATTTAAATTAAATGAACGATTTGGTTATTATAAATTACTTTTTTATGTGTTGTATATTTTTTTATTCTAAATAGTATATAAATGGACGATTTGGTTATTCTAAATTAATTTTTCACTTTATAAAAAATAAAAAATCCTTACTTTATTTGGCTAAATTGCACTTTCGGTCCCTTATAATTGTCAATCCGTGATTTTAGCCCTCTTATTTTTAATTCTGCGATTTTAGTTCTCTAATTTTTAAAAATCCGCAATTTTGGTCCCTCTATTTTTTATTATACAAGTTTAGTCCTATAATTTTAAAAAATCCTTAATTTCAGATCCTCTTATTTTTAATTTCGTGATTTTAGTCCCCAAATTTTAAAAATTTGCAATTTTAATCTAACCGATAAATGTCCATTCATTAACCGTTAATGTCTCAACGTTGATTATGACATGACATTAGTCTGTTAGATATTATCTACCACTATTCAATCTAATGCTACATCATAGTTAACGTTGAGACATTAACAATTAAGAGATGAACATTTAATGGTTGAACCAAAATTGTGAATATTTAAAATTTGGAGGACTAAAATTGCAAAATTAAAAATAAGGGAACTAAAATTGCGGATTTTTAAAAATTGGAGGACTAAAATCACTGAATTAAAAATAGGGAGACCAAAATCGCGAAATTTTTAAAAATTGAAGGATTAAAATCGCGAAATTAGAAATAGGGAGACCAAAATCACGAATTGAAATTTATAGAGGGACCAAAAATGTAATTTAGCCTATTTTTTTTGTTATCATATTGTAGATGTGAAGTATTTACTGGTTTTGTCAATAACTAATCTCTGCTGGAGAATTTGGCTAACCACTTTTAGTGATGTATCTTTTCCCAACCACTTTTTTTTTTCATTCACAAGACTCAAAATCAAGAGCTTACTGGACTAATATAATGTTAGTAAATTAAAGATCTAACTATTGAGTAGGTCCCTCAACTTTTAGAAAATTTTTAATTAGGTTCTTGTATTATTTTTTTTAATTGAGTCCTTAATCTTTTAAATTTTTTTGAATTTGGTCCCCAGGTTTAGCTTCGTAAATGGCATTTAGATGGAAGTTAATCCTTAGGACCCAATTAAAAAAAATTAAAAGATTAAAGACTCAATTAAAAAAAAATTAATATAGGGATCTAATTCAAAATTACCAAAAAATTCAAAGACCTATTCAATAGTTTAACCTAAATATAATTAAAGCGAGTCTTATAACAATGTAATTACAATTCTTTTTTTATTATTGAATAAAAAATTCAGTTTTTATAATGTAAACTTTAGTAAACGTTCAATACCCAAGTAAGCTTTTAAAGTTGATAATGCTTTCTGGATGATCTCAAACCTTGCAATTTTTATCCTGACCAAAAAGAATCTTAGGTAATAATAATTCTTTCTTTGTGATTGGACGACACCGAAAACACAAAAGCAAAAGATACAAAGCCTAACCTACTCCCTCTTGGGAAAGCTACACCCAAGGAATCTGTAAGCAGCAAGTTGATAATCTCAGTAGGGGAAAGAGAAGATAGTAATTAGTAAACCGCTCCTCACGAGAGGCTCCCGATTTGCCACAGCATCAACACATTGATTTCCTTCGTGTAGCAAATGATGATGCTGAACTGACCACGGCCTTACTACCAAATCACAAATGTGATTGTTTTGGTACCTTTTATTTTAAGGAGTATCAATACTTTTTTATATTGAAATAATAAAAAATGATTATTTATATATTAAAATCGTATCATAAATGAGTTAGAATTTAATTTTAATAGTATTTTAAATTTTATAATTGCAAAAAATTCCATCAATCAAGATTTATTTCAATTTTTTAAAATTCGATATTAACATAAAAAATATGCGAGTGTAAATGAAATAGATAACAAAAATAATTTTAGGGATAATTTAGCAATTAAAAAATAATAAGATATATTATCAATTCTATGTTATTATGTGTTTATTATTTATTGTTTTACTAAAAAAAAATATCAATATCCATTAAATCATACAGACACCGTAAAATTTACCAATCACGAATACTTTGAATTATGGCTGCCAAGGTGTGATATCGAGATACAGGTCCCAAAAGCAGCTTCAGCAAATCAAAAGCGCTAATTGAAATTTTTTTGACATCAATCACATTCAAATTTTAAAGATGATGTTCCAGCATGGCGTTAAAGCCCATATTATATTTTATTTTATAATACAGAATAGGAAATTATAATAAATTAGTATTTTAGCCTATGCACATTGCATAGAATAAATATTTTTATATAATTAAAATTTATAATAAATAAATATTTTTAAATATATAAATATAGTATAATTAACATTCATAATATATATATATATATATATATATATATATATATATATATATTTATAATAAACATTTTAATATTGTGATATAATGATATTTTTAATTATTAATTTTTTTAAAATATTAAAATTTAATTTAGAAAAAAAAATAAAAGAGAGTAAATTGAAATAAATGGGCAATTAAAAAAAATCAAATATATAGATAACTATAAAATGAGAGTAATTTGAAATGGTTTAGATCATTTTTTTGGCCAACTACAAAGGTAGTGCGTGAAATTTACCTCCAATAAAGAGAAGAGAAAGAAGATTGAAAATGTCCAATTGAGAGAATGGACATCTCACTCTCCTATCTAAGGATTCCAATTTATAATGTATGACTATGAGTAGATTTATTGTTGAATTATGAAATTGTTGGTGTCAATTGAATTTTAAGCTCTTGATAACATATTTTGTTTTACTACAAATAACAAAGGTGTAGAGACCGGCTAGTTGGGATTAGAGTTTAGTTAAAAATCATTTATTTTGTTAAATTAAAATCACTTTTGATATAATTTTGTAAGAAACGTGGAGGATTTTTTTTTCGCATTTAAGTTATAAACTTGTATGAGCAGTTTATGAAACATGGAACCAAGCTCAGTTTACATATCATACAATACCTCAAAAAATAAAATGAAATAGCCACGCAAAGTGACTGTGTCTGTAGGTACCTGATAGACAGTTTATATCCAATTTAAATTAAAAATAGAAGAAGCTTGGATGAGCAAGCGAGTGCGAATTTCCAATATCAAAAACAATAAACAAATCTTTAAAGTAAAGAAATACTTCTGTCTGTTAGTACTTGATAGCAATTGTATTTGGGGTATTAGGTTTGGGAGAAATACAATCATAAATAACATAAAAGGAAAGGTTCCATGCATACATAAAGGAAATAAACGAGTGTACGGGGCTTACAAACCAAATAAAAGTGTCATAGAAAACAATACAGTAATCCAAATGAAATTAATAACTCATAATCCCCAAATTACATACACAAACACTCGATAGATCTCTAAATTCTATGACTCTTTCCAAAGATAGTCCTATTGATTAAGGACGTGTCCACCCTACCTAACATGGTAGGATTGACCAAGAGTACTACCATCTGGAGAGTCATTTGAGGAATCATCATCATCCTCACTACCCTTCCTATCATTGCCTACCTAGGCAGCAAACTCCACAGTATCCCTGTGGGGCTCTTGAGGACCCTACGGTCTAAGAGAAAGTAGGCATACGTGGTAGCCTTGCCTTCGTGGCAGTCATTCGTATCCTTCCGCCTACTGGCCTAATAGCTGGTGGACCTTATTGCCCATCACGACAATGCTATCGCTGTTATCTCTCAGTTAAGACCTCGGGAACCATTGCTACCCTAATCCTCTCTCTAAGTGGTGCCTCTCTCGAGGTAGAGGCTACTGAAGCAATGGAAGAAGTGGGGGTAAAGGCCTTGAATTGGTATGTCCTCTTGTCCACAGGCAAGGACAAATGCACATTGTGCTCCACTAGCATGGCATGGTTGGGGTTTGTACTTTTCGAGTGTCAATACTAGAAAGTGACATGCCCTGAAAATACACTCCTATAGTTTTGTCCATCAGTTGTTCACTATGTTCCATCCAGTCGCCATCCTTTTGAGTAACCCATATGTAGCTTCTCCAATCCATTTTCTACTTGATGACAAATAGGACCATAACCAAGAAACAACAAAGTAAGGAGGTGAGATAACAAATGGAGATAACCCAAGTAAAGAAGAATTAAACTCAAGGGTATACCCTCCTTGGCAGGGACCCAACATACACATACACAACATAATAATTCTCGTGAGTAAACCATTTATTATCAGTTTCTCACACACATACACTATATTTAAGACTAGTACAAAAAAAGGTGTCATCCCTGAGCAGTGACCCACACACAGAACTTTCATCAACCACAATAACCTAGGCAACATTATCATCATCACAACTAGTATGACCCAAGTAAAATTCACATGTCAACACCAGGCATTATATTATAATAAAGGTTTAATTATGTTTTTGGTCCCTAAACTTTTTGCAAATTTCACTTTTAGTCCCTAAACAAATTTTTGCATAATTTTAGTCCTTTAACTTTTGTCTATTAATGTTTTTAGTCCTTGTAATCAAGGATAATCGTTAAGTGATAACATGACAGTCACGTCATCAGCCACGTGCAAAATTTTTGGGTAAACTTTATTTTTAGTCCCTCATATTTTCATAGAATTCACTTTTAGTCCTCTAAGAATTTTTTGACCAGTCTTAGTTCTTCATTTTTTCATGAAATTCACTTTTAGCCCTTCGATAACTTTTTGATTGATCTTAGTCCTCCAATTATTGTTTGTCATTATTTTTATTTCCTCCCATCAAATATCACCATTAAGTGATAATGTGGAAGCCACGTTGGCAGCCATATGACTTGCCACGTGGACTACTAGTCTTATGTGGCAATCATGTGGTAAAATGTCGTTGGTTCAAAACATTTTCCAGAGGTTCTAAAACGCTACAAATTTTCTAGCTGTATAAAATTGCCATAAAAGGGTTCATGGGAGTGAGATTGAAAAATAAGAAAGAATGCAAAAAAAAAAAAAAAGAGTAAGAAATGCAATTTACAAATTTTTCCAAACCCCCAATCTTCGAACCCTTCCAAACCCTAATCCCCACCCTTACTTCTCAAACAAATGCTAAACTTCCTATTTCAATCTCACTCCCACAAAGCCTTTTACTTTACGAGCAACACCATGCACAACGTGCAGACACAAGGTGACGATGGTGGTAAGAGAGCGAATAAAGGCGAGGGATGAAGGAGGGGAATAGTTGCGCATGAAAGGGAGTTAGAAAGAGAAAATGAGATAAGGTTTTAGTGGTGGATGCAGGATGATTATGTATTTTGGTCTTGGGGTTTTGATTCATAGGGCTCTTTTTGTTGCTTGGGATTTTGCTTATTGTATTTTTATTTTTTTTTCAAACCCATTTTTTGACAGTTTTACATTGCTAGAAAATTTGTAGTGCCTTAGAACTACCAAAAAATGTCTTGAACTAGCAACATTTTACCACGTACTACCACATAAGTCTAGTAGTCCACGTGGCAATTCACATGGTTGTTACATCATCTCTCAAACCTTGATACTTGATGGGAAGAACTAAAAACAATGATAGACAATAATTTAGGGACTAAGACCGGCCAAAAAAATTGTTGAGGGACTAAAAATGAATTTCGTGAAAAGATAAGAAACTAAGACTAGTCAAAAAATTGTTGAGAGACTAAAAGTTAATTTTGTGAAAAGATAAGGGATGAAGACCAGTCAAAAAATTGTTGAGGGACTAAAAGTTAATTTCTTGAAAAGATGAGGGACTAAAAATAAAGTTTAGCCAGAAATTTTACAAATGGCTGCCATGTTAGACTAGTAGTTCACGTGGATTGCCACGTAGCTAATGACATGGCTGCCACTCATCATCTGACGGTGATACTTGATGGCAAGGATTAAAAACATTAATGGACAAAAGTTGAGGGTCTAAAAATATGCAAAAATTTGTTTAAGGACTAAAAGTAAAATTCGAAAAAAGTTTAGGGACCAAAAACATAATTATCCCTATAATAAATCTCTAATCATAAACTTTACTCACATATATCACAATGCATAACACATGTAACCAACATCATAAATACACATCAATACTCATATCAAACATACCGCGTCATGAGCATAACATAATACATCAGTCAGAATGCATGCAATGCATGACTTTCTAATCAGTCATTTACTACTTTTTCATTAATGCTCATTGTGTATGCAGATACCCATAACCATCATAATCTGATGCCATACACCTCATACCAAGCATTTTATGCTCCTTACAATTTTTCATCCTATGGGTGTTTGTCAACTCGTCTCATCAAAAGAACACAACTCGCCCAATTAAGGGACCACAACTTGCCCCATTAAGGGACCATCACCTGAGTATGAGGCATTTTACCCTTTTGGGCTTATAAGTCCTTATAGGACTATCCACAAATTCAACAATGTTATGATGCACAATGAATGCTATTACCTCTTTCCCTCTTATTGATGTCGGGATGAGAGAAACGAAGATGGATTTATTGAGATAAGCCCACAACCTTCTTAAAATTTTTGCTTTCCTCAACCCTAATACCATCTTCAATTATCAAACACATTTTTTCAAAATAAAAATAAGGCTTCAAAGTCATTTAAAGACTTAATCAATAGCCATGGACAACTTTAAAAGAAGAACTAGAATTTCTCACACTTTCCTCAAAGGAAAACTATAACAAAACTTAAGCATTAGGGATACAACAGATGCTAGAACTTTGTGCACAAATCTAGGTATCAACCTCGTTAATATCCTGTTCCCAAAATTAATTACACATTTCAAAAGCCCAAAATTTGTCAGAAGAATTCGTCAATTAACTTCTTAAGATAAACCATTGGGTGAGGAAAGCATTTAGATGCAATTTATTTCATCATATACCACAACATATATAAAAAAAGGGCTTTCTCACTTAACTTCTCAAATAAAGTTCAACCTTCAACATAGCCAACTTTGACAATCATCATGCTCAAGGACTACTCTAGTCCACAACTCATAAATTATACCATCTCCTTAAATAGGCACTTGAGAATTTAGATTTCTCACCATCCTTACTCTTTAAAGCTAGCCAAAATCCACTAATAGCATGTTTGGATAAGATTTCGGAAGCCCATCTGACATGAATTTTCACGTCTCACCAAAAGCCACCAATTCTAGCTTTCACATCTTCTTAGCACTGGATGTGAAAAATTGCGTTAATAACGTATTTCCAAACATGAGCTAAGAGAGTTTCTTTCTCTAGAAAATTTTTCTTACTTTGTTTTTATGTTAAAATTGTGCTAGTTTTCAACTAGTAAAATTTCTCCTCTTAGAAGCTTTGCACCAACAATTCCACCATCTTCATCAACCACCTTAGAAGTAATGAAGGGAGTGAGGTTGGTTCTAAATTTTTGTCACTTTGCATGTTGGTAGAAAGGGTTTTTCCCTAAACTTGTTTAAGCTTAAGTTTTATTATTATTGTTGTTGTTGTTGTTATATTGTTTGATGTTTAACTTTAATTTTTATTAAGTTGTTATTTTGCCCAAATTTAGATTTTTAAATTTTAATCGCTTAGTTATTACTCTACTCAAATTTAAGTTTTTAAATCATCATTACTAAGTTGTTACTTTGCTCAAATTTAAATTATTAAATTATACTTGCTAAGCTGTTACTCTACTCAAATTAAAAAAATTAAAATATATTTATTTAGTTGTTATTCTGCCAAAATTTTAGTAATTAAATTATAATTACTATGTCGTTATTCTGCTAAAATTTTTGTAATTATTAAGTTATTATTCTATTAAAATATTATGTGATTACTAAATTGTTATTTTATTAAAATTTTGATATTGTGCAATTTCTACAATATAAGGTAGAAATGTTGATTGTACTGATGCTCAAATTAAATGAGTCCAGGAAAACCTCTGTTTGAGAAGTTAGAAAGTGATAAATTAGTAAGTAATATAAAGTGAGTGACATGTTGTGACATGACGCCTTACTAGAGAAGCTACAGTTTGGTATATTGAGGAATGAAAGGCAGGGACCCACTTGCAGAGGTCTTGGGGGTAGGCATTGAGTAGTGAAGGTTCTAAGGGCTAGGGTAACACCCTTGAGTCGGAATATTTGCTTGACCAAGTTCAATAACCCTGACAATTGCTCAAATTTTCAGGATTAGTTTGAGAGTATACTTTTATAAATGGATATCTTGATTGTTATTTTCCTTAATAATGATGGAGATTGTACCATGTGATGATGTTGATGAGATATATGTACTTCCAATCACTTCCCAAGTTCTATTGAGAACTATTATTCACTAATGGGGAGTATGGATCCATACCTAGTCAAAGATATAGTCTAATACAACTTGGAATGAACTCTAAGCTCCCTTCTATTGTCAGCTGTGTTTTATCTTTGTTTAATGGTAGACTTCCTACCATACATGTAAAAATGATTTTAGAACAAACACTATTATTTTTTCTTCTATATATGATTGACCGTGATTTTTTAAGATGACGTTAACGCCCCATGATATTGAGTACGAGTCAAAGGATACTTCACCAAGCGAGAATCTGAAGACCTATATTATAGTATTTTTTTTCTTTTTGCATAAGGAATAGGATAGATTGGTACTGCTTTGTATAGAATCTTTTTGATGTACTTTTAGTCTTTTGTATTTTATGACTATTATACCAAATCACGATGTACAGTTTTACAAATATATATATATATATATATACAGTCTTATTTTTCATCTTTTCCTACCTTTTCTAAATTCTGTTAAGTTTGAAAATTTTCTATTATAAACACCCAAAAAATTTTACCCACATTTTCGTGGACTTAAACTTAATAACTAAACTAATATGAATTATATTTAATATGAATGGGTGTTACACCTCCAATTGGTTAAAAGAGTTTTTCGTTACTTTTAGTATCTGTTACCTTTGTATTAAATATATAAAATAAATTTATCTTTATTTTTAGGGAAAAGATAAATGGTACAAATGAGTTAATGACGATTTGCACGAATTATAGTTGGGGAAGTTTTATTGGAAATAAATTTTCATGTATGGTAGTGTGCCTCTAATTGGTTAAAAGACGTTTTTCGTTACATTTTGTATCTGTTACCTTCGTATTAAATATATAAAATAAATTTATCTTTATTTTTAGGAAAAAGATAAATGGTACTATTTATATTAAAGATAAATTATAAGCGTCTAAATAAATTATAACTAGTATTTTAACCTGTGCATTGCACAAAATAAATATTTATCTTATATAACTTAAATTTATAATAAACAATACTTTTGAATATATAAATTATATTATAATTAAAATTTGTAATAAATGAATATTTTTGAACATATAGATTATATTTTAAATTTATAATAAATAATTATTGCAATATAATATACAATGTTAATTTTAATTATTGATAATTTCTTTTAAAAAAATATTAAAATTCAATTTAGAACTAAAAATATTGAAAATGATAGATTAAAAGAGATAAGAGGTTAAAATATTCCTAAAAACGCTCTCATTGAATAATGATAACTAAAAATGCTCTCGTTAAAGAATAATAACTAAAAACACTTTCGTTCAAAATAGCTATTCTAATTTAATATATAGGGGGATTTTTTAAAATAAGTAAAATGTTAAAAATAAATTACTGAATTGAAAATTAAGAACAATATTAAAAACAATAAAAATTAGTGTTCATATTATATTAAAAATTAGAAATAAATTATAAAAGTAAATTATATGTAATTACCTTATTTATATAAAATAATAAATACATTACCTAATTGAATTACGCACCTAAAAATAATTTAGTTATCTTAATTTAAAATATTCTTCGTTACCTTGATTATTTTTATTAGTATTTTTTATTTTGTTAGTCTTGTCAGTACTAAATTAACTACAGTTAATGGCAAGGACTAAAAAAAAAAATACTAAAAAAATGTTAGGAATCTAAAAATAACAAAAAACTTGCAAGGATTAAAACCAAACATATTATATTTGCAGAAACTTAAAATATATATTTAAGCCAAATATAAATATATTAGATATGATATAAATATATTAGAAGATGGTTAAGTGGAAATATATGATATTAATATAATTTTTAGTGAAATATATAAAAAAACTAGAATGCATACCTGTGCGATGCACAGGCAAATGTTGGGGGACATTTGGAGTAATTTTTGGATAAATTAAAAGTCATATACATTTCATTATATTGCTCAGAAAATATTTTATAAGAGTGCATTGTAACAAAATCATATGAATTTAAATATTACTAAATATGAATAAATTAATTATATTTGAATGTCATATAAACTTGTAAATTATTTCATCCAAATGAAAAGGCATTTGGATACTTTTAATTTTAATACAAATATAAAATATGATGTAAAGTTTAATTTACATGAGTTTATGATTGAAGAAATATGTTTGGGTATATAAAATTTACAAACATCTTATATATTAATTATAATATCCATGTAATCAAACAAAATTGTTTATTTTTACAAATAACATGAATGTAAAAAAAAAATTTATATATATATATATATATATATGACATTATATGTAAGAATAGAATACTTTAATTAATTCGACCAAATTAAAACATTAAGAGAACCTTAATAATACTTTAATAGAATTTTAATAAATTAGTAAATGATTGTGTGCTTTTGTGTAGCCCGCAACCCACCTTATAACACCCATGTGTAGAATTGCAAGTACACACATGCAATTAATGAGGCAAGGCATAGGATTATTGTGAGCCCCCAAAACCACATGATTTCCCCTCATGTGTACTTAATATTATTAATAAATATGAATAATATAATTTCATATTACTGTAAATATAAAAAAATAAAAAATTCTAAAAAATCAACATGGAATGTACAAATAAACATTATACATGGTCAGATATTATCTCTCAAGTTTTGAACAACTTCTTTATAAACTACATTTGATGTCTGTTTAGAATTGACATCTTCACTGTGATATGTTAGTATGTTCAATCGAGTAGGGGATGTCACACATGACAATGCAACATACAACTGTCCATGTGAAAAAACAGGTTGGCGAAGATATACTTCTACATGTTTGAGTGATTATCCCTAACTCTTATTTATTGTTATTGCAAAAGAGATAACAATAGGAAACTATCTGCATTGAAATTTAAATGGTATTTTATTGTCAGATGCACTTAATAGTCTAGGTATAAAAACCTTTTGGACCAACATTGCTTCTTGATATATTACTTTTCCTTCCAAAAAATATTTCCCCATTGTGTTATTACCAATCTTGTGCCATTGCATAGACCTAATGATTGATGTATATTTCTCTGCAACATTATTAGAACACCTTTTTTCAGTGTCAACTTATGATTTGGAAGTCCTTATGTAATAATGGTATTAAGGAACTCGGGAGTATGAATATTATTTGGAGACTCTAAATCTACATTCTAAAAACATGGAGTATCAAAATTAAGATAAGTATTTGCTTTTTTTGGAATCAATGACATCATGTAGTCATTTATCTTGTCAACAATCTCATTTTTTGGCTAAATAATAATAGACAATATTGACTAAATAACTAATACACTCCATCTCCCCCCCCCCCCCCCGAAGAAAAAGTTTTGCCTTCTAATATCGTCATATGATTTAAATTGACGAATAAAGTGATATACATCCCTTTTATATTTACCAAGAATTTAGACATTTTCAGTTTTAAATAACATATTTGTTAAACAAAAGGGCTGGATCCAAGAGGGGGGGTGAATTGGATCTTTCAAAATTTTCAAGAATCTCCAATTTCTTTTCAATTATGAATAACTAGATTTTTCAAAAACTTTGAATCTTATTGATTTGGTTATACAAATGAAATAGAATTGGATCAATTTATCTTGAACTTTTCTATGCAAAGATCTTTATGATTTTAAATGCAAGTGATCAAGATACAATATGCTAGTGAGAGAGTAAAGGAAAGAGAGAGAGAGGAAACAAGATTTATACTGGTTCAATCACTACCACTGTGATCTACATCCAGTTTCCAATCAAACCGATTGGTGTTATCACTAAGTAATTCAAATGTTTACAAACACTATGCACAAACACAAGAATTACTACCAAACAAACTACATAATCAAGTTTCTTGAACCCTATCAAGAAAAACTTGAAATCTTTCTTGTGGAACCCTACCACAAGGAAGATAAGAGAGACACCCTCTCAAGAACAAAAATCAATATAGAAGAAGGTTAAATATCACCTTGGTTTGTGATAGATGAAGAACAATGAAGAACTAATCAACTTTACCAAAGAAAAGACTTTTCTTTATCCTCAAGATTGATCCATGATGAGCTCTTTGATCTTTGATCTAAAACTTGTAGTGGAGTAGAAGAATAGTATGAATTCTCTCTAGAAAAGCTCTCTCTCAAATTTAGAAAAGTGAAGTTGTAGAAGTGATGATTGAAAGACTCACAAATATTCACTTTATATAGAGAGCTCACTGGAATAACTAGTTATATTGTCTTGTAATCAGTTATTTTGTTATTAGAAATCTGAAAAATGATGTTTGAATGAGTTTAACTAGTTATTTCCATTTATAACTAGTTAAAACAGATCCCATTCGAATTTCCCTTTACTGGAATAACTGGTTACATAAATTTGTAACTAGTTATTTTCATGTAGGACAAAACAGCTTTATATTATGTAACTAGTTACAGAATTATGTAATTGGTTACTGCTGAAATAACTGATTACATAATGTTGTAACTAGTTAAAACAGAAAACATGTAACTGATTACATATTGATTTAACTAGTTAAAACAGTGTATATTTTCACTGTTTACATGAAATTAAACGATCTTAATCGATTACAAAGCTAACTTAACCAATTAAGTGGTTCTTTAATATAAGATTGAGTAGTTCTAAAGCTTTAGTGTGTAGTTCTTTCTTCCTATCAATTTAAAAACAAGTTTTATCAAATTGTTTCTCTTCAAATTCAATTTTAGACTTATAGAAAATATATTTCCACTTTGTTAACCTTTTAAGTCTTAAATCTTGAGCTCATTACCATCAAACCATCAAGGATAAAGATAAATCATGCAAGACCACAAACACACACACATACATAAACACACATTACAACTTTGCACTCATCAAGAGGCTAAATCATCAAAACTATATTAATTTTCCTTGGGGCAAGAGTAATCTTCTTCTTGCTTCTTCAATCTCCCCCTTTTTGATGATGACAACCACTTGATAACTTGTGTGTCTTGGTGTGTCCAAGTTGTCTTCATGATTTAATTCCTGCATTTTTGCAAAACATACCCTTCTCCCCCTTTGGCCATCATCAAAAATATAAAACCAAAATGAAGTATGGAAAGCCAAAAAGAAATAAGAAGGATAACAATTGCAGCAAATACTATTGTTAAAGTAGATCATAGAAACACATTACAACATGATACCATTTTAAGAAAAAGCAAACAACAAGGATAAGCATAAGAACAAACATAAAATAAGACACATTACAATCCAACACAGATGCAAATTTAATCAAACATAGTTTCAAGCAGAATTATTTTTAATCTTGTTTTGGGAACCCCATGGCAGCAAATCTATCTTCAAAATCGTCCAAGCGCATGTGAAGAGACTCAAATTGTTCCCTGTTATACTCTTGTGTAGCATGATGAAGTTCAAGAAGACCATCCAGTTTTGAGAACACTAAGGTCTCGAACTGAGAAAATGGCTTCAATTCAGGACTTTCAGGTGCTTGTTCTTGATTCTCTTCATGGATCTGGATGGCTGAGGCATCCTTATAGATCCAAAAACCTCCTTTAGATTCAAGTCCCATCTTATGAAGAGCCGAATCATTTAATCTGTTGGAACTTCTCAAAATCTCAGAGGTTTCATTTTCCATATTAACATCATAATAATCAAGAATCCTTGACACAAAAACTGCATAGGGAAGAGGAAAGTCAGCTTTTCTTTTAACCTTCAACATGTGGTCACTAATGATCCCACACCAGTTAAGTGGTATTTGTTGCTTCAAAGCATGTAAGATCATTAGGTCTTCCTTGGTTAGTTGAGCGTGATTACTCCCCCTAGGTGTGAGCACCCATATTATAATAAAAGCTAGCAACCTGTCCTCTATCTTCATGCCACCAGAAGTAAAACGCAGTTTATTTCCAGGAGAATGAGTGAGGGTTTCCAAATATACCTGGGATTTATCAATGTTTTTGAAAGTGTTAGAGGAGAGCCTATTTCCTTCAGATCTCAGTCCAGCTACTGCATACCAAATAGCTGGAGTTAGCGCAATATGCTTCCCTTTTACATGGGAAACAAGAACTCCATTTTCCATCTTAAGTGTGCAGAAGAAAACTTTGACCAAATCCATGTAATAGCTTCCTTCTAACTCAACAAATTTTTGCAGTTCTTGAGCTTGAAGGAGAGCTGGAAAATTGAACTTTTCTCCATGAAGCCAATCTAGAGAAAGAACTTTTGGATGTATGATAAGTCTCCTTTGGTAAAAATGCTTGAAATTGTAAACATCTTCTTCATTGCTAAGCCACTGCTCTGCTCCAAAATTTCTAGGAGCCTCATCAATTTCGTTTTGAGCTTCAACTACTAGGTGTTTAGACCCACGGGTTTGCATTTTTCTTGGACGTTTGGAGGAAGTGCTAGAGGAAGCCATGGTGGTGTAATGGTATTTTGATGAAGAAAGATGCAAATTCTAGTGGTTTTTCAAGTTTCAAGCATGAACATGTTTATAGAACAACCAAGTAGCAAGAAAACAAACAATGCATTCAGATATTGAAGAGCAAAGTTCACGTGAGATTCTAGGTGTGGGTTGTGTGTGAAGGTTAGTCAAAGATATTAAGAATCTTTGTGCAGAACTTTGAGTGATTCCTTGACTCTTGACTGAAGAAACAAACAAAGAAGAATCAAAATAATCAATTACAATGGTGCCATTTTCGTTTTTGGTACAGCAGCTGAAATAATCAGTTAAGAATGCATTTAACCAATTAAAATAATGAGCAAACCATGTGCAGTGATCAAAAACATAATTGGTTACAACTATATGTAAGTAGTTATATATGACAGCTTTTATTTTGGAGCTTATTGTGTTTCAAAAGCTGCATGAAATAACTGGTTACATGTTTATGTAACCTGTTAAAACCAAATACACTGCAATTCGTTTTAGTGAGCTGGGCGAAAATAACCTATTACATAAAGCAGTAATGAGTTATTCCAGAGAGCAATTAAAAATGCAAATGGGGTTGTAAAATAAATAACTAGTTACATAAACTTGTAACAAGTTATTCCAGCAGTAAGACAAAACGTGAATAGGTGCTGGAACTGAAATAATCAATTACATAAACTTGTAACTGGTTATTCCAGCAAGCTGTCCACAAAAATAGGGGCTGTTTTTCGAAAATAATAGGTTACATAGTGCTGTAATAGGTTATTTGTGACAGCATACTGCACTTTTAAACTAAAATACTGCAGCAATTTACTAGTTATTTATGAATTTAACTAGTTACATACAACTTGATATGAGTATTAATCACATAATAACTAATGGCAAGTTCAAGTAACCAATTAAATCTACTCTAAGCCACTTAGTCAAGGATCAAAATGCACAAATCAATCAATTAAAACACACTTTAACTAATTACTTACTTGTTAACTTCAAACTTTAAAATATTTTGCTTAAGAAATCATGCTTCTTTCTCATTCAAAAACCAAGACTCCACATATGCATTCTAACTAATTTATGTATGAAACTTATCTAAGAATCTCTAGTATGCATGTATGTATCCAAGAATCAAACACATAAATTTCTTAAAACATTAGAAACTTTCACAAATACTCAAACAAATCTAGTATTTAAAAACACATACAAATGCACACATAAAAAGTTTTAAACATGAAATTAGAGTGACTAACCAACACTAGACTCATCTAGGATGCCTAGTTCATTTCTTATTAAGAAGAACCTTTCTTTTGGAAGAGTTTAGTGAATATATCTGCAAGTTGCCTATTTGTATCAACAAATTTGAATACACAATTCCCTTCTATGCCACAACCACACATCATTTTCTTTTCCTAAAAGACACTCAGTATGTAATGTAGATGCACTATCCAAATTTAACATGTAAATGTTTTCTATTCTATTTCCTATCAACTTAACTTCATTTGATGCATTTGCAGTTATCATGCAATATTCTGAATTAAACACTACTTTAAAATCTTTATCACACAGTTGACTAATACTTAGCAAGTTGTGTTTTAAACCTTCAACATACAGCACATTTTCAATCAAAATGTTTGAAGGGTTTCCAATATTACCAACTCCAAGTATCTTTCCTTTGTTGTTATCACCATAAATCACATATCCATCTTGTCTTGAGGAAAGACTTGAGAACTTAGTGATATCTCCACTCGTGTCTTGAACAACCACTATCTAAGTACCACATTGAATTCCAGGCTTTCAAGCACACCTACAAAACAAGATTAAGATAGAATTTTTGGTCCCCAACTTTTATTGGGTCCTTGAATGTTAGTAGGGATCTTAGTTCCTTTAGGAATCCACATGTACTTGCCACTAGGAATGCCAACATTTTTAATGTAACATGAAGATGCTGTATGGCCTTTCCTACTACAATAAAAGCAGGTCACAAATGGATAGCTAGTGGCCTTTCTAAAGCTGAAAAAGTTATTATAAGATTTTGTTGAGTTTCAAAATTGTAACCAATTCCAGCTTTATCAAAGACACATTTTTGTCTACCAAGCAAGATATCCAAGTTTGCTTTTCCTTTTGTGAACTTTACAAGAGTCTCCTTGAGATACTCATTTTCAGTTTTAAGACCAATGCAATTTTCACAATCTAAGACTTCAAGAGAGGATGAAGATGTACAATTACATGCAGAGTTTTTGTAAATCATTTCCATGGTTTCATGCTCCAATTTGAGATCATTCAATTCTTTTGTAACTTAGCTAACTGTGATTCATATAGCTTAATTTTGCTTTTTAGTCTATTATTTGAAACTCCTAACTTTTGGGCCTCATCATGCATCTCTAAGAATGCTTCATGTAATTGATCATAGCTAGAGGAGGTTTCAAAATCGGAATCACTTACAGCGCTTTGCTCATCACAACTTGCCATTAGACACAAATTGGCTTCTTCATCCGCTTCGGATTCACTTGAAGAGCTCATGTCATTTTCATCCCATGCTATGTAGGCTCTTCTAGCTTTGCTTGGTTTCTTAGGCTTTTTCTCTCCCCCTTGATGTTTCTTTAAGTAAGTTGGACAGTCCGCTTTGATGTGTCCTTGTCCTCCACATTCAAAGCAAGTATAATTTGAGGGAGTTGCCTCATTCTTCTTGGTGACTTTGTTGAATACAGGGTTTCCTTTTCTGCTCTTCTTTTTCTTCATGAATTTACTGAATTTCTTCACAAGCAAAGTCAAATTCTCATTGTTCGAATCATCCGAGCTTGAGTTATCACCCTTGTCATCTTCTTCTTTTGATGAAGAGACCTTAAGTGCTATCCCTTTCTTCTTCTTGTCAGTTTCTTCTTCATGAGCTAGGCGATGAAGCTCAAGTTCATGCTCCCTAAGCTTTCCAATAGTGCAGCAAGTGTCATGGTTGTAAGATTTTTGGATTTTGCAATTGCTGTCACCTTTGGTTGCCAAGATTGGTTGAGACATTTGAGTACTTTTACATTCAGCTCTTCCTTGTCAAATTGCTTGCCAAGACCAGTTAAATGATTAACAATATGTGTAAACCTTTTTTGACAATCAGAGATAGATTCACCATTATTCATGTGGAACATCTCATACTCTTGAACTAATGTATGCTTTCTAGCTCTTTTAACATCATTAGTTCCTTCATGAGTAACTTGCAAATCATCCCACATTTCTTTTGCAGTTGAACATTGAGATACTCTAAAGAACTCATCAAGAGTTAATGCAGAGGTTATTATGTTCTTTGCTTTTAAATTGTATTGAGCTTTTCTCTTTTCTTCTTCAGTCCACTCAGTCCAATGCTTTATTACTTGTTCTCCTTTTTCCTCACGTTTAGGAACATATGGTCCATTTTCTACTGCATCCCATATAGCCACATCAATCGATTCAATAAAGATTTTCATGCGAACTTTCCAATAGGTATAGTTTTCACCACTGAAAATAGGGGGTCTATTAACCGAACCACCTTCACCGTAATGCACTTGATTTCCAGCCATTTTAAAAAGAAATCTTGAAGTAACTCTCAAGAACCTTGCTCTTGATACCAATTGTTAAACAAAAGGGCTGGATCCAAGAGGGGGGGTGAATTAGATCTTTCAAAATTTTCAAGAATCTCCAATTTCTTTTCAATTATGAATAACTAGATTTTTCAAAAACTTTGAATCTTATTGATTTGGTTATACAAATGAAATAGAATTGGATCAATTTATCTTGAACTTTTCTATGCAAAGATCTTTATGATTTTAAATGCAAGTGATCAAGATACAATATGCTAGTGAGAGAGTAGAGGAAAGAGAGAGAAAGGAAACAAGATTTATACTGGTTCAATCACTACCACTGTGATCTACATCCAGTTTCCAATCAAACCGATTGGTGTTATCACTAAATAATTCAAATGTTTACAAACACTATGCACAAACACAAGAATTACTACCAAACAAACTATATAATCAAGTTTCTTGAACCCTATCAAGAAAAACTTGAAATCTTTCTTGTGGAACCCTACCACAAGGAAGATAAGAGAGACACCCTCTCAAGAACGAAAATCAATATAGAAGAAGGTTAAATATCACCTTGGTTTGTGATAGATGAAGAACAATGAAGAACTAATCAACTTTACCAAAGAAAAGACTTTTCTTTATCCTCAAGATTGATCCATGATGAGCTCTTTGATCTTTGATCTAAAACTTGTAGTGGAGTAGAAGAATAGTATGAATTCTCTCTAGAAAAGCTCTCTCTCAAATTTAGAAAAGTGAAGTTGTAGAAGTGATGATTGAAAGACTCACAAATATTCACTTTATATAGAGAGCTCACTGGAATAACTAGTTATATTGTCTTGTAATCAGTTATTTTGTTATTAGAAATCTGAAAAATGATGTTTGAATGAGTTTAACTAGTTATTTCCATTTATAACTAGTTAAAACAGATCCCATTCGAATTTCCCTTTACTGGAATAACTGGTTACATAAATTTGTAACTAGTTATTTTCATGTAGGACAAAACAGCTTTATATTATGTAACTAGTTACAGAATTATGTAATTGGTTACTGCTGAAATAACTGATTACATAATGTTGTAACTAGTTAAAACAGAAAACATGTAACTGATTACATATTGATTTAACTAGTTAAAACAGTGTATATTTTCACTGTTTACATGAAATTAAACGATCTTAATCGATTACAAAGCTAACTTAACCAATTAAGTGGTTCTTTAATATAAGATTGAGTAGTTCTAAAGCTTTAGTGTGTAGTTCTTTCTTCCTATCAATTTAAAAACAAGTTTTATCAAATTGTTTCTCTTCAAATTCAATTTTAGACTTATAGAAAATATATTTCCACTTTGTTAACCTTTTAAGTCTTAAATCTTGAGCTCATTACCATCAAACCATCAAGGATAAAGATAAATCATGCAAGACCACAAACACACACACATACATAAACACACATTACAACTTTGCACTCATCAAGAGGCTAAATCATCAAAACTATATTAATTTTCCTTGGGGCAAGAGTAATCTTCTTCTTGCTTCTTCAATATTTGACCACTAAATATTATTACACAATAATTTAAATCCATCAATATCTTTAATGGCTTAAAAGCATTTTATTGGATAATTCGTATACTTAAATATTTATTATATTATAAATAAAGGATTTAGTGTGGGTAATCTGGAAAAATACATGATAGTTATTTATATGAAATATTTATTATTCTTTTATAAAAATTTATAATAAAGGTTTCATTTAGATAAATAATAAAATTTAAAAAGGAATTGCCGGTAATATTTTTGTAAAAGTATTTACGTTCCCGAAAAGAGCGTATTATAATAGAAATTTAGTCATTTCCGTCTATTAGGGTATTTATTCGTTATATATATATATATTCAATACAAATATTGCGTAATAGTTAAGTCACGAAATTATTATACAACAATCATTTCAATATTTACAATAATTTCAGAATTTTTAAAATTTTAATATTTATTAAATGCATTGCCTTGCATTGTGTTTCCCTTTTTCAAATGTTAATGCATTTAATTTTAATTTTAATATAAATATTGAAAGAGTAAATGCAGTAATTGTTAAGATTATCCATAATTTGAGCGGAAAAATTCATATCCTTTGTATTAGAAAATTCATATTCTTTATCAATTATCGAAATAGATATTTGTTATATTTAAAGGTTTATATATCTGAAATACTATTATGCACTTTTCAATAACATAAATGCCTTGTTTTGGAGAATTGATGCCTTAATAAATACTACATAATAGTTATCTATGTCAAATATTCATTAAGAATAATAATTTGAATATTTAAAAGTTGATTGCCATTTAGATAAATTATAAAATTAGGAATAGGGTTGTCATGAAACTAAATTTTATTGAATAATTATCACATTTTCAAAAATAAAATACAATTTAGTTATTTCCAACGACTAATTAATAAAGAGTTGATTGTTAATAAAATATTTTAATATTTATTAATTTTTAATATTTTACTATACTCATTAAAATAAATTGAATATAAACATTTATATTATTTTATTTTTATAATATAAGATTCTCAATATATAAATATTTATTAACTGAATTAATATATTATTTAGCGTGGGTAAATATTTATATTATAAATAAAGGATTTAGCGTGGGTAATCTAGCAAAATACATGATAGTTATTTATATGAAATATTTATTAAATATTTATTATTCATTTATAAAAATTTATAATAAAGGTTGCATTTAGATGAATAATAAAATTTAAAAGAAACTGCCAAAAAGGTTATATTTTTGTAAAAGTATTCACGTTCCCCAAAAAACATATTATAATAGAAGTTTAGTCATTTTTGCCTGTGCAGTTTTCGTTTTTCAAGTATTTATTATAAATATTAAAAGGTAATATTTTTAAATTAACGTAAAAGGTAATATTTTTGTAAAAGTATTCACGTTCCCAAAAAAATTTATTCATTACGTATATTAAAGAAATATCTTTGAATTCAAAGAGCTTTAGCTGCATTGTGACATTTATTCATATTTCCAATCATTGTGACATTTGTTCACGTTCCTAAAATCGGTAATATTTTTGAATTCACGTTCCCCAAAAAGAAATTTATTCGTTACATGTATTAAAGAAATATATATATATGTATATATATATACATATATATATATATACATATATATATATATGTATATATATATATATACAAGACATGAAAATATTATAGGACGATTATTTCAATATTTACAATAATTTCATATTTTCTAAAATTTTAATATTTATTTAATCTATATTATTTCAATATTTGTAACTGAAGAATAAATTAATAAAATATAAACATTTTATTCCAATTTATAAACATAATCCAAAGGTCAACAACTTAAGCCTCACAGTGTTGCATGTAATAGTCAAAATTACAACCAAATAATACCTCTCTATTAGAAATTTTTCTAATTGACTGAAACACCAACTAAAAGTAACTCAAGATCATTCAAATTAAGCAACTTTAACAATTGACCCTCTTGTAATCCTTTTTGTGTTAAAAATTGTTTCTAGGCATAACTGAGAGAACGTTATGCCCTTCTACGATTTTACTCTCTTCAACAACTTCCATTCATAATTATTCTTGATGTCATCAATCAAGTACATTACATTATAAGTGTATACACGTCATGCCTTCACATTACATTTTCTTAGAAGACACAGAAGGTATATCCAACAATCACATAATTAATAGATGAATAAATAATATTTCAAAACATATGAAAAGGCATGAAATAATAACAGCGTCCAAAATTCTAATAGCCATTCCAAAATAAAGTATGTATACTCTCATGGCACTAGAGAACAAGAAAAAAACGCAATCTTTGAAAGGAATATACAACAAAAAAAAATAGTTAAACAATTGCAGATAAATAAATAATAAGAAGAAAAAGAAGTAAGAATAAGAAAAACAAAAATAAATAAAGCGCAAACTTTGAATAAAAGGAAGTAGAAGTAGGAGAAATAGAGAAAAAAATTTCAAATGAATACCCCATTGCAATAAATAAATAATAAGAAGTACGAATAACAAAAAAAAAAAAACCTAAACAGCTTATGTATTTTGGGACAATTAAGGCAATGTAAAAGAGTAGAAAAGAGGAAAAGTAATCAGTACAAAAAACACACCCAATATATATAGAATCTATGAGGTTATATGAATGACCTTTGTGCTTCCAAGAATTAACATGTGACTACTAATCTGCTTGCACAATTTTCATTTTTCAATGGTTAATGCATTTAATAGCATTTTGAAAGAGTAAATGCAGTAATTGTAGAATAAATTGTCAAAATTGCCCTTAATTTGAGCAGAAAAAGCTTTCTCTCTCTTTGACTACAACTCTATAAGTATTAATAGATTATTACATCAGTAATAATATCTTACTTTAGACACTACAATATGTAAAGAAAAAATAAAAAATTAAAACAACACAATTTTATAAAAGAAAAATAATTTAAAATAGAGTGATTAAGTTATTATTAAGATATAAAACATTAAAAAGTATAAAGTATAGTTTGTTTGGTTTTATAATATAATATTATTTATTTACTAGTAGTAAATATATGTATAATTTTGGTCCTTACTATATATTATTAATTTAAATTTATTAATATTAATAAATATATCTATAATTTTGATCCTTAGTATATATTATTAATTTATATTTATTAATATTAATTTCAATATTATTAGTATATATTATTAGTATTTATTAATTTTAATATTATTAATATATATATTTAGTATATATTTATTAATATTAATTTTAATATTATTAGTTTACATAACATTAATATTCCTTAATTTAGTAGTGGTAAATATATGTGCAATTTTAGCCCTATTTAAGTTATATATAATAAAATTTTAATTTATATACAAAGTAAAGTCATTAGCCTAATAGTTTTAGTGTTGTTAGTGGACTTTAAGGGTAAGAGTTTGATCCCAACCTTCAACATTTTGTTAATTCCTTTCCCATTTTAGCATGTTACTTTAACTTACCACATCATTGCCACATTAGCATCATGTAAGCATCTCATCAACATGTGTGTCAGGTAACACATTATCTTCCACGTCAATGTCACGTCTTCTTGCTAGTGTTACATCAATTGTCATGTCATAAACTAGTGTTACATCAACAAATTATATTAAATTCTCAATAGAAGACTGACAATCTTTTATATATATATATATATATATGTTAAGTGTTTAAAAATATTTAATGACCATTACAACATTAAGTTTTTATAAAAGATTGGTGCAAGAAAAGTACTATTTAGACTACTCTAATGACTAAAAAGTGAAAAATAATATACTAAGGACAAAACTAATAATTTCCGAATTAGTAAATTAAATTAAGATATAAAAAATTGAAATGTAATTAAAACACTTTCATTAAACTCCGAAGTTGAAAACAATTGAAAGATATAACATAAGATAGTATAACTAGCTAGTAGAAAACTAGTAATTTATGAAGTTAAAAGTAAAATAGTAATTTCATAATAAAATATATTTATGATTCCAGAGAAATAAAACGTTTGTAATACTTAATGAATTATTAATTTTAGAGGTGAAATTAAAATAAAATACTTAATAGTGCACTTGGAATAAATTTTAGAAACTAGGAAAATGGATTAAGAAAAATTAAATATTGAAGAAAATTTAAGAGACATTACTTTTAGATTTTTAAATGAAATTATTAATTATAATATTAATTAATAAGGATAAAGTTAAGTGATGAGATTGAAGATAACTCACTATAAGTAATTAAGATAGTTACGTAAAATAAAACCTTATGTATAAAACTTCAAAATAATTCAATAATGTTTAGGGTACTAATTAAGATGATAGAACTCTTAATTAGAAAAATTAAGAGTTAATGTTGAATGAAACTAATTAAAGACTCCCTAAGAACCTACTTATTTGCTTGACGAATTCATGCGTTGAGCCATTACGAAGACTTAATTGAATGTTTCAATTAATGACCAATTAATAGTAAGACATAAATTAAATAATCAAATGATTAATTAATTAAATAGATTGAAGCACTTTAACTCAGTTAATTATTCTAGGTTTCTATAATGTGCTTAAGACTTTTTGCAAGATTTTTAGAATTGCATAAAATATGTAAGATGCATATGACTTAAATATATTAATAAAAGATGAGTGATGAACATGATGATAAGCAGAAGGATTTGGGCCCCTAATAGATTGAGTAATGATCACCTGAGAATTAAGAGGAGGGAGGCCATGGGTTTAAGGCAAGAGAAAGAAATCCTATTTGTGAATATTAATTGTGGAACTATTGAATGACTTATATGCATTCATGCATATTGCATACGATATACATTATGATGAGAGTTACATTCCTTAAGAAAGGGAGTGCGAGTATAGGTTAGTGAAGACTAATGGGAGGCCTTGAATTTGAGTGTGAAATCCAACATGTGATCAGGTTTGTACCTTTCGTGTCATGGGAACTTGATCGCCCCTGCACGGAGTATTGACATGGTGTTATGCTAGTCATGATTAGTGCAATGTGTCGTCCTAAACAGCTCATGGCATGTGCTGTCGTGGATATTGATATTTGATACTTGCTATGTTAAGAGACACTATTGGTTGTATCATTTCATATAATGAGATTACTCAATAGAGTACAGTCGAATCATGGTCCCATTCATGAATAATCGTTATTACATTATAATATTATGAATATGATCCTTAATATTATTGTATTGTATGACATGTATGTATGTGTTTGTGTGTCGTTTATTACGCTTTCCTACTAGTATTTGGTATGGATTCTCACCTTTTCTATATGTTTGTATTTTGTTTAGTGATGTTCTCTATTTGACACGTAAATGACACACTGTAACATGCACCTTGGTGCCTTGAGGATTGAGTTTTACGACTTCAACGCATGATGCATTCATTTAGCATGGAGAAGGATGTTTTTGAGGATCTGAATCGTAGATGCTATGTTAGATACATGACTAGCTTAGAAATGTTAAGTTTTCTCAAATCTCTCTCACATACATACACACATTTATGTTGGATTTCAATTTATTTTAGAGTATCACGACTTTCGCTAACATTTTTCATTAAAGAAAATGTACATGGATTTTATTAGCAATAAACTTAAGATTTTTGTTAATTATTTTGTTATGAGTTTCAAGTTGGTTTGATCAATGTAACGCCTCTTAAAGTATTCATTGAATGAAAAATTTGAGGCCTAACAGAATTCAAAATGCAGATTTAGCACCCCATATATAGTAAAACAAAAGAGTTGGAAATGGACAAGGTAAAAATCAAGAGGGACAAAAGCAACATAACTTACCTTAGTAGGGAAATAACAGATAACATTTGTAGTGTTACCTCTCCATAGGGAAACAATACCTTCGTCTTGCATTGTTCTCTTAAACATTCACTAATACCCTTATAACGCTCAGAAAGCTTACCAATTTTGATCATCTCACCTAACATTCGAGATGGCCGAGTTATGTCGATCTTGCCAATGTTTTTAAGATGAAGACTCCTTTGATTTAATATGTTTCCTAGCTTGAGATTTGATCTCATCTATATCGATTTTCTCAGGATCAAAGAGTCCATGAATTGGCCTAGTTATAGATCTTTTACAAAAGCTTTTATAAAAAAATCTTTTGATTTGGGTCTTTTACTTGGAAAGTGTTGCATCATTAAAACGAGACTAGTAGGCCTTTAACGACTAGTTAGTTGCTGATATCAAATAAATCAACTACCTCCATCTTTTTTTGTGCATTTGTAGCAAATTGAGCAATAAATGTTGTAGATAGGTTATCAAAGTTGTAATGGATATTACTACTGGATCATCAAATGGAATAGTTGCTAAGAAAAGTTTTACTAGGGCCTTATAGTGGGTGTTAGATTTTCTTGAGTGAACACTAGTAGGTCCTATAAAGGCAAAAGACTTATTTCTATGATAAGTTGCTTATCTTTATGTTTGTGAGGTCTTTTTTAACAGTTGATCCTAATAGGTTGTTCATATGTCGCACCTTCTAAGTCTCCTTTATTAGTATTGAACGCGAAATAAGTGTTTGTAAATGATCATTAGAAAGATTGTCCAAATAACAATACAGATGATGATTATTATTATTATTAAAACAAATAAACAATTACACAGCTTATTTGTAGGACATTGATGTAGAATTTGGATTTCATTGCATTCATTTTTATATTATGAGTATGTTCAGAAAAATTAACTAATAATTGAAAGTTGAAAAGCTATTGGTTGAAAGATTATTAGCTAACTTATTTAATTAGAAGTGTTTAGTAAAATTAGTTGTTAGACTAGTTGAAAAATGTGAATTGACATAAAATGACATATTTATATAATTTATATATAAATTCTATTTTTTTAAAACAAAAATATCTTTTTAGGTAATTATAATTTTTTTTCACAAATTTTGAATCATTATCAAGTTTTTCTAAAGATAAATTATTTTATTAAAAATTAATATAAATAATAGTATAACTAAAATAAAGATTATAATATGAAAAAATAAGCTAAGAAATATTTAAAAATAAAATAATAATTAAAACAATTTATCTTTATTTATTTACTCATGTTTATATTTTTAAATTATAATAATCAATATTTTCAAGTTTTTTTATTATTATCCCTCAATAAGTTACATATTATTTGTCTTTTTTATAATAACAATTCGTGCTCATACACAATTGTAACAATCTTTTCATCCATATATAATTTGGATTAAGATACTCTCAAACCAGCAAGTATAAGGTTCATTCATCTCTAAATTAACATAAAAAAGGTCCATTTGTCTAATATCTCTCTCGTATGCGACGGTTAAGCTGCACAAGAAAGTCTTGAGGTACATAATTCTTATTTCTTAATGATAGGGAAGGGAATGGGTAATTTATGTCTCCATAAATCTTACTGAAATAAACCTAAACACATACTATCAAATTACTTTTTCTAATGGACAAAACTTAAGTACAGTTCTTTAGGTATTTTTAGTGTTATTTTTTAATTAAAATTAAAATTTTATCCTGATAATCTGCATTAATATTTAATGCATACATATTATCGAGATGAAATTTCAATTTTGATCAAAAAACAACATTAAAAACATTCAAGGAACTGTATCTAAGTTTTATCCTTCTCTAATACCTTTCATTGGAAAGCCGATACGTAGGAATGGCAAGGAGATGATTGGCCCTGGGCATTGCGAGGCCGAACTCCTCTGTCATGTCCAACTCGGTTGGCAACATGTTATTTGGTAGCTTCCAATCAAAACAATGCACAAGCTGTGCCACTGCTAAACGAACCACAGTTAGACCCAATTGCATTCCCGGACAACCCCTTCGGCCAGACCCAAACGGTATCAGCTGGAAGTCACGCCCTCTTACATCTATGCTGCTTCCCTCAAATCTCTCTGGCCAGAACTTCTCCGCATCATCCCAAGCTCTTGGGTCTCGCATAATAGTCCATGCATTCACTATGACCCTTGATTTTTTAGGTATGAAAAAATCTCCAACCATGCAATCTTCAATGGACTGGTGAGGTATTAGCAACGGTCCCACTGGGTGGATCCTCATGCTTTCCTTTATAACCATGTCCAAATACTCCAACTTGTCCAAGTCTGATTCCTCCACCTTACTCTTCATACCCACCACAGTTTCCAACTCCATTTGGACTTTCTTCATCACCCTTGGATTCTTCAGGAGCTCCGAAATTGTCCACTCAATTGCTGTAGCAGAAGTATCCATTGAGCCAGCCAACATATCCTGTGCCAAAAAAAACAAATGTGTCTAAGAAGAGCGAGAATATGACAGCCAGTTCTACAAATCACCAACGAGCTCGTACCTAAATTGATATCGGTTCAAGTCATTAATTAGGACTTGGGCTTTCAATGTTAATGTAGGACATTTGATACTTCATCATCCTACCTTTTCCTCTCTCCTATATAGCCATATACTTGCAGCTACTATCATTGCATGGATATGGGCATGGGTACGGGATATGGGATTTGAGAAATTCTAGCAACACACTTTTAATACTCTCTTTTAAATACAATATTTATTATTAGTTGAAATTTATTGAAAATTACATAGTTTTATAAGTCCTACTTCATATTTAATGAACCTTATTTATGATTTTATAATTTTCAATAAATTTTAACCAATAGAAGAGAATGTGTTGCTAACATTTTTTTACAAGATTTTCAAATATTTAGGGTATGGGTATGTTAATGTAAATTTTAAAAAATATACATATATAAAGAATAGAATTATATATAAACATGACAAAATTGAATAAATGATAAAAAAAAATGACAAAAAAATTCCTAATAAAAAACTATAACATGTAAATGTTCATCAACCAATATTATAATACACAAGTATAGTTATCATATCACACTTGAGTAGTGTTAATCTCATCATTTCTTTGTCCATCATCAGTGAAAAGAATTGCCTCTAAATTTAGTTCATCAAGAGAAAGAGTATAGTAACTTCAAGAAAGTTAATTTCTTAAAATGCATCTCATTCATCTTCAAATGGTTCACAATGACTGATTTGGAATGAGTTATACTCAATACTCACAGTGAGAGATTTGGGAGGTCAAGAACAGAGAATCTATCGTTGGTCATTCATCTTCAGCGTACACGAATAAGGACACATAATAACAACGTGAATGATAGCAAGAAGGATTAAAGAAAAAACCTATTTTTTATATTTTTTTAACTAAAGGATAATGTTTTTATTTATCAAACCTGGGGAACAAGCCTAATATATATTCAAATAGCACTCATAAGTACCTAACTTAAGTACCAATTTTTTTTTAGAAAATATTTTTGGTACGTACCCACAAGTACCTGACGAGTACGAGGTATGGATACGTTTCTAGTACGTGTATGGGCATGGCTTTAGGAGTACCCATGTTTTAGAGGTACTATGTTATAAGTATGTCTACGTAAACTCGTCGAGCTTTCGTAAACTCAACTTGTAAACTCGTAAGAGTTTGTCTATTATAAAAAATAATATTAAAAAACTTATTAATAACATATATGCATAACTCAATACTCTTAACACAACTTTAATATTTTAACTACATAATAAAGCAAAGTAGCAAACCACAATAATAAAGTGTGATAGCACATTAGTACGAAAATCAATATATATATATATATGAGAAAAAAAAAATCAACGATGTCATTCATTTTACCAGCAATATGGCTTTGATATTGGGTCGTTCAAAGCGGTATTCAGATTCTTCAGTACCGATAAAGCCCAACATGACATCCACAAAATCCCTCGTCTGGTCTTCTTCCTTCTCTGACTGCATGTGCTCAACAATAATTTTGTCGAAGAAGTCATCTAAGATTTTGTTAACTACTTTCAGGCGCTTAGTTAGGCCACGAAGGTCAAGTGCACCAATGTAAGGAATGAAATCTCCTATGTTAGGAGTTGCTGCTAAATTCATTGTCTCTTGAATCACAGCCTTGAACCCTTTCCCACCCAAGTCCTGGTCCATGTACTTCTTCCCTAAAATCATTCTACAAGCCATGTCTGCACTGAGTGTTGAAACCTTGGCACTGAGATCAACAGCAGCTCCATCATTGGCTGCCTCTCTTAGAAGCTTGATAAATAGGTCAAGCTCCTCTTCCCTCATGCATCTGAAGGAGTTAATTTTGGTTTGGCTTAGCAACTCCAATGTGCACATCTTGCGCATGTTTCGCCAATAAGAACCATATTCAGCAAAGGCTATGTTCCTTTGCCCCCAAGAGATGTATTTTTCAGCCTCAAGACGTGGTCTACTAGCAAAAACAAGGTCATGGGTCTTGAGGAACAGTTCAGCTGCTTGGGGTGAAGAAACAACTATGGTGGGCACAAAACCTAAGCGTAAGTACATGACAGGTCCATATTTTTGGGCTAGTTGGTGCAGGTCACGATGAGGATTTGCTCCCAACATATGAAGGTTTCCCAAAATTGGCAACCCTCTGGGACCAGGTGGTAATTTCTTTGTCTCCTTGCCTCTCCATAGCCACAGATAAGCAAGAGAAACTAAAAAAAATGCTATCCAAATCATCCTAGCTATTTGGGAGAGTTCAGATTGCTATTGGAAAGTGTCTATTTTTGCTGCCAAAAGCAACTGGCCTTATACAAAAGTGGTGTTTGTGATAAAGGGGTTATATAATCAAAGTCTGGTATTGTGGTGACGAGTACCATCTTCTAAGCAGTAGGAAACATCATTTACTGTTCTTCTTTTTTTTTTTTTCTAGTTTAATAATTTTACTTTTTGTGCTGGTGATGCTTCGCAGCTACAGGCAATCCAATTTTGTAATGAGTAGTTTGTTTGGTTTTCGAATAATCTAAATCTTTTTATAACATTCTCCTATTAATCCTCTTTATTTCTTTTGTAAAATAAATATTAAATGTATTTTATATTTTTAAGACATTAAATGTACTTATTTTTTATTTAATATTTTCTTTATAAACTAATAAAAAGATTTGTTAAAGAATTTGTAAGAGAATGTGACACTACTTTGTTTTCGGTCGCATGCATTCCGAAGCACGTTAGCCCAATAGGAGCGTACGTAGTGTCATCGAATTAAATGGTTGTTTGAAGTTTCTCAACAGAACCAAACACACTTTGAGTAGTTGGGAGTTGGGACTGATCTATCTTTATTTTTATCTAATTTAAAATTGTCTTGACTATGCGGTTTATTTCTTTCATGTCATCAGCAATGGATGGGGCGTCTGGAAGTGGGCACATTTTGTGCTTCAACCTCAGTCTGTTTCATTATTAATAAATTCTTTTGCTTTTCAAAAAAAAAAAGTCCAATCTATCGGTATACGTATTGTCATTGTTTAAGGAAAAAATAAATGTTACGAATGAGTTAATGACGAATTGCATCAATTATAGTTGGAGAAGTTTTATTGGAAATAAATTTTCAATATCTTGACCCCACCGTATATGTTAGTGCACCTCAAATTGGTTAGAAGAGTTTTTCGTTATTTTCTGCATCCGTTAATATGGATGTCAATAGGGCAAGGCGGACACGGGTAATAGTTACCTACTATCTGTCCCACCGGATAAAACTCGTATTTGCGTTCATCCTGTTACCTGTGCGGGTAAGTATCCATTAAGTGGATACCCGCAGATATTTTAAATATTCGCGAATATCTATAGATATCCACGAATACTTCTTAATAAATAAATAAATAATAAAAAATAACAAATTTATTTTGTGTGTTGTGGACAATCATAAAGTGCTGTAAATATCATTTTGAATTTATAAATTTAAATTTATAAATTAAAGAGTTACTATTTAAAATAATCACTTTGAACATAAATTTTAATTATTCTAACAATTTTTCTAAAAATAATAGTTTAAAAACCCTCAAATTTATGTTCTTTTTCTCTTGTAATATAATTGTATAAGATTTTTCCGGTAATGAACAATCATTTTGAAAATTTTGAATAAATTTTATGTAATTTTATCTATATTTATATATAAGGATATTTAAGTAAATATATAATTGCAGGTAACGGGTATTCGCAGGTACGAGTACCATGATACCCGTACCTGCCCCGTTGATAAAAGGGTAGCAGATATACCCGTTTAGAATATCCGTGAGTATCCATTTAAAGTACTCACTTTTTACCCATGACGGATTTTATCCGTAGATATTCGTGGGCATGGATTTTTTTGTCATCCCTATATGTTACCTTTGCATGCTCTTGATTTAAATGGTTGTTTGATATTCAACCCAAAAAAAAAAATGGTTGTTTGAAGTTTCTTAACAGAACTAAACACACTTTGAGTAGTTGGGAGTTGTGACTAATCTATCTTTATTTTTATTTGATTTAAAATTTTGATATACTCATTTTTTTACATATAAATTCAATTTGATTAAGACTTAATAATATATAAAATAAGATTAAGTTAATTTAAATCTTTTTGTATAGATCACATGCATCTTCTATCGAAGGTAATTATGTTTGAGGTAGATAAAACCACCATGGGCAGCAAAGCTCTCCCTTTAAGCTAATTTGATTTGTTAATATAATATATTTATTTTAATATTAATTATAATTAAATTAAATAGTACATTAAAAAATTATAAAATTACAATTAAGGTATATTTTATAATATATATTTCAAAATAAATAAAAGGTTAAATTAATCAATAAGTCCTTATAGTTTTATGATAAATTTATATTTGATGAATTTATGTACATGGATTCAATGAAAAAAGAAAGGAAAAAGAAATATAAAAAGAAAAAAATCCATAAGAACTCATAAAATCCCTTAGAGTGGCATCCCATGCCATAAAAAAAAAAAGCAAGCTTTTTTTTTTAAGCTCAGCATTGGATGCTGGAAATGAATGCAGACATTGGCTCACACGCTAGGATTACTGAAGTTCTCTAGTAAGCTGCGTGGTTGATGTCAGATACATAGGAAGACGCTAGATGAGACACTGGAGCACAAATTTCTCATTGGCAGATTAACGTTTGAGATGCTAGACAACGTCTAACTTCTTGAAGCCCATCAGATATTTTTTTGTCTAATATCCCAAACCCTGGCCAACATCAAACACTAGTGATAACTTATTTAAGGGTTGTAACAAAATTTACTGATGCATTAGGCCCATTCAGTTGATATTTAAACCCTTTACAAAGCTCATTCATGGTAAAATGCGATGAAAGACCATTTCTCTCATCACTACCCTAAATCTTAGGATTTTTCTCTCCATTTCCAGCATTGAAGAAGTAACCCTTGCAAGAGGAGCCTAAAGATTCAATGTATTCACCATCATCCATAACTACTTCTCTCTTGTTCATTTTTTCTTTTAATATGTTTTGCTAAAACCTCATTGTAATTAGGGTTAGATGATTTTTGGGAGATTCCTTTATATTGAACCTTGATTTAATGTAATTCCTTGTGTTTAGAGTAATTCACTTTGTTTTTATAGCTTCTTACAATATTGTTGAGATTGATCTTGAATGTGTGCATTACGAGGAATCATATGCATGTTTTCTGAATTGAGTGAGATTACCATGTCTTAAGTTGAACTTAGGAATAGCACTTCTTAAGACATGCATTCTTATGGGTTTTGAAATTAATGCTTGATTTGATTTCAATGGAGTTATAAATGTAGAACATTGAGTTAACTCAAAGTGATTTTATGCCAAGGAATGAGGTTTAATCTACATTAGTGAAATCTAAATTTCTAATCCATGTTAAACTATATTGAATTTTGGGGAAAATGTAGAAGATGAGCACAAAGGGATTCAAATCCCTAACAACTCTTACCACCGTTGTTATAAATCCTAAAAATCAGTAGTTTATTTTTGTACACTTTAATTTTAAACATTTGTGTCTATGACAACACATTTTGCTAGCATTTATAGTAATTGTATAATTGAATTGAGCCATGTTACTTTAATCCCTATGAAGAATGATATCCTACTTATCAAGGTTTATTATTTGTCCATCAGTACGCTTGCTAAAAAGGATATATAGGTGGGGATCAAGTTACTCCAACCAAGAGTTACTCCAATCAACAAATCTTGATATATATTAAATTTTAACAATCTAACTGTTAAATTAAAATATTTTATTAGGTAGATCAAGTTTACAAATTTTTAGAGTTTGAAAACTATTTGATACTTCAATAAATAAATTCAAATTAACGAATAATATAATTTTTTAAATTATAAATAAATGTTGAATATATGATTAACTAGTTACAAGTGTCTAATTTATCTAAAATTTGGTGTGCATAATCCTTTAGATAATAACAAAATATTCAACAATTGGATCGTTGAAATTTAATATATATATATATATATATATATATATATATATATATATATATATATATAAGTTCCTATGGTTAAAAACATTTTTAAAAAGTTTTTATAATTTAAAAATCTTGTAATTAAATGTAACGACCCAACTGTCGCTACTCAACAATAATATTATCCTTTTCACTCTCATATAAGCATAAACAAAATCAACACATGAATATAAATGAAATATATACAACTTGAGAGACCCATCCATCCTTTCTACGGATAACATATTTGTCTTTACAACTTTCATCAAACAAAAGAACGAGGAATAGCACCAAAGCCATATAACAAAATCAAACATACATCAACGAGGGAGAAGGGTACAAAACACACTCCCTATGGCTGGTCACACTATACAACCCATCAAAAGAAATACAACAAAATATATATCAAAACAAAACGAAAGTATGACTCCTCAAGCCACACCATCTCTAATGCGCAGCTCCACCTTCAACTCTAAGAAGCCGAGTCCACTGAAGCATCACCATATGCTCCCACGCCATAGGACGTGATCATCACAGTCACACCAACACAAGACAGCAACAACAGAAACCACAACAAAGACAACAAGACAAGGGTAAGCTTACTAAAACACGACATAACATATGATTACTGAAACCATCAACAATTCTCAACATTCACGCTTATATATGTATGGCATATATTCATATGGTAAAGAGTTCTCAACTCGTAACCCCATATCACAACAAATCCGCCAACAACTATGTCAATGCATGATAACACAACTCTTGAGAGATTCACAACAATTCGAGCGATCAGTCAGGTTTTACCCCTTACCATGAAGATCCAACACTCATTTAGGGGTTGTCAAAACTCTGATCTACAGACAAGCTTAGTGGTGTGTTGGGATAAGTGTATGTGGGTGGTGGCTTACCGCGACTCAAGGTTTGCACTACCTTGGCCTCCTACAAAATCGCCCAACCACTCATCCCTGAAGGCCTATCTTTACAACCCTACGTCTCATCCAAGCACTAGGTTGGAAGCCCTATCTGAGCTGTCAATTTCAGTCAGCCAACCAACTTATATGCCTACTCGCACCACGACATAAGGCCCACCACACAGCCTTAGCCAACAACATATGCATGAAATGCATGTATCACAACATGGCATCAACTCAATCACAACAAACCAACACGCACGCACACACACACACACACACATATCAACACCACACCACATGGGCTCGACCAATGCCATACATGGCCCAACAACAACTACCGACACCATACAGGTCCAAACCAGCCTTAGGCATGATCAACAGGTAAGGCCCTATCTAAGCAGCCCATACCTCGTGAGGATTCTCACACCACAACTTTATTCACAATAAGTGGAGGTCCTATCCAAGCAACCTGCCACTCTAGGGCCCCATTCCAAGCGACCCACACCTTATGAGAAAACCCAAGCGACAACATTTACAACAAGTGGAGGTCCTATCCAAGCAACCTTCCATTCCTCCTACATTCTTAACAATGTCTCTCATTAGACTCACACTAGGAGTCCTTCCCAACCATGTTTTAAACCACAAAAAAATACATCTCAACAACATCAGGCTACCCTACTCGCTCAGCGGTCCATATGCTCGTTCAGCGAGGGTCTCCTTTATAGAGGGCCTACTTTCCCCCACGAAGTCTCTCACTCAATGAATATTTGGTTTCTAGAGTCTCTCACTTAGTGACAGCTGGGGTCGCTCAACGAATTCATTCTAGGGACTTCCCCTAAATCTCCATCGACAACATTTTGCTCAACAAGTCACCTACTCGCTCAGTTAGTAGCCACTCCAGAGAGCAGCCAAAACCCACACCCTCTACACGCCTAGCAAACATGTTGTTCGCTCGGCAAAATGTCTGCAATAGAGAGCAATACTCTTTAGGGCCTCAATTCGCTCAGTGAGCCCAGTACTCACTCAACGAGCCCAGTACTCACTCAACGAGCCTAGTACTCGCTTAGCGAACCACGTACTCGCTCAGGGAACCACGTACTCGCTCAGGGAACCACGTACTCGCTCAACGAACACTCTTCTAGAAAATTTCCAGATCTCCATAAACACTCGTGCAGCGAATCAAATTTCTCTTAGTGAATCCATCCTGCACTACAACCATCACTATGATTCAAGAACACTCGCTCAGCGAACCATCAATCTGATAGCCTCACTTCAATTTTAGGAGCATTCTCGCTCAGCGAGACCCCTAGTCGCTCTATGACTATTAGATAATAAAACCAACAACTCTCGTCAAAGAACCCAAAAATCTAAACTTTCTACTCACTCACACCCTAAATAAACTCCACAGAGGTCGAATACAACCATACAACAACCCACAACGACATACTCAACGCATTTAACAATTCATACAATATTCCAACAGAAATTAACCATGAAATCAAGAAACCCATTTCCAACAACATTTCCACAAGACTCAACCAAATCATGCTTTCCAACTCAAAGCACAACAACATACACATACTACCACGTTCATACAACATACATTCAATGAATGTAAGCTTCCCTTACCCTTTGGAGCTTCCAAATTTTGAATTTGGGGAAAAGAAGAATGTGGAGAAAACGAACTCTTGAGCCAACCTTTCAAGAAATCCACTTTTTTCAACACAAGAACACTGGATTAAGGCTTGAAATCTTGCTACACTCTTGGTGGTTTAAGAGAGTTCAAGAGAATGAGAGAAGAGAAATAGGAGAGTGTCTTGGGTGGTTTTGCAAGAATGGGAGAGAATGGGTTTTAGTGACTTAAAACCTCCCTTCGCCTCACAAAGGTTTCAGGCCCACTAAAGTTCATGGTCCATCTAATCACTCCCCAAGGCCCACAACTGGCTCAACACTATTGTTTCCCTCAACAACCCATATGAAAAAAAAAAAAACCAGCATCCTCACTTTGGCTTAAATACATTTTCCACCAATTCGCTAAATTCAGTTATAAATTCCCAAACAACAACACAAAATAACAATCACACAACAAAACTTATTTATTCGTTTTAAATCACTAAGATAGCATATTAAATTTCCACTTTTGGTTATTAACCCACTAAATCAACCATTAAGAAGACATGACGTCACATTAAGTTCGTATATATCTAATACTGTTATAACTCTGTTAATTGTACTTTTAGTCCTCAAGTTCTAGTTGTGCTATTTGAGTCCCCCAACTTTCACCTTATTAAGGGATTTTGCTGATGTGACAATGATGAGGAAGTTGACATGTTGCTTGACACACAGGCTGACATAGCATTCATAGGGTGTTGATGTGGCAATTATGTGACGGTTGACGTAGCATTCAAAAATGGAGTAGGAATAAACAAAGTGTTGCTAGTGGGAATCAAAATCTCACCCTTGAAGTTCACTAACAACATTAGAACAACTAGGCTAATGTCTTTATTTAGTAAATAAATGAAAATTATATTATATTTAACTTAAATAGAAAACCAGAATTGCATATATATTTACTATTACTAAATTAAATAATATTAATATTATATAAACTAATAATATTATAATTAATATCTATAAATATAAATTTATTGTATATTAATATATTAATAAATATAAATTAAAAATATATACTTGTTAGCATGAATGGGGTTTGTACCCCACCCTTGGAGTTTACACACACACACACACACACACACATATTAAACTTGTACAAAATATAAAGGCTTAAATTTGTTTTACGTTCCTATAAATATGACTGCTGATTTTAGTCCTTTAAAATATTTTATTATTTTTAGATCCCTGATATTTTCCTAGTGTACTTTTTTAGTCCTCAGCATTAATTCTAAATATAAATTAAAAATATATACTTGTTTGCGTGATGGGGTTTGTACCCCACCCTTGGAGTTTACTATATATATATATATATATATATATATAAACTTCTACAAAATATAAAGGCTTAAATTTATTTTACGTTCCTGTAAATATAACTTTGTCTTATTTTAGTCTTTTAAAATATTTTATTACTTTTAGATCCCTGATTTTTTCCCAGTGTACTTTTTTATTCCTCAGCATTAACTCTAGTTAATTTAGTGCTAACATGGCTAACAAAATAAAAAATATTAATTAAGATAATTAAGGTAATGAAAAATATTTTAAATTAAGATAATTAGATTATTTTTAGACACCTAATTCAATTAGGTAACGTATTTATTATTTTATATAAATAAGGAAATTACATATAATTTACTTTTATAATTTAGTTTTAATTTTAATATATTACAAATAGTGATTTTTGTTGCTTTTAATATTGTTCTTATTTTAGATTCACTAATTTACTTTTAATATATTACTTTTGTCTTTGAAGACAAAATCATTGTTTGTGATATATTAAAAAAAATAAATTATATTACAATCAGTCACAATTAATGAATTGAAATGTAAAAATAACATCAAAAGTAATATATTAAAAGTAAATTATAAGCGTCTAAGCAAATTATAATTTTTTAAAATATGTACAATGTTAAAAATAAATTAGTGAATTGAAAAATAAGAACAATATTAAAAGTAATAAAAATTAATGTTCATAATATATAAAAAATTAAAAATAAATTATATGTAATTACCTTATTTATATAAAATAATAAATACATTACTTAATTGAATTATGCATCTACAATTAATCTAATTATCTTAATTTTAAAATGTTCTTCATTATCTTTATAATCTTAATTAATATTATTTATTTGTTAGATATATCAGTACTAAATTAACTAGAGTTAATGGTAAGGACTAAAAAAAAAACTAAGAAAATGTTACAAATCTAAAAATAACAAAAAAGTTTGCAAGGCCTAAAACCAGACAGAATCATATTTATAGGAACTTAAAATATATTTAAATCAAATATAAATATATTAGATATGATATAAATATATTAGGAAGATGATTAATTGCAAATATATGATATTAATATAATTTTTTAGTGAAATATATAAATATATTATTAGATCGATAATAATATCTTATTTTATACACTAAAATATGCAAAGAAAAGTAAAAAAAAAAAAAATTAAAACAACACAATTTTATAAAAGAGAAAAATATTTAAAATCGAGTGATTAAGTTATAATTAAGATATATAGTATTAAAAAGAATAAAATATTGTTTGTTTGGTTTTATAATATAATATTATTTATTTACTAGTAATAAATATATGTGTAGTTTTGGTCCTTAGTATACATTATTAATTTAAATTTATTAATATTAATTTTAATGTTAATAAATATATCTGTAATTTTGATCCTTGGTATATATTATTAATTCATATTTATTAATACTAATTTTAATATTATTAGTTTACGTAATATAAATATTACTTAATTTAATAGTAGTAAATATATGTGCAATTTTAGCCTTGTTTAAGTTACATATAATAAGATTTTCATTTATATACTAAATAAAGTCATTAGCCTAATAGTTCTAAAGTTGTTGGTGGACTTAAAGGGTGAGAGTTTGACCCCTACCTTTAACACTTTGTTAATTTATTTATTTTTCCATTATTGCACGTTATCTCAATGTCACATCATGCATCACGTAAGCGTCTCATCAAGATGTGTGTTAGGCAATATGTTATCTTCCATGTCAATGTCATGTCTTCTTGTCAATGCCACATTAGTTGTCCCGTCATCTAATGCCACATTCACAAAATCTATTAAATTCTTAATAGAAGACTAGCAATCCTTAATATACAATTATTAACCGTTCAAAAATATTTAATGACCTTAGATTAAGATATTAAGCTTTGATAAGAGATTGGTGCGAGAAAAAAACTATTTAGACTAGTTCAATGACTAAAAAGTGAAAAATAATATAATAAGGATAAAACTATAATTTCCGAATTGGTAAATTAAATTAAGATATAAAAAATTGAAATGTAATTAAAACACTTTAATTAAACTCCTAAGTTGAAAAGAATTGAAAGATATAACATAAGATAGTAGAACTAGCTAGCAGAAAACTAGTAATTTATGAAGTTAAAAGTAAAATAGTAATTTCATAATAGAATATATTTACGATTCTAGAGAAATAACACTTTTGTAATACTTAACTAATTATTAATTTTAGAGGTGAAATTAAAATAAAATACTTAATAATGCACTTGGAATAAATTTTAGAAGTTAAAAAAATGAATTAAGAAAAAATTAAATATTGAAGAAAATTTAAGAGATATTAATTTTATATTTTTAAATGGAATTATTAATTATAATATTAATTAATAAAGATACAGTTAAGTGATGAGATTGAAGATAACTCACTATCAGTAATTAAGATAATTTCATAGTTAATTGAACTCACACATATACACGTAAAATAAAACCTTATGTATAAAATTTCAAAATAATTCAATAATGTTTAGGCTACTAATTAAGATGACAGAACTCTTAATTAGAAAAATTAAGAGTTAATGTTGAATGAAACTAATTAAAGACTCCCTAAGAACCTATTTATTTGCCTGATGAATTGAGTCATTACTAAGACTTAATTGGATGTCTCAATTAATGACAATTAATAGTAAGACATAAATTAAATAATCAAATGCTTAATTTAATAGATTGAAGTGCTTTAGCTTAGTTAATTATTTTAGGTTTTTATAATGTACTTAAGACTTTTTGTAAGACTTCAAGACTTACATAAAATACATTACAAGATGCAAAAGACTTAAATATATTAATAAAATACGAGTGATGACATGATGAGGAGGAGGAGGATTTGGGCTCTTGGTGGATTGAGTAATGATTACTTGAGAATCAAGAGGAGGGAGGCCAATGGCTTAAGGCACAAGAAAGAAATCTTATATGTGAAAATTAATTGTGGAATTGTTGAATGACTTATTATATGCATTCATACATATTGCATACGGGAGACATTATGATGAGATTTACATTCCTTAAGAAAGGGAGTGCGAGTATAGGTTAGCGAAGACTAATGGGAGGCCTTGGATTTGAGCATGAAATCCTACATGTGATCAGGGTACCTCTCGTGTCATGGGAACTCGACCACCTCTACACAGAATATTGACATGGTGTTACGCTAATCATGATTAGTGCAATGTTTCGTCCTAAATAACTCATGGGATGTGCTGTCATGGATATTGATATTTGATACTTGCTATGTTAAGGGACACTATTGGTTGTATCACTTCAAATAATGAGATTACTCAATGGAGTACAGTCGAATCATGGTCCCATTCATGAATAATCGTTATTACATTATAATATTATGAATATGATCCTTGCTATTATTGTATTGTATGACATGTATGTATGTGTTTGTGTGTCATCTGTTATGTTTTCCTACTAGTATTTGGTATGGATTCTTACCTTTGCTACATGTTTGTATTCTGCTGTATTTTATTTTTTTTTAGTGAAATTTTTTGTTCAAAAAGAAAATGACACATGTAACATGCACCTTGGCGCATTGAGGATTGAGTTTTACGACTCCAATGCATGACGTGTTCATCTAGCATGGAGAAGGATTTTTTTTAGGATTTGAATTGTAGATGCTATGTTAGATAGAGGATCGGTTTAAAAATGTTGAGTCTTCGTATCTCTCTCTCTCTCTCTCTCTCTCACACACACACACACACATACACATATTTGCGTTGGATTCAATTTATTTTAGCATATCACGTTTTCTACTAACATTTTTCATTTAAAAAAATGTACACGGATTTTATTAGCAATAAACTTAAGATTTTCTGTTAATTATTTTGTTATATGAGTTTCAAGTTGATTTGATCAATGTAAAGCCACAGGGTGTTATATCACCAACACCTCTTGAGGCCAAGTTGCCAGTAAACCATTTCTAGTAACCATCCTTATCCATCCTGAAATTAAAAAGCCTTTTAAAGTATTCATTGAATGAAAAATTCGTGGCCTAGCATAATTCAAATTGCAAATGTAGCACCCATATATAATAAAACAAAAGAGTTGGAAATCGACAAGGTAAAAATCAAGAGGGACAAAAACAACATAACTTAACCTTAGTAGTGTTATCTCTCCATAGGGAAACAAGACCTTCTTACATTGTTCTCTTAAACAATCACCAATACCCTTATAACGCTCAAAAAGCTTACCAACTTTGATCATCTCACCTGACATTTGAGATGGTTGAGTTATGTCGATCTGGCCAATGTTTTTAAGACAAGGACTCCTCTACTTTAATATGTTTCCTAGCTTGAGATTTGATCTCGTCTATATCAGTTTTCTCAGGATCAAAGAGTCACTGAATTGGCCTGGTTATAGACTTTTTAAAAGCTTTTACCAAAAAACTTTTGATTTAGGTCTTTTACTTAGAGAGTGTTGCATCATTGAAATGAGACAAGTAGGCATTTAAGGACTCATTAGTTGCCTGATATCAAATAAACCAACTACCTCCATCTTTTTTTGCGCATTTGCAGCAAATTGAGCAATAAATTTTCTAGATAGGTTATCAAAGTTGTAATGAATATTACTATTGGATCATCAAATGGCATGGTTGATAAGAAAAGTTTTACTACAGTGGGTGGTAGATGTTCTTGAGTAAAACATGCTCTAGCTAGCTAGTAGGTACTCTAAAGGTAGAAGACTTATTTCTATGATGAGTTGCCTATCTTTATGCTTGTGAGGTCTTTTTAATAGTTGATCCTAATAGGTCGTTCATATGTCATGCCTTCTAACGACCACATGTGCTTAATGTTATTTAAGTCTCCTTGTTAGTATTAAACGTGTAATAAGTGTTTGTAAATGATCATTAGAAAGATTGTCCATCCCAAATGTTAGGCCAATTGGATAGACTCAAATAATGATATAGATTATTATTATTATTATTATTATTATTATTATTATTAAAACGAATAAAAAAGTACACAACTTATTTGTAGGACATTGATGTAGAATTTGGATTTCATTGCATTCACTTTTATATTAAGAGTGTGTTCAAAAAAATTAACTAATAATTGAAAATTGAAAAGCTACTTTGTTTAATTAGAAGTGTTTAGTAAAATTAGTTGTTAGACTAGCTGAAAATTGTGAATTGACATAAGATGACATATTTATATGATTTTATATAAAAATTCTATTTTTTTTCAAACAAAAATATATTTGTAGGTAATTATAATTTGTTTTTTCACAAATTTTGAATCATTATCAAGTTTTTCTAAAGATAAAGTATTCTATTAAAAATTAAAATAAATAATAGAATAACTAAAATAAACATTATAATATGAAAAAATAAGCTAAAATATATTTAAAAATAAATAATAATTAAAAAATTTATCTTTATTCCTTTATTCATATTTATATTTTTAAATTGTAATAATTAATATGATAATATTTTTTTAATTTTTTGTTAACAAGTTACACATTGTTTATCGTTTTTTTTTTTTATAAATAATACTTCATGCTAATATATAAGTGTAACAATCTTTTCATCCGTACATAATTCGGATTTAGATACTCTCAAACCAGCAAGTAAGGTTCATTTATCTATAAATTACCATAAGAAGTTCCATAAGTCTCATCTCTCTCTTGTATGCGATGGTTTAGCTGCCCAAGAGAGTCTTGAGGTACATAATTCTTATTTCTTAATGATAGGGAAGGGAATGGGTAACTTATGTTTCCATGAATCTTATTGAAATCAACCTAGACACATACTATCAAATTGCTTTCTCTAATACCTTTCATTGGAAAGCCGATACGTAGGAATGGCAAGTAGATGATTGGCCCTGGGCATTGCGAGGCCGAACTCCTCTGTCATGTCCAACTCAGATGGCAACATCTTATTTGGTAGTTTCCAATCAAAACAATGCACAAGCTGGGCCACTGTTAGACGAACCACAGTTAGACCCAATTTCATTCCTGCACAGCCCCTTCTGCCAGACCCAAATGGTATCAGTTGGAAGTTACGCCCTCTCAAATCTATGTTGCTTCCCTCAAATCTCTCTGGCCAGAACTTCTCTGCCTCATCCCAAACACTTGGGTCTCGCATAATAGCCCATGCATTCACTACCACCCTTGATTTTTTTGGTATGAAAAAGTCTCCAACCATGCAATCTTCAATGGACTGGTGTGACTGTGGTATTAGTAGCGGTACCACTGGATAGAGCCTCAAGCTTTCCTTTATAACCATGCCCAAATACTCCAACTTGTCCAAGTCTGATTCCTCCACCTACCTCTTCATACCCACCACATTTTCCAACTCCATTTGGACTTTCTTCATCACCCTTGGATTCTTCAGGAGTTCTGAAAGTGTCCACTCAATTGCTGTAGCAGATGTATCCATTGAGCCAGCCAACATATCCTGTGCTAAAAAACAAATGCGGCCATATACTTGCAGCTACTACGTAAGCATGTGACTTTAATTTTAAAAAATTAAATGAGGAAAAAACTCAACAATATATGTCATTCATCTTACCAGTAATATGGCTTTGATATTGGGCCGTTCAATGCGGTATTCAGATTCTTCAGTACCCACAAAGCCCAACATTACATCCACAAAATCCTTCGTCTCGTCTTCTTCCTTCTCGGATTGCATGTGCTCGTCAATAATTTTCTCGAAGAAGTCATCGAAGATTTTGTGAACTACTTTCATGCGTCTAGTTAGGCCTTGAAGGTCAAGTTCGGAGTTGCTGCTAAATGCAATCCCTCTTCAATCACAGCCTTGAACCCCTTCTCATCCAAGTCCTAGTCCATGTACTTATTCCCTAAGATCATTCTACAAACCATGTCTGCGTTGAGTTTTGCAACTTTGGCACTGAGATCAACAACAGCTCCATCATTGACTGCCTCTCTTAGAAGCTTGATAAATATATAGGTCAAGCTCCTCTTCCCTCATGCGTCTGAAGGAGTTAATTTTGGTTTGGCTTAGCAACTCCAACGTGCACATCTTGCGCATGTTGCGCCAATAAGAACCATATTCAGCAAAGCCCAAGTTCCTCTGCTCCCAAGAGATGTATTTTGCTACCTCATTATGTGGTCTACTAGAAAAGACAAGGTCATGGGTCTTGAGGAACAGTTCAGCAGCTTGGGGTGAAGAAACAACTATTGTGGGCACAAAACCTAAGCGTAAATACATGATAGGTCCATATTTTTGGGCTAGTTTGTGCAGATCACGATGAGGATTTCACCCAACATGTGTAGGCTTCCCAAAATTGGCAACCCTCTGGGACCAGGTGGTAATTTCTTTGCCTTCTTCTTTCTTCTCCATAGCTACAGATAAGCAAGAGAAACTAAAAAAATTGCTATCCAAATCATGCTAGCTATTTGGGAGAGTTCAAACTATTGGAAAGTTTCTATCTTAGCTGTCAAAAGCAACTGGGCTAATACAAAAGAGGTGTTTGTGATAAAGGGGTTATATAATCTAAGTAACTCTGGTATTGTGGTATGACGAGTACCATAATTGCAATTTACGGGGTCATACAATGATACGCCGATATTTTTCCACGACCCCTGCCTAACTTGAATGATTTGCACAATGTAGTATATAGTATTTCCTCGTGTTTAGTTGTTAAACACACTTGGTCGACAGCACTTTGTCGACAACCGGGGATGTTAAAGAGAGAGAAAATGATCAACGTACATCCCACTTTTGGACCTGTACCCCATATGAATAGAACGAAAATACAGATTAAAGAAAAAAAAAGGATAGATGTTGATAAGAAAGTAAAAAATAAAGAAAAGAATGTAAGTGATAAATATAGTGTGATAGAAAATGAAGAGAAAGATACAAAAAAAAAAAAATGAGATAGAAAAAAAAAATAGTAGTATGATAATGATAACTCAAAAGAGAGTAGTTGGAAGTGATTTATCTTTATTTTTATTTGATTTAAAATTTTGATATAATTATTTATTTAAATTTAATTTTGATATGATTAAAGTTTAATAATATACGAGATAATACTAACTTAATTTGATTTGTTGACATGATATATCATCTATTTTCATATTATTTGTAAGTATAGTTATAATTAAATAGTATATTAAGGAATTGTAAAATTATAAGAGTAAATAGTGTATGCACTTTTATATGATTCAATTACAAACTACCATATATGTATATTTGTTGACTTTTAAAACAATTACTTTAAAAGTCATATTAACAATGATTTTTGATTAGTTGACGATATAATTTTTTACACTGACAATCATAGAAATTAAACTTAAATCTAATAAACCTGCACACAAACCTCTCACAAACATAGAAAGAAAAATGTGAATGAAAATGAACTCAAATCGAAGGAATGAACGATTCTTCAAATCGATTGCAACATTGAGAAATGTTTAAGTTCAAGTACCTTAAATGTGTGATGAATAGAAATGAAAGTGAATATCTAAGATGAGCTACAACGGCAACTTTTATGGCGTTGATGGTGATGGTTGCTAGAGAAATAGGAAAGAGACAAAGAGAATGAGCAAAAGAGAGAGAAAAAGGTATATTCATTCATTTGGGAGAAGTGTCAACGACAACGGTGAGTGCACTAAGAGAGATAAGGAGTGAAGGAATGATGGCAATGACAATGCACTTACAGAGACAGAGAGTGACAGAAGACGGAGAAAGGAAAGTGAGGAAAATGCTTCTAGGTGCATTTGATTCAAACTTAGCATTAGTTAGGCTAACACTAACTTCCGCATTTGTTATGTCCTTAAGATTAGGGTTGGTTTGGCTAACGCTAACCTTTTTTTACAAAAAAAAGAAAAAGGATTCAAATGTTTGCATCCACATATCATTGGCTTCATGGTCGATGCTAACATTTTGAATCTATAAACCATGTTTCTTGTAGAGTATGTATGGAGGATAACTGAAGCAAGAATATATAGGCAAGAAACACCAAATTCAAACAAAAACTATATACTCGAAGCACATAGAAATCATAAAAGGAAATAAAAAAATTAAATATTACCAGAAGAAAATGAAAAGCTTCTACAAAAATTGAAAACTTGTTTGAGTAGCAAAATCATGAATCGCAAAGCTTTGCACTAAAGTTTTGAAGTTCAAATTGAGAATGTAAAATGTGAAGCATGAATATGAAAATTCGTGAAGCTTTAATTGAGAATTGAAACACGAAGCTCTAATTGTGAACTAAGATGCAAAGTTTTATAATGAAAGAATGAGAGACGAACGAAAATGAGAAAGAGAATCTTGCTAATAATTGACAATAAAAATGAGAAAGGAATGAAAAATATACCAATAAATTAATGAGCGCAGCAAGGGTAGTATAATATGATTGCCAAGCTTGCAAGAACATAATAATTAATGTGCTCTCCCCCTTAATGTATGCATACTTGCAAGACAAGAAACATAAGCCTTTCTTCCCTTTTGGCATTATCAAAAAGAAACACAGAATACCAAACCAAGCAGGAGAAAATAGACCAATAAAACCAAATAGAACTAATGCTCAAAAGAATAATAATCCAATAACATCAACTGTGCATAAAAACATCCAAATAGTGATAATATCGCATAAATGATGTTCAGAGATACATCCAAAATATTTGACTAGTTAAAATAAACATAAAGTGTCATAATCAACCTAAGAACAACTAAAATGCTCAAGACAGACAAAACACCTAACTACAAAAAATAAATACATCAAAAACTCCTGAGAAAACTAAACAAGTTGAAGAAGAACATCCTTAACATCCTTCTCCTCTTCATCATCATCACTGAGATGTGTTGGAATCCTCCGTAGCTGATTCAAAATGTGAGAAACATCAGTAGACAGACCATCATAGCGCTTGTTCAGAGAATGAAACTCAATGCCAACAGACTAACAAAGATCATCAAGTCTACCATACATATGCGCGAAGCACTCAACAAAGAACCTCTGAAATGGATCCTCGAACTCAGGTGCAGGCTGAGGTGCAGCAAGAGGAATGAAGTCAGCATCAACATTAAGCTAAATCTGGTCAGCAAGATTAGCCAAGTCCACAAAGTTGATGTCAGGATGTCCTATGTGCGTCCATGCACCATCATCACCTTTCTTGATGCTCAACTGACTAAAAAGTTGCCTTCCCAAACTTGCAACGAACAGGAAGAAAGGAAGTAAAGACAGAAATATCAAACAGAATGAGAAAAGCCTGAAACAAGCAGGCATAAGGAATGTGAGCTGATGGTCGAGCTTTGTAAGAAAGCCATCTGTTGATGATGAAACGAGGCCAGTTAATCTTAATGTTGTTTTGGAGGCAATGCATCAAAAACTAGTTGTCCTCTAAGACAACACCAAAATTTCCCTTTCGAGAATAAAGAATCTCGGCGACCACATATGCCAAACAGTGACCCTCAACAATTAGAAGACTCACTTTAGTCTTCCTCTCATTACTGTTTGGATGATCAGGGTCTCATAGAAAAGGAATAATAGCAGTCTCTCTACGATAACCCTCAAGATTAGTAGAGTTAACAAAATGTTGGTCGAAGTGAGATAGGCCCACAACAGTCTCCTAGTCAATAGGTTAAATAATGAAATCCTTCTTCACTACAATGCAATAAAGAATCTCAATATCTCCCTTGGAGATAACAGCAACAAACGCCTTCACCAGATTAAGGGAGAAAGAGATTTAAAAGCCCACGAACTCCTTGAGGCCTTGCCTCGTCAGCAGATTCAAAAAACTAAATCTCTCAATCTCAATGAAAGCAAAATTCAAATAGAGGGGCCTGAGGATCACCTTAGCATAGTTCTAAGTTGCGGTCTACAACCGCAATTGCGACCGTAATGTAAATGTTTTTGGATTCATCGCAATCTCATCGTGACGGCAATTGCGGCCACATTAGCTGCATTTTCTCGCAATGTCAAGGATTGCAACGGAACCGCAACTGCAATTTAGAACCATGCACCTTAGGGTGGAACTCATCCATGTACACCTAGAAAGCCTATGTGGTAGCAAACGACGAAGAAATATATGAAGAAACATCATCTTTGGAGCCTTGAGAACCTGGCCTCGTGTCCTCATCAGAATTATAGTGAAAAGAACCAAAGTGGGTAGAAGGTTCCTTCTCAAGAGAAGTAATAGCAAGAGGGTCCTCCTCAATCAGAATATGATCCATCTTACACATTCTACGGTGCTACTGAGCAGCATGCAAAGTAGATGAAGCAATCCTATTACTCCTATGAACTAATGGAGCGAAAGAAAATGAACCACCACCGCAGGTGCAAGGACAGGAATGGGATTGAAGACGTGTGGAAGATTGTTTGGAGTAAAAAATGAATAGTGTGGAGAGAATTTGAAAAGAATGAGTTTACGGTAGGGATATGACCATTGGAATCACCGAAATTCGCGCCATTATCACAAGTAATTGATTACTTTTGTAGGTAATTGTTTACTTTTGTCCAAGTAATTGATTACATGCATGAGTAATCAAATACATTTTGTATCTTGTTACAGTAATCGATTACATCACTAAGTAATCTATTACATGCATCAAGTAATCAACTAGTAGTGACAAGTATAATCGATTACCTAAGCACGAAAAACACTCAAAACAGAGCAAAACTTTAGTAACTCATACACAAGCATACCAAACAGTCCCAAACAAATTTGAACACAATCAAAGACACTTAAACACATGCAAATACATACCATAGCATACAAAATGCATCAAAACCATGTTAAGCACACATAAAACACCAAGAACAGATATGATAACGTAAAAAAACAAAGTATAGACCACATAAGGTGTGAATCAAATAATGCAAGACTCATCCATGATGCCTAACTCTCTTCTAATAAAGAAAGCTTTCCTTAGGCAAAAATTCAATGAAAATATTTGCAAGTTGTCTATCACTCTATACAAACTCCAAAATGCAATCTTCTCTTTGTACATGATTTCTAATGAAATGATGTCCAATATCAATATGCTTAGTTTTAGAATGCATGATAAGATTCTTATTGAGATTTATGGCACTAGTGTTATTACACCTAGTTGGAATATAATCAAGCCTAATTCCATAGTCCATCAATTGTTGTCTCATCCAAAGTACCTGTGAGCAACAACTACTTGCAACTACATACATAGTCTCAACAATAGATAATATGCAACACTCACTTGCTTTATACTAAACCATGAAACTAATGCATTTCCAAAGATATGACATGTACCGCTACAATTATTTTTATTTAACTTGCAGCCCGCAAAGTCAGAATTAGAATAAACTACCAAACAACCACTAGAACCCTTAGATACCAAAGTCCTACAAATGTAGTCACAACAAGATATTTCATAATCATGGGTTTTCAAAATTTCAGCTCTCTATGGTAATCGATTACTCTCCTATGTAATCATTACTACTCATAGTAAATCGATTTTTCAGTTATCTGGAGTATTCAATTACATCAATAAGTAATCCATTAGTTAGGGTACAAAATGTATCTTATGGGTAATCTATTATTTAATGAATTATACAAAGATTACATACAGAATATTTAGATATTACATGCCCATATTAGTCATTATAAAATAGATAACAAGTTTTAAAAAAGATTCTCACAAATATAAACCATGAAAAAGGAAATGGGGAGATGGAATTATCAAAACTACAAAAGAAATATCAATATAGCAAATGCGGAAGTTGAATATGCATGATCCTTTACACTCTTGATACATCATCTTTTACAATAAGGGTTGTTCCATAAATGAAAAATTACTTATTAAAGCAACTCATGTATTAGTTTGAGACTTTACTCTTATTTAGGACTGTTTATATAGGTTGGATTGGTTTAAATATATAGTAAAATCAAATTCAAACCGATTATATTTAAATGGGTTGATTTAGTTAGGGTTTTGAAATTTTTGTCAAAATCCAATTAAGACTATATTGGTTTGGTTCTAGTCATCAGTTATGATAAAAAAAATATACATTATTATATTTTTTTTTCAAATTTTTATCTCTATTTATTGACTATTTTATATAAATTTTTTATTATATATCAATATAAGGTAAGTATATTTATTGTTCTTTAATTACTTATTATTTATTTTATTTAATATTTATTTTTTCTATATTTATCACTTTACACATCTCATTAATTTTTTTTACCCAAAATATAATAAAAATTGCATAATAAACATGACAAAATTAAGACACGTGATAATACTAAGATCATAAGATCAAAATAAATGAAAAATAGATAAAAGACAAAAGTAGAAGAAAAATTTAAGTACTAAAATTTAAAATATATTAATCTAAAACTTGAAAATAGTTGATCAAGTCATCAAGTTGGTTTGAGTTGAAAAAAGATAAATCTAATAACTAAACTAATTATAATTAGTTTGATGCATATTTGAAATGAAAAATACCAATTAAACGAACCAATTTAAACCAATTATTGAGTCAATCCAATCAGATAAACATCACTACTCTTATTCTAGTTAATGAAAATTCATTTATTTATTGATGAAAAAATAAAATGATTTTAAAAAGTTTTAAAAAATAAGGTTTATTCATCTCATTTATCTCTAAATTATCATAAAAAGGTCTATTTGTCTCATCTCTCTCGTATGCAATGGATTAGCACTTTAGCTGCATAAAAGTATAACTGTCAAAGTGAGTCAACCTGACTCACTCGAGTTGGCTTACCACGGGTTGAATAAAAAAGTAAATCAGTCCAACCTAGCCACAAGTTGGTGGGTTAAAAAGGCTGGCTCACCTAAAATAAAAAAATAAATTCAAACATAATTTTTTTTGGGCAAAATATTATAATAATTAAACATTTAAATTTTAAACTAATGTTATGATATTTATAATTGTAAAGAATAACTACTAATTAAGGATGGGATATATATATTGAGTATTTTTTAAAAAAAATAAAAACTTATTAACTCCTAACCAGTGAGCCAACTTGGCTCATTACGGGTTCAACTCGAATGAACCACAAGCTAAATGAGTCGGACTCATTTTTGTTTATAATTATAGCGAGCTGAATTTTTTCAATCCAACCCGACTCGAATCCATGGTGCACAGAGTTGACTCACTGGGTTGTGGCTCACTTTGATAGCTATACACAAAAGAGTCTTGAGGTACAAAATACTTATTTCTTAATGATAGGAAGAGAAAGGGTAATTTATTGTTCCATAAACCTTACTGAAATCAACCTAAACACATACTATGAAATTGTTTTCCCTAGTCCCTCTCATTGGAAAGCCGAAACGAAGGAATGGCGAGTAGATGATCGGCCCTGGGCATTGTGAGGCCGAACTCCTCTGTCATGTCCAACTCATTTGGCAACATTGTTATTTGGTAGCTTCCAATCAAAACAATGCACAAGCTGGGCCACTGCTAAACGAACCATAGTTAGACCCAATTGCAATCCTGGACAACCCCTTCTGCCAGACCCAAATGGTATCAGCTGGAAGTCACGTCCTCTCACATCTATGCTGCTTCCCTCAAATCTCTCTGGCCAGAACTTCTCTGCCTCATCCCAAACACTTGGGTCTCGCATAATAGCCCATGCATTCACTATCAACCTTGATTTTTTAGGTATGAAAAAATCTCCAACCATGCAATCTTCAATGGACTGGTGCGGTATTAGTAACGGTGCCACTGGATGGAGCCTCATGCTTTCCTTTATAACCATGTCCAAATACTCCAACTTGTCCAGGTCTGATTCCTCCACCTTTTTCTTCATACCCACCACAGTTTCCAACTCCATTTGGACTTTCTTCATCACCCTTGGATTCTTCAGGAGTTCTGAAAGTGTCCACTCAATTGCTGTAGCAGAAGTATCCATTGAGCCAGCCAACATATCCTGTGCCAAAAACATACTTGAGTCAGAGAACAGTGAGAATATGACAAACAGTTGCAAAAATCAGTGAGAAGAGCCAACGAGCTGGTAGCTAAAATTTCCTCTCTCCCATAGCCGCATACTTGCAGTTGCAGCTATTATGTAAGTATGTGACTTTAATTTTAAAAAATACATGAGGAAAAAATTCAACGATGTTATTTCTCTTACCAGCATTATGGCTTTGATATTGGGCCGTTCAATGCGGTATTCAGATTCTTCAGTACCGACAAAGGCCAACATGACATCCACAAAATCCTTCGTCTTGTCTTCTCCCTTCACTTTCTCTGATTGCACGTGCTCATCAATAATTTTCTCAAAGAAGTCATCGAAGATTTTGCTAATTACTTTTAGGCGCTTAGTTAGCCCTTGAAGGTCAAGTGCACCAATGTAAGGAATGTAATCTCCTATGTTAGGTGTTGCTGCTAAATGCATTGCCTCTTGAATCACAGCCTTGAACCCTTTCCCACCCAAGTCCTGGTCCATGTACTTCTTCCCTAATATCATTCTACAAGCCATGTCTGCACTGAGTGTTGAAACCTTGGCACTGAGATCAACAGCAGCTCCATCACTGGCAGCCTCTCTTAGAAGCTTGATCAATAGGTCAAGCTCCTCTTCCCTCATGCGTCTGAAGGAGTTAATTTTCGTTTGGCTTAGCAATTCCAACGTGCACATCTTGCGCACGTTGCGCCAATACGAACCATATTCAGCAAAGCTTAAGTTACTCTGCTCCCAAGAGATGTATTTTTCAGCCTCAAGAGGTGGTCTACTGGCAAAGACGAGGTCATGGGTCTTGAGGAACAGTTCAGCTGCTTGGGGTGAAGAAACAGCTATGGTGGGCACAAAACCTAAGCGTAAGTACATGACAGGTCCATATTTTTGGGCTAGTTTGTGCAGATCACGATGAGGATTTGCTCCCAACATGTGAAGGTTTCCCAAAATTGGCAACCCTCTGGGACCAGGTGGTAATTTCTTTTCCTTCTTCTTGCTTCTCCATAGCCACAGAAAAGCAAGAGAAACTAAAAATTTTGCTATCCAAATCATGCTAGCTATTCGGGAGGGTTCAAATTAATTGCTATTGGAAAGTGTCTATGTTTGCTGCCAAAAGCAACTGGGCTTATACAAAAGTGGTGTTTGTGATAAAGGGTTTATATAATGCAAGTAACTCTGGTGTTGTAAATATCATGTCGAGTGCCATAATTGCTAATTACGGTACGTCAATATTTCCACGGCGACTGCCTAACTTGAACGAGTTTCACAACATACTAAAGTATTTGCACGTGTTAGTTGTTAAACACACTTGGTCGACAACATCCTGCAAACACACTTGGTCGACCACAAACACACTTGGGTGGACAGCATTCTCCAAACAGCGTGGACCAAACACATCGCGATCGTCGACAGCACCTTCTCGGCAGTAGGGGAGTCAGGGAGATCCAAAAATCTTTTACTCTTGCTTTGTTTATTTTTTCTACTTTAATAAAAAAAAATGGTTTTTTTTTTATAAACTACAAACATCCTCACAGGAAGTAATCCTGTTTGAGTCAAATAAAATCACTGCAAACAATAAAGACTCGAGTATTTAACGCAACTACATATTAAGATTTGAACTCAAAATTATTAATTAAACTGAAACAATTTTACACCAGTTGATCTATACACTCATGGTTTTTTTTTTTTTTTTATCAGCAAAAGGCAAAAGACTAGCATTAAAAAAAGGAAACAAGGGGTACCCCAACTCATATACAAGTACCAGAATTCCTACAAAGCTTTCATACACAACACAGGTTCATTAGACCATTCATACAAAGAAAAGGCGAAATCATTCACCTTGGTACTTAACCATGACCTAAATTTACTTAAATCCATCACTTATTCTACATTTGGCTCTTCGCTTTTGAAGACAATATATTATTTTTATGCAATCATAAAATCTATACGGTGGCAAACCACATGAGATGTACGTTCCTCCTCTTGGCAGCAAAACAGACATAAAATATCTCTGGAATCCAGCACAATATTTCTTCTGTGCAGGTTGACTTTAGTTTGTATTCTATCCAGTAATGCTCTCCATGCAAAAGCTGAAACTTTTGATTTGAGATGCTGGCAATCCACTTTATAAAAGAAAATAGCATTTTCAGTTCGCATGTTCTAAAGCACATTCAACCCAATCTATGAGTGTAGCTTAATTGAGTAAAACGACCCTTTGAAGTTTCTCAATGGATCCAAACACACAGACTTTGAATAGTTGAGGCTGCTCTATCTTTATTTTTATCTGATTTAAAAGTTTGATATAGTTATTTATTTAAATTTAAATTCAACGATTAAGTTCTAATAATATATAAGATAACGTAATATATTTATTTTAACACTATTTATAATTATAATTAAATAGTAGATTAAAGGATTATAAAATTACAATTAAACTATATTGTATAATATATTTTTTAAAACAAATAATATCAATATAAATATAATATCTTGTTATATAAAATATTATCTATTAAATTAAGAATTTATTAATAATATATAATTGTTTCAAAATTATATTTCTTTTATAGAATATAGAACATTATATTAAATTCCAATTTAAGTATGAGTTTATCTAATTTATCCCAAATAAAAATAAAATTAAACAATCTCATAATAAATTGTGTTCTATTATCCTCAAAGCCACTATTGTTAACAGTATCCAAGATGTTAATTTCTTTTTAACGGTGTCTCCCGCCGTCTATCTTTTCTTCTCGTCTCTTTTGTTTTCACGTTTACTTTTGTACAATTTACGGTATTTGCTAATTCAAGAAGAGTAAGTGAACACGTTATCCTGCGGGGTCCATGTCTTAGTGGATACTATATTTAAAGCATGTGGTCCAGCGAGCATTGATAAGTGGCCACGCATAGTTTAAAGCAAATATCTTGGATTAATTAAACCGCCTATAAATGTTGTGATTTTAAATGCAGATGGAAATGCGATCCTTAATGTCGGTCAGGCCGGTTTTGGTGGGTTAATTAGAGATCACTCCGAAGATTTTTTAAAGGTTTTTTATGGTAGTACTGGTATGAGTTATGCTCTGCATCCGGAGATTCTAGCCTTGTACCGTGGTCTCGAGTTGCGTTGGAACAACGGATTTTGTCAAGTGGTGTGCTACTCAGATTTTAAGCGCACAATTGAGTTGGTGGAAACTGAGCCTTCTGTTTATCATCACTAAGTAATGAAATGACTAGGGAGTTGATACAGAGGGATTAAGAGTTTGAGACTGCAAGCTTCTTAATTTACTCTTATAGGGAGGAAAATCAGTGCACGGATTTTCTTGCTAAGCTGGGATCTTTTCAACGGCCACCATGGTCCTTATTGATGAAGATCCTAGGGGCATGAGCCATTCGTTGTTAGCTGATGCTATGGGTATCTTTCATCCGTAGCTAGTTGTTTCTGCTTCTTTCCTCTTGTAACCAAAAAAAAAAACATGCATTATGAGCTCTACTAGTTAGTAAGATTATTTCTATACCATTGTGCAAGGTAAAAGTAAATTTAAAAAACTAAAATCAGTTAAATTATATGTTTAAATTTAATAAAAATATAATTATAAAAAAATTAATGAAACATAATATAAAAATATATTTATTATGAAAAAATAAATTATTTATAAATAGATACACAATGTTAAGGTAAAAGTTAATAATTATAACATAATTAATAAAAATTATAATTGTTAATTACTTTGAAATGAATATTTTATGAGTTTAATTTTGATACCTTATCAATATAAAGAATTATACACTATTAATTAATTAGAAATATCTCCAAATATGACTTTAAAAGTAATTATAAAAGTTAATAATTTCAATTATATGACAATCTACATTTGGATGATAGTGTGAAAAAAAATTATACTATCAACCTATTGCAGTTAAATTCATATTTTGTACTATGTTTTAACATAAAAAGTTCATAATATGATCTTTAAATTCTTGTTATCAATAAAACTTATTGATAATATTTTATCTTATACATCAAGTGTATGGGTTAAGTAAATAAAAATATAATAATTATTAAAAAATATATTTAAAAATACTTAAAATTTAATTTGGTTAAAATATGTTTTTAGTCTCTCAAAAATATTTCAAAATTTGTTTTAATGAGTTTTTAGTCTTTATGTTTACTAAAACGATGTGGTATTAGCTCTTCATTAGGGATTAAAAACATGTGTTTTAATTAAAATATAATACCTAAAAACTTAATAATTTTTTGTAAGGATTAAAACTAAATTTCAAAATATTTTAAGTAATCAAAAGCATATTTTACCCATTTAATTTTTACGTAATTAAAATTGATGCATATGAGATAGGACTATTGACTTTGACTGAACTTTGGTTGATGTTGACTAAAGTGGGCTTCCATGTTGACCACTGTCTGAGGTCACTTGACAATGGTAGAGATCACTAGCAAGGATTGAGACACTATGAGCTAGGGGTGTTCACAAATCGATTTTGAGCTAAAAAGTCATTTGATCCAAAACTTAAAATACTTTGTGGTTTGATTAGGTGTAAATTGTTCTTTAAAAAAAATTGATTCAATCCAATCCAAAAATATGCAGTTTGGATTGAATCGAATGATTCAGTTTTTAATTACAAACAGGAGACAAGAAAGATTAGAATCAATTTCATGTCCTAATTAATTTTTATCAAGGACTATTATTTTATTTACAAGGGCTATTATTAAATTCTTATCATCGGTTACCTTCATGTCCTAATCAATTTTTCTTTTAAAAAGGTCTTATTATCTTAAAACCGTTGAGAAATGAGTATTTAAGCATTAGGTTTCTTATAAAGAACCAATGAAACAATAATTAGATTCTTCTTTTATTTCATTTATTTAAAAATAAATCTTCGTGTTTAAAATTTACACTAAAAAAATGTCATATACTAATTAACAATGTCGGGTTGGATCATCCTCTATGTCTTTATCTAATAAAAATTAAACATATAATATACACATTCTGGATTTATATTAACAATATATATATTTTCAGTTCGGTTCAGTTTGGATCGGTTATAGAGACACAACTGAAAACCAAATCAAACCGATCAGTTTTGTAAAAGAAGGTCCAAAAGAATCTAAAAAAATCGATTTGTATCAATTTTCAATTTTTTGGATCGATTTTCAGTTATTGTTTTGGATCGTTTGGATTTGAACATCCTTACTATAAGCAAGGGGGTAAGTACCTACAAAAAGCACTCTGATGCCCAAGTGATTACTTAACTAATGTAAAAACATATAATAAATGCTTACTTACTACAATGACATTGATTGTATTTATAAGAGTTTTAGATAGACTAAATTTCTTAGCATAGGGCCCAAGGCCTCTCAGGGGCAATATTACTCTGTTTTTTAGTAGCAACAAAGTTTGCACTAAAATGGCATGTACTTTTCTTACACCTTAGATTATGCTTTTTCCTTAAGCCCAAATTGTCCTAAAATTTAAAAATCACATGGAGACTCTTCCTGTGCATGGTCGTCACCTATGAGCCCAATGGAAGGAAATAAATTTTGTTTTTAATTATTTGATACATTTTATTCAAATTTTGATTAAATTAAGAATCTTATTACTAAAAGGCCTTAACTTGCACTCCAAGTTCATCTACTTCTCATTTTTCTCTCACCTTGAAACCAAAAGCTTTTATTCTCTCTTTCTTCTCCCCACTTGGTCGAACCATATCCAACCCCCAAGCATCCTCTTTTCTTTTCTTTTTCTTTTTGAGTTTTGCTTCCATAACAAGTGGAAATCTAAGGGAAATATGTAGTTGATATTAGGCCATTGTCTTGCAAGCTTTCTCCATTTCTTTCAAGATTTCTACCAAGAGGTAAGTTTTTTCCTCTCTTTTCTATTCTTATTGGATTCATGTGATGTTCTTCCTCTTCCCTTCTCCATTTTTTATTCAAAAGCTTAATGCTTGGTTCCAAATGATAGGATCTTTGTGGTGTTTAAAAGTTTTGGAGGTTCTTGGAGTTTGAAGGCTTAAGCAAGAATTTTTCTTAGATTTTCTTTGAGGTAAGGGGAGATCAAGTCACAAGTCCATGGAAGCATGGTGGACTTGTCTGTGTTGTGTTGTTTTTGTGCTTTTGTGAACCCTAAGTCAAAGGTTATGTCTTTGTGTGATAGTTTTAGTTTAAAATGTGATTTTTGTTAGGAAAAGCTTGTTTCTTTCTTGATTTGAATCTAATTGCATGTTGGTATACTATTGTTTTGTTGGGATTTTGATGATATATCATATATATGATTTGATTGAGCTTGAATCTTGATAGCTTATGGCTTGATTGGGGCTATGTATTTGTTGTTGATTTAAAAGCTTATGACTTGAACCTTTGATTTAAGTTTTGTGGTAAAAAGATGACACCTTAGAATCCTATGAAATTGGGCATAATAATGGTCATCTATGATTAAAATACTAATATGCATGGGTAATGGAGAAGAGTTAAAGATTAAGACCTAAAACCTTTATATGAATTTTATTTAAGCTAAAATAGAGTTATATTAATTTATATAACCCTAGTTACATGGATATTAAATACTTAAACCTGAAGAAAAGCCTTTTTAGTAAAATTATTAAATTTTGAAAATTTTAATTTAAAATATGTTATAAAATATTAAAAATTAATTAAAATGCTTTAATTGAGCCTTAAGTTGAAGAAGATTAATTATTCAAGCCTAAGATAGTAGAAATACTAGAAAATTAGTACTTTATAAAATCTCAGGGTAAAATAGTAATCTTACTTAAAAAAATATGATTCTAAAAAATTCAATATTCTGCAATAATGAATTGATCATTAATTTTAGAGAAAGAATTAGATTAAACTATTAAATAATTCATTAATAAATTTTTGAATTTAAGAAATTGAATTGAATAAAAAAAATGGATTTAATACTTGAGAAAAATTATTTTATAAGTGATGGACTTTTAACAAAATATAGGGATTAAAATAATAATTATTTTAAATAAAAATTAACAATGAGATTGAGGATGAAATCTTAATCAATTTATATCATAATCTTTTTAGTACGTGCATTACTTATAACAGAGAAATTAGCATGTGGTGAGATATGTAAGGAAATTTATTAACACGCAACATATTCATCAAAAGAAACTTATAAAACATATATTGATGTTGTAATGAGAATTTTTTTACCATGTATATGGTGGTGTATTTGGGACCAATAGTAGTTTGGATGTTAAAATTGACGTCGTAAGGTCAAGGCATGTTAAGTTAGGTGTAACTCAAGGTGAAATATTAAAATTCATTTCATTTACATGTCTCTATTGGTGATTTATAAGCTACACACTTTGTTATAAGAGTGAGGGAAGGCTAGTGGAGGTTGTTAGCTTAATGGACCTTGAGGATGTACAAACACGAAATTTCACAAATGACCAGACTTATGCACCCCCACTTTGTGGTAAGTCAATCACCCCACATGGACATTCAAATGAAGTTAAGGTTGCTCTCAATATTTGTTTCAATGTGTCCATTGAATAGTTTTGGCATGTGTTAGGTTGACGAGATTTGTCGGTGTTAATATTACTATGTTAGGAGACACAAGTGACTGATCACCCATACATGTTGGTTCCATGGAGTGGTGTCTGATCTCATGCATAAGCATTGGATTGTTATGCATTAACATCATATGATTATCAATTATACGCTTGTTTATTTGTATGTTGGTGAGACTAATATGATTTATTATCTCTTATTTTTATTTAATTATGTATGATTTCTATGATTGTTTTGTATGTCATCCATTGGTTCTCCTGTTGTACTTGTGTTTGAATTCTTACCCTGCTACATCTGTTGTGATCCTTTGTTGTTATGTTTGTGGTTTCTATGTTCATCGAGTAGATGGCGAGGAGGGGACTACATTTGGGCACATTACAAATTGAGTTTGTGAACAATAATGGCCAAGCTCATAGAGCATGGTTCGACTATGAAAAACATCATGTCATCTATGAGGGTGACATAATCTTTGCTTTTAGTCCTATTGATTGTACCACATTCTCTTTTTAACTTGGATGACTTTCAATTTTAGCTTATCGACAAGGCGCATGTGGAGTGATCGATCCATATTACATCCCATGCAAGGGATTTGTTACTTCATCTGCATATGGCTCAAGGTCCCACCTTGTGATTAGAGTTTTGAGCTTTGCAAAGGATCCTTTTGAGGATCCTCATTATTAGTTAAAAGGTAGTATGGGCCATCTATAGAGAGAGTGGATTTAGCTAGTTGTTTTGGAGTATGTTTTGTTAAGGGCTTTCTACTTAACTGTATTGGTTACGTATTTTGTTTCTAGGTCAAAGGACATCCTTTTTATTTTATTATGTCTGTACTTGATATTTTATGATGACAATTTTGTAGCGCCAAAGGGTGTGTGACTATTTATCTATTTATGCATGGTTTATGTTTATTATCCAGAAATTTATTATTGTGATGTTTTAATTAGAAGTGATGATTATTTAATTTCTTTCTGTATTTCTCTTATGTATGTTGACTCAATCCATTAAAAAAATACCTATATTTATTATAAATGAAATGCTACAGGACATAACAATTGTCATTTGGATTTTGAGTTGTTTGTTCTCTTATTTGTGTAGCAATATAGGTATATTCAATATTTTTATTTGTTGTTAATAATATTAAAGCATATCAAAATTATAAATAATCAAATAACAACAATGTCTATAAAAAAGTTAAGGATAGAATCTATGATCGCTAAAATGAATTTAATTTTTGAAATTATTATTTGTAATTATTAGTTAGTGACTGAAACAAAAAACTAAAAATTGGTAACTAAAGGCCTATTTGGGATGGTTTTTAGTTATGAGTTTCAAAATTTCAAAAACTGCAACTAGTTTTTAGTTTTTAAAAATTAGTTTTAGTTTTTTCTCAAAATTTTGGTTTCAAAATAAACTTATTTTGAAATTTTTTTATTTTGTTAAAATTAGTTTAAAGGTATGTTTGTGTGGTGGCAACAAAGATGGCAGTAGTAGTGGTGGTGACAACGACAGTGATAGTGGTGGCAGCACTGATAGTCGTGGTGGTAATGGAGGTGGTAGCAACAGTGGCGAAGGCAGACGGCGATGACGGTGTTAGTAGTGGTAGTGGGAAAAGTCATTGTCAAATGTAGTGATGTGTGCTTTTTTAAAGACTAAAAACTAGATTCTCAAAACCTTTTTTCTTGGTTTTAAAATGAATGTAAAAGTGTTTTAAAATTGAGTTAAAAACCATTTCAACTCCATTTTAGTCAAACGTGTTTTGTTTTGAAAATTGGATTTAAAAACTAAAAACTCACAACCACCCCAAACGGGCCCTAACATTTTTATTTTTTCATCAATATATATTATTAGCGATCAATTTTGCCACTAAATAATTTGGTCACTAAGATAGCGACTAAATTATCAGTCGCAAAAGCAAATTTTATTTTTTTGATATTTATTTTAAATTATGTATTAACGATCATGTTTGACAAATGGCAAAACAATTCAAGAGAAAAAGTGAATTGGATTGTTAAAAAAACCTTTTCAAAATTTTGGTCTAATGAACTCAAATTGCAATTAGAGTGAAAAGATTATTAATTGATTTTAATGTTTGTGGTTTAGAGAAAACGAAATCTAATGCACAATGAGTGAATCTTACCCTATATGTTTGATTAAAATATGAAATTTCAAAAGAAAAGTAGAGCAATAAAAAGATAAGGTTAGGAAAATGTACACCAAAAGATTTTATCTTGATTCACTCTCAACAATAGAGAGCTACATCTAATCTTTAGACGAAATATGAAATTTTTTTGTTGTTGCTAACTTGCAAGTCTTTTACCACCACAACATCAAGAAATCTCATCTTCTTGACAAAACTCTAAGCCAAAACTATGGATGTCTCACTACTAGCTTAAAACCCTTGTAGGATGCCTCGCCTAAAAGAAAACCTAAGACATACCTCACTATACCTCTCTTTACAACGAAAAACAAAAATGAAATCACCTCAAAGTGACATATACACAAATTGAATAAAATAACACTTTTCTTACACAATGAGAGAAAGAATCTCTAAGCCCTTGAATCTTTTGAAATCTTAATAATAATGTTGTATAATGTGTTTCTCTCTTATGTTTTGCTTCAATATTGATATGAAGTGGCAGTTAGCCTTCAAAAACAACTTAAAACAAAGTTAGTTTGATACTTATAACTAAATTTCTTAGTTTTTCCCCTTATTTGTTTAAATTGTTCTAAATTAAACTCTATAACAAAATGGAAGAATATCTTTAACTCCACAACATACGCTTATATATATTGCATTAAAGGTTTACATAATACACGTTCATGACTCCTAGAGAGAGATCCATCTCTCTAAGGTTTGCAATTTGTCTATTTGATTACTATAATTTTTTTCTCTAAACTTGAATCCATTAATTGCACACCTCAACACTAAGTTTCAAGAAAGTGATTCAACTATTTTATAAAGGTCTTCCCACACATTTGTTGGCTAAGAATTTACTGTATAGGGTATCTTCATTTTCTCTAATGTTTTGAACATTTCTCAGATGATGAAGAGAGTTCTTCCATCTATTTAACATGAACAAAAATTCACAAAAACACAAAAAAGAAGAGGAGTGAGGACAAATATCATATAAGATAAGCAAAACAAAAATATAACCACACACATACAATTAATGATGCATGGTCAATTACAACCCTAAAACATATAATTGCTAAATGAAATAAAAATGCATGTGGCCTAAATAATATACTCCTCCATGGAGATATCAATATTTCTTTTGGAAAAGTGATTGGAGATTAACACTTGATATCATAAATCATTTAAAAATATATTAATATCAACAATCATAAATGTGCACAATAATGATTGTACTCAAATGCCTGAACAGCCAAATCATGAGTTATACATCTTCATTGAGAGGTTATTATCCTCTCTTTTTTCTTGTTAAAGACCATGCCCATTAAGATCTCTCCCTTGGAGGTAATTCCTGTTAGAACCTATCAAGCATAAGGTGCTTATATAAGCATCAGTGCTAAACTTCTTTTTGGGACATAGAATGTACTTATAAAAAAAAAGTTAGTAGTAATTAATGTGAATGAAATGTAAGGATGTGGAGTTATTTGAGAGACCTATCTAGTAAAAAAAAATTAAGTTGTTGAATTAAAGAGAAGAGTTGCTTAAGTGGTCAAAAGTAAAAATGAGTGTTGTGTAATGTGGGACCTACTTAAGATGTATAAAAAGTAAAAAGGAAAAATGTTGGGATGGAGATGATCTTATGCATCCCAAACCCATTTATCCCGAAGGTAAAAAGTAGAGATCTCCACTTACATATTCTCACCATCATCTTGGTAAAGCATAGCTCAACTCTTTATTACAATGATATGTCATGAATATGTTCATACATAATTTGAAAAGATATCATCATCACATGGCATAAATTCATAATCACAAATATCAATATCTTAACAAGGAACAAATCACGTAGGATCCACAATCCATTTTTCCTTAATTTGTCAAGATTAATCTCTTCTTTTTTCTAATAAAGGAGATGAGATTAGGATATTTAGAGATCATATTATTCAAGTAGAACATGATAAAAGGTTAATATCTTGTTAGAGAATTCTGTCTCAAAATTATAAGGTTTCTTTTTATACATATATGCGTTAGCTTACGACATTCATCTTTTTATACGTATGCGTTAGCTTACGGAATTAAGTTAAGTATTGACAAAATCTTCCAAAAGTCATACTTAGGTAATAAAAAATCTATAAAATGAAAATAATGATTAAAATGTATTATGAAATGATAAAAGTAACTTCGAAATATCAATATGCTATTTTAAACGATTAATCACAAAAGTAGGTAAAATAACAACGAAATAGAAATAAAGTATGAATATAAAACATTATAAAATGGCGCAAAAAGTAAACAAAAGCTTAAAAATGAAATTAAACAGATTAGGGAAATTAAATACCAAAAATATGTTAATAGTTATAGAAAGTTTCACAAAAATTGGATAAATTATAAAATAAGGTTTTAAAATTCAAGGAGATGAATTTAGATGACTAAAATCAATTATTAAAAAATAAAATAAAATATAAAACTTGAACAATAATAATTTACATATTTACACACAAGTTTGGGACAGAAAATAGAGAAATCAAGGACAGAAATTTAAAAAATGACAATATAACTTGAAATTAATATGACAGCCAATAATAGGTTGAAACATTAAATATATGAATAAAAATAACAAATAATAGAAGCTAAAGATTAGTAAAAGTTAATTTGCAAGAATAAAGTGTTAGATGTGGAATAGTAAATAGTTAGTCACAGAAACATAAATAATTAACAATAAAATTATAAATGATTAATAACAATAAAATAAGTAGTTAGTAGAATTAGTAGGGGTTAGTAGATAATAAAAATCATGAGCAAATGGCAAAAATAAATAAAGAGCATAATAATAAAGGTTAGATTCAGAAATTTAATTGGTTAGTAACAAAAATATAAATAAAGCGAAATAAAATAAAATGATTGGTAATAAGAAATTAAAAGGATGGTATAGATGTTAGTACAAGCTAGTAGAAGGTTAAAAATTAATTAGAATAATTAGTTTGTATTAAGAATTTATTTTGGGTTTTTAGAAGTAGAATAAGCAAAGTTTTCACGTTTGAATTGATAGAATAGTAGAGATCAGAAAAGATGGGGTTAGGACACCCACTAAACACACACATAGTTATAGTCATGATAGAATCCCCCTCCCCTACTTTAATTTGTGCAGGTGAAAGCTTGAAATATATATATATATATACACACACACACATATATATACACACACACACACACATATATATATATACACATATGTGTGTGTGTGTGTGTGTGTGCGCGCGCACGCTTAATTTTGAACTAAACAGGATATAGGAGTGTGTATAGGAGCTTAAGATTGTGTTTAGTAATTTAAGCTTGTTGAGAATTTGTGTGAAGAGGGAGGAGAGGGTGTTGAATGATCGTGAGAGACAAAAGTCAAAAATGAAAGAATTAATCTATTTATAGTAGGACCTAAGGAGTTAATATAGGTTACAATTTCTAGCCTTAGTTAATATTATTAATGGTTTTCTCCTTACTCTACATTATTTCCTACGTGAAAGGAGGGAAAAGATAACTTGCTGCACGTTAAAAGGCATGACACATTGGTTTAAGGTAATCTCATGTGTTTAGTTACTAAGAAATACTTAGGGTTTTAGTTGCTTTACAACTGGTTTAGTCATTCTTTAGTTTAATTTCAACCAAAACCATATTTTATTCATGGCTGAAACGGTGCATGAATCTGCAAATGGATAAGAACAATAAATTCTCATTAATTGACTGAAAATGACATGCATGTATCTTGCCATTTTTATTTATTTGTTTTTTTTTTTTTTACAAATAGCTTTATTTTATTAAAAATCATGATATTAGTGAAGGATTTTTTTTTTATTTTCAATTTACTGGGGTATTCCATGGTTTCCATGTTATTTCATATTCCGTGGTGAAAAATTGTATTACTTTACCTTACTTTAGTGATTAAGTGCTAAACTAAGTGATTAAGGTATAAATGGTTATTTAAGTCTAGATTTAACCTTCTAATTCTAAATTAGTGTATTTAATTATAAATTAATAATTCTAATATCTATCTAATAATTAATTAAACCTAATCATACTTAATTGTTTCACTAATTAAGATTAAGTTTAATTAATCTAAGTTAATTAAGATTAAGCAAAAAAAGTCTAATTAGACAATTAAGATTTTGTCTTTAACTGTAGATGCTTAATTTGTGATTAGGACTTCTAAATTTATCTTAATTCAATTTACTAATTGAGGTACTTGTAGGGTTAGGAGTTTTGAGCTACCTAATTGAGGTGCTTCCCTAATGAAAAATTTGAGAAGTTTAGGTTTTGGTCTCTTAGGTTGACAATGTACCCATATTTTTGGTTTGAGAGCAATGTTCATTTTTTTTCACAAAAATTGAGTTAAATATGCAATTTTATTAAGGTTAGGGTCTATTTTGTTATTGCCTAAGAGTTAAGTAGGTCAAAGTGTAAATTTACAAAAGTTAACGTACTAATGAATAAATAGTTAGAATTTACCGTCTGCATTTAAGATAGAACATAATTCATACTAAAATTTAGGATGCTACAAGAGGCAACCAAAATGTTAATAACAAAGACTTTCATACTTAGTGACTGACTATAATTGATAGTTAGTTGCGACCAACTAGAATTTTTGTTGCTAAACCAATTAATGACTAGATTTATTGTGACCATTGTATTTCGGTCATCAAATTATTTAGCGACCAAAGTTTTCAGTTGCTAAAGGTTCAATTTTTTTAAGTTAATTTCATGAGATGGGAGCATGTGATGTAGCTTCATCAAAAACAAAAATGGGATCTCAAATGTAATATATAGGTATGGATACATATATTTTTGTTTTAAAATAAAACACTAGTTAATATATAATTTGCATTTAGATTCTCTCCAACTTGCAAGTAAGGTCCATTTGTCTCTAAATTACTGGGAAAAAAAAAAAGGTCCATTTATCTCATATCTATATTGCATGCCACGGTTTATGTACAAGAGAGTCTTGAGGTACATAATTCTTATTTCTTAAAGATAAGGAAAGGGAAGGGTAATTTATGTTTCCATAAATCTTATTGAAATCAACCAAATTAAACATAAAATACAAACTATGAAATTGTCTTCCCTAATCCCTTTCATTCGAAAGCCGATACGTAGGAATGGCAAGTAGATGATTGGCCCTGGGCATTGTCAGGCCGAACTCGTCTGTCATGTCCAAGTCAGATGGCAACATGTTATTTGGTAGTTTCCAATCAAAACAATGCACAAGCTGGGCCACTGTTAGACGAACCACAGTTAGGCCCAATTGCATTCCTGGACAGCCCCTTCTGCCAGACCCAAATGGTATCAGCTGGAAGTCACGCCCTCTCATATCTACGTTGCTTCCCTCAAATCTCTCTGGCCAGAACTTCTCTGCCTCACTCCAAGCACTTGGGTCTCGCATAACTGCCCATGCATTCACTATCACCCTTGACTTTTTAGGTATGAAAAAATCTCCAACCATGCAATCTTCAGTGGACTGGTGTGGTATTAGTAACGGTGCCACTGGATGGATTCTCATGCTTTCCTTTATAACCATGTTCAAATACTCCAACTTGTCCAAGTCTGATTCCTGAACCTTTCTCTTCATACCCACCATAGTTTCCAACTCCATTTGGACTTTCTTCATCACCCTTGGATTCTTCAGGAGCTCTGATAGTGTCCACTCAATTGCTGTAGCAGAAGTATCCATTGACCCAGCCAACATATCCTGTGTGTGCCAAAAAAACGATTGTGTTAAAGAAGATTGAGAATATATATGACACCCAGTTCTAAACTGGTATCGGTTCAAGTCATTAATTAGGACTTGGGGTGCAATGTTAATGTAGGACATTTGATACTTCATCATGCCACCTTTTTCTCTCTCCTGTATATAGCCATATACTTGAAGGTTGCAGCTAATATGTAAGCATGGGACTTTTTATTTTAATTATTAATATATATATGAGGAAAAGCCAACGATGTCATTCATTTTACCAGCAATATGGCTTTGATATTGGGCCGTTCAATGCGGTATTCAGATTCTTCAGTACCGACAAAGGCCAACATGACATCCACAAAATCCTTCGTCTTATCTTCTCCCTTGTCTGATTGCACGTGCTCATCAATAATTTTCTCAAAGAAGTCATCGAAGATTTTGCGAACTACCTTCATGCGCTTAGTTAGGCCTTGAAGGTCAAGTGCACCAATGTAAGGAATGTAATCTCCTATGTTAGGTGTTGCTGCTAAATGCATTCCCTCTTGCATCACAGCCTTGAACCCCTTCTCATCCAAGTCCCGGTCCACGTACTTCTTCCCTAAAACCAGTCTACAAGCCATGTCTGCACTGAGTGTTGAAACCTTGGCACTGAGATCAACAGCAGCTCCATCACTGGCAGCCTCTCTTAGAAGCTTGATCAATAGGTCAAGCTCCTCTTCCCTCATGCGTCTGAAGGAGTTAATTTTCGTTTGGCTTAGCAATTCCAACGTGCACATCTTGCGCACGTTGCGCCAGTACGAACCATATTCAGCAAAGCTTAAGTTACTCTGCTCCCAAGAGATGTATTTTGCAGCTTCATGAGGTGGTCTACTAGCAAAGACAAGGTCATGGATCTTGAGAAACAGTTCAGCTGCTTGGGGTGAAGAAACAACTATGGTGGGCACAAAACCTAAGCGTAAGTACATGACAGGTCCATATTTTTGGGCTAATTTGTGCAGATCACGATGAGGATTTGCTCCCAACATGTGAAGGTTTCCCAAAATTGGCAACCCTCTGGGACCAGGTGGTAGTTTCTTTTCCTTCTTCTTGCTTCTCCATAGCCACAGAAAAGCAAGAGAAACTAAAAAATTTGCTATCCAAATCATGCTAGCTATTCGGGAGGGTTCAAATTAATTGCTATTGGAAAGTGTCTATCTTAGCTGCCAAAAGCAACTGGGCTTATACAAAAGTGGTGTGTGTGATACAGGGCTTATATCATGACGAGTACCATATAATTGCTATTTACAGGTCAGACAAAGATACCTCGACATTTCCGCTGCCACCGCCTTAGTAGAATGACTCCGCCTGCACAAGATATTTTGTTATTTCCGCTTGGTTAGATGTTAAAGCATGGCTACAAACTGACCTCCACAACAGCATGTTGTAATCAAATATGGAGATAAACTTCATGGTAGTAGAGGACACGTAGTGAGAAGTATAAATATAATAAGAGTAATGGTATATAGATATCTTTATATATTATATATTTTATTAATATTTTTTATTTTTTTCTTATTTATCATATTTACATTTTTTTAAAATTTAGTATTCATTAAACTTTTTTATGTAATAAGTAATATAATATAATAAATAAAAAGAAATCATAGAAGTCGGAGATATCACGTTATAATGTTGGGAAATCTATAAAATATTACTCTTAGTCAACAAGAAAATGAGGAAAGTACACTAATTTTTAAGAAAAATTATTAAGTGGTTCGGAATTATTATGATTTTTACTAATTTTTACATGACACATAATTATTATTATTATTTTTCTAAATAAAAAAAATTGAATACATATCATGATACTTGATATTGATTAGAATTATAGATAGGTAATGATTTTAGATTATCTAATAATTTTTTTATTTTTAGGGTGTACAAAGTGAAAGCAAGAAAAGGATTAGAAAAGATAAAAAAAATATATATAATATATATGATAAATAATATCATCAAAAAGAAAAAAAATATAGTAAGGAGTCGAGAGAAAAAATAAATATATGTTAATAATATTTTTTATAGAAAAAAATATTATATGATCCAAAATTAGTATATGTGCATCATCCAATCAATTCATATGTGACATGTAATCTTTAAAAAAAAAAATTAAACTCTTATCATGTAAAAATTAGTTGAAACTATCAGCACATACTATTATTGGGACTATACAATGATTTCTTTGAGAAAAAAGATTAATGTACATCTCATTTTTGGGATACTAACATAATGTGACATGATTGGCAGATAATCTTGTCTCTTAAGTATGTGGTGAAGAGTTCAGTCCTCGGATCTGTATGTATGAAAAAACATCTGTTTAGAGAGGTTAATCTCTTAAATAGATCTCAATACCTCGAGGAATTAGTCCTTGGCTTATGGCTAAGGGATATCCTAAATTCACCCAAAAAAAAACTCATTTTTGAGATGTATAGGTAAAAAGAAGAGAGAGATAGAGAGAAAAAATAAAGAAAGATTGAGAAAATGATAGATATAATAGATGATGTGATGACAAATGAAAAATGAGATAAAAAAAATGAGATAAGAATGAGATGAAAGAGAAAATAGATGTATGATAATAATTATTCTTTCTTTATAGATGGCATGCTACAATCACACCTCATCTGTAGCACCTAGCTGATCTGGAGTACAGTGTCAGGTATGGATATTTTTTATTCAAAAGTACATTGACAAAGTAAAATATGTTTAGATAATATTAATCAAAAGTATTTTTATTTAATGTTGCACTCGTATAAATACTGTCCACAAAAAAATGAGTTTTCAAAAACAACTCTTATGTTGCTTTCAACTCATACTCAGTTTAGTGACAAATAGAGTTTTCAAAATTAGTTTGAAAGGCATTCAAACATAATAGCAAACTGAGTTTAATAAGATAAAAGTAGTTTTAAACCACCTAAACAGTAATCCAAACATAGCCTTAAACTTAAATCTAACTTAATTAATTATAATTTGATAATATATGAGATAAATTAATTAAACTTATTGATATGATAACTAATATCGATCTTAACATTGTTTATAATTAAATTATAAATTTAAAATTATTAAACTTTAAATAACATATATTTTATAATATATTTCAAAATAAATAATATTATTATAAATATAACATTTTGTTATACAAAATATTATACGTTAAGTTAATATATTTTATTATTAGTATATAATTATTTAAAAAGTAAATCTAATTTCTAAAATTCAAATTCTTGAAAATGGATTCGAAACCGGACAAAATTAATGACACTCGCACAATTTTCACCCACCACCGTTATTTACTTTCTTTGTTTTCAGTGTCTTACTTTTATTGGTGCAAACCAGTGGTGCCCTCTAGATTTTGTCAAAGAAACTATTCCACGGTTCCTACGTGGTCACTACTGATTTTTATAAGACATGTAATTTGAGTGTTAATAACTCTATTTTTTAAATTGAAAATCTCAATTATATAGTATGAAAATTGATTATCCTCTTTTTATCACAAAACAATTGATGTTTTAAAATTTTAAAATCTAATTAACATTTTTTTAAAATATATCTTTATTTAATAGCCTACTACTAGTGGTGCAAGTATCAAAGATCAAGATATTAAATAAGGACATTTTAATTCAAATATAATACTACATTCGATCTTTTATATAAGTAACAAATAACTAAATCATCAAAACCAATAAAAGTAATTAGGTTAGTTAATTTTAATTAATAATTATATAAATTTAAATTTTGTTCCAAAAATACCCTTAGAATAAAATGATTTTAAGTGTTGGTTGTATTTAATGTCATTGCTCGTAACTCAAGAACTATTACAAAATTTAATTTAAACCAAAGAGAAATGCTAGTAATACACTCTCTAGCGCATTCTTTTGAGCACATTCTCTCTTATTGGTTGAATATTTTTAGAAATTACAAAAATTTGTGGTTCTCACATCTTGTTTAATGACTCTCTATCATGATTTTGTAGTTCCAATGAATTTCAACCAATAATAGTGTGTCTGTGTGTGTACGCGTGCGCGCGCGTAGGAGGTGTATATTAGAGAGAGTGTTGCTAGCACTCCTCTAAACAAAATAGCAAAATCGCTAGAAATCATTATTTTCCACCAAAGTTGTTAAAAAAATAAGGCTGATACATCTACTCATATGAAAAATTGGTGAGTGTCTTGTAAATAAATTTATTAATAAATTAAGGGCATAAAAAGAAATTGAACAATTAATATATTTAAAAATGGATATTTGTTTCTTATAAGTAGGACCAAAAAAAATCTCCATTTGTTGCTTATACAAAAGACCAGAGGGAGTAATAGTTTACTTCCATTAAATATTTGTCAATTTATGTGCATTAACCTTAAATATCTAAAGAAAGTGTAAAGTACTCAAAGAGCTGAAAATGAACAAAACATAAGAAAAAAACTAGCCAATAAAATAAAAAATTCAACAATAAAGTGAGAAATTAGAGATAGTGGATTCAAATATATAAAAGTAAGGGGCAAAATACATACACTCTAGAAATATACTTATAATTTCCCAAGGTGAGGGTTCATTTGCACACCCTCATTCCAACATAGGTTCACCAATGATGAAAATGGATAACTTCTAAATAACTTAACCCGCTCTTAACTCACCAAAAAAATGGTTTTGACTTGTTTTGAAATTGGGTTGAAAATCTCAACCTAACCCAATCTTGGTGAGTTACTGGTTAGGTTGGTTTGCTAAAATTTAAAAAAAATGTAAAAAATTATGACTCATAAGTTGATTTACCAAATAAATAAATAAGTATAAATAATCTAAACATAATGTCACAATCACAAGAATATTATTATCTTAGTAAATTATCTTAGCACAAATGTTATTTAGAAACTATCATCATGAATTAAATAAATGTACAACAAAAGCTAAAAAATAACACGAAATTCATAATAGTCCACAAAATATTATATCCAATAAAACAATATTTAACCAAACAAATCATCAAAACATTTAAAAAAAAAAAAAAAAAACTTCAACCTAGGGGTTCAACCCAACCTAATGCCCTTAACTCTTTGGGTTGGCAGGTTATGCAAGTTGAGTTATGTGAATTGAAGGGTTGAATCACATAACCCAACCCACCTTGTGTTTGTATGTATTCTTAAAATATAAGAAGACAAAAATGTTAGCAACACACTCTTTAACATAAAACAAAAAAATGAGCCGCCATGGTTAAGCAGGCTCATCAAGCTAGAGTGTGAAATAAGGCCGAGACAGCTCAAATTTGTTTTGGACTATAAATTTGTTGGCCTAGCCTGGCCCTATGCTGGGCCATCGGATCAAATTGGCCCTCACTAAAAATAAATAAAAAAATTAAAAATAATCATGTTTAATATATAAAATCTTGAGAAATATGTATAAATTTTAAAAAATTAAAATAGTTAATTAGGTCGAACCAAATAAGTCTGGTTTTTTTGGGCCTATGTTTACGAGTCCAGCCAAGCCCATCAAGCCAAATAGGCTTATTTTTTTAGACTTAAATTTTAAGGGCTCAATGTAACCTTAATTATAGGTTGTTTAGGCCCCATTAGGTCGAGCTTAATTTGCTACCTTTACTCTCATTTTTTAACACACTCTTTATTGTTGGCTAAATTTTTTTGGAAATAACAAAATTTTATGAATGTCACTTCTTATTTAATGAACTCTACTTATGATTTTGTAATATCTAATAAATTTTAACTAATAATAAAAAAGTGTTAAAAAGAGTGGGTTGCTAACACTTCTCATAGCAAGAATATTCAAACCAATGATTGATATACGTGTGAATAACAACATAAATATTTGTATTTTTATTTATTGAGTATTTATATATTTGCATTTAATTTATTACTCGTGTTTTAATTAATTTAAACATTAACTTTTCATAATTTATTTAATTGCCAAATCAGTAAAATATGAATATTGATATTAACATTAACAAAGAAAAACTAATAGAAATGAATATCAATTAAACTATAACATATAATTTAATTAAAAAAAATTAAAATAATATTAAAAATATAATTATTTAATTTAAGTAAAAATTATTTAAAAATATTTCAAACTCTAAATATAAAATATAATAAGATTGAGTATCATGGTATCCATACTTACATTTGTACTCATAAAATTTTCTAATAATTATCTATATTTAAAAGTATAATTATTTAATGAATAAAAATTATATTCATTGTGTGTAATTTTTATAAATACCCATTAATGTTTGAGTCTAGTTGTCGTTCCTAGACTCGGTCTTCAACATACCAAAAGAAAATTGCAGTTATTCTTCTTCTTTTTTTTAAATTTAGTCAATTCACCGAAATATGTAAAATGAAAAAATAAAATACATTTATTGTTAACTTGAAATAAATTAAATAAGAATACACTTTTATTTATTCATTTTAATTAAAATAAATGAGAATACTTTTTTTGTGTATACAATAGTAATACTCAAGTTAAAATCTAGAATCTTATACGTACTACCCGAACCCTCCTACTAAGCCAACCTTAGTGATAAGTTGCCAGCACTCATCTACTCTTTTATTTACTCATTTTTGTTTTTTGGGTACATTTTTATTTACTCATTTTACAGACCTTTCGCACTTTTTTTTTTCAAAACAATTTTTTTTTAAAATCTAAACACATCTCATGACTGGCATTGTTAAAGACACCTCTCATAATTATTATAAATGCTCCCTTTCCACATTTTTTATGTTTTTTTCACAAAAATACCCATCTCCGAAAATCAATTTCCGGATTGTGTAAAGTGTAAACATTCTAGAACTTCCGGAAGCTACTTTTCGGAAGTATCAAAATTTTTACACTCCAAATTTTACTCTTTGGAAGCAAAATCTAAGTACCATGTTGGCTATCTGAAGATATGAAACAGAAGTTCCCAGTTATTGTTGGACCACCACTGGATGTTGCTTGCGTAAGTAGGATTGGTTACACAAGGCACCCATTCAATTGCGCAAAGGTGCTGGACTACTGGTGAATTACCATTTTAATTAGAGTTTACGCTTCAAGAAATATATGCACTTCCTACGCGAGACAACAAAGGATAAGCATGACGAGGTTCATCTCCATCCAATGATGAAGCATTATCACGTCTTGTTCACGCTCTTCCTATTTTTCTTACCATTTTTCACTGAGTTTCCACACTCGTGCGTTCACCATCTTCCTCCACCAAAGTGGCCTACACGGGCATCTCCTCCCAAACTGGATTGGCAGCGACGCCTACTCCGTCGCGTGGCGCGGCGTCCGCTACTCCCCCCAACGACTGCGTCATCGCCCTTTTGCTCCCTTCCCTCAACCTCCAAGGCCCCATGGACCCCTTCACCCACCTTCACCTTCTCAACCTCCATGATAAACAACACCTTTTTGCCCCTTCTCTCGAACTGCGCCAACCTCAGACTCCTTTACCTCGCTGGCAACAACTTCTCCAGCAAAAAGGCCTCCTCTGCCTCAACCTCTCTGACAACAACATTCGCGGCGGGAGAGGTTGAGTTCGTGTCCAATCTGACTTTAACTTAGCTCATAACACTGAGGCTGCAGAACAACCTTCTTTTCGGCCAAATACCCGATCTATCTTCCTCCATGAAAAACCTCATAGAACTCAACATGACAAACAATGAGTTCTATAGTCACTTACCGGATACCATGCTGAAGAAGCTTCTCTGGCAACGAAGGCTAAAGAAAGCAATGTTAAAGAAGAAGGAAGAAATTATGTTGCCAAAGAACAAGAATTCTGGTGTTGACGCTTGACATACCAGGATGGAAGCTTGATATTGAAACATTTCTTCAGGCCAAACGATATGGGGATTTGAAAAAATATTAGTTTCTGGATGGGTATTTTAGGAAAAAAAATATATCAAAAACATATAGGGAGGGAGGTACGTTTACCAATTTGAGAGGTATATTTAACAATTGCGCTCCTGCCTTATCGTTATCTACTTGGGCTTTAAAAAGTCAGAAAAACATGGGCTTAGTTATTCTCGGCCTAATGCATCAACAAAAGTGGTGGGCCTGCAACGCAATGTCCGTGTGCGTAAATTAAATCCGTGCCATGTCTCTCACTCACTCACTGCGTTTCAGTTCCCGTTCGTTCCCATGTCTAGTCTCCCTTCTTGCTCTTCTCCTTCATTTGCAAGTTACGGTAGCAGTAGCCATCCACGCGCGGCCCCACTGACCCGAATTTCATGCGTTTCGAGCCCGAAGAGGAAGAGAACCAGCCACAATTCGGAGGCCCAAGAGCTGGTTCGTTTGCTCACGCGCAAGATAAGCGACAAAGAGCCTCTCGTGAAGACGCTCAACAAGTATGTGAAGCAGGTCCGAACCGAGCATTGCTTTTTGCTCTTCGAAGAACTCGGCAAGGATGATAAGTGGCTGCAATGCCTCGAGGTCACTTCCCCTTCTCTATTACGGAAAAAAAATAAAATGTTAACAATATCTTATCATTTATGAAATTAGTGTCTGGTGGAAGAATTTTATTATTATTAATTTGACTTTTTAAATAAAACCAGTGCGTTCACTCCTCCATCGGCATTGGTCTTTATGCATAAAACAATAATGATGATAGTATTTAATTAATAATTTTAAGATTTTAAATTGCTGTCCTGGTTGCTGTTTTATCGCAATCTTTGATGTTGCTGGAAATTGCGGACAAATGCAGTCACAGTTACTCCAAAAACTTTGACGTTGCCGCCGAAATTATGGTCTCACTTGATAATATAAAATAGTATAACATTAATATGACCTAAAATGTGAGAGAAATCAACAAGGTGTGGGAAAATAGACAGGAAACAGAAACGGACACATGTCATTGTTTTAACATATAGTAAATAGAATAGAAATCATATTATGCAAGAACATTGTAATATGCACTAGTTAAATAAGGGAACTGAATGATAATGTCAATGGTTAAGTCTGTCTCATTCAGCTGTGAATTTTGTTTGGCATTCAGGTTTTCAGATGGATGCAAAAACAACGGTGGTATATTGCTGATAATGGGATTTACTCAAAACTGATATCAGTTATGGGAAAGAAAGGGCAAACCAGGATGGCTATGTGGCTTTTCTCGGAGATGCGTAATACTGGCTGTCGTCCTGATACTTCTGTGTACAATGCACTCATCACAGCCCACCTTCATTCACGGGACAAAACAAAGGCGTTGACCAAAGCCATGGGCTACTTTCAGAAGATGAAAGGAACTGAGCGGTGTAAGCCCAACATTGTTACATACAACATTGTTTTGAGAGCTTATGCTCAAGCTCGGAATGTGGAGCAGGTCAATTCTTTGTTTAAGGATCTTGATGAGAGCATTGTTTCGCCAGATATTTACACTTTTAACGGTGTGATGGATGCATACGGAAAAAATGGGATGATCCGCGAAATGGAAGCAGTGCTTGCTCGAATGAAAAGCAATCAGTGTAAGCCTGACTTGATTACCTTTAACTTGCTGATTGATTCCTATGGGAAGAAGCAGGAGTTTGGTAAGATGGAGCAGGTATTTAAGAGTTTGTTGCACTCCAAGGAGAGACCGACCCTGCCCACATTTAATTCGATGATTTTGAACTATGGGAAGGCGCGGCTTAAGGATAAAGCAGAAAATGTTTTCAAGAAGATGACTGACATGGGTTACACACCAAGCTTTGTTACACATGAGAGTCTCATCTATATGTATGGCTTCTGTGATTGTGTCTCCAGGGCTGTACAGTTGTTTGATGAGCTGGTTGAGTCAAAAGTTCATATAAAAGTTTCAACCCTAAATGCTATGCTTGATGTTTACTGCTTAAATGGTTTACCACAGGAAGCAGATTCACTGTTTGAGAGGGCAAAAAGTATAAAAATATATCCAAATTCATCAACATATAAACTTCTTTATAAGGCTTATACTAAAGCCAACCAGAAAGAGCTTCTAGATAATTTGCTGAAGCATATGGATAAAGATGGTATTATCCCTAATAAGAGGTTCTTCTTGGATGCTTTGGGTGCTGTTGCGTCTTTACCAGCAAATTCAGAATCTGCTAATGCTGCAACTGATTCAAACGTAGCAAATTCTGAATCTGCTAATGCTGCAACTGATTCAAACACAGCAAATTCAGAATCTGCTAATGCCACTACTGACTCAAACAACCCCCAAGACTTTTCAAAGTTGGCAACCCTCGTGAAGAATTATTTGGCTCATCTATGACTTGCATACAAGCAGCTCAGTTCACTTGTGAGATGGTATGCTATATCACTTTGCTATCACTTCTCTATCATTCTATTTTACATCTTATTGATTCTGCTGAGGAACAGATTTTCCCTTGGTCATATATGACATCACTTCCCTTTTTTTACTTTCATAATGATGCCATTTACTTGAAATTAAATTATTCATCTTATGAGATTCTACTTTTCTGTTCGTGTGTTGTCCTTCAAAGTTAAAACTCAGAGGCTTGATTTTGGGTTTCAGATGATAAGATCTGAAGAATTATCCTTTATTATTATTAATTTAAGCAAGTACTTTAATAAATTAAGAAGTCACAACAACGAAACCTGGGGCAACTTTAGGCATTTTAAATCTGATGCTGAAAAAATTAAATCCTTAGGACAAAAGAAACTAGAATGAGAGATGATGTGTGCTTATTTTCGTTAGCTGTGTATAATGTTTCATTACTGGTCTGTGTATAAAATTGATTTTGTATGATTTGCTTTATTTGTTATCTTGTAAAGAAAATTATGAAAACAACAGAATGTAATTTTATTCTTCACTGTATTTGTTTTTGGTTTCCGTAAGTTGTGTCTGTTCACCTAAACATGCTTTTTTCTTGTTTGTTCATTGCAAGTTTGCCGGTTGCAAATGAAGCACTAAACCCATTTTGATGAAGTTTAACCAAGAGAAATATAGACATAGAAGATCCTATTGCCTAGGCTTCACATGTTGTATATGTTACACTGAGCTAGTTCTTGTCTGAAATTACAAATATACAACTGCTTTCTTTTACCGATGATGGTGCAGCACTAAATGACAATGGCTGCCAAAATTATGCTTCCTTTGTAATGCATTTTAAATTTATAACTGTCTGGAAATTTCTTTTCTATCTCTTGTATTTGAAAGAATTTGTTGGGGATGCTTAATCCACGGACTTTCTGATCCAGTGGCATGTTAGAAAGTACCAAGAGGAATTCTCGATTGATTGTGAGTGACTTGCTGGGGCGGAGCTTTTTAGGCGATGTAGAGACCATAGCCTCCCAAAATGTTTACAAAACAATTTTAGACTATATATATTTTTTATTTAAATTGCTGGCCATGACCAATAAGGCCACTAGAAGCACCAGTGAGTATAAGGGATTACATGGTTTTTAATTTTGTGAAAAGGGGGAGAGACCCAAAAGAATATTGAAGGAAGCTAAAAGGGATCTTACGGTGAATTACATATCTATAGATGTGGTCTCTAATCATGTGGTCTATGTAGTCGACCTCACCTAATGAAAGAAGGATTTTGTTGTTGTTGTTGTTGGTTGGCCGGGGCCATTTAAATACCACACTGCCACATATCCATCGAATAATATAACTATTGAAAAGCAATTGATACATCTTTTCTTTATTTGTAATTATTTGACCATTTTCCCTTTGATCTTAGGCAAGTTGAATTTTATTTTAGCATATTTTTTTCGTTGGCTTGTTGAATAAATTGTCTGGCTTCGTATGTCATGACTGGGTTCATTTTTGTTCATAGGTATGAATGTGTTTCCAGCACATTGCCCTTTCTCTTCGTGGCACTATGGTCTATGAAGAATGCATCAGACCTGACAGCTACCAAAACTTATTAGTTGATAACAACCAATCCAAAACACTGCCCTTTCTCTTCGTGACACTATGGTCTATGAAGAATGCATCAGACCTGGCTTCATGCTGGAAAGCAATGAGTAAATCTGGAAATTACAAAATTGAGTTTTTTTCAATGATGTTATTGATAATTCATGTACAGTGATCATTCTGATGTAATTTAAAATCAAGACTAAAAGATTGACTTGTCATGTTCTCTGCACAGTACTGAAAACAACTGAGTAATGAAACAATTTGTTGAAAACTTCTGTTGTTTTAGCACTTAGGAATATTTGAATGATTGGACTCTTAGTAAGCTAGTCTTGAAAAATCCACCTTTCTATATTTAAATAAAGTGTAAATTATATAGATGCTTGAATTACACTTTCTATCTTTATATATTCATTCCTCATTAGAAGGGAGAAGGACAAGTAGTTTAAACGTATTTCACTTTCAGGAAAAGAAAATGTAAATTATCCTAAAATGAACTCATTAATCTTCACTGACATCCTCCGTGACGTATTTTCTCTTTAAGACACATTTCACTATAGCTTAACATCTGATTTTTTTTTTTTAAATACTATTATATTGTTAATTATTTTAAAAAGAATACGATAAAGGTGCTTTGTCTTATATCATAATGATTTATGCTCGTATTTTTAATGTCAAAATTTGCCTTTTTATCGGTAAATTTCAGTTGTTTATATTTTCAAATTATTCTTTTAAAATTTTATTTATTTTATGAAAAAAAGACTACTTATCTATTTATTATTTTATTTAATTTAATTACTTATTCTTACTTTATAGTTTTAAATATTTTCTGTTAAATACTTTTCTCTTAATTTATATTTCATAGATTTAAAAAGATTCATATAACACATATTATGACATTACAGATTATTCACTAGTAAAGGAAAGAGACAGGGGGGGGTGAATCATGGTACCGTCATGAATTAATTAGCCACACAAACAACAAACACAACACTAGATTAGTCAGACAACTGTCTGGACTGTCTTCCAACTACATCTCATTTACAAATCTGTGGAAGTTGAATGAACCACGTAGAGACATCCTTGTTTAATTTATTCTTGAACCACAATGAGCCACTTGGAGATTCAACAGGCATTCAACCCTCTTCTGACTCTGCGAATCACAAAGGATATCAAAACTAGAGAAATTTGAAGCATTTTATCTGGTGTCGAAGAACTGAAATGGACACTCAGTGTCCAACAATCTATAAGGAAAGCATTGAGGTAAGCAACATAAAGAAGTAAAAGCAGATGTTAGACAAAAGGCTTGCTCCCTCTGACCAATACGAAAACCAATACCACCAACAAAGTTGCTACAAAAATAGTTTTAACTAACACAATATTCATACCTTGTATTGCTTCCACGATATATTTCCCTTGTAAACACCAAAGGGTGATCCATGGACTGAGAGAAGCATCTCACCAGGTTTGGGCTGTTAGTGCTTTGAGTGTCATCCCAACAGAGAGAGTCTCTAACCACCCACATGCAAAAGTTTTTAAAGAGTAAAAAGACGTTCAGAGTAAATTTGAAGCATTTTCTCTGTCCTTCCTTGCCTGAGACTCCATAAACTTCCATCATAATCATCTCTAATTTATTGTACTTAGTGCTAGATTATTGAACAGATTTCGAGAGAAAATATATCAATTAACTGCTCTATTGTTTCGGTTATAACATATAAATTTGCATGAGTTGAATTTGAGCACTCTGCACCCTAGATGGAGAAGATACTCCTTCATGTAACTGATTACATCATACCAAATGGCAGCACATACCTTTCTCAAGATCTTGGAGCTAATTCATTGGTAATTAATATGCGTAAGCAGAAAATTATGAGACCTGGAGCTCAATTCCATAGCATTTAAAGAACAAATTGTTTGTGCACTTCAACTGAACAATATGAACCTTCTGTGACTCAAATGATGCAATTAACTCATAACAACTCGAAAGAAAAGAAACGTTGCATAAAAATGTATCAGAAAGAGAAGAAGATACAAACCCCAGAACTGTGAAGAGATTCTCGCATTGTTGCGAGAGCCTGAGTTTCAGATGGCTCCTCCAAAACCTACATTATGAACACTTAAAATCATAAAAGAGACATATGTGCCTTTTGCAAGAGTAAACTAATGCTCACCAGCAGAAACACTGGATAATTCACAGCACTTCAAATGCATGCAATTCAAAACGATGGTGTGAGTTATCGTGACAAAAAAATGGTGTAAATGGCACTAGCTTAAGTGCAAAGGGGGATTTTACGTCAAACATACAAACAAAAGTTTTTCAGCTTTTGGAACATACAACATCCTCAACGTGCAGATTATCAGAACCGAGAAAGCTTGTTCTCCCTGCCACCAAGAAAGTGAAAGTTACAATTACAATACAACTGATGCCAGAAAAAGAAACCAAAAAAGAAGAATAAATTAACTTATGTAGGCGGCGACAAAGGTGTAACTAATGAAATTTTCTGAGGCGTGTGACAACATTATCCTAAAGGATTTATTTACGTGATACGCACAAATCTCCCAAGATATAACAGGATACAAAAAAGGTGTTTTTCGTAGAAGCTCATTCTCATAGACACAAGCCTCCTTTTCTTTGTTAGCCACTTTGAAATTTATTATCATATTTTGATATATAAATATTTAAGAGAAATCCAAACTAGACAATGTGGTATGAACCTTTTGAAATATCCATTACATACAACAACTTAAATATCTAGTTACTACCACATCTACAGGCTATCAGCAAAGGTGTGTTTGTTTTTCCATGTCACGTCTAATTTGTTGTACCTGCAAGTGCAACCGAGATTGAGAGGTTTGGGAGAGTTTCTTGAATGACCTGTAATAAGGGTTTTGATTTCAAGGTCCTTCGACATCACCACCGATTCGGTCGTTTTTAACGTTTTCTTGGCTCTACTACGCTTTGGCATTGTGTCGGAGAAGAAACAACTATCTCGTCATGGTTTTTACTTTTTAGACTCAGAGGAAAGGCGAGCAAGTTTTTTAATTTTTTTTTTTTTTGATCAAGAAAGTTTTTGAATTTTCTTTTTTAGATTTTTTTTCGGGTCCTTTTTTTTGGGACCCTGGATGTCTGTGATTCGGTTTACAAACTAGACCTACTACTGGAACAGGGACTTTTCTTTCAATCCATGAAGAGACGCTTTTTTATGTTCAATATAAGGGTAATTATTAGTTTTCAGAAAGTATGTATAACATTCTGAATCTTGAATGTTATATCTGGAAACTAAATTTTAAAACATTTATATAGATTGTTAAGTATATGTTTTAGAAATTAATTTTTGAAAAGAATATTTTTTAGAGGAAAAGATACAAAAACGTAAAAGGGGGTGTAAAGAAAAAAAATGTAGAAAAACTAAAAAGAATTACCCTCAATATAAAGAATTGCTTAAAGCAGTAAAAGAAAAAATCAAAAAGAAAGAAAGCATCAAGAAGAAAAGGCAAAAATTACAAAGGAAAAATATGTGTTTTTAGTATTTATATTTTCAATCAAACGTGTACTCAAGGTCCTTATAGTTTCATATCGTTGAATTTAGTTCTCAAACTTTTAAAAACATGTGAATTTAGACTCGCTTCTCTAAGAATTCATCATATTTTTTAAAGTTAGAAGGACTAAATCTACATTTTTTAAAGTTGAGAACCTAATTCATCAATATAAAAATACATAAATCTTAACCACGTTTGACCAAAAATATAAAAACTAAAAACACATTTTTTTTTTCTAATTAAAAACCATTATATGCAAAACAAACAACCTGTTTCATTCTATTCATCCCAATATGGTGAGGATTGGGCTAGGTTCCATGTATTAACATATTTTAACCTTGGTTCATTCCAACCACGTTTAAGATTGATTTTAAGATAGTATCAATACATGCAAGATATTATTATTATTGTTGTTGTTGTTTCAGATTGGACTCTAGAAGTCCAACTCATTTTAAATAGATTTTCTTAACCCAAAACACTAGCAATCCAAATGGCCCAACAACATTTGGATTAAAGTCCACTACAAGTTATCTAATTACAAGGCAACTTCGATGCACCCTGAAATAAGAGAATATATATCAACCTAGAGTAAACTAATATTACCTCTAGTCTTTTATATAAGCAACAAATAAATAACTCATCAAAATTAATAAAAATAGTTAATTTTAATTAATAATGTCATAAATTTAATTTTATTTCAGAAATACCCATAAGATTAAATAGTTTAAGTGATGGTTATATTTAATGATATTACTCATAATTCAATAAATAATTTTCTCCACCAATGAGTGCAATTTATATTGTTAATATGCTAATGAATGTATTCATTTGTATGGAGAATAAGTTAATATCTCATTAATAGACTTTACAATAAATTAAAAGTATAAAAAAAAAATAACAATTAATACATCCTATGTTGCTTATAATTAGGACCAAAAAAATCCCCTATTTGTTACTTATATAAAGGACCGAAGATAGTAACATTTTACTCTTAAAATATGTCAAATCTTTCCATAGGAGCCTTAGGCCTTGTGCCATACATTCTAGTCCATCTCAAGGTACCCTATAAATACAATTATCACCCCTATAATACAATTATTGTTAGCAGTATCAAATATGCATTTATTACACATATTGTTATCAAAGGACAAAACTTACATATAGTTTTATAAGTACTATTTGTGTTGTTTTCCAATCAGAATTAGAATTTTATCTCAGTAATCTATATATTCCTTTAACGTAAACCTTTATTTCACATATTACCAAGATAAAATTTTAATTCTGATTGGAGAATAATACAAACAACACTTATAAAACTGCATATAAGTTTTGTCCTTTAGCAAAATTCTTATCATATCTTCCACCAAAGCTCAATCGTGTTGGACCATGTCAAAGTCCAATAATAATAATAATTATTATTATTATTATTATTGTTGTTGTTGTTGTTGTTGTTGTTGTTATTATTATTATTATTATTGTTTTTGTTGTTATTATTGTTATTATTTGTTGTTGTTATTATTATTGTTATTCTTAATATTGTTATTGTTGTTATTATTATTATTATTCAAGAATATTATTATGAGTCTATCAATGTCGCACGAATGACATTTGACCCAATTATAAAGGTGGACTGGCAAGTTTTCAGTATGCATATAGTTTAAATAAATTTTAAAATATAAATATAATATGTGTGTGTGTGTGTGTGTGTTTATCTATATAAAGGCAACACTAACTTTTATTGTATACATTTCTCTTGACTCTTTAACTCTGCATACTCTCTAAATTCAATTTCGTTTTGAAAATGGTGCTACATATAAATTAATTGTTTTTTGTTTTCCTTATATTAGCCAAAAAAAAAAATGCGAACAAATAAACACGATAATCATTGTCTGTCCGCTAGTTATTAAATAATGATAAAATTAAATATCTTAAAGAAACAAAGTATGATAATAGATATCTTAATTATTAATGATGAGTAAGATAAAAAAAAAAATTTAAATTATTCTTATTATCATTAACCTTAATTACCTTTTCATTTGCATTATCAATTGGACTCAATCTTCCTACACATTAAAATATATAATTAATCATAACAATGCCACATGAAAGTAGTAATTGAAACAAGAGAAAATAGTCCCTTCGTGGACATTTGATAAAAAAAGAGAGAAAATAGTGTATGTACTAACAATGTAAAAGATTTTATATTATCATTCAATTATAAATTGACATGTATGATAAGTTCGTTAACTTTTACAACAATTATATTAAAAATTATGGTTTTTGATTAGTTGGCAATATAAAAATCTTTTACACTGTTGGTGCATAAAAATTAAACTCTTACAACGAATGATGTAAAGATTGAAAAAAAAACAAAATTCTTATCATTTTTTATCAAACAAATGATGTATATATAATTTTTATTTTATACTTTCAAAGTTTCAAGCCAGAAGGTTGGTTCAACCCACCATAAGTCAACCAACATCGAGCTAATAAATTTTTAAAATGGATTGATTTTGGCCAAAATGATTTTAGGTCTAAATTTTATTATTTCAGCTCATATTTTATATCAAACTAATAGGGTTAAACAATCACATTAAACTCATTTTGACCCTTAGTGAAAATACAAAATACATCTTATCAAATAAGTACATGTATTGAACTAAGATAAAAATATTTGCAAGATTGTCTCTGTCATTTTCTATTAACTCTTTGGGGGAAAGAACACTTCATAAATAAAAGGCATACACCAGTTTACGAATCATTATTGTGAAAAACAATTACGTAAATACTCAAAAAAACGTCTTTAAAATGTTTATCTAGAATTTAAAGATTAAAAATATCAAATTAAAAATTCTTAATATATCAAACATTATATATTTAATATTTTATTAATTTGCTAACAAGTTTTATTCTTAATGGTGCTCAACAATTAAACTATCCACTAGCACGTAACAGAATTCTAATGTTTGAACATTAACTTTTAAATATCATATTTGACGGCGCATATGTTTATGTTTATCTTGTAGTCAATTTATTTTTTTTTATATGCTATACTTAAAATATTTCATAAAAAATTAAGATACAAAAAATATCAAAATCATTAAAAGAGAAACATTTCCCTATGTAAAATGGAAGTGATTGGTAATGGCATGGGGATACATTGCGACTACTATAGCACACCGAACATGGAGAAGCTTGTGGTTATGACAAATTTATATAATAGTGGTTCCCAGTTAATAGAATAATCCCATGTTTACTTGTTTTGTGTGAACATGTGTCGGGGATAAGATCTGATCCAATAATGAATCACCTACGTTTATCATGCAATCGCATGTGCTGAACTTGCCAGCAAAGCATAGCCTTATCTGTGTGAAAGACAGCTTGATCCCATGATACATTATCTCATCCTTCAAATCATAATCATCGTGATAATCTGAAGTTCTAAACAGACACGTCCGTTTAGATCGCACGATATATATATATATATATATATATATATATATATATATATATATATATATATATATATTGTGAATTCTATAGAATAAGTGTTTAATTTTATATAATTCAAATTTATATAAAATAAAAACAAATTTTAGGTTAATTAAAACTTTAGATTTGTTAACTTAACTAAAAATTCATGTTTATTAGTTTATTTAGAAGATAAATATCTTATTACATAATAAGTTTAGTTAAAACTTTAGATTTGTTAACTTGCCTAAAAATTCATGTTTATTAGTTTATTTAGAAGATAAATATCTTATTACTTAATAAGTTTTAAATTAAGTTAATATTTAAAAATATAGGCCTTTAAATAAGAGTTGAGTAAAATTTGGAAGAAGAGTTTTACTGTCTATAATGATTATATTCAACTCAAACAAGATTGTCTCTCATGAAGAATACTTATGATTTTATACAAAAAAAAGAAGAAGAAAGAATTAAGAGATGAGTAAAGTAAACTAGTTAGAAGCTAATGTAATGTACATGTATTTAATTTTAAAATAATTACATTTATAATTCGCTATTTAATGATTAAAAATTTATATGTACATAATAATTATATATATCATGAATAAAATATTTCATTTTAAATTCTTTGAAAACGTGTATAATAACGAGATATATTTGTGTGTAAAAATTTCTTATATCATATTTATGAGCTTTTATATCAAATTAAATAAAATTTATTTTTTTAATTAATTATCCAATGAAATAAAAATTTTAGTATCTTTGATCATTTTAAGTAACATTTAATTTTTTCAATTAACATTAAGTATAATAAGATATTTATAGACAATCATTCAAATAATATCTAGATTGACATTGATAGACTTGTACCAAAAAAAAAAAAAAAGATTGACATTGATAGACAAAAAAATCAGGAATTAGATTAGAAGTAATTAATGATTAAACTACAAGAAATTTAAGAGTCATAAAGATAAAATATTTTAGTGGTTATTGAATATGCCACATAATTTGATTTCTACCCATTAATTCATGCAATAATCTTGAATTGAATATGATTTATTTTTTGGTTGCTTTCATGTAAGTATCTTCTATCGAAGTATTTGGGACTTGGTTATAGTTAAAGCTTCTCACCTCTTTCTAATGGTATGTTTGGTTGAGTAAAAAGAAAATAGAAAAAAAAATATGGATAACAATGTCTTTTCTTTTATTTGATTGGAGAAAAAAGTAAAAAAAAAAAAAAAGAGAAAAAAAATTGACTTCTAGAAACAAAAGTTCAAATTTTTTCTTCCTTCCATTTTTCCTTCAATTCCAATTTTAAATTTTTCTCTCTTCCCTCACTTTTTCTCCTTGGTTCTAAGCCATAAATGTATGTTTTGTGGAGATCAAACCCTTAACTCTTTTCAAATTTAACCTGTATTGATAATTAAGTCATACCAAGTGAATTGAATATGATTAATGATGCTTCACTTTATTGAAAAAAGTATGAAATCTAAACGGACATAACATTGTGGGCTAATCCTTTTTTTTTTAATATCTAATTTTTACCTAAAATGAACGTTTTTATGGGTAGAGATTTCTTTGCATGCTAATAAGATAAAGACATAACGTCGCTGGCTAATCAATTCTATTTACTGGTAGAATCATTTTTTTTTTTTATAAACTGAAAGTATTTTTGTAAAACGAGATAATTCCCCATAATGAATTTTATTCTTAACTGTGACGTTAGAGTTTCAAATCTTGAAATCATTAAAACTTATATACCCACACACACTTTACAACATTCAAACAAAGAATTTAATTATAGATTATTATGTATAACAAAATTATTATTTTTTAATAATTATTTTAAAAATAATGTCTGAAATGAATTTTAATTAATTGAGTGTGTAAAAAATTTTAGACTCTAAAGTCTTAAACTCTGAAACATTCTTTCTCCATGATTTTTTTTTTATGAATCATCTGGTTCGAACACGGGCTTCAAAAAGATAAATTGAAATTATCTGTTTAAGAATATTAACATTAAATTAATCATATAATCAGCATCGTCATCAAAATTACACCTTTTAGTACCAACATAATAGATTTTAAACTCATGAATTGCACGGATTTGTTTAAGTTATATATTTTTTTATTTGTATTTATTATTATTTTAAAAATATATGTATATAAATAAAATTATCAATTTTTAAAATATTTAATATTAAATTAAATATAGTTATACTAAAATTGAGAAAGATGATTAATTATATTTTTAATTTAGCAGGTGTTGTGTTTAAAAATATTAAGTCTATTGAAATATATTATAATTTGTTCTTTATTCAACCAATGATAGTGTTGTAATATCTATATGAAATATATAAATTTAAAATAAATGAAAGCATAATAAATATAAATATATAAGTATTTATTAAAAATAACATTTTGAATTCGAATCTTATAAATTGAAAATATGTAATTGAAATTTTTTTAATAAAAATTAATTGTTAACAAAATCAGTAAATACTTTTTAAGCTTAATCGAACTTTTTGTCTCTCAAGTTTTACAATTTTATAAATTTTCTCACCCCAGAATTTTTTTGCAAATTTTATCTCTCAAATTTCAATTTTTATAAATTTTGCCACCAAGTAAAAAAATTGTTACAATTAAGATATTTTGTAGCAATTTTTCCTTTAAACCGTATAATTTTCAAGTTGTTTTTTTTTTTAATTGTGGCGATTTTTTTATTTAAGAGTAAAATTAGCAAAAATTGAACACCGAGGAGCAAAATTTGCAAAAAAAAAATCTAAAATAACAAAATTATAAAACTTGACAACAAAAAATGTAATTAAGTCTACTTTTTACTAATGACACCTTGAGGGGGGAAAAAAATACTGCTTTTGAAATTTTGAACTTTGAATCGGATCACGAGATCTATTAGAATATTGGATTCTTTTTACGTGGCCGACTCGGCTAGATTCCGCGCCACGTCAGCATCCCTGAACGAACGCCAAATAAAACAAAAGTATTTCAGTTCCATTTCCGCATTAATAAACGTGATAACGCTGCACAATTGCTCATGCACTTGCCTTCCCTTCTCACTCTGACTGAGTTGTATAATTGTACTATTTACGCTCAGGATCTCGTATCAGAGTAACTCGTGACTCCCACAACCCAAACACTGTAATAAAAAATACTATATAAAACCCCTCCACCTTGGGTTCAACGAAAAATCCGAACCCAACCAACTACCCATGGCGGCGATGCAGAGGCCACTCAGGAGAACCATTGCCATCGCCAAGCGCGCGTGCTTCTCTTCTCTCCGACCCTCCTCCGCCGCCGCCGCCGCCGACACCCTCGCTCCGCCGCAGCCGCCGCTGCTTCCGCCCTTCGATTACCACCCGCACCCCTATAACGGTCCCTCCACCGACGAAGTCCTCGCCAAGCGCAAAACGTTCCTCGGCCCTTCCGTGTTCCACTACTATCAGAAACCTGTGAGTCTCCGAAATCGACACCAACCACCTTGTAATATTTGTGAAAGTCGATGCGTTTTCGATCGGGCAAAGATCTACGGATTTAGCAGGATGTCTGTTTTCTAGAATTTGTTTGTCTACTAAACGCATTTCAAACACATTTTTGTTTTCTAAAATTTTGTCTCTTGAACACCCGAAGAAGAAGAAGAAGATGAGAAAATATCTCCCACTCGCACTCCAGTCGAGGCTAAGGGGTTAGAGGGCCTTGCGCCTCCATGTTTGACCTATACCCTCCTTTTAGCGCCAATGTTCTGATTCCAAGTCTGCAGCATTATTAGACTTACTTCATGATTTTGCTTTTAAGGAAAAGAGAAGAGGGTATTTATAAACTATCCTTAATTCGTATGTAATGTGAGACTTTTTTAGTGTGCCAAAACAAAAACAATTTTTCAAAACCTGATTTTGGGAAAAAATTGATTACTTGAGTAATGTGAAATTGTTTTAGAAAATCATTTTTGAAACGAAAAATGGAGAAGAGAATCAAACAGATGCTTTTTTTTTTTTTTTTTAGTGTACATGGCAACAATGAGAATAGAACCTAAATCTTCATGCAAACTATGTCAAGCCCCCGTCTGACCCTAGTGGTTCAATCAAAACAGTTGCTTGATGTCTCTTTTTCATTTTTTATTTATTTATTTTAAGGAATTATGCATTATAACTGATGTGTGATTCAAATTTTGAATGTGTGTATAGCTGAATATTGTGGAGGGGAAGATGCAATATCTTTATGATGAGAGTGGGAGGCGTTATCTTGATGCATTTGCGGGGATAGTTACTGTTTCTTGTGGACATTGCCACCCTGAAATTTTGAATGCTATCATGGAGCAGAGTAAACTTCTGCAGCATGCTACAACCATATATCTACACCATACAATAGGTGATTTTGCTGAAGCATTGGCTTCAAAAATGCCTGGAAACCTTAAGGTCTGTTTTGTATGTTCCTGGATCTTTGACTGTATGATTGCGTAATGATAATGCCACTACTTGAAGTGCCTCGATATAGTTTAACATTACCATGCCTCCAAAACAGTGACAGTTTCTTCATGTTATTGATTTCTGTTTTAGTTTTTCTGTCAGTTAATAATTTTTTAGTGAATGAGAGGAAGGGGGAGGGGGAGCGTTCCTGCTTCTTGTCATGCATTCATCGGAGACATGCAATGTTCAATTTTATAATGTGCTGGATTTCATTCAATGTGGATCCTAATAGTTGAAATTCAAAAACATAATTTTATATGTTGCAGGTTGTTTATTTTGTAAATTCGGGTTCAGAAGCAAATGAATTAGCAATGATGATGGCCCGTTTATACACTGGTAATCTTGGTATGATTTCTTTGAGAAATGCATATCATGGGGGGAGTTCTAGTACACTTGGTCTGACTGCTCTGAACACGTGGAAATACCCAATTCCAGAGGTTTGTCTGTATATTCAATCAGAATTATTAGCTGCTGTGTATATATGTAATCCACCAACTATAACAGGGAAACCTATGATACCCTTTTTCCTCAATAACTTGGTGGTTGCAGCTGTTGTGTAATTTATTTCCTTCTCAAAATGTTTTACTAACTCGAAGACTGAAGTCAAGATTCTGAGAACCAAATGCATAGTGTGCTTTTCAATATCATCAACCATGGCCAATTGTATTATTCACTTTTTGACTCTCTTTTTTTATCTATAATCAGAATCCAGCAAGATGGTTATAGATATGACATAAGTTTTAATCTGGAAAACTTTCAAATATGTTAAACTCTTAAAGGAATTCTTTATCATCATTGATTTTCTTTGTTCAGTTTTTTGATGCAGAAACAAACCAGCAATAAAATAGATTTGCAAGTACTAAACCAAGCTAGTCTAATTATAATTGTACCATTGTGAATGTGGTATTTATTTATTTTATTAAAGAAGGTGCAATGCAATTATTCTTAACAATGATTTAAACATTTTAGGGCAATGTTCATCACGTTATCAGTCCAGATCCATATCGTGGAGCCTTTGGTGCAGATGCTAGTAGTTATGCAAAAGATGTCCAAGACCATATTGACTATGGAACTTCAGGAAAAGTTGCTGGATTTATAGCTGAATCAATTCAGGTATGTATAATCAATCATGTTTAATATTTATAGTGGCCTTTAGAACATCCCATTTTTTTGTTCACTTTTTCTTCATGGCTTATTCTAGGGAGTTGGAGGAGTAGTTGAACTGGCACCTGGGTATTTGAAACTTGTTTATGACATTATACATAAGGCTGGTGGTGTCTGCATTGCTGATGAAGTTCAAACTGGGTTTGGCCGAACAGGAAGCCATTATTGGGGATTTGAGACACAGGGTGTCATTCCTGATATAGTTACCATGGCAAAGGTCTATACCATCATCTTATTGTTTGTTTTACTAGTTCCTGAAACCTTGACACCTTAATCATGCATTTGAAATACAACATTATTTGTATCATATGAGGTTCATTATGCATTATATTTTTTTTAGCATAACCTCATGTTTTTCCTATAGTTTTTGGTTTAAGATATTTTGTTTTGTTATCTTATCATTAAAGTATATATTTTTTCTGCAATATTTCATTATGGTATTTATTTGTTCTAACTTTTTAGTTTTCATATCTCGTGCTACTATTCCATCATATCTCATGTTAATTTGTATCAGGGTATTGGCAATGGTCTGCCGTTAGGAGCTGTAGTTACGACTCCAGAAATAGCAAGTGTGATGGCCCAGAAGATTCAATTTAATACGTATGCTGGGAACCCTGTATGTTCTGCTGGGGGGCTTGCTGTACTCAGGGTTCTTGATAAGGAGAAGCGCCAAGCTCATTGTGCTGATGTTGGTTCTCACTTGCTTGAGCGTTTGAGATCGCTTATGCAAAGACATGAAAGTATGCCATCTTGAATTTAACATCCTAAAAATAGCTTTTTTGTTTTTGTAATACACTTCTTTTATGGTACATTTACAATTTCTAGCCATCTAATGCATGCTTTATTAGTTAGGGGCATAAAATTTGGGTTGAGGGGCTTCCATTTCTCTTCTACGGAGCTGCATATACACAAGAATGTTTCTCATGTTTCTGCTATTTTTGTTGATTATTCTCATTATTATTATGTAATGTGCCAGTCATCGGAAATGTGAGGGGAAGGGGCTTAATGGTGGGGGTAGAGTTTGTTACCGCTCGAAAAGAGAAGACACCTGCAAAGACTGAAACTACTGTTTTGTTCGAAAAACTTAGAGGTGAGACAAGAACCATTTTATGAAGCATATGAAGCCTTCTTTTTCAAAATTATCTTCCAAACAGTCTAACAATTTATTTGTATGTGAATTGAAGAGCTTGGTGTTCTAGTTGGGAAAGGAGGACTGCATGGAAATGTTTTCAGGATCAAGCCACCAATGTGTTTCACCAAAGATGATGCAGGTATACTTCTGTCTTCGCTTTCTCAACTTAGATGCAGGTTCCAGATTTTATTTTGGAGCCTTCTCCTAGCAAAATGTTGTTTCATTCACTGTTTTCCTTGTGTGCAGATTTTCTTGTGGATGCCTTGGACTATGCTATATCAAAGTTGTGAGAAGATTGTGCATCTTGCTAGCATGAAATGAAATCTTCGATAATTCACAGAAATTACCATGAATAATGTAATGTTCTCCCCGTTGCGAAGAGAGGGGGTTTCCCTCTCTTAGCTGAACATTCCAAATCGAATGCAGACTATTGTATATAATTTTGGGTTTCATGACATTAGAAAGTTGCATTCAATCTAAAGAGTTATGTTTAAATCCATATAGTCGGAAAGAGACTACATTTGCATATTGGCTGACTACTTATCAAAATACGAGATCAATGACCTGCGCGAGTAGCCTTACTCAAACTTGAATCGTGTAACCAATCGGTTCTGTCTTCCAATTATATATTTTAAGCTTCAATTCGTTTTGTGAAAAGAATAATGATAAACGATTCAAAATTTAATATAAAAACGATTTTGTTCTAAAAGACGTTCAAGTTAGCACGGCCAAGTCCAACAATTATTCAAAATTAAAGATTACTTTCTGTTGGGGAGTACTATTCTTATTTAAGGAATTTTATGTAAAATATTCTTATTATTAATTTGATTAACAAAGATGAAAAGGGTATTGTAGACAAAAACTACTTAAACAGGGAGTGACAATAAACATATTATATTAAATTGATCATAGATACATCCTTCTTATGGTAACAATTAAATATAATTTTTTTTAGTAACTATCGTAACAAGGGCCGTTGGCTTTTCGATAAGATCTTAATATATTCCAGCAAGTTTCAGTTATTTGGCCTGCATATGGATTAATTCTTGGTTTAGGATTTAGTTACGCTTAAAGCTCTTCATGTGAAAATCAAACCCAGGTTTTCTTTTATAAAGATAATTTAACTTCTTTTATAGTAGTTTTCTTTTCTTAAATTATTTCTTAAAAAATGAAAGGATGATACAGCTTTCAAAACACGCAGCTTTACTACAACATTATACACATTTTTCATGACCAACTTTCATATAGACATGTCACAAACACCTATTCATAAATGGGCAGTCATATTTACAACTTCTCCTGCTGGAAAAATGCGAGCAGCCGGAACCCCTAGAATTCATGGTTTTGATTTGATAATATGATATTGACACTTGATGATAAGTTTGTGGGTGTTTGTTATATTGTTTGCTGACTAAGCAAGTTCCCGAGGACGATTAGCCCAAAGTTTGCTCAAAGCCCGCAGACGTTGAAAATATTCCCCCAGAGCAAGCAGAAATCGACCAGTCTGACGTATGGTAAGTATTCGACACATTTGCCGCAAGGTTTCTTGTCGTAGATGATCAGCCTGTTTCACATAAAGTTTGGTTTAGTTAGGCGAAGTTAAACATTTTTAAACTTATTTTAGATAAAACATTATTTTTAGAAGCTTTTTTTAAAAAAAATATTTAAAATTTATTTATTTCTATTTTTTTAATCTATAATCAAAACACGTGTGACATCATGTAAGAGGTAACACTGAATCACACGTGTGACACGTTTATTATCGGGATCATCATTGTTTTTAACCGTATATTATTCATTATTAGCACAATAAAATTAAATGCTAAGGATAAAGTTTATCACAAAGACGGTTTGCATGATCATTATGTCAAGTGTTGAGATGTAAGTAAAGACGGATTGAAATAAATAAAAAAATTTAGAGTAGGGACTAAATAAATTTTAACATACATAAATTTTATTAGTATATTATGATGTTTTTAAAAACATCATAAAAGCTAGTCTATATATAATTCTTTAAAAACAAAAAAGAAGAGAGGGACTGACAGTTATGCTTGTCCCTCTATGGATCGTTTCCTGAATGCAAGTCAATTTTATGCATCTTAGACTTAAGAATCGCAGCTGAATAAACTCTCTACTTAATAAACTCTCAAAATAAATAGAACATCATATTAGTTATTTAAAAAAATTTGTTACTAACTTACTCTTTCAAATATTTTTTTGCCACCACTTTACTCTTCTAAAGATTGAGCAAATATATAATTTAGTTTTGAAAGTGACAACCAATGTTGATTTGGTGTTTGAAAGTTTGCATGTATATAATTGAGTTATCCAATTTGTCAATTTTATGACAAATTTGTCCTTTCAACTTGAAGTTGACAAATAGGGGGACTAAATTTGTCATGAATTTGATAAACTTGGATATTAATTTGTCATGAAGTTGATAAATTCAATAATAAAACTATATACAAGCAATCGTTCAAGAAATAATTCAACAGAAGTTGCCATTTTTGGAGGCAATTGTATATTTGCTCTCTAAAGATATATTTTTTTTCAGTACCAAATTAACTTTTTAAAGATTTAATTGTCACTAAATTGGTTCCTCAAAAATCTTTTTTTACCACCACTGTAAGTTATTCATGAGGACAACCATGAGGACAAATATGGTGATATTTAGATCATTCGGAAACTAATTTATTGACAAATTAAATCTTTGAAAGATTAATTTAGTGACAAAATATTTGAAGGACTAATATGGCAATGATTTAAATCTTTAAGTGACTAAATTGATGATCAAAATCTTTAAAGAACTAATGTAGCAGATATACATGTACTTTAGATGACCAAATTAAGAGTTTTTTTCTTAAAGGAATTATATAAAAATTTAATTCATTTCATGAGACCAATCACGAAATATTTGAATAGGTATATGTAAAAAATCACAAACATGGAGACAATGGCATACCCCATGTTCTCCCTTAGCTCCATCTCTACTAGTGACAAGCATTAAACTTAAAATGAGACAATATTTGTCAAAAACTTGAATAAAAAGAGAATAAAAATTGTATAATATTGGAGAATATGATGTATTACAGCAAAAGATATTGCAATACCCTAGAAACAATTATCCTTTCCGCTACTAATGAAAAAGTAAACCTATAAAACCTCCTCCTACCCCACTACCTATTTCTCCTATAATGGAACTAATATGTGGGATCTATAAATCCTTCCACTAATTCCCATTTTTACACTCCCTTTCGTTGCAATTTTTCTCTCTTTTTATTTCTCCTACTATAAATCTTCCAAACTTAAGGTCAATGGTTAAGTTGGACTAAGTCAACTAGATCTTGAGGCCTAACATTGCCTCTTACTTAAAATAGAGCCTTGTCCTCGAGGATTAGATATGGAAACCAATTAGCTATCATGAATGCTTCCTATCGAGTAGCTTCCATTATGGCATTTTTCCATTTGATAAACTAGTAAGAAACTACAATTCTTTTTTTTTTTTTTTGTTGAACTGCTAAAATCTATTTAGGAATAACATTTTTAGCCTCATCCACTTCAAAACCAACAAGTAAGTCAATAGTTGTTTGATAATTCCCAATAGCCTTTTTAAGTTGAGAAATGTGAAGAATAAGATGAATTTTAGAGTGTGTAGGGAGCTTTAGCTGATAGGCTATTGCACCTAACTTCTCAATTTAGTAGGGTCCATAAAACTAAGCTACCAAGAACAAATCTCTCACTAATAATGGACTTGGGAACACCATGTAATTTAATTATTTAATTTGTCGATAATTCTATAACTGTTTTGTATATGAATGAATTCTTAAGTGGGAGAAAATAAGTATATTTAGAAAGATGATCAACTACCACCAAAACAATATCAAAACCTTTTCCAATTCTTAAGTCCATAACCACCCTTTTATTAGCAATTACATGACCTAAGCTTTCCATTCTCTCTTGTTACACATTTCTTTTGATCAACTACCAGCCCATGTCTCCTCAAACAATGTAGCACATGATCCAAATGTTGAGTATGGCTCCCAATCACTACTGAAGACCAAGATATCATCAAAGAACACCAATACATACTTCCTCAAACAAGCATAAATACATCATTCATCAAAGATTGAAAAGTCACTAGTGCATTATCAAGCCAAAAGGTATACCACCAAGCACATGGATCAATTGGCGCAAGGTTATTTCAACTTAACCAATGGTTTCGAATTCAAGTTCAGAGTACACAACTATGTTAAATACTTAGAGAGAGAGCTTTGTCGCTCATAATAGTCCTACCTAATTCGAGCAAGATTGTCTCTTATGAAGGATACCCGTGGTCTATACAAAAAAAATAAAATCCAAAAGGTATGACGAAGTACTCATAATGGCCATTGTGCATTCTAAAAGTTGTTTTAGAAATATCTTCTTCTCTCACCTAGTTTTGATGGTATCCATATTTTAAATCCAACTTTAAAAAATGAGAAGCTTTATTTGATCCATTAACCAATTCCTCTATCATTGCTATAGGGTACTTGTTAAGTATTGTCACCATATTGAGAACCTTATAATCCACACACATCCTCCAATTATATATGATCTTTCTTTCTTACCAATATTGGACTAGAATACACACTAGTACTTACACCTAATTTTAGTAGCTCATCTACTTGTTTCTCAATTTGTTCTTTTTGACAATAGGGTATTAATAAGGCCTTACATTCATGAGACCAACATCCTATTTCAAATTAATAGCATGCTTTTTAGATTTCTTATGTGGTAAGCCCCGAGGCTTGAAGAACACTTTTGGAAAAATTTGTAAGAGAAACTGCAAATTTGTCTTTTTCTCCCTTGTTTGTGCTTCATTTTTACACCTTTCAACCTTTTAGACACTACTAAGTCACATCAATCCATTTACTTATTGCATCTTCTAGTTTAGGAAATAGAATAAGGAGTCTTATTTTCGTTTATAACTAGCCACGCCTTTCAACTTTTCTTTTTTCCTCTTATAACTAAAAATGAAATTTCATATGTTTCCTCCAATCAATTATGGCCTTTCCAAGAGTAGCCAACCAATCAATCCCTAAAATCAAATGTACTTCTCCTATATCAAAAAATAAGAATTTAAAACTCTTCCAAACTCCACTATTACTTCTTTACAACACCCTTATATTGATTTTCTATTATAAACTTAAACTATTGTAGTGTTTGCTTGTTCATAATTAAGCCTTAAAGACTCCACCATCCTGAAATAAAATTTATGGGAAGCTCCACTATCACTCAAAACTAGCATTGGGATACCCTGAACCTTTCTCTTATTTTCTTGGTTGGAAAATAATTGTTTTCTCCATATTACAACGACTAAGTAGTGAACATTTGGATTCACTAGGTTGTTCCTCCATTTCAAGAGTCAACACTTCATTTTCTCCTTTTTTCAACTACTCCCTGTCCATAATAATTAATTTCAATTGGCGCTAAGTACATTAATGCACTAGGTGAAAGGTTTGTCCGCACTTGAAACACAAACCCTTTGTTTCATCTCTATTAACTCACTATAAGAAGAATGGCACACTCTAAAGTCTCTTCCTTAAATCACATCTCCTAAGAACTGGTGTAACCTGAACCAAAACCTGGTATCTTCACTTCTTTTTGAAATTCCTTTGTTTGCACTCCATTTAAAACTCTTATATTATCTGACATTGCATATTTTCTTATTGTGAAAATCAAAAATAGAACACAATCTTGGTTACTTTCTATTCTGATAATTTTATTTTTTTTTGTAAACAGGTTTTACTTACATCTATATAAGCAAATCAACTTCAATTGCCCTTACCAATTCCATCATTCTCACCTTATTGCCAAACTTATGTATCCTTAACATTCTTCATAAAGTAGTATGAAGACCATGCATAAAATAAACTATAAATTGTTGCTTTAGTACCTTAAGAACTTGAGAAGACAAATACTCAAACTTCTCAATGTAGGCAACAATTGTTCCTTCTTGTCGAATCTTCTCTAGACTTTCAAACAAATTTTTAATTAATGATCCCTTGTATTTTGGAATTAATGTAGTCTTCAAAATTTTCCATGGCGATTCCAATTGATTCTCCAACTGGAGGTTGAATGAGTGAACAATAGGTCCCTTCATATAACCTTTTACCAAATGCACCTTCAATTATGGCTGGGTCTTTTATACTTCTAAGTAAATCTTTGTTCGTAAGATCCATTCCCTGAGGTCATTTCCATCCTTAGTTGGTTACTCAATTTGTTGAGTAGCCAAGCAAAGTTTGTATGAGGATCCATCATTCGAAGTTCCCTCCAAACCATTCAAACTTTATCGTTAATTCCCTGTTTCTCTTTTTCCTCTAAATGACCCACTCAAATGAGACGAAGTGCAAGGTGTTCCTTGCAAAAAATGTGATTCCGTCCATTGCATTTCCTTTAGCATTCGTTGAAAATAGGCTTGCATCTTAGCTTGTGCTTTAGCCTATCCATCTGCTAATTCCTTCAATACAACTTGTAAAGCAGACATGCAAGCACCCGTGATAGCATTATTAACGATTTGTCGTTAAGGCATATATTATTTGTCAATTGGACTCAGCATGTTAGAAACCATAATTTAAAGAGAATATAAATTATATAATATTTAAAAGATAGTGTATTACAACAAATGAAATTGCAATACCCTATAATAATGCTCTTTTCCACTACTAAAAAGAAAAAATATATTAAATTTCCTCATACCCCACCCCTCTCTCTCTCTCTCTCTTTATATATATATATTAAAATAAAATTTTATTAACCAAAGTAATTTTTGACTTTTTTAAAAATTATTGTTTTAAATACTTATATTTTAATATTTTTTATTATCATTAAATAACTTTATGTAAATTAAATTATTTTTATACAACATTTTTTATTTTATAAATATACTTTTTATCGGACGATATAACTTATTTTAAAAAAGACTAAAATTTTAAAATTTTTTACCAAACAACTTTTAATTTAAAAGAGTTTTTAGGCTAAAAAACGAAAACTAACAAGTATATTTTACCTCTTTTTTTTAAGTTTTAATTTAAAAGTAACTTTTAAGAAGAAAAAATGTGAAATCAAATATGCCCTAAGCTTTTCCTATATTTAGGAAGGAAAAAAAGGGGGGGGGGGGGGGGGGGGCGGGGGCGTAACTCTTTTATGGAACAAGATCCCTAAAGCCATTGCTTTGATTTTTTAAGTACAAGAATATCTTATTGTAGCATGTATGGTGGAGGGAAAATTAATAATATGAACTTAACATGACACTGATATAACGGTAAAACGGCAAATGAGCAAAACAAAAGTGTTCTTATATTCATATGTCTAACTTTTCTTACAACTCATTTCTATTTTATTTTATATTCTATTTCTCTTCATTTTTCATTATATTATTTATTACATCCATCTATTAATTTTTTTTCTCCATCTCTGACTTCCTTCCGCCTATACATTCCAAATTTGGGGCGTAGGTTGAGTTTTTTTTTTTAAAGCAAAACCACCTTTCTTTTCAACGAAGATGCCTCACAACAAAAAGGTGGGTCACTGTGTTCACGACACATCAAGCGCAGAATATCAAGAGGTATACACTCTGTTCGGTAACAACGAAGTACCGAAGAAAAGAAGAGAACACTGCATAAGTGAAGAGAAGTCACCTATTTCTATTCGTTCGGTTGCAGTAAAATATGGTGGAAGTTTTCAAATTTTTGATGGATTCCACACTAAAATTAATCCGCTCAAATATGTACGAAAGTGCGACGAAATACGGCATTAGATGAAAGTTTCCGACATTACTCTTGTTTTCTTTTTTGAAGAAATGGAATAACAGAGGAACAAATATTCTAATATGTGATATACATATTCGAATATGTGATATTTTTTAATTTTAATAAATAAATAAATAAATACCGTCATTTTAAAATTGTAAAATTATATCTATAATTTTATTCTTTCATTTCAAATTTTCAAAAGTTAAAAAATAAACTTTTATCTTATTTTTTTTTCTACTTTTCTCTAACTAAACAACTTTTATTTTTATTTTTATTTTCTTCTCTTCTACCTCTTCCTTTTCTTCTATTTTTCTCCATCCTACCAAACACAGTAAGGAGGAGCTCTGAGAGCAATAATAGCCGCAAAAACAGTACAGTATATTACATCAAATCTGTTGTAAGTGGTAGTCCCACCCAAGTCCCACATGGGTGGGTCTTCTTACTTGGCTATCCCACTTAGAGAAAAAGTTAAAGTAAAAAAAGAAAAGTAATTTCTCTTGTAAGGTTTTTTTAATAGTTCTATTCGATTATTTTAAAGGGAGAGAGAATGTGTTATCATTTTCTCCTTATGTTTAAAGAAAAAAAAAATTCTTTTGTTCTTGTCCATGATGAGTTTTCTTAATTCTTTTTTTTTTTTTTTATTTTAGCTGTGTTATTATTTTGTTACTCTAGTCTGAATCATAATAACGCAGCACATAATCCAATTATATGTGGCCTGAATCATGAAGTTTATATAACGCAGCACATTATGTTATTTATTTTCTGATTTGTGAACCTGTTGCTGGTGGAGACACCCAACCGTTCAAACACATACATAAAAAAATTAAAAATAATAAAATGGCCAACTTACCCAATCCAAAAGTGTGCCGAGTACATGCTCTTTCAACATATTCTCATCACAATCTATTAACCATTGCTCTTTTTTACCAGAGGTAGATAAAGAAGCAAATATATGTTGAGGATTCATAAAGAACATTTTTTTTTTTTTTGAGCACGTGGAATGACTAATTACTCGGAATGCATACATTTCTTCTAATAAAGCACACATTAAAGAATACAAACAGCAAGGCATCATTTGATTGAGATGACATGCAGGGAAAAGAAAAGTTATTAAAGTGATAAGTAAATGGCTGGGAATAAAGTAATAAGTACCTGGTTCACAAAGCTCACCAGAGCTTCCAGCCTCTCCATTGCAGTATCCATCTGTGGAACGTAAGTTCCTTCAACTACTTGTCCTGGCCCTAAAGTGTCAACAAGCATTTGCTGAAGTTTTTCCATGCCTTGTGAAAGGGCATCTTCTGCTTGCTGGCATGATTTTTCAAGGCTATAGGCATCAAACCGTTGTTGCTCTGTCAAAGGTTCACTCAAAGGGATCAGAACCTGCAATTAAAATAAATTGTTACTACAAGATTACATGATACTATAGTAGAAATAAGGCAACAGGAATAATCCCTAGTTAACCAAGTATCCTAATAAAGGCAATGAAGTCAAGACAAAATCAAAATATCAACTTTTGCTGAACCATGCTCTCTGGTTCAGTCACTGGTACGGAGTGATAGCCATTTTAGTACAAAAAACACCGCAATATATCTTGTTGATGTATAAAATCTATAATGAATTACTGCATTTGCCTATTCTCTCAATCAATCAATAGAAGATGCTGGTAATAAAATTCAAAACTCAATAATTATGAGGAAATTCGGTACTAACAGTGTTTCAGTTAGAAGTAAAAAAAAAGTTTAAGAAATGAAAAAATGAAATGAAATCAAGACTGCCTTTAACTATGTACTGCAAATAATAAACACTGCCTACAACTCCGTACTCATTTCGCAAAGCATGTTATTGTTAGTGTCCAAACAGTGTCATCATGTGGAAGATCACTAAGAACAGCTGAGCTGACATGATATATTATTTGTTAGGATAGATAAGAAGAAGCCATCCAACACATGCTCTTATGAACGAAAACAAAAACTTTCAGTGAATTCGGCAGTTAGATAAGAATAAAGTACAAAACAAATTACACACTTGTTCATTAGTGAGCATCATGCGGAATACCATATTTAAACGTCAAATACAAATAAAAATACTAACCACAATAGGTAAATAAAGTAGACCATCGAATCACACTCCTAGTTTTTGAAGGAAAAACATCCTAGTTTTTGAAGGAAAAATCAAATTAGCTCATATGAATAAAATTCACATTTCATTCGTTAGATGTTAAGCATCACCTTTAGAAGTTCAGAGGGGCGAAATCCTCCAATCCACAAGAAAAATCGTTCAGCTGTTGTCTTCCACATACCAGACATAACATAGAAAACATCTGCTTTTGCAGCAGCAGATTTCATGCTAAAGAGTTTAAAGTAGTGGTTCATTATGCCTTGTACAAGTGTCCCGAGCTGTATGTCACCGATATGAGAACTTAAAGCAGTTTTCAGTTCCAAGATTTGTCTATTTTGCTCCTCCACCCAGTGTGCATGCTCCATCTTAAAAATTGTTATTCCTGTAAATTGGGTACTTTGAGTTTGAGTGCAAAAATTGTTGGAAAAAGGAGTTTAGTACAACAAGAAAAACATACTCAAGGAAACCCAAGAACGAATATTATATGTATCAACCAAAATGAAGTAACTGATTATGAAGTTTACTAGACAATTTAAGTGTTGCAGTTAGGTTCCAGGAAGTTGTACATAGAACTGATATAAGACGCTCATTTTCGAGATGCGTTCATGGTACTTATATGTATAGTATATCAACGTATTGACAATTTAAGAGTATGGGCTAGTACAACATTCGGTCAATGTAAGCAGACAGAGGTAGAACAATTACAACACAAATTTAAGGATTTTCATCTATGAGACTAGATAATCTAGTTTGGCAGCAAATTTCAACTCAAATAGTTAAACAAATATAACGGTGCCACTAGGCACTAAAGTTTTCAACAGGACTCGAAATAAAAGATCTCTATATATTGTGAGGGCAGTTTCTAAAATTAGAAGTTGATTTAGAAGGTAAATGATCTAGGCATAGGTAAAAAGTTGATTTAGAAGGTAAATCAAATCATTTAATGTTCTCAGGCTAATTTTAGCTTATGAAAAAAACTTATTTCATTTTTCTTATTTTCTTATTTTATAAGTGCTTATCCAAACAGGGCCTTAGGCAACTTAAAAAACTGTCTAGCACTATATGTCGTCCCATAGGTAAAGAAACTGTCTTCTTCAAAAGTTAATTTTAGAAAAATAGAGCACTAAATGACCGAGATATGTAATAACCATATTTAACAGAAAAATCAAGAGCAGTGACAAATCAATATCTAGCACTAGCAGCTTAATGACCACAAACCTGAATTTACAGAGCCAGCAAAACCCAAATTATTAGAACCCAATCCGTCACCAATATACAATCCCTGCAGTTTTGTTGCCTCAAGAGATTGACAAGTAAACGAGAAAAAAGAGAAAGAAAAAAAAAATAGATATTGAACAATATAAAGTGATCCATAGCAGAAACTAGGAGTAAACACCTGTTGTTTTGCATGATCTACCTCTTGCTCTAACTGCGTCAGCTTCAAACGACATGATTCTAACTGCTGCACGTATGCCTGTGAAGAAACATCAGAAACCACCTCAATAATAGTATATGTAAACACTTGTTGCATGTTTAGTATATCTTTCAATGTATAAGCCTTCAAACCTTTTTCCTCAAACGACTCTTACGAGCAGCCTCTCGATTTTGTGCAAGACGTCTTTGGGACTGCATGTTTTAACAAGTTAAATTCCTTCTTTTTTCTCCGTATAGGCATAAAAAAAAAATAAAAAAAATATGAACACAAGCCAGACACCCAAAATTGGGAAGCAGAGGACCTCTTAATTTTCAGTGCATATATCTTAAAAAGTCCAAAATGTGGGTCTAAAATACTTTCTTACGTCACACAAAATTTCTACATAAAGCTAAAGATGGAAGGAGAAGAAAAGAGTAAATGGAGTGCCTTCCCATGCTGAAATATCACTAAAATGGTTTAAATAAACTTATCACATTGCAGAACAACGCCCTATAGAATGAGGTTATCAATGTTAGAGTATATCTAATTATGGCATTTACAATATAAATTTCCTGGTAAAAGAAACTTCTTGTGAAGCTAAGTACAGAAGTAGAAACTAGTCCAAATTAGTAAAATATTTCAAAAAATAACCCTTTTATGCTGTCTTTGGAAAAAGGTGGTTTTCCATAACATGGTTTTACCTTATCAGTAAGTTTGGTAGCATCTTGGCCGTACTTCATAGATGTTCCCAATATTCCATGAGAAGTATCCTCTGACTAGGTATTTAACAGCAAAAAAGAACTTTATTAGTAGGCAAATTAGGCATTATCATTTGCAAAAGACAAAGTATAAATTTGGTAAACTTACTTGCACCTGAACCTGATTATCTAACTTCATCTCCTCAATTATGGATGTGGAAAAAGTTAAATTATTATCATTACTTTTGAAATTTTCTTCCCACATGCTAATTTGGTGGATAGGATCATACACACCCATCCTTCTTGAGGAAACAAACTGGGAGGATGGAGAATCCATGCTCTATGGACTTATCTGTGCAGCGATTCAATGAATACAACTCATAAATAGGAAGCTGCAGTTAATAATTAATAAAACGCTTTAAAATTGTGTCAATCATAAAATGCATTAACGAAGCGCATTGACGTAAATATTAATAATAAAATAATCATAAAGCAAATAGAAAACAAATAAGAATTAAAATGGCAGATATTTAAAGACTGACACGAGTGCACCATAAGAAAATTGTCGTAAGGTGCAGAAATCTTCAGCTGTTACCATGTTATAAGAAAGAATAAAACAATAAAAGTAACCTTATGGTAGTACTGTATAACACACTACTTAATCATATTGCATGCACCATTAACAAGTGACGTTGATCACAAGGAATCATACCGGGGCAAAGCAAAAAAGGTCAGTTTGATTAGTAAGACCAGAAGAATAAAGAAATCTCCAAGGCTCCCTTGTGATGTAACCAAGCTAGATAAAATGAAAGGAGGGGATGGATGCATTTTAAGAAACATTAATTTAAACAATTCAATCCCCACTGAATATCCCATAAATGTGGACAATTGTGTTTCGGCAAGGACTGAACCAAAGAAAAAGTTAAAGGCGTCAAATAGTTTTAGACATGTTCGAGTTGAATACGCTCTAGAACTTGGGTTTCGTGCTTAGGTGACAAAAAGTATAAAAGGGTAGCTGAGAATGAAGCAGTGAGGGTACAATTTTTTCGACTTTTTGTACTGGTATACGGTGAAGGACACAGGAGACCAACTTCTTAATTTTATTGCCAAATTAAGGATCAACGTTCGGTAAACAAATACAAACTTTCGGTTTCAAGGAAATACAGACTATCACAAGTACAAAAAGCAGCACAAAGTACGCATCAATTCTTTTAACTGATCCACGTTTTGGTTTCTTAATTCCTTCAAAGACAACAAAACACGCGCAATAGATTCTAGGATACTTACTAGTCCTCATCCTAAAAAAGGCAACAACCAAAATCATCATTTTTGGTACGTATGTGAAAGCAAAGCCAAACCGGTATGCACACTTTTTCGAAGACAAAAACAAAAAATGATTATAGAACGAGGAGAAGAAAGTACCGGTGAAGGTGATCATAGAAAGCGCACAACACAAGCAACTAGTTCAAAAAAACAAAAACATAAAGAGCTGTCATGTACTTAGTATCTCGCTCTCGTATCTGGTCCTTCCTCGTTTTCCACGGCAGTTAAATCTTTAAAATTAGAACAAAAGAAAAGGGAATTTTTCATTTTAATGAGGCGAACCTTTGAAAGCTACTTTGAGAAATGAGAAGCAATTTTTCCCGAAAAATCATTCCACCTTGCCTTGGTGACTCACCACCGAAAAAAAAAAACAGAACCAAATTCCAAACGCAAACCATTATCCAATCCAATCTCTTGCAATTGCCAACCCTACACTAATCTCCAGTCATATTCATGGCAAGACTAAAGCATAAAATTATAATTAATATGTATGTGAAAATAGGGGCCACTTTTTTTTAGATGAATAAAGGCCACTAATTTTTTAATTAAACTTTATGTTATTTTAATAGAAAAAAGAACGGTATGGAGACGTGGTGTATTGAAAAATAGAGAGGGTTGTATTTTTATGCGTGTCTGTTTTGTTTGTTGACGTTGTGCTTTGCTTGTGTTGTGCTACAGAGTCAAGGCTTTCACACACGAATAAGCGAAGCATCATCGTAGTCATAGTGGTCAAATTTCCACTACCACACTAATGTGCGCACCAGGTAGATCCTGCAGATTGGTAGGGCTCCCCTCGCAGTCGCTGACATCATTTTACGATTACGCCAACAGTCACGAAGAAGTATGTCTATAGAAAAATCGCTCTAGTAGAGAGTTAGGTGCTGTTGTCTCAACAAGTATTTACGAGAAAACAGGATAAAAAGGTCAATCAATCAAATTTCTCCACAAATTAAAATGAAACACTTCAACTTATATAGAAGACTTCTTATTTAACTTCTCTAAAAATACCTGCACACAAATTAATTTTTTCTAAAAAGATTGATTACTTAATAAAATTTGATTATTTATTGAAAAATTTATCTAAACAAAATTTTAAATATTCACCAAACATTTCATACACACACACACACACACACACACACATATATATATATATATATTTAGAAAACGTATCTAATGAGAGAGCTTTTTTTATATGAGAGTAAGAAAAATGAATATTGACAATTAGATCTTGTCATGAATGGTTAAGATTAAAACATATAAAGTTATGTGAGTTTTTTAAAAAGTCACATGACTTTTTAAGTAGTCATATAACATTAAATCATGATCATTCATGTATGATTGTACGACCTAAATTTATTCCTCTTACTCTCATATAAATATCACCCTCTCACTAGATATGGTCCTTATATATATATATAAACACATATGGTGAGATAAATAGATAGATAGATAGATAAATAGAGAGAGTCATTTTTACATGAGAGTAAAATGTAGCTAGATAGATAGATAAATAGAGAGAGTCATTTTTACATGAGTAAAATAAGTAAATTTAAACTATACAACTACATATGAATGGTCAAGATTTATGTGTATGACCTTTATTAGATAAAAGGTCAAAGGGTGAGAGTAAATTTTAATTATACAATTAAAATTGATAATTAAGATTAAATTTAACTAAAATAAATTGACTATTCAAATATAATTGTGTGGTAAAATTAACTATGCTCACCTTTTATGCTTTCACCAAATACACCCCTTTCACACACACACATATGAAGAATACTAGTAACACACTATTTTGAACACTCTCTTTGTTATTAGCTAAAATTCATAAAAAATTATAAAATTATGAGTGATACTTGTTAAATAAAAAGTGTCTGATTTCTAATAAGTTTTGAACAATAAAAAGAGTATATGCAAAAGAGTATATTCAAAAGTATTAATATTTCTTTTGTGTGTGTGTGTGTGATTTTCAATAAATTTTGAACAATAAGAAAGAGTATATTCAAAAAATGTGTGTGTGTGTGTGTGATTTCCAATAAATTTTGAACAATAAGAAAGAGTATATTAAAAAGTATTAATATTTCTTGTGTGTGTGTGTGATCAAACTACAATTTGCGTCACTACTAAAAAAAAAACAACAATTTGTGCATCTTATTGGTATCGTTATTAGTTTGTTTGGAGTATGATTGTACTTATGAATCTAATTGAGTTTTATGACATTGACTTAAATTGGCCAATTTAATAAATTTGTGTCCATTTTTGGATTTTAGACATATTCTCATCTCTCTATCATTTGTAGGTCATATCATGGGTTACACTGATCTAAATAAAGTCATTTATGTGTTTAATACACATTAAGGTAGAGTATAAGAAGAACAACACAGGACAAATGTTGGAGCTATAGGATAATTTTTTATCATGAGCATTTTTTGGTGGATAATGAACAACACAAATAAAATAAATGTGAAATTTACTACAATACCTTTTAAAATATAAATTATCTTAATACAATTCATATTCATTATCTTAATACAACAACAATGATGGTGATAGTGGTGACGCCGCCAATGGAAGTGGTAGTAGTGGCGACAGCGACGATGGTAATGACAACAGTGGTGATGGTGGCAATAGTGACGACAGTGGTGGCAACAGTGGCAACAATAGCGAAAGTGGTGGTAGTAACAACGGTGATGGGAGGAAAGACAAGAGAGAGAAAAATATTGCAATTATTAAATGATAAATAAAAATAAGTATTTTTGTCTTTTGAGTATTTTGTACTTGAGACAAAAAGTTGTCCATGGTTTATTAAGTAACAAAAAAGTGGATTTTTGTCTTGTCCATCTTCCCTTCTTTTGTGTTGTCCCATGGTCTTTTTTTAAATCAAACTAGGAATCGTTACACTTGTGTTGTCCAGTACCTTGTTTTTTAGCAAATCAAATGGACCCATTAACACATTTTGTTGAACACACTCTATATTGTTGGATGAAATTTATTAGAAATCACAAGTTTTTATGGGTCTCACTTTATATTTAATGAGTCTCACTCATGATTTTGTAGTTTCCAATAAATTTTAATCAATAATAAAAAAATATATTTAAAAAAGTATGTTAAAGAATATTGATGCACTTAAAATACGCTTAAGGATAAGCATACCCTATCGCAGCAATAACAAAAAGACGTGAGTCCTAATATCGAACCAAAAGGACTAAGTGGAGATTACCATTTTCCAAAGATTCTATATTGTCTAGATGAATTAAATTGTGAGTTCAATTTTAAACGCAAAAGACACAAAGCAGTAGCCTTCGGTTTCAAGAAAAACAAACAAACACTAAGCGAAATTCAATCTATGAAAGTCTAGGGTTATGGTTTCACTACAATCTCTATTTCCCCCAATTCTAATTGTCTAGGAATCTCAATCAAGTTTCAATTACCAATTATGCCTCATCTAAAATTGCTACAACTATTGATCATGAGTTGCAACAACTATTTTTTGGGAAAATCCTATTTGATCATATGAAGACTTAGACCTAAAAACGCACAAAACGTAAAGAGGTGGATTCATAATGGCGAAGCCTAATTGAAAGTTTAAAGCCAAAGTTTGATCATGCAAAAGCCTTAAACTTAATTACCCTACAGGTTTACCAATTAATCGTGATACGGTCAGTAGACAATTAATTGATTAAGAACAAGTTAAGAGTGATAAATTCTCAACAAAGTTAAGGAAAGCAACAAAGTAATTCAATTGATAAGCAAAATAACCACAAAGTTCTAATACAATTAGAAATTGAGGGGGTTCAAGTACAATTAAGCCATAAACCTAATTATTAGGTTTAGCTAACCATTACAAGTGAGAAAAACAATCTAACAATTGGATACATAAAAGGAAAAAAGAGAAAATCGTTACAAGTTCTTGACTCCCGTTCTCGCTCTTCACGTTCCTTATGTCTCGACTACTCACTTCAGAGTCTACTTCACTTCTTCAAAACCAAGATGATCAACTCCAGCTCCCCCTTTTCTATTTATAAGAAAAATTTTGAATTAGGGTGCAAGAGGATTAACTAGCACTCCAGTGCTGCAAGTATGAAACAGAGACTTAAAGAATCAAGCACGGTTGTGCTAGATTTAGCATGGTCATGCTCCAATGCAGATGGGTGTGCTTCATGGCAACATGGGCGTGCTTCTTTTATGAAACGGAGACCTCAACTTTCGGGCATGGTCGTGCTTAATTTAACACAGTCATGCTTAGCTTCCAAGGTTAACTTTGGCCTCCACGAGTGTCAGCACAACCATGGTGGATTTAGCATGATCGTACTACTTTACTTTAGCTTCAAACCAGTCCAAAAACGCTTTTATTTTTGTTCCTTTTCATAGTTTCTCCTGATGCTTCCTTATGCATATCAAACTTGAGAAAAAGGGTGAAGTCTAAACCATACACTTAAGAAAACATGCCAATTTATTTCCAAAAACTCCTCACAAATCACATAGAAATATTGGTTTATCAAATATACTACTCCTCACAAATCAAACATTACTCATAATTACTACCCAAGAGATATGTCACTTGTGACGAAGAAAAGGTGCAGGCAAAATGAGATAAATATGAAAGGTAAGAACATATGTACCTTACCTCTTATTTACCTTTTAAGGTACTCATAAGTATTTTGTTTGTTGAGCTATTATTTATAAAATTTAATAAATATAAACAAAAATATTATTTAAATTATAAAAAAAATGTATAACTAACTAAGAATAATTTGGATTTAACTTTTTAAAATATTTTTATTCTAGGCCTACATCCAAATAGGCTCTAACTCTCGAATAGACATCAACTCAACACGAAATAGGCCCAATAAGACACTTGAATCATACACCTCTGAAATATAGTAACATAACTATCAAGTATCAAATAACAACACCTGAAAATCAAGGAAATAGTAAGGATTGTGTATGATATTGTTATGGACAAGGATGACACTACTACCATGTTTGGTTCCACATTTCAAATGTGATTTTCCACATCTCATATGTGATTTTAAGAAGCTAATAGTTATAGCTTCCATGTCCCAAACGTGATTCCTTACTTCTCAACGGATTTCCAAACACGCTATACAATGCAGGATAATGCAGACATTATAAATACCGAAGTTGGTAACATCACTGGAGGTATGCACCATTTCACATCTTAACTTGACTCCTACTCTTATTAACTTTAGCGTTAGTGTCCCAAGTAATTACTCACCTTCCAGCTTTCACCATATTCTACAGGAAAGACCAATGGTCATCCTAGACCAATTGTACGTGATTCCTTGTTATGTTGGCTGGTACAAAACAATTTTTAAAATAAAGTATAAATATTATTTTTAAGAAAAAATAAAGTAAAAGGCACTCATTCTAAAAAAAGTACTTTAATTAATTCGATAAGTAAAATAAATAATTACAATGTTTTCATTTATTTATGTTTTCTTTGGGATTACATTTGCGAGGGCCCAACTGATTGCGTCACTGACTGCTCAAGTCTAATTAATTGAATAAACAATATTGCACCAAAAAGACAAACAAATAAGCAGCAGTGGATAAAATTGGTGATATGGAACGGATTATGTGCTTTAAAATTTGCAATAAGAAATAATTTCATAAGTAAGGATAAGTTTAAATTATTGTATAGACAATTAGCTCTTTGAATGACTCTTATAACTATAAAGCTACAATAATGTTGGTTGTTGCATTTTAGAATGGTTGCCGACCTATTGCTCTACTAGTGATTTTCCTTTTCATGTTCTCGGGGTGCATTGGCTTGATTTGATTACCATCAATCACAGAAATGAAACGTCACGCAAACACTTGCTGGCTTTTTCCTATTCGTGGTTTTTATACTCAAGTGCAATCCAAAGTGGGTTGCCACTAACAATGGCTTTTGGGTCTCTGAATTATGAAATATTTTAGATTCTCTACCATAGTGATGCACTGATGCATGTTTCTGGCAAACCGAAAACGTCAAACAGGGTAAGGGGGCAGAAAATTTCAATTAAAAAATACGAATGGGGATACTAGTCTTGATTGAATCTAGATACCTCCCTATTTTTTTCTTTTTTTTAAGAGTAAATACCTCTCTATTTGATGAGGAAAGGGAAGAAAAGGGAGAAATTAATTTAAAATTTGAATGAAAAATGAAAAAAGTAAAAATTTTAAATTTTGAATTTGAATTTTGAATTTACAGGTTAATTGTTTTCTTTATTTTTTCTTCAAATAAAAAATATATTATAATTTTTCTTATTTTCTTTCTTTGTCATTCAAATACCTCATACATGCCTAATCTCGGTAGAAATTTTATTAAATTCTTTGGTAAGTAACTTCAGTTATAATTTCTTTAATAAAAAATTGTTCATCCTAATACAAATTAAGATACATGTTTGCGAAATCAAGTGTCTTGCGTGCTTGAAAATCGACTATAATGTCTCACTCTAGCGTCATTCAAACTCCTGGTTAGGCTACTGTCACTAATGATCGGTCACGTCAGCAATGTTTTTTCTTTTTATTTTTTTTTTGTAAAATCAGTTTTTTTCTTGTAAACAAGCAGATAACCTGTAATTAGATGTTACTACTAAATACATAAATCAATTGGCATTGGGTTATTTCAATTTAAGTAGAAGACTCTAATTTGAGTTTTAGATATGTAACTATATTAAATATTAGAGTATTTGACTTGTGTAACGCACGAAATAGAATAAATTTCTCTCTCTCTCTCTACACACACACACATATATATATATATGTGTGTGTGTGTGTGTTTGTGTGTATGTGTGTATATAATTTAAAAATAAAGTATTCTATAAATATTTTAATGGTGATCTAAAATATATATTTGTTTTATAAAGTAATTACTATAATTATTAAATATAAATAATTAAGATAATTATTGTCATGTTGTGTGTCTGCTTTTTTTTTATTTTTTTAATAAGATATTAAGTTTGATATATTGTAACAATTTTTGTTATTTTATATTGACATGTATATTAAATTTAATTTATTAATTCATTTTTGGTTTAATTCATGTTTGTTTGTATTTTTTTATGTTATTTTTAATTTAATATTTTTTTCTCAATATATGTTTAATAATTTAATAAATTGCTTTTTGTTATATTGTATGGAGTTCTACCCTAGTAATATAAATAACTTTGGTTGTTATATACGCGTATATATAAATATGTTAGAAATATTACGATGTACATAAGTGTAAACATACATAAAAGTCAAAGAAAAGATATTATTTATTTATAATTATTGTTACTTTCTAATAATCAAATCTTTCTTAATTAGAAGACCAAATAATAAATGCATTTCATAAATAATTTTTATTTCCTTGCAATTTATCAAAAAGTTGTGTAATTTGTCATTATTTTTATTTAAGCAATAAGAAAGCAGACTGATGAAATAAAAAATAAAAAAGTTGAATAGTTGTTTACCTTGCAAGAATTATTTTCAATTATTTGTACATCTTATCATCCATAAATTCTTGGGTTTGAAAAACTACAAAATAATTTACATAATGTCATGGATAAATATAAAATATTTAACATCATCTAATGTAATAGTTAGTCAAAGAACTAATTATTAAAACATGAAGAATGTAAATTTTTTGTTTTACATAATATTTGTTAATATGACAACCGTCACTTGATATTTCATTTTCAAGTTTTCTAATGTTGAGAAAAAAAATGAGTTAAAATTAATTTAAAATGAGAAAATGTTATAACTAATTTTATGGTAGTTTTGTATTTTACTATAATTATTACATTTTTGAATCAATTAACATCACACAAATAAAATATTTTTTTAAAGAAATCATATTATATAATTTATATATCTTGTGAGATAATAATTTTTTACAATTTTTAAAAGTTGAGGTTTATCTGTTATTATTGTAAGATTTCATCCAACAAAATATATTTTTAGATGATTAACTTGCAATAAAGAAATTTAAAAATTTAGTGAATTGACAATTTAATATGAAGATGTTAGTATAAAATTTTATTTAACATTATTGTCAGTTGAGTAAATTGGTACTAGTGATCATTTATCTTTCCATATATTCTATAGCTTTTCAAATTCACCCTCTTAGAAAATATAAGTCAATTTGTTGACAAATTAAAAAATAAAATAAGAAATAAATAGATATATTGTCACTTACTTGTTTGTCAAAATACATGTCAAAATACTTTTTTTTAACTCTTCATATAATTGGAAGATCTCTTTGAATTTTAATTTGCTTTGAATCTTTCAGCTTGTTTTCCTTTAACTCCTTCTTTTGAGCTACGGTCAATGTAGAAATATCTACGGGAACAGTGAATCTATCTTCAATAATATTCCATAAATCTTGGGAGCATAAAAGTGTCTTCATTTTAATGCTCCAGAAATCATAATTTTCTCTAGTAAAAATAGGGACAAGAATAGATAATGGTTGAATAGTATTGGCCATTAGTTAAGAAAAAATTATGGGATTGGTAGAAAATATAGTAGAATTATTTTGAAGGTAATTGGATAATATCTCTACGCCCAGTAGATGACCGAACGTAGCTATGGTACCACTGATAGTTTTAGAAAAATATGTGTAAAAGTGTTGATGATATAGTAGTTGATAGTAAATGGTAGTAAGACTTTATTTAATATGTGAAAGTGCTTTGGAAGTGTTTACAATAAATGATGATACAATTTCCTATTTATAGGCATTCAAGGAAAGTTCTAGAAATATCTAAATTTTGTTGTTATAAAGTTTTCTAACTTTTTTTTTAACTTTTCTACTTTTTTTCAAAGCTACATTTTTATAAGTTTTTAGATTTTTCTAAATACATTATAAATATTTTACAAGAATATTCTAAAATAATCTTTACTTTTTTATATACATATATTATTTCTACAATCTTCTAAAAATTTGTATCACTTTTTAACATCCCCTTTTTTTTTTGAGTCGAGAAAACATATGGTGTCAGTGATGGACCGGTTGTGTAGTGTTTGCGGTGTTCATGGCTTGGGCTTGAAGGTTTATGTGTAGGCCTGTAGCTGGTTCATGGTAGCATGATGCTGCAGTTGAGGCCTACTGGTGGTTGCGTTACAGGCTGTGGTGACTGAGTTTGGTGTCACGAAGGTTAGGCTGAGAGGGTGTTTGAGCAAGTTTACGGTGGTTCAAAAATAAAGTTTTCCATTTGGTTTTGGTGGAGGCTGCTACATGCTGATCTTTTGTGTAATGAAAGATGATAAGAAAAATGTGAGTGTTTGCGTGGGTTGTGATTGAGAAGAATGTGAGTGTGTTTAGGTGGTATCAGTGAAAGTTGAGGGCGTGTATGTGTTGCTGAGAGTCTACTTTTGTGGAGTGTCAATGTCGAGAGGTATCTGTGTGCGTAAGAGTGAGGAAGTATGTGTTTATGGAGGATCCAAGGACGTACGTGATAGTGGTTGAAGCTTGCAGAGCTGCCTGGTGAGAGGTGGTGGTTTGAAGAAGTTGCTGCTGTTTTCGGTCTTCGTTCAAGGTGGCTCGAAGGGGGTTTCCATGGTGGGCGTGCAAGGTTGGGTGTTTGTTACAGTGTGTGGGGCGAGTGTTGAGTATCAGAGTGTGGGTATGTTGTTGGCTGTGAAGGTGTGTTATTGAGTGTGAGAATGAGAGAATCAGTGGGATGCTGTGCTACGTAAAGTATGATTCACGGCTCACTGGTGCGGTTAATTAAGAGCTTGGTTTGGGCATCGGTTCTGGAAGAATTGACTTACGGAGGCTTATTAGGAGTGGCAATCATCATTGCTCTTATGTGTGCGTCCCCTCAAATGAGAGAAGAGTGATGGGTTATTTTAAGAAGCTGGTGAGATTGAAAGCGTGGCCCCAGTGAAAGTCGTGTGTCCCCAATATATGGTACCGGTAGAGAATTTGGAAGTGAGGAGATTTTTTCATATGTGAGAGAATGTGTGTAAGACAAAACACAACAAGCCAAATTTTCAGAACAAGAACGCTGCCAAGCACATTGAGTAGAGCAGAAGGCATCAAGCAAGAGCAACTTTTCGATTTTGCATAAAAAAGGGAAAAAACCAAAATAAGAAAAGAAAAGATATGTCGGCTAACGTTTTTTCACAGCATAAGGTCATGAGTACACACGTCTTTTCTTTTTAAATCCGTGGTTTGACTTTTATTATTTTTATTCTTTTTTTTTCTTTCTTAAAACGATTTTAATAATAATTTTATTCTTCTTTTTTCATTGTTTTCATTTTCTACTTTTTTTATTTTGTAAACATTCATTATTTTTGTTCCTTTTGTTTTAAATTTTTATTGTAAATCTCCCTTTTGTAATTTTTGTGTTTTTAATTATTTTTTTTATTTTTGTACTTTTATTTTATTTTTCTAGACAAAATTGAGTGTTCACAATGTTTTATTATGAGAGGTAAGAGGACTAAGTAATAGTTCTTGGATGAAAATTAATAGATTGGATAGAAATTCAATTAAAGTTGCAAGTGATTCACTTTTCTACTCTCCCACGCACATTCATCTCTATCTTCTTCTCTTGTTGTTTCATTTTTCCAAGCCCTCCTTCAAACAAAATTATTCCAATTTTCGTTTGCTATGGTCTTGAAGCAAAAGATGATTAGGGGAAGCAATTAAACCAGCCTTGCATTGAGAAAGAATAATGATGATATAACAAATGGTGTGTTCAATTTCCTTTCCTTTGCCTATTTCCTTTCTCACCTATTGAAAAATTCTTCAAAGTTTACCCTTTGTTTATTGATTATTTAGTAGAATAAAGAGGCAATGATTATTTTGGGCTTTACCCCATCTCTTTGGGTTATTAGACGACTTTAGCCAATGTATGAGAATCCCTTGATAACTCTTTTTTTGCGATAAAATGTCAAGCAATGGTTGCATAAGGTTGTCCCTGTTGTGGACTGACCTTTGAGGAATAACTTAGAACCAACTAAGGGTTTCACCCCCTTAGAGTCCTAAGAAAGTTTTTGGACACCATTACATTAGGGACTTTGATAAACAACATTTCATTCATGAATACATCTAAGTGCTTATTGGGGTCCTTCTTGCCTATATATGGCTTAATGGGGAAAAAAGCTCGATATTGATTTAGTGTCTCAATCAAGGTAATGTGTTCAGCATAATGGTGTTGGAAAGGGATAAAAACATGATGTAGCAAGGAAAGTGAGGTAGGACACACCACCTTGAGCTAGGTACACATTACACCAAGCCTTCATATGTGGCCTTCTAGATTAGGAGTGTGATTTTGAGATAGTGTGTGCTTTGGTTGTTTTATACGTCATTCCAAGTCATTGTTTAATGGAGGAGTGGGGTGGTTTAGGGTGTCGTTGCAACTCGACTATTTGCTCTTGGAGTTGACAAATGAGTTCATTTTTGGGGTCAACTAGAGCAAGACCATTTTTAGTTATGCCTTCATAAGTTAATGATAGAACCAATGATGGGAGCCAAGGTAAGGTTAGGCTGATGTGGGGTAGATGGTTGAATCCACCTCTAGAGTCATCTCGAGTCCAGTAACTTGACGTCTCGTATTGAACATGTCGAATGGTGGAAATTGAATTTATCAAATTCCCAAAGACATGTCCATTGTTGTGTTAGAAATGTTAGGGGTTGACTCTAACTGAGCTCTGAGTGTGACCTTGACCGAGGTCCAAGATGGATGGAGGTGGACCTTCCTTCCAGTGCGACTAAGCTACGGTGAAGATGGGTTGGATACTTGCAAAAGACACTAAACACTTAAGTCAACAATGATTTTGATAGAGTAACATTAGGTAATAAATGCTAACTGACATTGTTGACATTAACTATATTTATGAGTACTGGAAATGGACTAGACCATTTAGCACCGAGCTCAAAGCCTTTAAAGGGACAATACTAGCCTATTTTGGAGTAAAACGCTATCAACTTACTCTAGTCCGATGTGAGTTCCCCTTTGCTTGGATATAATGAAGTGATCATGTATCTATTAGGGGTGTTCATTAATTGAGTCAAACTGATGTCAACCGCAACAACCGATCCAAAAAATTGATAACCAAAATAATTGCAAATCACAAAAAACTATAAATTTTGATTGGATTGGATTGGATTTTTGTTCTACCTGTGAGAACCGATCCAATCCAAATCGAACCGAGATATATGTTTAGAGGCTCTTTATTGTCATGTTTTTAATATGAAAAATGATTGACGCATGGTTAGGCAGGAGCATGGCATGTTTTTAATAGTTGTATAATACTTAATAGTTAAAATGTCTTGTATTTACATCATATCAACATTTTGAAATAGATTGTTTGTTACGCTTACATGCATCTAAGATTAGTACATGCCTTTGTAATACGTAGAATATTGTGCTATTTTGTCTATGTCCTGATTGCTAGGATAACAATAATTAAGACGTGCAATATTACTTAGGACGTGCAAATAGCAACCATAGTATTGTAATATTGAATTTTTTAAAATTTATTTTTTTATTAACAAAATTTGAGGAAAATGGATGTACTCCATTATAACGTGTGATGTTATTGTGAATTTTATTATTTACTTTAATACTAGTATTTTAACCTGTGCATTGCACAAAATAAATATTTATTTTATATAACTTAAATTTATAATAAATAAATGCTTCTAAATATATAAATTATATTATAATTAAAATTTGTAATAAATAAATATTTTTGAACATATAAATTATATTTAAATTTATAATAAACAATTATTATAATACAATGTTGATTTTTAATTATTGAAATTTATTTTAAAAAATATTAAAATTCAATTTAGAACTAAAGATATTAAAAATGATAGATTGAAAGTGATAAGAGGTTAAAAAATCCCTAGAAACGCTCTCATTGAAAAACGATAGCTAAAAACGCTCTCATTAAAGAATAGCAGTTAAAAACGTTCTCATTCAAGATAACTTATTCTCATGTAATATATAGGGTGGATTTACAAACTCTTTGAAAAATTGAAACCCAATCCAATCTAAACCGATTTACATTTGATTGGATTGGATCGAATTTGAAAAAAAAATCAAAATCAAATGGATGATCAAGTGATAAAACCGAAGAGATTAGATTGGATAGTTTTTTACCTCAAAACCAATCCAATCCAAATCACAAACACCCCTAGTATCTATGTTGTATCGTGTCGAAGCTCAACTAGTAATTTAGGCTGACCATGATATCTAAGCTAAGGTGGTCTATTTTAACATATTGGACCTGAAGAACTCAGCCCATAACAAAAGTATTGGATTTATGTTTAAATGAAGTTGACACTTGTCGATCAAAAAAAAAAATTGAAGTTACTTATCTTTTTAGACAAATAATTTTTAAGCATTATCATTATAAATCTTTATTCAGATCTATGACATGCATTAAATTTAGAATAGACTTGATTAATTTGATTTGAAATAACGAGTTTGATTCTGTACGCATTTTACAGGGTCAAAATTATTAAGGTTAAATAAATAAAAAGTTTTCCATTAAAAATTACGATTAGTATGCCTTGATTCTGTTCCCACTTCGTTCTCCTCTGTCATGCGTAGTAACAAAGCAATGAAAGTTGACAATTTGCAGGAAGTTACGACGTGGCATTAGCACAAAGCAGTGTAAACGTAGCCACGTACGTTGGTTGAGAATATATTCTGATAAATAACCAAAATTATGTGTTATTACTTGTAAGTGGCCAGTGCGTGAAAAATCCAGTACCTAAAGAGAGAAGGTTATTAATACTCTTATTTATTCATTTATATATTTTCTTTCCTAGTTGCTTTTATTGTATAGTTCTTTAATTATCTCAACTTAACTAATTTTCTTTAATTAAGAAGTTGAAATTATTTTTGAATTTAATGACTATGTACTGTTAGTGTAAAAACTTTTACATCATCAACCAATCAAAAATTACTATTGGTATGACTTTTAAGGTAATTATTATAAAAATTAACAAACTTATCATACATAATAGTTTGTGATTGAATGATAGTGTAAAATTGTTTTATACTATTAGTAGATAGCCGATTTTTTCATTATTTTTTTATTCACAATTTTTGTATCTTTATTCACTCATAATTCCTTTTAATTATAATTTAAAAATGATATTAAAAAAAAAAGAGGAAGCTAAAAGTTACGAAAAAATCTCTATTAAATAGAGTACAAACCAGCTGCTTTCTTTTTATTGGTTGAAAAATAGAAGAAAATAAAAAGAAAAAATAAAGAAGAATTTGATAGAAATCATGTCAATAATTAATTTACAATTTTAGTACTTTTTCATATAAGAACGTTTCGTACTACTGTCCACTAAGCAATTTTCTTAATAAAAAGAAGGGGAATGATAGTATCATTTTTCATAAAACTAAGGAAATAATCATCGTTCATTAAAACTTATTCAGTTATTCATATAACAAGTTCGGTTATATTTTGTTAAAGAATTGTACTTTTTCATTGTCTTAGTTTTTATCTTTATCGTTACCACGCAATTCGAAATTATTTTAGTTTAATCAATAATTTCGAGTTTAAGTCTCTAAAAATTACAATTGCATAGTTATCAACATTCAGCTTGATTTTTTTAATTAGTCAAATATTTTACAGCAATCAATAATTTAAAATAACTGCGGTTATAATGTTTAATGATGCGGACGGAATAGCTTCCTTGAGAATCCTGAAGTGGCAGGTTTTGGTTGTTGCTGAGAACTACTATGGCTCTTTTGGTTGGTGGATAAACGGTGCTATGCAGGAATATCTGACACAGTCACACCCTTCACGTTGAGCTGTTGACAATTCTTCATGGCCTTCAACCACAGTCCATAAATATGTTCATATCCTTTGGGATGTCAATGATCTTCTCATAAATAACTACGAACTACTCTTCTGAGGAAAGGCAATTTCTATGCTGACTTCTTTTTTAAGTTTATAAGGGTTTTTTTTAGAGCTTTCTTTTCTCTTAAACCAGAACACTATTTTTTTATTTTAAAATTTTTTGTAACAAAAAAAAAAGTAAGTACTAAGTAGAGTATGAAATAACAGATATATCTTAACGGGAGTTATAGGTAACTTCAAGGAAAAAATAATATTCTTTTGTCTTTTCTCATAAGAAAATGTGTGAGATTAACCATCAAAGGTATTAATTGGTGGTTTGGATAAATATGGTGATTGGTAAATAGTCATGCTCTTTAAGCTTAGGTTCATATGTATGGAATAACATTTGTTAGAAAAAGTTAGTTTCCTTAAATATATCTCAGTATCTCAAGAAATTAGTTTTTAACGTTTGATCCAAGGATACTCTAAATTCATGCAAAAATTGATAATTTAGTTAAAACCCTCTTCAAAAGGTAATGAGTCTAAAAATTGAACCTTGAAAATTATTTGTGAAGTTTGCCTCGGGTCACAATTATGAATAGAATAAGTTACGCCACTCGCGAGTTTGATCTAATAACCTATATTATACTAAGTTTGTTTTTTGAGAATTTATTTAATTAAAAAGGTTAAACATTAAATCTTTTAAACTTAACAAGCTTACCTTTTCAAATTATTATTATTATTATTATTATTATTACTACTACTACTATTATACTAAATTTTCATAGCAATAGTTTGAAAATATATAGTTATTGATCAATTTAAAGGTTTAATTCTATTGACCTACATATAAGTTTAAATTAAATAATCTATTTAAGGTTAAATTTTTGACATATTTTAACATTTTTATTATAAAGTGAGTTTTTAAATAAATTTTTGAATCAAGTTAAATTAGACTTTAATAATATTAGGCTAAACTTTAAAAAAGGAGCTTATATCAAATATAGCAATTAGGTTCAAGTATTGGATTTAAAAAAAAAAATCAAACTCATTTTATTATAAAGTCTAATGTAGTTTAACTCATTTCTATCTGTAATTATATTCCACTTCTATAATGAACAAGAATTCTTGGGATGAAAGGGAAAATTAATATGAAAATCGCTCATTTTATTCTCTTCAACATTTAATTTACTTAATTTTAAATATCCATCTTTTAATGGTAAACTTGTTTAGTTTATTTGCTAGAAATGTATGACTACTTATTTTTAAGGATATGTTTAGATGAATCAATATCATAATTTATATTTTTAATTTGATTGTAAGATAGTGATCGATATTGAGTAAAGATAACTAATAATGATATACAAGGTCAGCGAGGATAACTAATAATGCTGTACAAGATATTATCCTACACTTGTATATTTAATAATTAAAATCAGTCTAAGCCTCTAAGGTAAGCATTGGAATTAATATTAAATATTTATTTTTAAATTTTAAAAAATAGACTTAAAATTAAAACATCAATTATTATAATATGCAATCTGAATAGGGCAATTGGAACTAAAATGTTTATTTTTAAATTTTATGTATTAATTAAAAAAAAAATTATTGATAACACACCTTATGTATCTCTCTTTCTTGCACACATTTCTAATATATATATACATATATATATAATTTAGATAAGTTTTATAGGAAAATACTACAAAAAAAATACTTGATACACATGGCAGCTTTTTTTTGTATTTTTCTCACAAATGTATGTTGTAAAACATTGTTTAGAATAAAAAAATGGGATGATATATTACTTTTATATATTTAATTAATGAAAAAACATTTGGAAAGGAAAAAAAATAAGTTTTTTAATAAAAATAAGAGCTCATTTATTTTAGTTTTTATGAGAAAATCACTTTTTGAAAAAAAAATATCACTTTTAAACATTTATAGTGTGTTTGTTTAAGCTTTTGAAAAAATAGATTTCGTGAAGGAAATTGAAATTATAACTGTATTTTATAATTATAAATTTTTTTGAGAATATAATTATAATTAAATGAAAATAAATTTTATTTCACACATTTTTTTAATAAACAAAACACTTTTTAATTTCTTAATCTTAATCACTACTTTTTGTAAAAACTTAAACAAATAGACTCTATTTTTTAAAAAATATTTTACATAGTGGAGGCAACTTACTCCAATAGCGTAATGGATCAGTTGGTCGCCTCCTTCTGAATTCTTTAGCTTTGAATGAAAGGTGTTAATAATGCTTCATAATTTTATTTTATTTTTTAAGGGTGAATAATGCCTCATAATTAATTACGGTTAAACATCGAAAAACAAGTAATTTGAAAGAAAAAAAAAACTGAGAAAACGCGGCAATATTTGTTTTTCCATTTTTCATAACTATGTTTGAAAGAAACAAATTTATACTGTTGAGCAATTTTCATTCAATATACTTATATATATATATATATATATATATATATGCCCGTCACTAACTTTCCTAGGGAAGGGATTAATGAAGTTTTTAGTCTCTATGCGGTTATAGAGTGCTAAAATGGATATACTAATATAGAGTTGAAATGTTAGTGTAATATTGTCAATTATGAGGCTTGAACTCATGACCACATGAGTATAGACAAGTAATAAAATCATTATACTACTTATTATTTTGTTATATTTATACTAAATAAACTATGTGGAACTATTATTTTTTTATATTTATACTAAATGAACTATGTCGAATAGTAGTTGTATTACTTGTCTATACACATCTAATCATGGTTTAATTTTGAGAACTAATAAATTTTTACATTTTTTAAACGTTAGATATCAAAATAATAGGGGAACAAAACAATGTAATTAAGCCTGAGATAGGTAAAAAGTCCCAAACTGAATTGCAATTTTTTCTCATTTAAAAATATTTTGGTTACATCTTTTGAACAAATTTCCTCAAAGTTGTAGAGATTTTTTTAGTACAAACCATAACTATCTTTTACGATAAACAATCCTGATCGAGTAGGGTAAGATCACCTTAGATGTTAAAACTCTCTTTTCGAATATTTAACGCAACTGTATAATTAGGATTCAAACTCGTGATTTGAGACTATTCTATGTTGTAGAAAACTTTACTTCATGATAAAAAAAAAGGGGGGGAAGAGAAATGAAAAAGAAATTAATATGAGAGAATTACAATTCTATTTATTCGGTTGTAAAGAAAAAGAACAAAAATAATTATGTTAAATAACATTTAAACTCCGATGATATAATAAAATAGAAATATAAATCAAGATATATTTGTTTCTCTCTTTCTTGTCAAAATTGGTGATAAAGTTTTCAGGTGCAAGTCCTGCAGTTTTCTTTCTTTCTTTACTAATAATTCATGAAACTAGACAAAGAGACATTGAAATTTGTGTTATCTTTTAATTATTTTTTTTCTTAACTTTCTCTGTAAAATCAATGGAAACGTAATGGTTGAAGGAAAAATGTGATTTTATGAAAGGAACTTCTCACATCAACGTAATGACCTTGACTTGATGTTCGAATTTAAAGCTTTAGGCTATCTTCTTTATTTGATATAGGTTATTTTTACGGCTTAATCTAACTTTTTGAAAAGTTTAGCCTAATGTAAAAGTCTATTTCATAGTTTGTTTTAGAATAAGTCATTTTAAATAAATAAAAAAATTATATATGGCCTAAACCTATATATAAATTAGTGAAATTTTTTAAATAGAATAACAAATATATATATTTCAAATATTATATCAAAAATTTAATACAACAATAATAATATGAACTTATATAATAATATTATTATTATATCATTTATATTTACATAAATAAGTTGACTTGTTGGATACATTTTTTTTTTGAATGAATCAAAATCTAACTTTTAAATTAATAAGCTTTAAAAATACTTTAGTCTGGCCTATTTAACAAAAAAAATTGACCTAACATTAAGTCTAATATAAATTAGGTCATAAACTCGTAACAATACAAACGAGGTTCATAAATGTTTTATTTTTTTTTTTGTAAGGCGCGCCTAATGTGTAAACTTTAAAAAAAAGTCAGGTCCGTTTCTCAAAAGTCCAGCAGAACTTTTGAGGCCCAATAAACCGATAACGACATCTCAACTTTTGACGAGAGAAAGCCAACGAATCAAAGTTGGTGTGTTGTCAATACTAAAATGCACCCCTTTATTTCACAACAATAATTTGTGGTTCTCGTAAAAAAAATAAAAAATCTAGGTGGTTTCATTTCAAATAAATCAAGTGACGCATTCATTTTTTTCGAAATTTCTACAAAGGGACGCAAAAATATAGTGCTCTATTTCTCTCTGTCTCTCTTTCAATTAATAATAATTTTTTAATGACCCAGCCTAGCTTATTAAGTGGTTTACGGTGGAAAAGTTGTTATAAAGCACTAGATTTAGTATTAAAATATTGAACGGTTTAAATAATTTCCCTGCAACCTAATGGACCAGTAATTACAAATAATTTCTTTTTACCTCATATTTGTATTTGACACATTCGTCCCCTTATGTTGTCTGTTCCAACACCGTGGAGGCGAAAGGAGGGGGTTATATAGATCTGCTTGGAGAATGGGCGCGCGGGTTGGGTGTGTAGTAAAAAAAAAATTCTATATTATATTATATTGTTTTCACAAATAGATTGAAATTATTATCCAGTTTCATGTCTCTTTTTATCCAAATTAAAATATGACATGTGATTAAAGAATATCACTTTCTTAGTTGTTAGTTTTTTTTCCTGATAGATTATATTAATAAATTTATTTTAAATAAATTTTCAGCTAATTACAACATATAAGCATGTAATGAACCCATGATAATAGACTTAAAGTGTTTGCATTTTTAATGAGATAAGAAACACAAACCAAAACTCAAATTATAAGGAAATTTAAACTAGAAGTTAGTATATTAATAAAGAACAAAAATATATGTAGGCTTTAATTTGAAATGATGATATTTTCTTTTGTTTTTAAAGCCAAACCGGTCAAGGCACTAGTTCAAGGTTCAATGGTCGAACCATGGTCGAACCGGTATTAATAAAAATTAAATAATACATATAAATAATATTAAAAAAATATAATATCATAACTTTACACTACTAAAAATAAGACATCATTATATAAGAATAAGAATATAAAACTTTCTCTAGTCGAGGAATTGTAGCCATGAATTGATTCTAAATAAGTAAATAACTAAATATCATAAATTCATATTATGATTATAAATATATTAAACCAAGCATATGGACTATTTCATAAAAAGATATCAAAACTTGAATTAATCTTTACGGTTATTAGCTAAAAGCCTAAGAAGAATGCTCCCTATATGATTTGACTAATTCTTGTGTGTGGACGATGTTCATATGTGCACCTAATGCAAATATGAAGTACAGGAAATTGGAAAATGTAAGGACAATAATGCTATAGCCTATATGTATAGTCCAAAAAATTAAAGAAAAAAAATTATTTATAATAAAATGTTGTAATTTGTGAAAATAGAATATCTTAAAACTAAAAGGTTATAGTAAGTTAGTAACAGTGTATAACAATAATTGTCTCCATAACCCAATCTTAGTCATTATAACACGTAAGTTTTGGGCCTTCAAGTTTCTATTTTATTTTATTTTTAAAAGCCCAAAACGACATAGTTTTGGCCTGAAATAAGTGACCTGGTATGAACTGGTTGGTCACCGGTTTTTAATCGGTTCACCAATTTTTAGACTGGTTTTTAAGCTATCCGGTTCCCTGGTTTATTTGGATCGGACACAGGACCAAGTTCACCGATTTTCCGGTTGAACCGGTCGGTCCGGTCTGATCCAATTCTTACAGCATATTATTTAATCAAGGATAGACTATAAGAACGAAGCTAGAAGATTTTCTTTGAGGCAGTCAAATATAAAAAAAAAAATTATTGTTTTAAAATTAATATATTAAATTTAACCAATAACTAAAAAATTCATGATAATTGATCTCATCACAAAAATCAAAATTATATTAATTAAATAAAAGACTCAAGACTACAACATTGTAGTAGGAAGAAAGAGATTTAGTTTTTAAAATTCATGGTAGTAATTCTAATGATAGGAAATCTTTATGATATTTATATATCATGTTTAAAATTTTAAAAACATAATTGACCCTCAAATTTTGTTAAAGAAAAATTTAATTTTTAACCTTAGAATAATAAGAATAATACATTTTTTGCTTCAAACAATGAAATAATGTTCCTTTATTTTTTATTAAGAAACATTTAGGAAAATATAGTGGCCTTAAAAATTATTGGAAATGACAATTGTATATTTTTTGAGAGGTGTATCCATCTTGAGTTGTTAGAGAGATGGGAAAAAGGAGAGAGAGAAATGTGAAATATAATAGGAGATGTGATGAGAAAGGAAAAGAGTAATAGAAAGAAAAAGAAAACGAAGGAGTTATAAGAAATAAAATTGTATAAAATCATTATTGAAAAATTTTATATATATATGTACGTATATTGTGTATATATGTTTTGTTCTTTTAGAGGGTGACCTTATATATAAATGTGTGTGTATGGTTTCTTGTGAGGAGAGTAAATTGAATGAAAAATATGATATATTTTTTTTAGATTTGTTAAAACTATATTATTCACTTAATATAAAAAGAAAAGTATCATTTTTAATAAAATTACGTGACCATTTTTTTATGCAATATATATTTATATTTTTAAATACTTGTATATAAGGGGTCTTATCTATTATTGCTTCCTAGGCCCATAAAATATCAAGACCGGCCCTGTGTGAGGTAACCTTCTTGAACATGAGCATATTGATAAAGTCCCTCGAAGTCCATGTTTTCTTCCCATTATAATAGAAAATAGAAAGACACCATCTCAAATTTGCTTTAAATGGCTCAAAATTTATATCAAAATTGGAGTTTTACAGCTCAAAACATTGTATGGAACACGTAGAAACATGAAAGAAAGGATCAAAGAGAAGAAGTGATGGGAGTTACCGTTAGATAAGGAAAAAGATTAAGAAAAGGAAAATGGGGTGAGTAGTTAGATCTAACAATATTGTATTGTCGTGGGGGTGGCCCGTGGGTTGGCGTTTATCCACCATGAGAGGTCGAGGCCAATCATGCATGACCATCTGGTCATGTCCAACATGTTTCTTGTGCAACAACTTCAAGTCTCGAATAGTGAATTTTGGGATTTGAAAATTTGAGTGAGAAAGTGTGGTGAATTGTGGCACCGAGACCAACGTTTACTACTTCAAGGTGGTGCTGACGAAGTTGTTAACAGGGAAGGCCGGCACGGCAAAGGTAGTAGTTTAGGTGAGGAAGGCAGTGAGGGAGGGTCATGTTAGGTTTTCATATATTTTCAATTAGGGGGCTTAAAGTCATTGACTAATTTTTAAAAATAAAAATAAAAAAATAAAACAAGTTACAACCTTTTATACACGGTTACAAAAATTGATTCACAATAAACTATATGGGTAAGTGGTCCACTGGAGAAATTGTCTTTTTTAATATGTAACCAAATAATGTAAACATAAGTTTAAATTTAATATGCTTTCGATGTAAAATTTGTTATATTAGACATCAATGAAAGGAAACACCAATTAGTGATACGGTAAATGATAAGCAAGATGTACTTTTAGACTATGTTTGGATTGGTGATAGAGAATGAAATGAAATAGATCGAAATATAATGGAATGAGAAAGATTGAAATATAATAAAAATGTCATTTTATTGATTAGATATTTTATAATGGAATGAAACAAAGATTTCATTCCATTGTTTGGAAAATGGACAAAATGAAATGAGTTATAACTTTTTAATACTCATATTATCCTTATTTTAAATATATTGTCCATAAGAAACTGATGATTAGGATAAAATTTGTAAAGATAAAATAGTCATTTTATAATCTAAAAGTTTTGTTTCATAAAATGTATCCCAAATTTGGGAAGAAAAAGATTGAGATTAAGCAATTGATCATGATTCATCTTCTTCCATCATGTTTTATTCGTGTTTTTACAAACCAAATGGTGGAACAACTTTTCCTTCTACTCCATCCCTCTCCATTTCATCATTTACCATCAATCCAAACATAACCTTAGTAAAAATATCATTGTGGTTGTTACCATAAAAAATAGAAGGAAAGAAGATGGAAAGAACAAAAATAGTTAAAAAGAATTTGTTCCACAGTTTAAGTATTTGGAAAAAAAAGAAAAAGAATGAAACAACTTTGGGTGTCACACTAAAATGGGTTCTGCAAGAGAATGAAGGAAAAGGATGGGGTGAAACATTTTTTGTCTATAAAGATGAATTTGCTCGTTATATTGTTCGTTTGCTTATTCTAGCTACTAGAGAGCCCACTTATCTGCATTTTATAGTGTTGTTGAGCTTAGGGATGACAAAAAAAAAAAAACTCATACATGTAGATACTTGTGGGTAATATTTGTTATGGATCTCATTTAGATAGTTTAATGTATACTTATACATAAAACAAATGGATTTTTTTTTACCTACTTCTTAACGGCGCGAAGCCAAATAGCAAGATACTCATGTTTACGGGTATCGAAATTTGAAATTACTCAAATGTCCCTCCCAATTATAAAGTTTTAAAATTGTTAATCTACATACTAAAAAATGTTTCAACTTAACGGATACCCATACAAGTATGAAGTGGATTTTTATTAAGTGGGACGAGTGACAAGGGGTTAGTACCCATACTCATCTTGCCTTGTTGTCATTACTAACTAAGCGACCTTTCTTCTATTGATTTTTTATTTTTTCTTTTTGGATTTTGATTTCATATAAAGGCTTCATTTTTGGGGATGAAGGAGGAAGAGCATGATAAGGAAAAGAAGGAGGTAAACAACAAACATTGCTGAACTATAAATCTTTTGTATCCATATAGAAATAGATTGTTACTCGAAGAAATTGAAGTTCTTTAATTGTTGGATTTGCCTTTTTTTTGTTGGATTTGGGTAGGCAAGGGACTGGCAAGGTTGTCATCAGAGTTAGGTATATAGGTCACAATCTAGCTATAAATTGACCGATTTAACTCACAACCAGCATGGGGCTTGAATTTGGTGATGCTTAACCCATTTAAATGTTGGCTTATATGGGTTAACCCATCTAATGTGTGATTTAAACGAGTTTCATTACGAGCTTGTGAACCAATTTGTTTAACCCACACAAATACTCTCTTGATATTTTTTAATTTTTTTAGTCTTTTAATATTTTAAAAAAAGTTAGTCTTTTTTGGAAATTTTACTTTTTTTTAATATTTTTATTTAGGTTCATGAGCTAGCTCGTTGTGACACCCTGATTTTACTATTATTATTAAATAACTTGTTTTTATCATTCATTAAGTGAGAAAAATAAGAAAATCATAAGACTTAATTAAAGGAATTTATTGATATTTTTTAATTAAGTTTTAGTTGTTAATTCAAGTAGAACTTATATTGTTTTGCAAACCGACAATGTAGATTTATATTGGCTTTTGCAAGCAAATAGTCCAAATTTGTATAAGTACATGCGTGATTACTAATAATTAATCATGCCTAGTCTATTAAGAAATTTAGGAGTAATTTTGATACATTATTATTTTATTTTATGTCAAATGCATGCCTTAATTACAAGGAGCAACATTAGAGCGAGCCAAATACAATACAGTACAGTTGTATTAAATATTCAAAGAAAGAGCTTTGTCACTCATGATAGTCTTACTTGACTCAAACAGAATTACCTCTCATAAATAATGTGTGTCCTCATACCCAAAAATATATCAAACATGAAATATATAACATATATACTATTGTAACGCGGTTCCAAATTTTACCTTAATCCACTTCACCGATGCCAATGACCAAGAATATTTATAGAACGTATTGGAATGGGTTAAGAAGTCATTTTATTCAAATTCATATTCAACTTGATCGTAATTTGATAAATGTTGGGTTTGAGATTAGGTAAATTTGATATTAATTTAGATCAAATATACAATTTTTGAGATTTTCTATAGTTGTATAATTTTCATTTTAGCGATAGAAAGATAAATTAAAAGATATTTTATCTATATATTATAAAATAGATTATATCTAAAGTATTGTTGTTTTTTTAGATTAGGTAAACATATTGTCACTTTATGGTAAATTAGTATTTTAATTTGTGCAATGCATAGAATAAATATTTATTTGACATAGCAAAAATTTATAATGAATAGATTCTTTTGAATATATAAATTATAATCAAAATTTATAATAAATAAATATTTTGGAACATATAAATTATAATTTAAATTTATGATAAATAATTTATATTGTGATCCAAGGTTATTTTTAATTATTAATAATTTCTTTTAAAAAATATTGAAATTCAATTTAGAAATAAAGATGAAAATGATAGATTGAAATATATAATAGGTTAAGAAAAATTCCTAAAAGTGCTATTATTGAAGATAAAATCCTAAAAATGTTATTGTTGAAGAATAACTCCCAAAAACGCTCTCATTCAAAATAATTATTCTAATTTATAAAGAGTTTAATGGATACGCACTATCAATGTAAAAGATTTTATATTATCAACCAATTAAAAATTAATTTTAGTATGACTTTTACTGTGGATATTATCAAAGTTAACAAACTTATTATATATGATAATTTATGATTTGATGTTTTACACTGTTAGAATATATATTTTTCCTTATTTATATATGAGAAAATAGGCTGTGCATGTAAAACAATTTTACATTGTTATTCAATAATAAATTCCCATGTGTAGTAAGTTTTTTTTGACTTTTACAGTAACTATCTTAAAAGTAATACTAACAATTATTTTAAATTGGTTGATAATGTAAGATTTTTTACGTTGATAGTGCATAGTTATTAAACTCTTTATACATAGAGGGAATTTATTAGAGTTTAATTGCTATGTACTGTCAGTGTAAAAACTTTTACACTGTCAACCAATTGAAAATCATCTTTAGTGTGATTTTTAGGATGATTATTATCAAAGTCAACAAACTTACTATACATAGTGGGTTGTGATTAGATGACAGTGTAAAACTACTTTATATTGTTAATGTATAATCTATTTTTTCAATTTATTAAGTTTAAATGTTTTATAATATATTAATATTTTTTCAAATTCTTTTTTAAAGCATTGTATGACTTCAAAACGCTCATACTCAACTAAAGCCCTTAGTTTTCTTGTTCTCACTCGTATAAATAGGGATGAAGGCTATTACAGTCCTTTCCTTAGAAGTTAGAATTATCTTGAAATCTTCTTAAGCTTATCCCTGTATTTAATTTTAAAAAATAAAATATCAAATCAGATTTTCAAAACCTGAATCTAAATTAACTTTATGTCAGATTAGATTATTAAGACAAGTCTTATATACTCCTACCAAAAACAAATACATCTTATAATAAATGAGGCATATCCCTCTGTTAAGAATTAATAATTTACATTTTACGTGTATATATTACTCTTTTATTTTTATTATATTATCTTGTTTCTATATTGGCACTATATTGGCACGAAATGACTATAAAATATAAAAATAACAGCATTTCACTCACCAAAACTTATGTTTGCTTCCCCTTTCCCGTGATAGCTCTAAACTTTGAGTTCAGATCCTCATGGTACAGTATTTGATAAAATAACTAAATTATTAGTCCGTATAATACTTAAATTATAAACTTTATCACACCAAATTCATTCTTTATATTTGTACCTAAAAAAATTAAATGTTGTAACCAAAAAATTCATTCTTTATACATACTTATGTTGTTTCTATTTTATTTTTTGGATAATCATGTTATAGATACAAGTGTGTATTAACACTATTTTTTATATTTTTATTTATCGTCCGTACTTTGTAACATAAGAAATATCTAAAATTTGACATTACGTTGGTAGCAGGGCAATGATTTGGGAGCTCATCAAATCGGTATAAACTTTAACATTTATTTCTACTTTTTAAATCATATTACATATCTTTTATCCAAAAAAATAAAAAAAATCCCACAAGCACTTCACGACGATGTTTGATATATATATATATATGGAGTTTGCTAATATACATATACTTATTTTTTAGTTGGATTACGTTAATTAGCTATAACTATAATATATCTTAAAATACATCATAGTGTAACTTATTAATATACTTCAACTAAAAGATAAGTATTAAATGTATATATATATATATTTGGGTTACACAATGTTTGAGATTATGTCAACATCCATTACAAAAATATAGAATCCTTTAACATTGTGCCTTTCAAAAAGGATTCTGACCATTTTTTTCTAGATTAATTTTTCATATTTTAATTTCTTTTAATTTTATATAAATTTAAAATGTAAACTTTCTATAAAAACTCCAGCTCATATTATACGGTTAGCTTTGATATTTGCGTATCATAATTCTATTTTTTATATAGGAAAATAAAGATATGCATGACACTTTTTTTTTTATTTGAAGAGACATGAATGGCGCGTTAGAATTTTTTTTATTTATAATTATAGAAGACGTAATGCAAAAATAAAATAATAATATCTTCTTACTTGATTATTTATATCTTAATTAATATATATATATATATATATATATATATATTAGTATTCTTGAATTGATTATTCTATTAAATAAATTAATTGACTTTATAAAATCAATTTTCTTTCCTTTAATTCATACGTTTGTATTTTAATATCTCAATTTATTTTATTTAGTTGTTATACATTAATTTTAGGTTTAATTAAAATGTGGTACGAGAAAATACTTTTTTATGAAAAAAATATTTTTTCTCCTAAATATGTCGAGACAAGTTATTAACACATAGTCATAAATGTCTCTTCCAATTGTCATTAGACAAAATAGTAAAGTAAATAAAATGGAAGTAATATGAGTACCTATAAAAAAAGAATTAAGTGTGATAAGATTTATGGTTTAAGTGTTATAGTGACCATTAATGTAATTACTTTACGAAATACTGCACTATTATATTTTAGAAGATCTGAAATCCTAAACTTTTGATAAACACAATTAAGCATCATTTTGCTCTTTCAATTTGAATTTAGTTTACGAAATTTGAAAACTAAAAGGAAAAGACGTATGGAATTTATATGAACATTTTCTGAATATTTTTAGGTCTTCAATTCAAACAATCCATGTGCTATAGATATCATAAAGAATCATACACATACTGTACAGATGATTGAATAAATAATCCTGACCACTAGTAATTAGTTTTTTATTTCCAATAACATGTGATATTAAATATAAAATGTGATTTATTTAATTATTTATTTTTTATCATACATGCTCTACCTCATAATAAAGTAAGATTTCTTGTTCCATCGTTGATGAACACAATCAACATTAGTTTGATTCTCTATTTCGTGTGATCACCCCCGTCCTGTCTTTCTTCAGTGTAACAATCCTTCCTTCTTCTTTTTTTCTTTTTCGGAATAACAATCCTTCCTCTTTTCACCACAATGTCAATTTCCAAGTAAAACTATCATTATTTAAACATCAAATAAGTAATATTACATGTGAAATCATACATAACTTTTTTATTATTTTTTATATGTATACACATATAAAAATACTGTTCAAAATTAAAAATATATTTTTGTTGTCTAATTTATGATATAAAAGAACATTATTAAACAATAAAATCATTACAATTAATTTTTAATATATTTTAAAATTTTAAAAACTCCGAGATACTTCGTCCATACACAACGTTAATTATTCCCTTCTCCAGGTTATTTAATACTAAAAAATATCTTCGTACGTGAGTCGCGTTTTAATTTATCAATTTAATACATAGTATTTGATATTTCAACAACCTCTCCTACTCTCTTTGGTTAGTCAATCCTGGTTAAAGCAGAGAGATGTAAGTAACCATGGTTGGAGAAGATAATCATAGGAACCGTCATAGTACGATTACACGCGCGAGACGTTTCGCACAAGTGCCGAATCCTTTTTTTTAAAAAAAAAGAAAAAAAGAAACGGCATTAATGCTTTAAGATTTAAAACTTGACTTTCCGGTGAAGACCGGGTAATTAATGAAAATCATTCTATCAGAGCCCCAAAACGAGTATTTTAAAATTAACTAAACCCACACTTGTCCTTACCTGCCTCGTCGGGCAGCCCGTAGCAAGATCTTTCCCGTGTTCTGACGCTGCCCGAACTACCCGATTCTCGGCTGAGAAATTACGAGCATTCGGTCTCCAGTACCTGTGTTTCTTCTCTCTCTCTTTCTCACTGACCTCTGATATTTCTATATTTTGGTGCTCCGTGTCTCTACGATCAGGATCCAACGGTCCACAATGTTCGGGGCTTGTGCTGCTTGTTTTCCCAGGTTTTAGAGCTCCAAACCTTCAGATCCAGGTCATTGGCCTCCAGATCTTCCTTCCTGGTACGCTCTTTCAACCTCCTTCTTCTTCAATTCTCGCTAATTCCACGATTTCTCTTTGCACCGTGCTTTCTTCGCGCTACTTTCAGCTTTGTTTTCTCTTCCTTCGCGATCTCGCGTTGAAATTACTGCTCCTCGAAGTTTTTAGCTCAAACTCTTCCTCCCACCACGAGCTCGCTCTTTAGTTCGCGTTTCACGTTAAAACCAAAATTCTACTTTCTCTTACGCTTTCCTAATTGGCTTTAATTTTACGTGAATTATGCTTAATTTGGTTGTCCTCCTCATCTTGTTTTTCTCGGTGGTGGTTTTCTAGGGAGAAATTTTATTAAAAAAAATTAACAAAAAAAATAAAATAAAACAATTATTGGTGTCGTAGTTTTTGGTACTTTGAGAGACAAATCAGCTACTGTCATGATTTTGCAGAAGATCTAAAGAAGTAAAGATGGTGATATCATTTTGTTATTTTTTTTTTGTAATATTTATCATTGTTATTATTATTTAGTGTTTGCAGGATAACGTTTTCTGGTTCGAGAAGGCACTTGTTTGTTTGTTTGTCGTACGGAATGGAGACTAAACAGAGTTCGGTGACGGTTACGCTCAGTTACGGCGCGTTGACGTGCGCCGCGGAAGTTCTGGCGACTTTTCTAGCTTCTGCTGTCGTCAAAGCCACGCTGTTGGCCCCGGTGAGTCACTCTCTCTTTGCCTTCGTCGCTCTAAAACCTAATTTTTTTAAGTCTATAAGATATGGTGTTAAAAAAACTAAAGTCTACCCTGAACCTCGACAAGATCTAATCTTAGCTATATATCTTTTTTGAAAGCAATTTGTGTTATCTCTCGAGTTCATGGTTTTTTGGTTTAAGCAATTATGGGAAATTTTTTTGGTCTTTGTCAATATGCGCCTATTCTACATGCTAATATGCGCATGTTGGATGATATGAATCCCCGAGCCTTGGGATTTTTTTTGGGGTAACCGATGCGATGTAACCTAATCCTTGCGCGTACTAGGCCCCGGCTTCCGTGCGCCGGTGATTTTGAACTTTTTAAGTTTGGCGTATGCTAACGTACGCACTTTTTTTTTTAAATTTTCACTTTTTAGCTTTTATTTTTTCACAAGGCAAAGAGAAAATAAAATAACCCAGGAAATAAGATTTAACTTTTCTCGTGGAATATTTTTGCTATTTTTAAATAACAAGATTTGGGGTTCCTCCCATTGTTTGTAACTTTCTTTGTTTCCGCTTGCGGAACTGGGGGGAGGATATGAATTGCGGTTCAGGGAGTAGTTTAGTTCCGAATTTTTACCACGTGGGGCCCGGTTCAGAATATAAATTATAAAATATCTTTTTGTCGTGTGTGACGGTAAAAGTCAAAAGTCAAGGAAAGGGAGGGGAAGCGGATTCGAATGGATTATTCGCTAGGATATGCCGTTGAGCGTAACGCACGCTTCACGAACGCGTGTCGTTTTTGCTTTGCTGCTTCCTGGCATCTTGGGTGGGAAAAAAAGGTGGAATCTTTTACGATGGGACATAATTGTAGTATCCACTGTCTTAACTGTAAACAGTGTCAGTCACTTCTGCTATGTAGTACATTATAATTATAATTATAATATTATCAAAAAAAATGATTAGGAGGAATATTTAGTATTGTCGTATTTAATAGTATTTACACATTCCTTTTTTATATGTATAATTAATAATTAATAAGTTATATTATGTAAGAAAATAATTTTTTTTTGATACATCTTATGAAAAGAATATTGACGTATGAAAAGAATGTGCGAACGTATTTCTGTCTAAGTCGTTTTAATCAAGAAAGCTTATTATTATTAGTAGTAGTACAGTTTAACTGTTACAAAACTGTCTCTTAAAGGGATTTTATCATCTATATTTTGAAATTAAAATAAAGTTAATAAGTAATAACGTGTCTAATTATTAATAGATTTCAGCACTAATAGCGCATATCAATTAATTTTTTAAAATTATATATTCGGTCCCGAAAGTTTTTCGTTTTTGAGGGAAACAGTGAAATTGGGTTTGTTCATAAATTTTAATTTCAGTAAACCTTCAAAGACAAAGTAATAGCTTGATGTAATTTGTGGGGTAGTTTAAATTTCCCCCCTTTTTTTTTTTTCTTTTTTTAACCATCATTGTATTAAATTGAATGGCTTTTACCAAGCAAAATAAAAGAACGATGTTATTAAGGCAATGATATATGAGTTTAATGACTATATACTGTTAGTGTATAAAATTTTACACTATCAATCGATCAGAAATTACTATTGGTATGACTTTTAAGGTAGTTATTGTAAAAGTCAACAAACTTACTATACATGATAGTTTGTAATTGAATGATTGCGTAAAACTATTTTACACTTTCAGTGTATAATTTATTTTTTCAAGATCTATATAGCGTAAAAGAAAAAGGGGGGAGAAAAGTTAACATGGTGAATAATTATATATAATAAAATAATGTCATGATAATTTGAGGTTGTTGGATCTGTATGTCTATAACTTATGCTTTATCTGAAGAAATAATAAGTTTGGTTCATTGTTCGGCAGTTATTTGAAATTTTAAATTGTTTTCACTTCTTTTCCATTATATAAAAAGAATTTAAAATCTAAAATAAGATACATTCTAGTATATGTTAAGATGAAGATTTGCATTTCATTAAACTGATTGCATAGAGGATGTCATTATTCTTTGTTGAGGGTCTTGAAGCCTTTTAACAACAATTTGGAAAATTTTGAATTCTGACTTTTTAATCTTAGACTCTCGATATTTTAAAATCAAAATAATTTCTAAATAATTCAAATGAAGCAAGATGGACTCATAAAAGGGTTAAAGTTCTTTCAACTATTAATTTCATCATTTGCAAAATTCAAACTCGGGACTTTTGTGAATTTAAATTCTGAATCATGGTTTAACAATAATACATAATTTTAGAAAAATAATTTGCAACTCAAGCGTGACCATATGTAGTTATTTTTTAATTACTTGTAGCATTAAAAGTAAACATATGTTTTCGCCTTGGTTCATTTGTCTTAAACGTGTCAATTCATGTACATAGAATCATTAACAAAATGGCTGCAGGATCTTTATCGGCTGTTGTTAATCAACACGCCTACAACCAAAGGAGAGGGAAAAGCCCAGAGTCAAGACAAGCAACGTGATGCAGAGGGAGAAGACGGCAATGATGATGAAGGCGAGGATGATGACGATGGAGATGGTGGATTTGGGGAGGGCGAAGAGGACTTGTCATCTGAAGATGGAGGTGGATATGGCAACAACTCCAACAATAAGAGCAACTCAAAGAAGGCACCAGAAGGTGGCGCGGGTGGGGCAGAAGAGAATGGAGAAGAGGAAGAAGACGAAGATGGTGAGGACCCAGATGACGATGACGAGGACGATGATGACGATGATGACGATGAGGATGAGGGCGGTGAAGAAGAGGATGAGGAAGTTGCTGAGGACGAGGAGAACGAAGAGGAAGAGGAGGACGAAGACGAGGAAGCATTGCAGCCCCCAAAGAAAAGAAAGAAGTGAATTTAGCTTAGTCAAGCCTCCTGTTTGTATTGTTGTGTACGAATTTGGCTTCTAACTTCCTTGTTTTTACTTTTTTGGCTACTAAACTTCGATGTTCTTATTTAGTTTATAAGGAGGCTTATGTAGGACATGCTTTAATTGATATCTATGTTTACCAATGCGTAATTAGAATGCTACATTATTGAGCAGGCAATGCTAAATTTAAGAGAGAGAAAACTGTGATCTTAGTTTTGACTTAAGCCTTCTCCCTCTCCCTTGACTCTATTGATGATGATCTACTAGACGGGTTAAAAAGAGGTCGTACGTCTAGAAAGTAAAAAATATCCTTCATCTCTAGCTATTGGCAGTACTTGCTATCCTTGAAATTTCTAGCTTAAAAAGGCATGTCTTTAGGGACATGCAAGATATCTTTTTATGAGCTTGCCGCGAGCTCTGTATAGCAGAGACTAGTGGGTTGTTCGGGTCTGACTGCTAACTCGTTTAAATGAAGTCAGCTAAGTAAGTGGTCTATTCATGGTTCACACGCCCATACTAATCATCTAACATCAAGTTCATAAACAAATTATAATTCATCACCTTACGACCAACACATTAAGCATCAAGTGCCGGTTCTCTCCTAACTTAACCCTAACACCATAAAACACCCCTCCCTCAAGGAAAAATTATTAGGTAGTCTTAGGTCACTACCTTATTCGAGAAATAAAGTCCCACATCAGACAAATAAAGTAAAAAGAGGAGCTCTAATTATAGATGGTTGCAGACAATCAACATGATGGTACTTAGATTCATAGTGAGACTCAACAGTTGGTGATGTATGGAGGAGATTGTTAATTTGGATGAAGATTATTCAATAAAAAGCACTTAACTATGATATTATATTTATACTCAACTTCTACAATATAGTACAATGAATATCTACAAGAAAGAATGATTAGAAGATAAGAATGAACTTAGTGACTATACAAAAAATAACTAATCCTAATAATATGAATAATGAAATGTAGAAAGATATAAATTCTATTTCTACACTCCCCTCAAGTTGGAACATATAGATTATATGAACCAAATCTTGGTACAAATATTGTGGAGATGGGGACTTTATGGAGGTTTTGTTAATATATACAATCGAACTTTTTGATTAATCAAAATTGGTAGCAATGCACCCAAATAAAATTTTCTCATGAATAAGGTGACAATACATTTCTATATGTTCGGTCCATTTATGAAACACAAGATTTGAAGTAATATCCAAGGTACGTTTATTGTCACACATTAACTGCATTGGCTTGTCAACTCAAAATTTTAACTCTTAAAAGCATTTTTTTTCAATTAGATGAGTTTACATGTAGCCAAGGTCATGGCTTGATATTGTGCTTTTGCATTGGATCTAGCAACACCATATTGTTTCTTTTCTAGGATATCAAGAAATCACCAATGAGCACACAATAGACTATAGATAAGTCCTCGACCTAGTGCTTATTTAATGTATTTGAGCTTTCAAATTGCATTATTCCAATAACTATAACGTGAAGCTTGTAGGAATTGGATAATTATACTTACAGTGAAGGAAATACTAGGTCAAGTAATGGTAAGGAGTTAAACTTTCCAACAAGTCTTTGGTAACATCCAGGATCTAGTAAAGGATCCCTAATAGTAGTAGAAGATTGGTGTTTGGATCCATGTAGGTTTCTACATGTTTACAATTAGATGTATAGATCTATAAGTTATCATACTAAGTCTTGATAACTCCTGAGTCTCTTGGGTGATTATTAGAGATGGATTGATGATGTTAGTGGACAACTACTAGCACTTGATTAAGTGAGTAAAGAGTTCAGCGAAGTTCAGGGGAAGTACTTGCTTCTGGTATTAATAAGAGGTGATAAAATGGTTAGGTGGTGGGACACCTACTTGGCCCATCAGTTTCTCCCATGTTGATTTCTAGACGTGGTGTGTAACACCCTTATTTTTGCCCATTAAATTATTTTCTATTTACTTTGTAGAACCAGATGGGAATCTCAAAAAATTTGATTCCTATGGTTATGTTCATATTAATAGGTAATGCTTAGTTTAGATTTTTTAATTTTTGGAACAAAGTTTGAAATTTAGTAAAATGATAGTTTCGTCCCTAAAAAGTTAGATAACATAATTAATAGACAAAATTAGTTAGAGGTATTTTTAAAAAATATTTTTAAGTCATTAATATACTTAGAATAATTAATAATAATTTTAGAAATTTTTTGGAAATTTATTGAGATAGTTTTTGTGAAATGACAAAAATACCCTTATTTTAATTGTTTTCTAATATTTGACAATTTAATTTTGAAAAATTGAGAAGGAATCTCAAAATTCTATTTTGGGTGGTTAAACTCGGAATGTCGAGAGCTATCTAATAATTATTTTTAATAATTTTTTCGAACTGGAGCCCAAAAAAATTAGAAAATGACAATTTTACCCTTATTTCTCAATATTAAGGATTGACATGAGAAAAAGTTTTAATTGATCTTAAAATGTCAATTCTGGAATTATGATGTGAAATGACCAAAATGCCCTTTGATGTTTATTAAACCTAGCTAGTATTGGTTTGATTCCCAAGAATAGTGAAAATGATAATTTCAGTTTATTTGTAGGTCAAATTTTTAATTTTAGAATTTTCATAAAAATTTTGGTATTTATTGAATTAAAATGGATTTTTTATGAATTTTTCAACTTAAAAATACAAAATAAATATATATAATTTGAAATAAGTTAATAAAAATTAAAATTAATTATGAGAAATTTATTGTTGATGAAAAATAATGTATTTGCATAGTTTCATATTAAAATGAATTATTTTGATATTAAAAACTAATTTTCAAGTTTAGGTGATTTTATTAGTACGGATTAATTTAACTACAAATAAATTTGACATAGGAGAGCCTTAGGACAGCTCATGCACGTCTAGACCTAGAGAGGGGGGGGGTGATTCATCACCCTAAATTGTGTATGTGTCCTAAATTCAATTAAAAATAAAAATAAGAATTAGAAATTTGACATAATGGATGATGTCACTTGTGGGATACTTAAGCCCCCTCCATTCTCTATAAATAGGCACCATGTTGGACAGGTTTTCAGCACGACAAAAATATTAGAGAGCTTCTCTCTCTAGAATTTTTTTTACTTTATTTTTATGCTAGAGATTTTACTAGTTTTGTAACAATTAGTAAAGTTCTCTTCCTAGAAGTTTTACACCAACAATTTCATCCTCTTCATCAACCACCTTGAGGTAATCAAGATAGTAGAATTGGTTCTAAATTACTGTCATTTTGCATGTTGGTAGGAAAGGTTTTTCCTTAAACCTTTCAATATTTAGATTTATTATATTTTCCTATAATGTTATAATGTTTAATGTTATAATTTAATTTTTACTATATTGTTATGTTGTCCAATTTTATAATTAAAATATAATTACTATGTTGTTATGCTACTTAATTTTAAATAATTAAAATGCATTTATTAAGTAGTTATTCTACTTAAATTTAGTCATTATTTTGTCAAAATTTTAATAATAAATTTTTAATTATTAAATTATTATTTTGCTAAAATTTTAGTAATAATATTTTGATTATTAAGTCATTATTTTGCTAAAATTTTGGTAATTAAATTGTGATTACCAAATTGTTATTCTACTAAAATATTGGTAAGTAGTTATACTGCCAAAATTTTGATGATTGATAAATTATTATTATGTAATTTTTACAGTATAAGGCAGAAATGTTGATTATAGTGGTGCTCAAATTAAATAATAATAGGGACACTTCTATTTGAGAAGTGAGAATTTGATAGATTAGTGAGTAGTGTAAAGCAAGTGACATGTAGTGGCATGACACCCTACTAAGGAAGTTACAGTTTAGTACGCTGAGAAATGAAATGTAGGGACCCACTTGCGGAGGTCTTAGGGATAGGCATTGAGTGGTGAAGGTTCCAATGATTAGGGTAACACTCTCGAGCTAGGATATTTGCCTGACTAAGCTCGATAACTCCGACAACTGTTCAACATTCCAAGATTGGTTTGAGAGTATACCTTTATAAATAGATATACTGACTATTATTTTGTTCCTCAATGATAATAAGGATTGTACCGTGTGATGATATTGATGAGGTATATGTACTCCAGCTACTTCATGGTTCTGATTAGAATTATTACCCACTAATGGGAAATATGGGTCCATATCTAATCAAGGATAGTCTAGTATAACTTAGAATGAACCTTAGATTTTTTTCTATTGTTAGTTGTGTTTTATCTTTGTTTTATGGTAAAATTCCTACCATACATGTAAAAGTTATTTTAGAACAAATCACCTTACTCTATTATTTTTCTTTTAAGTATGCTTGATCGTGATTATTGAAAACGATGGTAACACCTCGTGATACTGAGGATGAGTCAGAGGAGGCTCCATCAGATGAGGACTAGTGGAGGCTTGTGGGACTTTAGGAGGGTAGGGGAGGATTATATTGCTCTGTATATGATCTTTTTCATGTGTATATTGAGCTATGTAGTATTTATCTTTTAATGTACTTTTGTTTTCTTTTTCACATTATATGACTTTTATGTACTACTCAAATCATGATGTATATTTTGATGATATATACAGTTTTTATCTTTCATCTTTTATTACTATTTCTATTTTTTGTTAACTTTAGAATTTTTCTATTATAAAAATTGAAAAAATTTCACCAGCATTTTTATTAATTCAAAGTTAATAACTAAATTAAACAACCAAATAATTAATATGAATAGGGGTTACATGGTGAGGATGTAGTAGATTGTGTTAGGAAGAGTCTGACTACGTACCATCGTGCGTGTTGATAAGACTTTTGAGGGACACATATTGGTTGTCTGGGATGTAGAGCCAAGATGAAGAGATTGAGATGTAGGCACAATTAAGCTTCATTAAGTTGGACTAGGTCGAGTTATTGGACTTGAAGGTAGTCTAGACAATTGTATTATTCAAAACTAATGGAAAAATAATATTGGAAGAATTATATAAAATTTTTAAATTATTTTATATATGCTACTTAAAATTATATGTATTAAGACTTTTTTTTTTACAAACAATTCTTTATAAAGCAAATGAAGCAGTTATTGAGTCATAACATAACTAACAAAGTTACAAGATTATAATTTGCCTTAAGCGATATATTTTTTCTCTCAAAACACAATTTTGAACCCCCCCCCCCCCCCCCCCCGCGTTATTATTCTTTTGTGTTTCTTTCTCATGTCCAAAGAGATAAAAGAAAAAGGGTGAACACTAGTCGAGTTAGATCAGGTTTAAGGGATATTTAGATTCAAATCGGCCAATGTTAATTGGTTTAGGTTGGTTCAATTTTTTAAAAAAATTGACAATCTGAACCAAACCAACTCGATCATATTTGGGTTGGTTTGGGTTGTGTCATCATTTATATTAATAAAATAGTAAAAAAAAATGAAAAAATATAAAAAAATAAGGAAAAATAAAAAATACAATAAAATGAAAGAAAACTTATGAATAGTATCAAAAGTTAGAATTATAAAATTACACAACATAAAAATTATAGAATTATAGAATTGCACGACATAAAATTAAAAACTTCCAAAAATGGTATAGGTTCAGGTCGAATTCCATGTGTCCAAATCTGGTACCTAGATCGATATAATTGGGTTTGAAATTTTAAAATTCAAATCAATGGTTAAATCCAACTGGAATGTTCCCATTCAATTTTGTTTGGGTTGGTTGGGTCATTGAGGTTGACCCATATTGTGTCCACTTGTACAAAATAGACATCTCTTCACAAAAGAAATTCACCCTTATAATACAATGAAGCTGAGCTTCATCATTGTGGCATGATGAGGGTGACCACCTACATTGTTGGGGAGTTTAGGGAAGCACCTGAAAAGGTTAACTAATTAGTGATTGAAACTATCAAGAGAATTAAACACCACATCTCCATAAAAAAACTCCAAACATTGGGTATATAGGTCACCTATCTTTATATATCCTTCATTAAACCATTTCTTAGACAATGCAAACTAAATACTCACATTTGAATTTCCAATGATCTCCCCCACACATGTGATTCTATATATTGCTTTGTTTCTCCCCCCTTAAGCTTAACCAAACTTTGACACCAAATGATATGAACCCTATAGATAATCTGCTCTAGGAATCCCCCCCCCTAAAGCACTTACTTGAAATCACACTAAGGTACTCATAACAAGTATCACATGATCAATTGGGACAAGGCGCCACAAAGGAAATAACCTTTGATAAGCTAGGTTTTCTAATGAAAACACTAGGCAACTATTTTAAAATCTTAAAAAGAAATTGTATTCATTCAACTCTAATTTTTGAGTACATAGACTTGTTGTATATATATGCAAAGGTAAAATTCTCTAGAGTCTAAATAAAATCCTAGCATTAAATACTATAAATATGTCAAAGATTTGGTTTCATTATTACAAAAGAAAAAGAAAACATGATATATTTCTATGGTTAGATCTAAGGCCTGAGGGGAGGTCATCTGCTGATATTTATAGGTGTTTAGGGACTCATGTTAGTTAGGAATCTTAGCAAAAATCACTCACCTACTATCAATGGTCTCCATGTTGATGGTCAATAGTGTGACATCTCGGGCATTGACAAGGGTAGAGAGTAATTGTTGATGCAAAAGAGACGAGACATAAACAAAGAACGACGCTTGACAGGATTCTAGTAGGAGGGACACATGAATGAATCAAATACACATCGAAATGAGAAAGATCTAAAGACTGTGTAGGTATAGGACTATATAGTTGAGAATAACTTAAAGGAATTGATTAGTACTACCTATATCAATAGGATGTATCTACTTTTAGGTAGACCATCATTTAAAAACTCCATAGTTAAGCGTGCTTAACTTGGAAAAATTATGGGATGTGTGACCTTTTGCAAAGATTTCTAAGAAGTGTGTGAGTAAAGACAAAATACACTAAAAGTCTTATGTTGGTTTGTAGGAATAGTTGTTAATGTTGAACACAGTCAAGCGTTACAAAGTGGATTGGGGAGCCCATGCTACGATAAGTGGCAATAGGATGCTAGGTCTATGCTAGTGTCAATAGCTCAAATGGTGAGCATGATGTTGTATTAAGAGGCTAAATGTTGTTAGTCAATGTTGTCTTGGACATGCTACCAAACCAAGATATGGGAATGACAAAATAGGCCATCCCAACTCATTTTGGCCTACTCCACCATCAGCCTACCAAAAATGGACCAGGGCGGGTGTAACATCCCGGGCGCTGACGAGGGCGGGGAGTGATCGCCGGTGCAAAAGAGATGAGGCACGGACAATGAGCGGCTCCTGGCAGGCTTCCAGTGGAGGGGTACATGAATGAATCGAATACACACCCGAACGAGAGGGATCCAGAGGTTGTGCGGGTATGGGACTGTATAGTTGAGGATAGCTTAAAAGAATTAATAAGTGCTACCTATACCAACAAGATGCATCTACTTTTCGGTGGCCTATCACTTAGGAACTCCACAGTTAAGCGTGCTTGACTTGGAGCGATTTAGGGATGGGTGACCTCCTGGGAAGTTTCCCAGGAAGCGTGTGAGTGAGGATAAAGCACGCTGAAAAGTCTTGTGTTGGTTTATGGGGACAGTCACAGATCCTGCAAGCGGCCAGGCGTTACAAAGAATGTAACACCCCTACTTTTGTATATTAAATTATTCTATATGTTTAAACATTGTTTTTAAGTCATCAATGTATTTAGAACAATTAATAATAATTTTAGAAATTTTTCTAGAATTTATTGAGATAATTTTTATAAAATGACAAAAATACCCCTAGTTGACTGTTGGAACCAATCGGAGACTTTTTTACCTCAAAATATTTTGAAAATTTTATATGAAGTATGTCTCATTATAAAAACTTTATTTTGAGAAAAAGTAGTGAAAAATATAATAATCCTATTTTAATTCTTCCACTGTTTTTTATATACAATTCTGAAAAATCGGAAATGAATTTTAAAATTCTGACTCCCACCATTTTGCTCAAAATCTCAAGAGCTATTTAATCGTGATTTTTAATAATTTTCCGAGCCGGAGTCTGGAGAAATTAGAAAATGACAATTTTATCCCTATTTCTCAATATTAAGATCTGACATGAGGAAAAGATTCAATTGACATTAAAATGTAAATTTGAGCTTGGAATTATGTCATATATATTAAATTATATTTTTGGAAATTTTTGGGAATTTTCTGGAATTTCTGTGTAAAATGACCAAAATGCCCTTGCGTGTCTAATAAGCCAGCCAGTACTGGTTTGACATTCAAAAAGGGTGAAAATAGTAATTTTAGTTTAATTATGGGTAAAATATTTAATTTTAGAATTTTGATACAAATTTTGGTATTTATTGAATTAAAATGGATTTTCTATGAATTTTCTAGCTTAAAAATACAAAATAAAAACATATAATTTGAAACAAATTAATAAAAATTAAAATTTATTATTAGAAATTTATTTTTGATGAAAATTAATGTATTTATCCAGTTTTTCATTAAAATACATTATTTTGATATTAAAAGCTAATTTTTTCAAGTTTAGGCGTTTTTGTCGGTACCGGTTAATTCACCTACAGATAAAATTTGATACATGGAGGCTTGGGACAGCTGGTGGAGCACGTCCCCAACCCTAAAATAGGTGATTCACCACCTATTTGAGATATGTGTCCCTAAATTGGATTAAAAATAAATAAAAATTGGATTTATGACATAATGGTGACATAATGGATGATGTAAATATTTGGACACCTAACCCCCCTCCTTCTTCTATAAATAGGCCTCAAAGTTTTCAGATTTTCACTCATCCTTTCCTCTCCCAAGCTAGAGAGCTTCTCTTTCTAAAGTTTTCTCTCTCTAAAATATTTTTTTATCTAGTTTTTATGTTAAAATTTTGCTAGTTTTCAACTAGTAGAATTTCTCTTCTTAGAAGCTTTGCACCAACAATTCCATCCTCTTCATCAACTATCTTAGAGGTAATGGGGGGAGTGGGGTTGGTTCTAAATTACTGTCACTTTGCATGTTGGTAGGAAGGGTTTTCCCCTAAACCCGTTTAGGCTTAAATTTTAGTATTGTTATTATTGTTTAAAGTTAAACTTTAATTTTTACTAAGTTGTTACTCTGCCCAAATTTAGATTATTAAATCATAATTACTAAATTGTTACTCTGCTCAAATTTTAATTATTAAATTATACTTGCTAAGCTGTTACTCTGTTCAATTTTAGAAAATTAAAATGCGCTTGCTAAGCTGTTACTCTGCTCAATTTTAGAAAATTAAAATGTATTTATTTAGTTGTTATTTTGCCAAAATTTTAGTAATTATACTATAATTGCTATGTCGTTACTCTGTTAAAATTCTGGTATTATGCAATTTCTGCAAAATAAGGCAGAAATGTTGATTGTACTGGTGCTCAAGTTAAATGAGACCAGGGAAACCTCTGCTTGAGAAGTTAGGAATTGATAGTTTAGTGAGTAATGTAAAGCAAGTGACATGTAGTGACATGGCACCCTGCTAGGGAAGCCACAGTTTGGTACGCTGAGGAATGAAAGGCAGGGACCCACTTACGGAGGTCTTGGGGGTAGGCATCGAGTGGTGAAGGTCCCAATGGCCAGGGTAGCGCCCTTGAGTCGGGATATTCGCCTGACCAAACTCGATAACCCCGACAACTGCTCAGCATTCCAAGATTGGTTTGAGAGTATACTTCTATAAATGGATATCCTAAATTGTTATTTTGTTCCTCAATGATGACGAGGTTGTACCATGTGATGGTGTTGAGAGAGGTATATGTACTCCCAGTCACTTCCCAGGTTCTGTTGAGAACTATTACCCACTAATGGGAAGTATGGATCCATACCTAGTCAAGGGTAGTCAGATACAACTTAGAATGAATCTTAGGATCTCTTGTGTTGTCAGTTGTGTTTTGTCTTTGTTTTATGGTAGATTTCCTACTGCACATATAAAAGTGATTTTAGAACAAAACACCTCACTCCATTATTTTCTTTTGTGTATGATTGGTCGTGATCATTGAAGACGACATTAACGCTCCGTGATGCTGAGTACGAGATAGAGAACGTCTCAACGAAGGAGGACCTGAAAACCTATAGTATTTTCTTTTTGTATAAGGGATAGGGTAGATAAATACTGCTCTGTATAGGATCTCTTTTGATGTATATAGTGGGCTAGGTAGTATATGTATTTCGATGTACAGTTTTATGAAATATATGTATATATCTTTCATATTTTATTACCATTTCCAAATTCTGTTAAGTTTGGAATTTCTTTTAAAACTGGAAAAATTTACACACATTTTTATTTACTTAAACTTAATAACTAAATTAATATGAATTATATTTAAAATTAAATGGGTGTTACAGCGGGCTAATCCACTCAACATTTATGGCTTGGAAAAATGTAGCCCACTCTATTTATGGGTGGATTGACAAGCTGACAAGCTAGCTCACCAAAAAAATTAAATAAAAGAAAAAATTAAAAGATTTAAAATTTATAAAAACTAAAAACATTACCAAAGAAAATAATTTTAAACTCTTACTAGTAACTATTTCTTTCACCTGTTCACCTGATGATTTTAATTGTATTTTTCTATCTAACTCTCGAAATGCTTTATCTCTAATACTAACAACAACAGTAAATAAAAATTGTCTAGGAGTCACATTTACCCTCATTGATAATTTTTTAACCAAAATATTGGGTTTTAAATAGTAAAAACAATACCACTTTCATATCAAAATGAAACAGAAACCCAAAATCCTATACAAACATTTTATTATATTTTCACCTAACTTTAAAAATAAAAAATTCTTGGCCTAACAAGTTAGCTCACCTTACCCCGTTGTGAGCCCAAATTTTGGCAGACTAAAATTGTTCAAGCCAAATAAATCAGTAGGTTGAATACTCCAGCCTAACTTGCCCTAAAAAATGGGTTAAACAGGTTGGCTCAAAGGGCCAATCCTATTTTATTATCCATATCGAAATATATACTCAGCTAAGTTGTACATATGTCGAAATGTGGTCAGGCTTTGTGGTTGGGCTCTATTACAGTAAGTGATTCTTCACCTATTATGCTCTCACTCTTTTATGTCACATGACTTTATTATTATATTGTCGCTTTTTTTTTTTTAATGACATAATCTTTCGATTTTTTTTCATTACCTTTTCGTTAAATCCCAGTCAAATTAATTACTTTCAGTTTTTCCTATTTATATTAAAAACTTCCTATTCCATCCTACATTTCTATTCTTTATATTTTTACTTCAAAGTCTATTTGTTAATAAATATGAACTATGATATTATAAGGATTGCATAGAAAAATAGCGGGAGGGTTCAAATTTGTTTTACTTCATACTTGTTGAAGTTCAAATATATTTTTACTGATGCAACTTGAATGACCGTGGTTAATTTTGAAAATTCATTGGGCAATAACTAAATGTTTATTGATAATTAAAACGAAATAAAATAAAAGGGAAATGAAATATTTCCGAATATAACAAAGTGAAATAAACTTTTTACTTTATTTTTTAATATATTTTTATAATTAAATAGAGATATAGTTTTATCTCACATTCTCAACGAAAAAAGAAAAGAAAAATATCAATGAATGTAAAAATTGACATAATTTCATTTCCATCATTCTCCAATCTTCCTTTATTCCTCTTTAAAAAAAATGATGAATCTTTATTCATTTTATATTTTGATAAAATTATTTTGAAAATTTATTTTAAAAAATAACTTTAAAATAAGTAATTTTTAAAAATAATTTATTTATAAATATAATATTTGAAAAATGAGTCTAAAAGAATTAATTTAATTTATTTAATAAAACAAAATTATTTTTGAAATATAAATAAGATATAATTCATATTACACACTCAGTCACTTATACTTAACAAAAAAGTTAAAAAGTTTGATATTTTCAAAATTATTTTTAATCTAACGTAAAATTAATTTCATAAATCAACTTTGAGTCAGGATTGGTTTTGTCGGGCAATTTGGTGGATAAGCAAACAGCTACTAAGGAAGTAGTGAAAGCAACTCAACTCCTCCTCCCTGCAAATGGAGAATAAATAAGATTTGAGCATAAGGAAAGAAATTGTACATTATGTTATAATGGACCTGTCAATAGTCAACGTTTCATGCCATTTCCAGTTTCCACCCTTTCTTTCTTTCATTCTAATTTTCTTCTAACTTTCTCTCTGTTTACTTAATGACGGATTCTTCTCCTCTTATCCCTCCCCCACCCGTCACCGAGATCGACCTCGAAGCCGCTTCCACCGAACAAATTCAATGCCGGATTTGTCTTGAAACTGATGGTATTTTTGCTTTTATCTTTTTTTCCATTTTTTTTTTCTTTTCGCTTTCAGGTCAGGGCTTCCATCATCTGTTTGCAGTTAGGGCTAGATCATTACTGGTTTGAAATTATATGCATTCATTTCATTTCATTTTGTTTGACTAGAAATGGAAAACTCAAGTTCAAGTTCTTTATCCTCACTTTATTGCGATTTGAGCTTAAAGCATTTCAGTCGATGAATCGTGTTCTCGCTCTTCTTAATTCGTAGTTCCTTCTTTAACTTGTTTGTTAGCAGAGTGGCGTTTCTTGCAGTTATGTATTGACTGCCTGCAAATTTGTGCAAGCTTCATTATGGAGCTTAACATTTAGGTGTATTAAGATATATCCTATTAATTGTCGTCTACCTGTTTTGTTTATATATTTTTTACTCCCCTCAGGTAGAGATTTTATAGCTCCTTGCAAGTGCAAAGGTACGTCAAAGTATGTGCATCGAGAGTGTTTGGATCATTGGCGAGCTGTTAAGGTAAGGATGCCGTCTCCGTTTAAAACTTTTCATATTTCAACACTGTGTAGTGTGTTGGACCATAGCCATATCAAGAAATATTCTATGTCCAGTGAGCATTGTGTAACAACTACGAGATTTTTAAGTGATGAATTTGATTGCTAGAGGGCGGCAACTTTTATGTATCTCTGACTCGAGGCTGTTTTGGTCTGTATACTTTTTCTTCAGCTGATCAATTTAGCATTGTACATGTTAAGTTATTGTTTTTTATCTCGGGAAGTAACGGGTAGGAGTCTAAAGATATTGAACAGAGAGTTATAGAGAAATAGTTTTGATGCTTCCTCTTTTGTTATTTCCATGTCCCCTCTCTGTATCTTCCCACCATCTGGAATAACAAGGTTCATGTTTACCTTTTTTTTTTTTTGGAGGATGGGTTTACTTCTTTTATTTTAGGTAGTTTATGTTCACAAATTTATTTTGCTCTTTCTGGCTTCTAATTTGTATTTCCTATGCTCTGCAAATTACTCTTGGGATCTCATACCTAGAATCCATATTTGGCTTGTTAGCTATCTTATCGTGTGTGCGTATCCTTGTAATTTTATAAGGTATGAATTCATTTGAATTTAACGGCTATACCAGAACTTCTTTAATGATATATACTGTATCCAGATACTTGTCTTTAAATGATTTTTTCCTTTACATAATGATAAAAGGAGCACGGATTACAGGATCTAATTTTCACTAGGAAAATAACCCCCTAAAGTTCAGGTGCAACTTAGAGACTAAAGTGCCGGGATGGACAATTGTTGACAGAAAATTACATATATATATATATATAAGGTTAGGATCGTTGACACTAGGTGTTAAAGTTAGTCAAATTACACCTTCAATAGCTTTTTGTAGAATGCAAATTTAATCAATCTAACAATTGAATTTGATGTTATTATTAATTAGATTAATTATACAAAATTTCATACAATTTCAAAATTATTTAATAATTCATCACATTACTTTGTTTGAACAGGACAATATGATATTAAAATATATGTAAATATTCAATGTTAGATAACATATCTAGAAAAGTCCAAATGATGTGAAATTTGATATATATGATCATGAAGATAATATTACATAATTCAACGGTTGGATTGATTAAATTTGCACTCTATAAAAAGTTATTGAAGATATAATTTGATTAATTTTGACACTTAGTGTCAACGGATCCTGACCCATATATATATATATATATATATATATATCTAGTGAGAACTCTTGTTATTGTAAATATGAGAACTATAAATTTGGACTATTAGATTATATTTGAATGATCAAGATTAAAAGATAAATGCACATGACTTTTTTAAGTGGTTATGTTACCACTAACTAACCTTTAATTTTGACCATCCATGTATGATTATATAACCCTAAATTTATAGTTTTCATTTCTCAAAATAATCAAGAGTGTTCTTACTTGATACGCCCTATACACACACACACACCCAAGCATATCAATGACAATCTATGTGTATATAATATACGAGCACTTACTTCCTGAATTTTATTGCTAATGTTTCTATGTGCAGAATGGTGCTCTTTCCAGTGCTTGACTTAATAAATGAATGTAAATTACTAAATATTCTTGCAGGAAGGGTTTGCATTTGCTCATTGCACTACCTGCAAGGCTCCATATCATTTGCGTGTTCATGGTGCTGCTGATAGAAGATGGCGTACTTTGAAATTTAGGTTTTTTGTAACCAGGGACATTTTGTTTATATTTCTGGTTGTACAGCTTGTAGGTGAATTCTTTCTATTCTCCTAGTCCTAGCCGTATAGATGCTTATCCATATGTAATTAATGAATTGCATAGAGATGTACTAATTCTACATGGCAACACCTTATTTCATTTGTCTGCAGGTCATTGCTTCACTGGCTTATTTGGTTTATCGAATAGATGGTTTCCAGCAGTATTGGCTTCATCTTGTTTGGGGTTTTGAAAGTGAGCTGAGCTTTTACTATATATGTGGTAAATTAATAAGGACTAGAGCAGTAGTCATCAAAATGCTTATAGCAAGTATTACTGTTAATAATTTTTTTGTTGGGTGGTAGTGGTGGTAAATTCTGGTTTTATTTAATTTCTCGCAGTTTGCTTTATCCATACATAGGATGATACTGGCTGTGTTATTGATTTCACTCTGATCTTTTCAAATGTAGGAGCACTGTTGTTTTTTGTGTTGCTTGGCCTGTCTGGGTGCTTTATTACTTGTTATGATCGAAGAGTTCGCAATGATTTGGCTCAGCCTTGTCGAGAAATATGTCTTTGTTGCTGTCAACCTGGGTAATAACTCTGCTTTTAAATATTCATGAGCCTTTGACACTGTTAAAACACACAAGTATACTCTTAGGTCATGGCAACTGCTTGAAGCATCATATATTTTATTTTTTATTTTTTTTTAAATACATTTTATGATGCCAGAAACTATGCTTGGAAAGTAACATGAGGTTTAATTTCCATTATATTGGAGACCCTACTTTGCACTAAGAAGGAATACTTGCAAAATTCAGCTTTTCAAAAAACATAAAAATATAGCTCTTATATTATACGTCCACGGACATGCTAAATATAGAAAGTATGCTGTTTCATGTTATATTGTAGTATATGTCAGCAGCAAATCTGATCCACAATGGTGGTGACTGAAGTTGGTTTTATTTTGTTTGTTGTCATTGCAGAGTTTGTGCTGACTGTCATTTGCCAGGTACTCTTTGTATGTGGACTGATTGCACTGCATGCTTTGAGAGTTGTGGAACCATGGCAACTGAATGTGGTAGTTGCATGGGAGGTGCTGGGGAAGCAGGGCTACCATTGTTATTCATAATGGCTTTGATTTTTCTGGTACTCTTTACAGTAATTGGGATATTTTACAGTGTATTAGTGGCTACAATGGTAGGACAACGGATATGGCAGCGTCATTATCACATTCTTGCAAAAAGGATGCTAACAAAGGTGCCTCTGCCTTACTTTATTGTCTCTTGTGCATTTGATACAGTGCAATGAACTTTCATTTATTGATTCGCTGCAGCTGCTTAGTCACCTTAAATACCTTACTGATATGTGCAATTAGCCCATTTAGTGATTTGCTTAGTCTACTGAGGAACTTATCTAGAAATTGCTGCAAGATGTAATGAGAAGGTTTTCTGTTTGTTTGGCCTTTAAATCCCAGATAATATATATTTGCAAATATATGTGACTGGTGTCAAGGGCACAGTAGTGCAGCAATTAAGTCATGGTCCCAATATATGGAAGGTATATTCAGGAAAAGGGAAAAGTGGGAGACATAAAGATGGAAGGGGAGAGACAGTTATGCTAAGTGGAAATTGAATGGGGCACAGAAGCAATGGAAGATGGGCGGTGGTTATGAAGAGTGCAGGATCGTGACTGAAGGAAGAGAGTGGGGGTGGGGATTTGGTTTATGGGAATCAGCCTAAGGCTTGGGCGGGAAGTTGGCATCCATCTGCTGCTTCTTGTGATCTTCTTATTCTTTTTCCTCTTCTTGAATATTCTGCTTGATTTCATTTTGTACTGATATACTTTGTTTTTCACAATTTGAGGTCAATATAATCTCCTTTATATATCACTATTTTTCGGGTCTATGTCAAGCTTATACTGAATATCATGGACTTTAGTGTTGCTGTGTTACTTGACTTTAAAATAATCTTGCAGTCTAATTGATATTAAGTGATCAACTGGTTGAGGCGTCTTTTTCCCTCCTTTGTGTGCAGTGTAAATCTGGCACACTGAAGCTTATGACCTACAAATTTTATGCAAACCCCTCATCACTAGCCTATTTCTAGTGATTTTTAATATTGATATTCCCATGTATGAAGTTAATTGCATACTTAATAGGTACTTAAACTGTACTCTTGAATATTTAACCATCATTTTGAATTCTTGATCATGAAATTGTTTTGCCTATCATAGGAGTATGTCGTTGAGGACATTGATGGCGAGATAACAGGGTCTGATTGGTCTCCTCCATCCCTCCCACCGGAGCATGTACAGCAGCTGAAAACATTGGGCCTTCTATGAGTTTGAAGGAGTCATCTACCAGCTGAGGAGAATGACAGTAGAGGTAAGACTTGACACCTTGCTTGGTAGTTTGGTTCTTGTATGTGCAGTTAATTGATAAAATTCCTGAGCCACTCAGGTGACTGAGCTCAACTGGTTTTGACTTGTATAATTGATATAGTATATGGAAATTTGTGAATTTGTTGTGTCTATAAGTGTAAAGAAATACAAGGGAATTCTCCGAATATATCTAACTACAGATATACAGTTCACGATCTTGATATGTTTGATATTAGCATTAATTATCCGTGCTATGCACGGATTTTCTCTCAAAACTATAGTCATTTACTTTATTTTATTTTTCTACACAATTTTACCATGATTTATCATTTGATGTATGTATGTTATTATTGAACATAAAATACTAACATTTATAATTATTTTAGAGTTTAAATATATTTTTAGCTTTTGAAAATATAGTGTTTTTTGGAATTAGTCCCTCTTCATTTTTTTTAACTTTTATTCCTTACATTTACCATAAAATAGTATATTTTTAATCCCTCATTAGGAGTTTGTATGAAAAAAAAAAAGGGTAAATGATTGTTATGTTTCTTAACAACTACAGCTGAAAAAAAATAATAAAGAAATTAATTCTAAAAACATCATATTTTCAAATAGGTTAAATTACTTGAAAAATAAGTTATGTACTGACAGTGTAAAGTAGTGTTACACCGTCATCCAATCACAAACCATCATTTATTGTAAGTTTGTTAACTTTTATAATAAATATTTTAAAAGTCATATCAATGGTGATTTTTGATTGACTGACAGTATAAAACTTTTTATACTGACAGTATATGATCATTAAACTCTAAATTATTAAGTAGATCCTTGAACTATTTGAAAATTTTCAAATAGGTTCCTAAACTATTTTTTTAATTGGGTCCCTAAATGGCTAAACTAAACAAGTAAGTCCTTAGAATTAGTTTTTGATTGGTTGAAGCTTCCAAAAATTGACAATTTATGTCGGCTTTAAAAACCTTAAGGGTTAGGGACCTATTTATAAATTCGCAAATACTTTACGGACCCACGTAGTAATTTAACCTTTCAAATATTAGAAACTTTAAGCCGTTTTTATTATATAAAATTTTAAATGATGATAAGAATCAAACTGAAGAAAACATTCTTTATATATGTATTGTTTTGTTTTATCACCTAATTTAAATGAATTTAGTTTTTCAAGTTTTCCACTCAATATAAAGAAAATCTTTTCATTTTTTTATTGTTTTTGAACATAATAATAACATTATAATTTTTTAATACATAATTTTAAATAATTTTCTTAAGATAAATATTGTTTTTTTATTGTTCAAACTATTTTATTATATTAGATCAGTTAAAAAAGAAAGATCAAATAAGAAACAAAAACGAAATGAGAGAGCTCATGTGAAGGAGTGTAACTTAAGCATATAGATATGGACAAAACTTAGATATAGTATCTTAGTACTGTTAGTGCTGTTCTTCAATTAAAATTGAAGTTTTATTTCGGTAATTTGCATAATAAAGATAAGCATTAAAGAATTGTGCGAATTATCGAGGTGAAACTCAATTTTGATTGGAGAACAATCACCAACAATACCTAAGATATTGTATGTAAGTTTTATCTATGGTTATTTAATAGAGAACATAAGCTATTTACTGACAATGTAAAGCAGTTTTATACTGTCAACCAATCACAACTTACTATGTATAATAAGTTTGTTGGCTTTAATAATGACCACTTTAAAAGTCACACTAAAGCTGATTTTCAATTGGTTGATATTATAAAAGTTTTTATACTAACAATGTATAATAATTAAACTCTATTTAATAATTGCAGAATATTTCAGCCCAAACAAAATTTTTAAGATAATTTTTTGAAACCGAACTTTAATCTAGTGACTGTACAACCATGGATTTTAACCTGCACCTCGTCCAATTCTAAAATGAAAGCCAGAGGATCTAACTTCTTGGGAATCGTTGCAAAACTCTCCCTTCAAATAGGGAATCGTTTCGTTTAAGAAAATGTTATTTTTATTTTTATTTTATTTTTGGTATTTAAAAGTTTATCTAAGGAATAGTGAAAAATAAAAATAATAAATAATAAAATTGTTTTCATAATAAACATTTGAAAATAAAAAACAAAATAAAAAGAAGATGATAATTTTATAATTAAAAATAAAAACAATTTTTTAAACCAAACATTTATTTTCTTGGCTATCTGTCTTTGTTCTACTCACCAATCATTGGCGCTACCAATCCTTGCTTCTCAAGCTATTGCACATGCTGTTGGTGAAATGTCTTCAATGGCAATTGCCCCGTCAGTTTGAGAAAGTTAGAGATGTAGACGCAGAAGAGCGACCGCAATTGATTTTATTTAACGAGTTTACAATAATTTTACAATTTTTATACTCAAATTATCCAACTTTTCTTTCTCTTTTCTCTTTCCTAAATTGTAAAATTTGTTATACAAAATTTATGTACAAGGAATATTATTCATATTTAGCATATTACTATTAATAAAATTGAATAATCACAGCGAAATTGGGATGTTGACCCAAAAGGAATGGATAGCATTAATTAATTACCCGGGGAAAGAGAGTTAGTTAGAGAATAAATTAGTAGATAGTTTAGAGAAATTAAAAAAATATAATAGTCCAATAAAAGGTGGAGATCAAAGAAATATATCTTCTTTATTATAATTATAAATTATAGATTATATTTACTTATCATATCCCAATAGAATTGAATGGTCACAATTTTCTCGCATCGCAGGTGATCTTGAGCGAGATAAGGGGAAAAAGAAAAGGCTAAATCATTTTTTTCCTCTCAAAATTTTCACAATAAAAAAGTATATAACATTGACATCTTGTTAACAAGTATTTTAAGAAGATTTGTTAAATTTTAAAAAACAATAAAAGAATATAACATTGAATATATCAAGAACTCAAGAATTTATACTTTTATTTAATATTCGTTATATTTGAACTCTTATCCCATGTTTGTTTTGATTAAAATGGGGTGGAAAGAAATAGGAAAGAAAGAGATAAAAAAAGAACTATTAGATTTTTACTATTTGTTTGAGAGAAAAAATAAAAAAGACAAAAGTTATTTTTATGGAATTCTACAAAAAAATATTTCCTCCTCTTTTAGGAATGAAATGAGAAAAAAATTATCTTTCTCATTTTTTGGGTTTAATTTGTTTATAATATACAAAATTTTTAAAAATAATAAATAATTTTATGTTAAAAAAATATTATATTAAAAAATTATATTTTTTAAATTATTATAAAAATATTTTTGTATATAATTCATTTATTTTTTTCACTCTTTTTTTTTTCATTCATCTAAACAAGCGAAAAAAAAAATTTCTTTCTTCTTTTTTTCTTATTTCTATCCATCCAAATAATATATATTTTTTATTTTATTTCTCTTTTATTTTATCAATCCTATTTCATTTTTTTCTTCTTTATTTCACTCCTCGTTCAAACAAAGCATTAGTAAGTATGACAAGAAACTGAGAATAGAAGTTGAAATATGCTATAACATTATAATATAATATAGAATTAGAAGTAACTTTTGTTGAGGGAATTGCTAAACTTAAACGGATGAAGGAAAGGAAAGGACAAAGGAACCACTAAGCCGCGCTTTCACGTCTGAAATTAGTAATTCATTGGAAAGAGACTTGGGCATGTGCATGTTGGGAGGTGTCGGTTACCGTGAGCGATCACGGGACCACGTTACATGGCCCTGCCCCACTTTTGAACTCTTCATCATTTCCACATTCAATGGGCGCCCCACTAAACTAAGTAAATACTAAAAGAAAAAATCAAAACAGAGTATAATTTAGAAACAAGGTGCCCCACCCACAAAAAGTGCATTGAGAAAACAGACAAATGAAACCCACCGGCTGCAAGCAACAATTTCACAAGTAGGCTTCAGCCTCAACCTTATCCAAAACAGTTGACACTCAGCCTGAAATGTCCCTTCCTATAAATTGCTTTTAAGCACAACACATCGCACAATTTCATTTCATATCGCACAGTGAGAGAGAGGTACGTACGAGGATGTCTGACATTGCTATGTTGGTGGCCGAGGAGTACGAGAGGAGGGTCAAGAGTTTAAGAAAGGCCGGTGGTGGTGGTGGTGGTGGTGGTGGAGCGGGGGAAATTGACATGCTTTCTTGTGTTTCGGTAATGGTCTCGAGGCTCAAGGAAAAGAAGCAGCTTGTTCAATGGGTTTTGGAGCCCAAGACTAAAATTGCTATGGCTGCTTCCAATAGCTTCTTCTCTGCTTAAACAACAAGTGATTGATCTTTATGTTCATCAACTCTGGAATCTGATGTGGTTGGTGATTGTTGCAACAAATTTTATTTAGTTCCCATCTTCTAATTTTCCTGAAATATTGTACATAGCTATGTTTTGAATTCAAATCAAAGGAAATTTTGTTTAGAGAGTTTTGCCGACAATTTTTACCCCTCCTCCTCCTTTTTGTCTATTTTCTTAGAAGTCAAATTTTTTGGAAATGTAATTCTGTTTAAGTCCGATGTAATACAGAATTCTTTTTTTAAACATTTAACGGTTCAGCATACACAGAACCACGAGACAAGTTAAATTGAATTAATTTTAAGGGTCTTACTAATTAATACTCTTAAGGCACTGGTTAAGAAATTTAAATAGAAATTTTTTTATTGAAAATCACATTGAGAATGTATTAGAAATTACAGTAGATATACATTAATGATATTTTTTTAATAATTTTTTTTATTATTTATTCTTTAAACAGTACTTTTAACGACACTGGTTAGCATTTGTCTAATTTTAAATAACCTTACGATCTACCGTCTACGGTGGTAGATGTTAAATTAAGAAAACGTATTATGTGTTTATTTTTTCTGTTTTATAAATAAATTTAGAATTTATACCTTATTTTTACTTATTTTTTCATTTTTTAATATTTGCGGGATTTGTTGTTTTATTTCGGTGGGCGCTCATCGTTACCGTATGCCTTGTACAATAAACTAGATTTGAGTGGCGCTGTTGTTAGTCCCAATCCAATATCATGCGGGCTACATGATTTTTACCCCAAATATCTAAATTATGCACATAAAGAAATGAAATAAATAAATAAAATCATCTTTGTTTGCTACCTGAGGAGTTCTTTTGCCAAAGCCTAAAGGTTGGAATAACTTGCAAAGAACGAAGCCTAATAATAAGTGAAGGTGGTAGTTTTAAATGTTAAAATTTCCTTTCAGTTGCACGCATTTCAGCAAGTTTGGTGTTGGCAATTACTAGACTAACTTTTCTGTTAAGTTAAAATGGGCATGAACGAAAGTGTAAGTAGTAAAAGAGTAATATCAAAATTTTTAACATAGAAAATTCTTTAATGTTGGTAATAAAAAACATAAGATGTAATTTACTTAAATATTTCCATTATTAAAGTAGGATTATAAAAATATCTCTCTTGATGTATAAAAAAAAATCTTTTAAACGTTTTACTAATGGACCGATGGTGGAAATATAACCCTTTCATTCAAAGAGAAATACAAGTAAGGGTGTAAATGGTCTGGTTGGATCGGATTTACTCTCATTTAAGACCCGACTCAATTAAATTTAATCAGGTTGGATTGGGTTAAGTTGGATTAGAGTTTTTTTCAATGACCCAATCCGATCATAAATCAGGTTGGGTAATCAGGTCACACACAAATTTTGAAAATTTCAAAAAAAAAAAGAAAATAAAAAAATTTATATTTTTTGTTAAATAAATATAATATATTTTTTATTAAATAATAAAAATATTAAAAATATTAAAAATGTGTCAAAAGTAATAAATATAATATTTTTTATTAAATAATAAGATGTTGGGTCAGGTTCATTTGAATTGAGATGTATCAATCCATAACCCAACCAAACTTAATTGGGTTTGCTGAAAGAAACTAAACCTAACTTGATGACCCAACTCAACTGCAAAAATGTAATTAGATTGAGTTGGGTTGGTCGGGTTCATGGGTTGGGTTGGATCTACTTACACCCCTAAATACAAGAATTTTCACTCTTATTTTGTTTTGATTGATTTGTCTTACTCTTCACGAGTTTCTTGATAATGAGGGATGTAGTTTCTTCCACGTTGAGTAAAGGATAACAATAATGATAATCTCGAAATCCATATAATCGTAACTTCCATATTTGAATATGATGATGTCTACATTAATTATGAAGGAATCTGTATCATTTCGTATAGTATAGAGAAAGAGGCTTGGAAAGGAGTAAACACATGTAAAGTGAAGAAAATATAAAGTCAAAAAATAAGTGTGTATCTATCATTAATTTAAACCAATACATTTCATAAATTTAATTTTCTTTCCTTTTTCTTGGGCGGATCTGTTTTCTTTCCTTTTTATAAATGCTATTTAAATTAAATAGCGTGACTTAGGCCCATTAACTTACAATGGGCCTGTTTTTGCTTCCCATATTTTGTGTAATTACATTTACAAACTCAAACAGGGTATGTATCTTTAAATTTAATTTCGAATTTAGTGAAAGTTCCACAAAATCACGAACCATATCTACAACTTAGGCAACATTTGACATGACATTTGTAGATTTTAAAAACTTTTAAATTTAATATTGAAAATAATAATTCTAAAATTAAAGTTAAAATTATTTTTTAATATTATAATAATTTAACTGAGAAATTACTTTTAAATTAAAAAAAATCTTTGGTCATGTGTTCTCGAGCCTTAAAAATTTGAATAAAGAATGAGAAAATGCAAGTATCTTAAAATTAAATACATCAATGTGCTCTTACCCATACTCTCTCATGTTTGTTTCAATAAAATTGTTTCTTTTATTTTTTAGAACTTTTATATAATTATGTTTAACATAATTTTTCCTTTTAAATAAAAAATCAAATAAATTAGACCTAATTCAATCAAAATAATTTTTTTAAATATTTTAAAATATGGTCATAGTCTCATAGACAGCAAATATGCCTAAGTTTATTTTTAGTGTAAATTGTATCTCTTTCTTTCCTTAAAAAATGCTTAAATTATATTATTCTTAAATTTATTTTAAAAAATTATACCTATTTTATTGAGATGTTAATATACATTATATTTTAACCTATTTTAATGTAAACAAGTCTTCAAGGGATAATTTTGTCTCTTTCTTTTCTGCTAATCTCAATATCATTAGCAGATAGTTTTGAGCTTACTACTATTCACTTTGAGACAAAGGAAAATGAAATTAAAATTTTAAATTAAGTTTTAAAACTAAATATGTAAGTGTTTAGTTAGTGATATTGAAAGTCATAGAGAGAGAGAGAGAGACAATGTCATTAAGAAACTTGTTCATAATTGCTCATTCCTACTAAAAGAATCATTTATATTAAAATAAATTAAAGTGTAGTATATTTCATCATTTTAAAAGTAGAGTATATGAGTGAAGTGTTGGAAAAATTGGGCACAAATAACAGAAACAATAAAATTACCAAATGGATAAATTAACCTTTTCCACTTGAGAACCAGTGAAAAGTGTAATAAATAGTCATAGAAAACTATAATCCAAATAAATAAATAGATAAGAAATTGTTAAAAGGGCACCAAATTTTTAATGTGTACACCCCTTCAATGTGAGAGGTAAAAAATACAAACTTAGTCTAGAAAAATCCCCACTATAAAAATAATGAGTACAACAAATTGTCTTCTATCAATAAGAATATCACAACTCATTCCTATTCACTACCAAGAAAAATTGGAAATCACCAAGAACAACAATTAACAAAAAAAATACCCACAAAGGATATAATAATAACAACCCTAAAAAGACGAAGAAATAAAAATATGACTGTTTAGATAGAAAATGCATAGCCTCTAGATAAGGACACTAAAATTTCACCAAGAATAAAGTACAAACGAGTACTCAAAATGATCTCAAAGTGATCAAAGTTTCCTCCTTCTAAATAAATAGTACCATTGTTGCACCCAAAGCCAAATAAAAAGAAATGCTCACCACTACACTCTTTAAAACAAAGGAGAATGCCATGCATGCATCCCAAGACACAATTTCTTTGCCTTTTGTACTTTTTAGGTTTTTCATTCTTCTCTTTTCTTTTCTTTTCTATGTTAAAAATAAAAGGCTATTAGGCCATAACTTGAGAAGGAAAAGCCTAACAAACTCCCTTTCTAACTTAAGTAGAAGCATAAACCAAACTGACAATCAACACATGGAATCTTAAACTCTCCATCCAGTGTAATCTAATGGAAGACATTTTCATAACAGGCGAGAAAATCTTATCAAAGTTTATCCACATTTTTTGACGATATCCCCTAACAATTGAATTAACATTACATCGTGAAATAGAGGAAGTATAAACAATAGTGATCTCGTGAATCAATCAATTTTGCAAAGCAATCATGTCTTTAGGCAAATTGGCCAACTCAATAGTCTTTCTATAGCACCTATGTTCTCTCCATCAATGAGAAGCATATATTTATCATGAACAAAGGGAGTACGTTGTCTAGTAGATTGTCTAAGTGGAACATTTGATTCATCGACAACCCTTGAGCAAATGCATCTAGCTTTTTAGCAACATCATCATGATTGCTTAAATAATTTACATCAAGCATTTAGGACTCAAAAACTAGATCAAGATCAACTAAGTCATCTATACTGGAAGACTTTATCTTCTCCACCTCATCAATATCTTTAATTGTCTAATCCTCCATGAAGACAACATAACTACTTCTAACAATTTTCTTTTCAACAGGATCATAAAATCTATAGCTAAACTCATCACCACCATAACCAACGAATATACACCGTCTTATCTTTGCATCTAACTTGGACATCTTATCTCTAGGTACATCCACATAAGCTTTATAGCCAAAGATCCGTAAGTGGTCACTAGAAACATTTTTACCATACTACACCCTGTCAAAAAAATTAGCCTGCAAAGCAACAATAAGAGATAAATTAATAGTACAAATGACAATATATAAAGCTTTACGCTAAAAAGATCTAGACAACTTTGCTTCAAAAAAAAAAAAAAACTGGACTCTCTCCATTAATGTCTTATTCATCCTTTTTATGTTAGGCCCTAATCAAAATGGGGAGTATGGGTAGACAAATTTTGGTGCCTAATACCCTATTGCCTAAGGTACCCATCAAACAATAAATTATAAAGTAAATTACACTCGTACCCCCCCCCTTTTTTAATATTGTGCCTGATACCTTTCCATTATTTCTATGTTCAAAACCCTCTTAATTGTTTTTTGCATATAACACCGTGACCTCTCCCCTTGTAAACGTCATCAAAAGAGTTAACATAAGTTGGCATATGACCTACACATGAGAATCTAATGATGTTTGCTTCTGGAATTGTCCCCATCCCTTTCTTAAGGGTAGGCGTCTTGCTCTAAGGAATAGAAAAAAGGAAAAATTGCAATAGCTTGTAGACAATTTGGTAGCTCTAAGATGTGCAGACTTTAATGGAGCGACTACGCAACTCATATGAGGACATGCCTTTGACATGTCAAACAAAATGTTGAACTCAATTGTCTGCTTGTTGGAGTCCAACCTAGAAGGACCAATCGCGTCGATCCACCCTGCGAGAATGTTCACTTGGAGTGGTTAAATCCAATTTAAGCATTTCAGTGCTCAACCTATTGGGTCCCTTGGCAAAAAACCACGACGGGTGTCGATTTGATTCCAACCACGCCTTTGAAATCAATGGTGGCCGGTGGGGTTTGCAGAGGAGGAAATGTATACTTTGATTTCATCTCTGCCATTAGCACTATAGGCACATGCAAGAAGATGATGAGCGATGCTAACTTTCATTTGCTAGAATCATTCCCATGCCTTCGGCTTTCTTCACCACCAACCCTTTCACAACTCTAGGACTACTTCCTCTATCACAAACCCCTATTTTCCCCCTCACAAGTTTAAGGTCCAATGAATTTTCCATGCACAATGAATTTGTAAGAACTTTTGATATTTCGTTTCAAACATCGCATTTGCAGGTCGAGGATCTTTAGAGAAATGGATGTTAAGAGACTTTATTGTTCTAAACATTACTCCCGTCCAAGAATTTGAAGATCAAAAACACGGATTTGGAAGTGGGAGTAAGTGATTAGGGTAATTGTGTTTCTCACAAAAAAAGTTATTTTCGTCATACTAAAAAAAATGTTATTTAACATTGCTTAAATAAGGGGTTTAAAGTAATGTCAAATAATGGAAGGGGTATCAGGCATAATATTAAAAAAATATAGGAGGTACAAGTGTAATTTGCTCTAAATCATATTCACCACCATTATTAGTGAGAATACATTTAAGCTTATTTTCTGTATCACTCTCAATGGAAGCCTGAAATTGCTTAAACACATCGAGCACTTGATTTTTACTCTTCGAGGCATAAACCCACTTTTTTCTTTAGTGATAACTAATGAAATAGATAAAATAAAGTGCAACACAAAAAGTCTTAGTTTTCATTGGACCATAAAGATCAAAATGCACTAACTCAAGCACCTATGATTTTCTAGAAGGAGGATAACCCCCGAAAAAGACTTTACTTTTCTTACCAGCAAAGTATGAGAACATTTCTCCAACTTTACACCATTTAAACTCAAAAGAAGATTTTTCTGTTGTGGCTTAGCCTCTTATGTTATAACTCTGAACTATTAGACTCAATTGCAGTTATAAAGTCAAAAGAAACCAAAGCTTTAGTCCAATATAAACTATAACACTTCAATTCACATTCCATAATCAAAATATCCTTGGTGAGTTTACACTCGTAGAAATAAGATGTAAATGAATGTCTGGTGCGTGCCTGACATTTTTTCAAAAATAATTCTATCTCAGTGCTAGTTTCAAACAATTAATGCTAATATCGATCACTTTATAAAGATCCATTGCCTATCTTCAAAACTCCATAATAACTGGAAGTATAAGATATAAAGAAATCTTTCCAAGATGTAACATGAAAAGAAGCACCAATATCAACAACTGAGCTAGACTCATCAGACACAACATTAATAGCATTCTCATCACAAATAATGACATGTTCTTCTATAATAGCGATGCTATCATGATCATCACTATCATTATCATAATCTTTTTGTTACTTACTCTCGTTCTTCTTTTCTCAAACGATAACAAATACTTCATTGTGTGTCCTTTTTTACCACAATGGTTGTATTTGATATTTTTATATTTGTACTTAGATTTGTTTATTTTGGCATCTTCCTTTACTATCTTGCTTTTGGTCCCTGTCTTTGCTTCTCCCTTATTTTCAATAGCTAAAACCTTTGCTTGTGAGGAGGATGTCTACGAACTTTTCCTACGAAGTTCTTCATTCAAAATAGCAGTTTTAGCATTATTCATTGTTACATCACCTCTATGAGTAGAATTAATCAAAGACACACATAAGTTTTCCTAAGAATCAAGCAAAGTACTAAAACCAAAAGTCATAATTTCTTCATCAAATTTAACCCCAACGTAAACAACTGGCCAAAACAATTGCGAAATTCACTTAAGTGACTAGCAATAGAAGGCCCCTCTTAATAGTACAAATTCATGGCCAGTTTAATTAATTACTACCATATTTAGAGGCATACAAAGTCTCAAGTTTCTCTCAAAGAGTTCTGTCACGTGAATCATTGACAATATGAATCAGAACATTATTATCTACCCATTGCAGAATAAAGTGACCATGGTCAAAAACCCATTCTTTGTAAGATTTATTATCTAGTTTTGACAACCAAATACATGTACATGTAATCTCTTCACAAAAAGAAAATCCTCTAGTTTACCTCTCTACTTATGATAATTAATGTCATCCAAAGTGATCATTCTACTGTAATTAGGTTTCATCATTTAAAGCTTTAAAATCCACAAAAATAAATAAATAACCAGATCTGATGCCATTAGAAACACACACAACGAAAGCAATAAAATTATCCAATAGGTAAATTAACTTTTCCTACTTGAGAAAATTCGTGAGTAGCTTAATAAACAACCATAAGAAAATATCCAAGCAACTCAAGCAAATAAATAGATTAGTAATTGTTAAAAGGGTACCAATATTTTGATGTGCAAAATCCCTCTCAATGTAAAAGGTAAAAATCATGTGACATAGTCTAGAAAAATCTCCACTATGAAAATAAAAAGTACAACAAAGTATCTGCAATCAAGATATCACAAATTATCTCTATTCACTACCAAGAAAAAAGTGAAGATCACTAAGAACAACAATTAGCAATAAATATCCATAAAGAATATAACAACAACAATTCAAAAAGACGAAGAAATAAAAATTTGAGCATTTAAATATGAAACAGATATCCTCAAGATAAAGACTTTGAAATTTCACCGAAAATAGATTACAAACAAATACCCAAAATGATTTTATAGCGAGCAAAACTTCTTCCCTCCAAATAAATTGTAACATCATTGTACCCAAAGCCAAAGAAAAAACACTTGCCATTGCAATCTTCAAAATAAGGAGAATGTCACGTATGCATCCCAAGAAAATTTCTTTGCCTTTTATAAGGTTTCTCATTCTTTTTTCTTTTTATTTTAAAATTAAAGGCCTATTGGGCCATAACATGTAGAAGGAAAAGCCCAAAATACACATGTGTGCATGGGTGTGAAGGGGACTACTATTCTCACACCCATTTTCACTTTTTTCACCCCTTTCTTTTTAAAAAACCAATAATCTTACCTAAATACCTACCCCTTCCCCTTACCCCATACTTTAAAAAGTTCCTAACCCCCTCCTTTCCCCTCATCGAACCTTTTCCCTTTCCCTTCCCACCCTTTTCTCATTTCCTTGCCCTCAACCCTTACCCCCGCTGTTGTTCTTGTCGGAGCGCGACAAAACTTTCGGAGGTGCATTTTGTTGCAGCACCAACTTTCTCCCTCGTCACCGGTGTTTTTTGTTTTTCCTTAGTTTTGGATTCAACGAGATTGTGATTCTGTTGTATAATGATACACAACAGAATCGTGATTTCGTTGTGCATCCAATGAGGATACAAAACGGAATCCTTACCAGATACATAACGAAATTGTGATTCCGTTATGTATTATGTAATTTTTAAATTATTTACTTATTTTAATTATTTATATGAATAAAATAATTTAAATTATTTGTTTTTAAAATAATTTTTTATTTTAATGAATTAAATAATTTAACTTATTTGTTTTTACATTATTATTTTATTTTAATTATTTATATGAATTAAATAATTTAAATAATTTGTTTTTTTAGTATCCTTTACTTTTAAATTTTTTATCCTTTAATTATTTATTTGATTTAAGTTATTTGTTTTAAATTATTTTTTGTCTATTAAAGTATTTATGTAATATGTAATTTATTTTTTGTGTTTTAGTAATTAATTACTTTTAAGTAATATTTTTTTAGAATAATACTATAATAATATTGTATATTTGATATTAATTATTTCTTAATTGTTAATTTGTTATTATTGTTTCAGATTCATTATGCCACGCATGAGATTTGGTACCCATCGTCCTAGACAAGGCCCTCTGTCAGATGATGAATTACGCACTTTTAGGTCCCCACGGTTGACTGAATCGACACATCGGGCTAGACAGGCTAAAGCGTCTAAGCGGCAGCAACAACAGGAAAAGGAACATGCTAACGTATCAGAGGCAGAGATTGACGTACTAGAGGCAGAGGCAGAGGTGCCTTCAATTCAATTGCCTGAGCACATTATTAGACCTTTAGTTCTAAAAAGTCTTGCAAACTTGTCCCTACTTAGGTCTTATAAGGACCATGTTGTTGGACATATATGGTTAGGACAACCCCGTGATGAACTTAGGCTAATCAGCCATGGGGGCAAGATGTTACCGATGCCTTTACACCTACAAGTCACAGAAATTGTGCGGGGTTTAGGGTTGCCCCTCTTATATAGCACGATATATTGTGGCCAACAAGGGCTTATATGTCCTTTTGTTGAGTGGTGGCATAAGGACAATAGCTCCTTCCACCTACCAATAGGGGAGATGACCATGACTCTAGATGATGTGTCATTTCTCTTATACTTGCCTTTTACAGGCAAGGTCTACGAGCACGCGTATTATATGCGTAATGATGTCGTGGGCTTGCTAATGAGCGGGCTAGGCATGACCTTTGCTAAGGCATCTGCTGCGACCGCGAGAGGAGTTCACGTGACCTTATCATGGCTAAAGGAGACATACGTCGCACGCCAAGCAGATGGGTAGACCACATTTGTTGTGCGAGCTTATCTGTTACATCTTGTCTGCTGCACCATATTTGCCAACAAGAGCTCAACTCATGTGTAGGTTTGCTACCTGGAACTCTTCCATGATCTTCAAGCTTGTGGTGGATACTCTTGAGGTTCTACTGCATTAACATTCCTGTACGATTAGTTCAGCATTGACAACTTTTAGTCTACAACATAATTTGGAGGATACATGAGCTTGGTCATGATACAATTTTTTGTGTGTTTGTAGATATGTGTTTAAGGTTTATTTTGTTTATGTAATTTAATATATTAATTTTCGATTACAGGCGTGGATTTATGAGCACTTCCCCACCCTAGAGCGAGAGTCGGCCATAAGTTATTCAGAGTTGTTTTCCTGTCTCTGTTGATGGAAGCCCACAAGGGGAACAGGCTTTGTGTTGGGGACCAGGCAAGTGTTGGACCAGTTGTAGTTGGACGACGTCATTTGGGCGCCGTATGATGCACACCAGGTTGTCCAACCATTGAAGGCGATATCATTCTACTCTAGCTTCATCAGATGTGGTACCCATATACACGTCCATCTAGGAAATCCCTCACCCCTTGCCTGTTCAGTACCTGTTGTTGACTAGCCAGTTTGATTATTAGGAGGGCTGACAGGTGCATGCGGCAGATAAAGGAGTTGTTGTGCCGCACAGGGCACCATGGATAGATGGCTACTTGGAGTGGTTCTACCATGTTTCTCATCCTTTTCTGATTCCTCCGGTGGAGGGAGATCCTCTGTGAGATCCTCCCTTAGTTCCTATACCGCAGTAGCCTGTGTAGCATGTGACGGAGTCTTTGTCTAGCAACTCCTATTCATGCAAGGTAAGTATCCATATCTAGTGCTTTTTCAATGATAATGACACATTTTCTAGTAAAAGTTTGCATTTCTTTCTTTGTAGGCACAGTGGGAGAGAATTGTTGGCATTATGGAGTGCATGCTGCGGCTGAGGATGGTGTTTGAGGGCACGAACAGTGACAGGATGCTCTGGGAGGCATTGGCCATTGCACAGTCAGGCATGACATTCGGGTACACCTATCAGAGGAGGCGAAGGGGGACGACCACTTCTAAGGATTGACTTTTTATTGTTGTTTATTTTTGTTTGATATTTTTTTTAGTATTTTATATTGTATGTACATATCTTATTGTATATATTTTTAGATTTTGTAAACGTTCATGATTTTATATATGTTACACTTATTACGTTTTTGGTATCACTATTACGTTGTTATAATTATAACACATGATACAAATAAAAATAAATAATATTATTTGTTAAAATAAAAGCACTTCTACATAGATTCAATATAAATAACAGTAAATAAGATGCATCGTCATGGTTCACTTATACTAATAGTTGTTTGGTCGTTGGAGTAATTGATGCCTCATGTTCATGCAAGCACGTGATTATCTCTTTAGCGGTTTGTGGTTGACGCAGATGGGCCAGGATAGATCTGCCTAACGTAATGTATAACTCAATTGGTCCAATATAGGAAATTGGGCAAAGATGAACAACATCCTTACACATCCTTATCGTGTTTAATCTCCATAGACCTGTAATGAACACAGTCATTCCCTAAAAATATAGGTTGACGGTAATGAATATCGAGTTTTTTTTGTTACTTTTGATTGCATCGTGAATTTTTTTTCTTTAGAGCAACAACTATTATGTCCTCAATGATCCTAAGAAAAGAAGGACCATGAGGACTTTGAAACAAGACCCCTTTAGATGTTGTTGTCATGTGACCATCGTAATACACCACAGCAAGAAATCCGTCCATCTTTTAAGTAGAAGAAACAATATGAAATAAAGATGGTTATCAACAAAGGCAATGGCAACTGCTTTAGAGCATGCATCTCTTTTATACTAGTGCAGATACAGTTCATGCGTTAGAGATTCATTAAAGCCTCTGTCCTGTCTCCTGTGCATCAAAAAAATAAATGGTCTAGATTGCATTGACTGAATCGAGGGCTCAGATCGCACCGATTCAAACGAATGCCCTATTCATTAGTTAAAGAATCATTAAATGTGATGTCCTATACGTCAGAAAAAGAAACTATCCAAATTTCACCGACTAAATAGATGGTTTGGATCACACTGATTCAAATGCATGCCGTGTTCACATGTCAGAGAATCATTAAAAGCGTGTCCTGTGCGTCAGAAAAAGAAACAGTCAAGATTGTACACAATAAATCAAGGGTCTAGATTATACCGATTCAAACTCGTGCCCTGCTCACATGTCAATGAACCATTAAAAGTTGTGCCTCACAAAAAAATAAATGAATTTAATAAAAAAAATTATTAATTTTCAAATGCATAACGGAAATGTGTTTTCGTTATGTATGTATACATAACGAAAACTAGTTTTTGTTATGTATGAGGGGTGTGTAACATCCTCAAAATATTACTTAAATAATTAGCAGTTACCCTTTTTAAAATTTGAGAAAAATTATGTTTTATACTTAAAACAATATTAGAAAGGTATTTAAAAAAAAAATTGGTAATTTTATAAATAAAATTAGATTTATTGCAACTAATAAATTAGAATATACTCATATTGTTTTAAGTTGATGCTGGTAATTTATTTTATTACTAATCCCATAATACACATAGTTTATGAAAATGATAATATGAAATTTTAGTTTTATAATAGCTATATATGTGTATATGTATACTTTCTTTAAAATTTAGTATATATACATATATACATAGTTTTATGCTCTCAAATGGTATATTTTGAGAATTTAATTAAATATTTGAGATGAAATATCTCCGATTACTAAAAACATTGATTCTAAAAACATTATATAACTTGTTCTCCTATTTTCTTCTTTAATTTGATGTTCTTTGCATGACATAATTATACTTACTATAATATTTAATTATAATCACATTTACACTATTTTTATTGTATTCAATTAGGAATTTAATTTCCTTATTTATTTATTTATTTTTACAGTATCCAAGTCACACATCAAATTCTTTATATATATATATATATATATATATATATATATATATATATATATATATATATATGAAAAGAATAATTAAAATATCTCTATGTTGCTGCAGTGGTGTACGTGTAATAAGTCCACCCATTCTTTAATTATAAACAAAACGTTAATTCATTTTGAAAGAAAAGCAAGCCTACTTACGAAAATGCTAATTCCAATTCTATAACTTTTCATTTAATACATTTTGATTTGTTAGTCTTATTGATAACCACGTGGGTTGCTTAACTTTCAATGTAAGTTGAAATAAATCCATTGAATGAGCAAATTAGTGAAAATATCTCCCTTACTCCGCATATACATATTTAATATCAGTCAGAAATACTAGTCAAACATTTATATATTGTTAACTCTCTTTAGCTAGTTTCACGTGGAAATAATCCAATTTCTTTATTTTAATTCACTTAATTTGATATCTCTCTAGCTTGCTTATGCTACACGCACGTCCCTGCACTACACTTCCAACTCCAACCGCGTGATCTTGCCCTTTAATTTCACCACACGTGGAGTGATAATCAACTCAACTTTCCAACAGGATTAATCAAATTTTTCTAAAAGTAATTATTCCTTCTCCCATGCGACTTGCTGAGCACGTCTAAGACTCACAGTTTATAATCAAATAATTTTTTTATATATAAAAACCTTTCCTCTCTTTACGGTGTTTTCTTTGTTCTAGTATTCTTTCAAATCCAAATTTAATTGGGGACAGAAGCCCAACTTCCAAAAGCTGCCTCATCTTTTCATCCTCTGTTCTCTCTTAACTTCTCCAACTTTATCTCGTGGTCTCTGTTCCTCTCTTTAACACTCTTCATAAAATTTTTATTCTTCCACTAAATCAAGCCACCAAGTTATGTATCCTTCTATCTAACCATGGATCTAGTTTTACCTCTTCTTAGACTACAAAACCCCGTGGTAATTTCTCTTTTCTCCTTCTATTTCATTTCTTGATCATTATTCATGCACTATTCATCATTTTATCTCTTTGTAATTTTTATAAAACTAATTGGTTCTTTGTTTGCTACTATATATTATGTTAGTGGGGAAGCAACAATAGACCCTTAGAGCAAGGATGAAGCACGAAATTGGTCTTCCTTAAAAGATAATATATCCTGTTATTAATAAAGGTAAGGGGGTAGAAACTAGACTATTTTGATTTCAAGAATGATAATGGCCTAGATGGTGGTTTTGTTAAACTGTGTGTTGTCAATTTCATTTGTATGACTCTTGAGGATTCTAATTGTGATATGCTTGCATGATTGACCACATAGAGCTTAGTTGGGTCTTCTATGATGTTTTTGATGATGAAATTGCTTAAAATATATGTCAATTGCTTGATTACAATGCTTAAAGATTAAATTACAAGTTGCTGAATTTTACTGTAGTAGAACAGTCTCTCTGTTTTTCGTGTATAAATTCCTGTGTGGTTGGAATTTTTGCATGATTTTTGGTAGAGAGATGCCTCTGTATGTCTAGAACATCCCTATAAAATTTCGTACTCTAATTCTATGTGATGAATATTTGACGAATTTTTGATTGACTGCTCTTCTGTCGAATTCTGACAGCAACCAGCCACGAAAAAGTGATCAATTGGACTCTTAAATGATTTTATAAAAATTAGAAAAAAATTATATTTAGAAACCATACATATTGAAGGTTAAAACTGCAAAATATGGTTGAAAGAAAATTCATTTGCTATGCCAAAACGATCAACAAAAACAGGGCATCACAATATGGTAGAAAACATAAAATTGCCTACGATGTACTTGATATTCCTAAAGCTTAGCTTTGTGCTTTATAGTATGGGTAGATAATTTGAATCATCAAATTGGCAATCAAAAGATAATTTGGGATAGAACAAGTGTAGATTAATTAGTATCTTTTAATTATAATAAACATTGGTTTATTAATGAGATGTGAGTTCTTCAACCAAGAAATGAGATCCTTTTGTTAATTGGCAATTAATAGTATGAATGGTTGATGATCAATGAAAATATGTTTGAGTGAATCGAATTGACTGAACGATTGATTTAGTCTGTGATGGTGGCATTAAAAATGAAATGCAATTGAATTGATGAAAGATGTGATGTGAATGATACCTATAAATAACCAATTGATTGTGATGACAATTTTAATAAAATGAATGAAATTGTGGAATGGATATGTTGGCCATGATTTCCCTCTGTTGATTTATTGTCCATGCCTAATGAGAGATGTGATGGAATGTACCAAAATAGAAGAGGTTTTGTTGAATTTTATAGAAAAGTATGAATGTTTATAATTGAATATATTATCCTTGTGGATGTTCATACATCATACGCATATATATTGATGTTGTGAATCATGCACTGATGGCATGTGTTATGGATGGGGAAGCCACAGTTTGGTACGCTGAGGAATGAAAGGCAGGGACCCACTTGTGGAGGTCTTGGGGGTAAGGTATCAAGCGGTGAAGGTCCCAATGGCTAGGGTAGCGCCCTTGAGCCGAAATATTCACCTGACCAAGCTTGATAACCCCGACAACTGCTCAGCATTTCAGGATTGGTATGAGAGTATACCTCTGTTTGGACTATGAATGTCCTGAGTTGAAAGATTGCTCGTTCCCTCGATGATGAGGAGGATTGTACCTTGGTGTGAGAGAGGTATATGTACTCCCAGTCACTTCCCATGAATATTGATGAACACTAAATGGATTATGGGCCCGCATGCATTGCATTAACGAGTGTCTCAATAAAACCCCGAATTGGTGTGGTATGGGACGCATCAATTGCGGATGGTAGTAGCACAGACGGACTTGTAGTGCTACCATTTGGAATTATTGAGTAACTTGATAGAAATGATTGATGGATTGAAAAGAAAGACGATAGGTCATACATCAAATCTTTGTTTGTGTGTAGCATGGGAATGGGATGCATTATGTGTGCGTAATAACTATGATATTTACATATGTTGTGATAATTTATTATGAATTGTGAATGTGCTCTTTACTAAATGCTGTAATGTTTAATACATGGTTTTATAATTTATTGTATGATATGACTCTGTTAATGTCTGTCATACTAATTCTGTGATATGAACTATGGTTTGGGTGGGTCTCTAGGTTTATTTGATTTCTTGGTTTCAAATTGTCTGGTTCTTGCCCCTGATTAATCCGTCCCTTCCTTCATCTGCGGATGTTTGGAACGGAAATAGGGAGCAGATTGCCTTTTGATTTATACGTGAGCAGGTACATGGCTTAGGAATGCGTGGTATTGACAAAAGAGTCACACTGGCTTGAGGCACTACATGGATCATAAGGCTTACAACTCCCAACTAAGATGGTATCAGAGTAGCGTGGCAGAAGCGTAGTTGAAGATGTAAAAGACCTGTTCTTATGGAACGACAAGTTCATGGTTTGATTCTATAATACCAGATGTCGAAATAATCTGGTGTGGTGTCAAAACTGGTATTCCCTTGGGATTAGAATGATAATACTCTAATCTGAGGGAGTATCCAGTTGTGTAGTAGACCGTGCTAAAATGTCATTATAATGTAATGTAAACTCTTTTCGTGTCAAGAATATGTAGCTGCATATTTGTAGAGTTTTAAATTGTATTTCATTTTCATTGGTATTTGTTATCATAGTATTTTATTAATGGTTTGGTAGTAAAACTCTTATTTCGTTTTACATGGAAAAAGATTTCACATTTTATATTATGCTACAATTTCGGTTTTAAAGGAAAAAAAAAATCTACCTTAATTTCTACTACTGAGCTATTAGAGCTCGAATTTGAGTTACAAAAAATGTTGACAGTTAAGGGTGTTACAGGGTGCACACAAGATAAATAACTGAAACATGTTTCTGTTATGTACAATACGTAATAGAAACACGTTTCCGTTATATATCCTGGGTGCACCCCTCATACATTACTAAAACGTATTTCCATTATATTTTCGTTATGTATTGTCTATAATAAAAATACTTTTTGTTGAGAAATATTTTTGAAATAAAAAATATAAACAAAAGTTAGGGTGAAAATAACAAACAGTGAGATGGGAATAGCAGCCCAGGCTCGAGGGTGTGAATTGTGAAGGAAAAATAATGTTTGTTGGATTTGTCACTCACAAAATCACACAAACAAGAAAGGAGAAATATATTTTTCACTACAGTTCACATCACTATTTTGATTACAAACGTATTTATAGTGCTAATTAAAAACATTTATCATACTAACCGACTAACTCCTATTAAAATCTGAATTATACTAGGGCAACGTATTCTTAGGGATTCAAATTTGAGAGTTTTATGAAAAAGAACACCCTTAAAATTTTATCTTCTAAAATTTGTTCACCTGATTAACTTATTTTAGATTAGTCAAATTTAAAGCGACTTCCAAAATTTGCCGATTTCAAACACAAAATATACTCGAAAAAAGACGCAGAAAATAATGAAAGTTACATGTTTAGATTTAAATCTACACATTAATTATTGACTTTCAAATAAATCCAATTCAATTTATTCTGGCTATGCAATCTTGCTCGTTTACTCTTATCCAATTAAATTCATTGAACCTGACAAAATTACGTTGATTACCGCTAAAACAAACAAATTGGCAGTTTGGTGATACACTAGATTTTTTGTTTTCGAAAATAATCGTATCGGAACGCGCAATTTTTTTCGTTTGTGGCCGGAAAATTCTAAAAAAATTAAAACATACTTTAATTAAAGGGAAGGGCAAGCAGTTTATTTTCCCAATGGAGGGCTCACAGTTCCGTTCATTACATGGCCATGCTTGAAGTGGAATGGAAAGGGTGACGACCAAATGGTGCATCGAATGATTTTGCCGCAAAACCTGTTAACAAAAGTTGCTTATTACATAACCTTGATGGAACATAAACATTTAACTCTCTTTCAACAAAGAAAGGCAAATAATCCGCATCACTATCCAAGTGATATGAAATGTTGAAAAACATTGTCAATTGGTAATCAATGATTTCTGAAATTATATTCCACGCATGCAGTTGCTTAATTAATTAATTATCTCGAGTGGACATTTTAAATAGTTTGCTTTTGTCGTTCTTCAACTAATGCCAATGGGGCTAATAATAATAGGGAACTGACAGAGTTTGAAAAAATAAATGATTATAAACATCATAGTTTGCTAGCAATTTAGCTCACCACCTCCCCTCAAACTTTCTTTTGAAAGAATATCCATTCATAAGCCAGGATGAATAAAAGTGAACGTACATAGGAGGCACATGAAAACACTAAAACTTTCTGTACCCGCACATTCCTTGGTCATCGTGTCGGGCTCTGAGATTCTCGCCACACAGACTGCAGTAAGATTGATGGTTCTGAGTTCACTAGGATCCCTTAGAAGTCGGAGCAACTCTCCCTATTTCAAGTATATATAGGACCCTTTTAATAGGCTAGGATTATGTTCATACACTTTAATGCTTCGTTTGTTATCGGAGAAGAAGTCGAGAAAAGAAAAGAAGTCCGGTGATTGTACTGTTTTTTTTTCGTTTGAAATCAAAGAAAGACGATGAAATATTAAAAAGAACATGTGGGACCGACCGTTAAAAAATTCTTCGCAAAACAGCAAAAAATTGCGTAGAATTTATTGTACACAGTGGGACGCCATTCACAAAAATAACCTGTGTAAATTGATTTACACAGGTTGAAATCGATTTGCAACTTTTTTTTTTTTATATCTATTTCAAAATAATATAAAATGGTAATAAAATTGATTTGCATTTGAGCAAATCAAGTTTGCTTCCTTCACCGGTTTTGTTAATCGGTTAATTACCTCCCCCCCAACGCCTGTTTTATATAATAATAATAATAATAATAATCAATAAATAAAAATAATATTAATAATAAAAATAAATATTAATAATATTAATAATAATAAATAAATAAATAAATAAAAATAATATTAATAATAAAAATAAATATTATTAACAATAATAAAAATAATATTAATAATCTCAAAAAATCAAATTCTCTTTTATTTTTCTTGAACCAAACAATTTTAACTTTCACTCTATTTCTCACATACTTTTCTTCTCTTTCTTTCTCTTTATTTTTTTTCCTCTCTACCAAATACATCCTAACAGAGGGACTCACCTAGAGTGAGAATCAGTCAATTGGGTCAGGGACCCCGGAAAGCTTGGAAGAACATTATCCCTTTCCAGCATTAGTTTAGTAATTCTAGTGAAAATCAATTCCAAGTTGTTTAGTTTAAGAAAATAATATATATTTTTGTTTTTAGTTAGAAAATGTCACTTTACTTTTATGTTATTTTCTGTTTTTAAAAAATTTGTATTAAAAATACTGAAAATAATAATAAAATTATAATTAAAAATAAAAGAATAAAATAAAATATTTTCTCAAACAAAATCACCCTTGGTGGTCCTGGCAATTTGAACGTATGTAAAGGCAGCACAAGTGTCCCATTGCCCCATTTAAAGCTACGACTTTATAATTATATGCATGTCCTTTCGCCCTACTATATTGAATTTGCTCATCTACCTCTCCTTCGAGTGGCAGATTTATGATCTGAAAGGATAATTCAATCAAAAATTGACGATAATTATTATAATATGAAAATAAATGTACGTATAAATATAAGTATTAAAATCGTATAAAAGTTTAATATATATAATTAAATAATATATTTTATAATTGTCTTTTACGTGATTTTATACTTTGAAATTGTTAAACAATCAATTTATTGGTAATATTATTGAAAGTATTTTTTTTGTTACAATTGTAAGTGTGTTTGATAAGGCAAATAAGTTAATTTTTAATTTATTTGACTTCTTTTTGTGTAATAAGACCTAGTGCATGCTATCTAACCCCCCACCACTAGATCGATCCTAACAAGTTAATTTATATGACTAATTAATTTAAGAGCTTTGTTTAACTAAAATAGTTTTGTTTAGTAAAAAAAAAAAAAAAAACTCCTTTCATTAGTTTGTAGTTATTTGTGAAAGTTACCTCAACTGTGGTTGACAATACTTTTAAGATAGCTCCCAACTTATTTGACAATCTTAAAAGTTTATTTAACCAAATTAGCCTTTTTGGTGAGGGAGTTTATTTTAACATCTTGTGGTGTCTTGGTAGTGTTTTTAATTTTAGGATTTTATATGTTTTTAGCCCTTATAAAATAGCATGTTTTTCATTTTAGTTCCTATAAGACTTTACAAGCACTTTTAGCCTTTACATTTTTCTCCATTAGCAATATAACCCTTGTTAAATCAAAACACCAAAAAAATTGACCACTTTAGTCCCTATAAAATCGTGATTTTATTATTTTATTCCCTGAAAATGAAGGGGCAAGAAAATTTTTAGGGACTAAAATGAAAAAAATCACAATTTTATAGAGGCTAAAAGTGCTCACAAAATTTTTCGTGTCAACAAATGACTAGGACTATATTGCTAACGGAAAATATGTAAGGACCAAAAGTACTTGTAGTTATAAAATTTACAGGGACTAAAATGAAAAGCTTGCTATTTTAAAAATTAAGCATAAGAAAGTTTTAAACTGGTATTTAAAAGTAAATTAAAAAATTGTACTAATTTTTAGTTTTAAATTTTAAAAATAAGATAGATTGGTTTATTTTGGTGCACCAAACTTGTTAGAAGAAATGAAGCATCATATCCAAATCCAAAAATAAATTGGTTTGGTTTAACAAGAACCATTTGGTTTGGTCTAATAAGAACCATTTGAAATGATCTAATTTTTTTTTTTTTGGATTTTTTATACAACCCTACTACTAAAAGTTCGATTTAGCGTCAACAATGTGAAATTAAATGTAGCGTCAACCTTAGACAATGTTAGGCTCAACCATATAGTTTCAGCATCCAACTTTTAGCGCCAACTTAATTGATGCAAAAAAATTTTAAATGGAAAATAATTAATTTTTACTTTAGTGGCAGTCGAACATCAATATCTTGTGGATAAAAAAAACATGATTGGGAGAAGAGATTTCATTAAAGGTGGTCAGCCAAGTTCTCCGACGGAGATTAGTCATCGACAAAATTAATAAATACTTCACACCTATAACACAATTATCTAAAAAAGTCTAACATCAATATAGTCAATGTTATTCTAATAATAGTGTCAGCCACACTACATTTTCAAGGTTGTTAGACAGCTTTTTAGTAATGAATCTTGTAAATAAAAAAGATTATAAACGAATATATCCAACATGAATATATATTTTTTTGGTAAAATAGAAAGGAAGAAACATGAGAAGCAATTATTGTTCCCACATTGCTTTCTATTCTAGCTCAAAGTCGAGCTCCAAACTACTAAGTATGGGGTTAGATCCAAGAGCTAGTCTTGCCTGCCATTTGTGTGGTCTTTTTTCCGGTAAATTATCTTCAATTTATAAGAAGTTAGCCATAAATTTCATATTAATTACAGGGATATAGAGAGTAAAAAATGGTAATGCCTTGCTTGTTTGTTTCCTTAATAGCTCCTAGCCATTAAGCCTATTTAGGGAGTTTTTTTTATAGTTGGAGAACATATTTGATGATAATATGCCTTGATTGATGCAGGTCAATTCGTACTTGAATTTGTCCTTATTCTAAGCTCATACTCAACCTAAATCAAGGAGCGTTCACATCCCCTTAAACATCAAGCCTAGAAGATAAAGATGACCTTTCGTGTCTTCATTGAGATATTATTGGCTGGGATGGTCCTAACTTGTGCATAAACTAAAGTCTTAATTTTGATGAATAATATGTTATTTAAAATATAAGAAAACACTCATTGCTAGATAACATATCGACAAATGTTTAATTTACTAGTATTTTAACATGTGTATTATACATAATAAATAATTATTTTATATAACTTAAATTTATAATAAATGAATACTTCTGAATATATAAATTATATTATAATTAAGATTTGTAATAAATAATTTTTTTGAACATATAAATTATATTTTAAATTTATAATAAATTATTATTATAATACAATGTTAATTTTTAATTATTAATAATTTATTTTAAAAAAATATTAAAATTCAATTTAGAACTAAAGATATTGAAAATGATAGATTGAAAGAAATAAAAGGCTAAAAAATCTCCAAAAACGTTCTCATCGAAGAATGACAACTAAAAATGCTATCGTTGAAGAATAGTAGCTAAAAACGCTCTTGTTCAAAATAGTTGTTTTCATTTAATATATAGCGTGGATGTGAAATTTGATATATATGACTAATAAGATAATATCAAATAATTCAATAGTTAAATTGGTTAATTTACATTCTATAGAAAATTATTAAATCATGTAAATTTAACATCATATATATATATATATATATATATATATATATATATCACTACAAGAGAAACACAAATGTTATAGTAAGGTTTTTTAAATAGGTCAATAAACTTAGCTTAAAATAGGTTAATCAGCCTAATCTTTTAAACATATTAATAAGTATGTCGTTAACTAGTGAGTGATTTATGTAAATAGTATATATTTGATTTTTCTTAAGTAAGGGCACATTTGGAGTGGATTTTAATTGTAAGTTTCAAAATTTTCAAAAACTACAATTAGTTTATAGTTTTTAAAAATTAGTTTCAGTTTCTTTTTTAATTTTTATTTCAAAATAATTTTACTTTGAAAGTTCCTTATCCTGCTAAAATTAATTAAAGGCTGCATTTGTTGGCGGTGGCAATGATAGTGATGGCAGTGGTAACATTAGCAACGCTACTGACAATGATGGCAACAACAATGGTAGTGACGATGCCTACAACAACGTTGATAGAAAAAATAATGGTGGCGCAATAATGGTGGTGGTAGCGACAGTGAATCAATGGTGATGATGGTGCCAATGGTGGTGGCGGTAGCAGTGCCAGTGGTGGGGGTGGAGGTGGAAGTGGCATAAATGACTACTGTCACATTTAATGAGAGTATTTTTTTTTTAAACTAAAAATTAAATTCACAAATATTTTTTTTTTGGTATTAAAAATGAATGTAAAAGTACATTGACATTGAGTTAAAAAAAAAAAAAAAAAACCTTTACCGAACTTATTTAGTATATAAACTTGGCCTGACATATAGACCATAAATAACTTTTGAACGGGTCCCCTAACCTGTAGTCATCCCTACATGTAAGTGAGCTCTGTCTTAGCTACACATAAGATTAGAGCTAGGAAAAGAGGGAGAGAGGGTTGGACACCTTGTTGTACCCCCTACCTTAGCTACACATAAGATTAGATTTAGGAAAAGAAAGAAGAGAGTGTTGGACACCTTGTTGTACTCCTACCATTTTTTTGATGATAATTTGTAAAATTGATTTTGAATGAAATATATTTTGTAAAATTAATCTTGATTAAAATTGAATTTAAAGCTATGTAATATATGTTTAGATTTTTTTATTCTAAATACTAATAATAAAATTCAGTATAATTTTTTTTTATCCAACACATAATCACCTAAAGTTATTTTAACTCAAGATCAATTCTAAACTCAATTTTTTAATGTAAAACCAAATATGTGAATATTTATTTAAAATTACGTTAATTGATATTTTATCGTGATTCTAAATAATTCAATATTAATCCAAACACAGAAATAAAATTTTCTTGTTGGCCACCATATAAAATTCAACAAAGAGGGTGGGGGAGCTCCTTGATGCAAGGTTTGAATTGCACTTGTACAATGGCATATGTAACATGCCCTGTTGCAATCAGGTCACCATTTAAAATGGAAAATGCCATACCACTCCTGTGGTCCTGTCGACCTATCTGTGTTTATAGACCTAGTGTGCCCATAACCATATATTCTATATAGGTGAAACAGTAGCAAACACAGAGAGAAGGAAAATGAGTGTGGTCCTAAGTGGAAAATTAGGAGATAGTGATAAGATATTATGCATTAAAAGCAGCATTTATAAGTCAACAATACAAATACTACCACTCTAATTCTATAGCTACTTTTGTCTGAGTTGGGGGAAGCTCTACAATCTACAATTCTGCATGAACTCTCTTTGTCTAATTTGCAGGACCTGTTTGTTTCTTCTTAATTCTGCAAATATTGTACTTTATAAACCTTTAAATGAGTACAGCTAATTCTGCTGCTCTTGCATGTGACTACGGCTAGTGGGGACTTATCGCATTAAGTAAAAGGATGCTCTGACATCTGACTATCTGAGATATTCGCCACTAAAAATATGAGGAGTCCCTTGTTCTTGCATCGACAAATCATTTAACCTTTTCACCTACCCATTTATTAGTCTATTAAGGAGAGTCTTCGTAGAATTTCAATGTCTATCCACTAGTGCTACTACTTGTAGTTGAACAAGTCATCACTTTGAGAAACAAGATGGGTTTTACTCCATGGTGTCGCAACCGTTTCCAATCATCTTTTGTCTCTCTTTATTTAGATTTTAGTAGGTAACATGGATAACCATAGTATTTTTATTATACTAGTAAAATATAAGTAAAGACACCACAATCTGTTGAAATATAGTATCTCCCTTTTGAGAAATTTCGGATGTGGACTCCCTAGCATCGAACTAAAATCGTTTCCAAAATGTACCAAACCGAAATTCAAAGCATAAACATGATATTATGCAGCATAGCAGCGAAAGTTAGAACTTAGAATCTCTCTTTTACTATATATATATATATATATATATATATATATTATGTATATAGCCTTGAATGGGAAAAACGAATAATAGATACAAAAATCTAATTAAGGATGCATCAATGTTGTTGTGAAGGCTAGGAATCCCAAAAGGGGAGGAAGAGGAAGATCAGAGATATCTGTGCAAAGTGCTACCACCCCTTAATGCAGATAACAAAAAGATAAGTTGGTCATCATCATTCCCATCATATTCTACCTGGTTTTGAAGCAAGTTGTAGTTGGCGACAACATCATCTGGCAGCACCTTGTTCCTGCAAAGAGGGCACGTAGCACAGTATTGCTGCAACCACTGGTCCAAGCAATCCTTGTGAAATGTGTGTCTGCAGTTGAGGTTCCTCACCTTCTCCCCTTCCTCGAATTCGGATAAGCACACTCTGCAGTCTATGTGCTCTGCCTTCAGGGTTCTAGTGCACCGAATTGTGGGGTTCTTCTCTTCAATGAAATTGAGGTATTGGGTGGTTGATATGGGGCGTGTATCTGACTTTATAAGGTACTGAATGATAAGGATAAGTTCTATTAGCATGTATGTTATTAGGACTATTGTCTTGGCATAAAACTGGTACAGAAGCTCACACAGAGACGTCGTCATGGCTTCTACTTCCTGCTAACGAATTCTTCAATGCACAACAATTTTTCCTTTTTTCTTTATAAAACAATGAATGCACCCTGGCGCGCCATAAATTCATTTACAACTTACAACAGGACACACTTTCATCAAATTACAAACTATTTTGATAATAACTATTTTAAAAGTTATACCAAAAATTATTTTTAATTAGTTGATAGTATAACATTTTTTACACTAAAAGCATATACTCATTAAACTCAAATTATTTCTAATTAGTTGATAATATAAAAATTTTTACACTGACATACATACCTATTAAACTTATTTTTGTTTTTTGTTTCTTGTTTTTTAGTTGAAATGTTTTTACCTTTACGATTATAAAATATTGCATTATTTTTATTTATTTTTTTGAAAAATATATAAAGAAAATAATAAACGACTTTAATACATGCACTGTTAATGTAAAATATTTTATATTATCATTAATAAGAAAGCATCTTTGATATGATTTTTAAAATAGTTATTATAAAAGTTAACAAATTTATTATACATAGCGATTTGTAATTAGATGATAGTGTAAAAAATATTTATACTTATAATGTATGTATTATTTATTTTTAATAAAAATATTTTTTTAAAATGTCATTTTGTTTTTATAATTTAAATTGTTAAAATAAAATGATGTTTCTAAAATTAGGGAGGAATATTAACCTATGTTTTGAAAACCGGACTAGACCAGTTGGGGCAGACTGAAAAACGGTAAATTGGTTACCTGACCGGTTCAAATAAACCACAAAATCGGCATGAAAAAACCAATCAAAGAACCAAAAAATTGGTCAAAAATTGATAAAATTGGTCAAAAATAAGTCAAAAACTGGTTCACAGCAAGTCAATGAAAAATGCTTAATATAACATTATTTTGATTTTTTTTCTTAAAAAAATAAAAACTAACCTAAAGTATTTATCATTTTATTTTTTATTTTAAATATAAACTTGTTTTAATTAATAAATGTTGATATGCATAGTTAAAACTTATACTTGAGTATCATGATATATTTGATTTGCACTTTTGTAAGTATTATAAATGTAAAAAACCCATAAAATTATGTTTTATTTTTAATTTTTTGTATTATAAAGTTATGATATTATGTTTTTAAATATTATTTTATATATTATTTAATAATTATTATTATTTTATTAATATCGGTTCGATCACGATTCAACCACGGTTAAACCATTAAACCTTAAACTAATGTCTTGACTGGTTCAGGTCTAGTTTTAAAAATATTGATATTAACTATAAATTATTTTTCCCGTTCTTTATAAAAGGAAAGTCTAGATCAGATAATGCATAGTTGTACGTATTTATTATTTATTAGTAGTTTTTTTCTGTTACTGTTTGTTGCCCTATAAGTGGAAAATTAATGTAACCTGGTCCCGTGTCTCATTTAGGAGAAGTGGACAAGTACTGTTTCGGACGAGCGTAACTACATTTCTGCAAACATTTGTTCGTGTGATTATTATTATTATTATTTGAACTTTTGTAAGCAAGATTCAAGAACTTCCAGGTTATGTGATTATTGTTTGTGTAATTATTTCTACTATTATTTATCGGTTGTTGATTGTTTTAAATGGAATGTTTTTTGCCTCTCTTTTTTTTGTATAAAATGCAATGTAATGTGGTATACAGAACATGATGTAATATATAGAATTTGGACAGATTAAGTTACAAATTATTATTATTATTATATGAATTCTTTTAATAAAATGTATAGAATGTAATATAAGATTTGTTTTAATGAAACTTCATATGTGTCACATTATAAGCAAACACATGTCTCTTGGGACGCACAGTCAATACATTCCTACAAACATATTTTGTATTATTATTATTATTACCATTTTTGCAATTTCTTTATAAATTATTCTAAAGAAAAAGTAAGCTAATATTTTTATTTTATGATTATTAATATTATGTAGTCCCTCAACGGCTCGTCTAGACCTTGGCAGATCCTTATCAAATCTGCTTCAGTTTTAGGTCTAGTTTTCTTGGTCGCAAAAGTCATCCTAAACTTCTCTCTTAACATTATCCATGAATCAACAGATCTCGATTCAAGAGACTGGAACCATTTCAATGTCGTTTCCCTTCAACGAGAACGCTCTACATGTGAGTGAAGCAAAAGCTCTTTTGTGTGACATTGTCGATTCGAACATCGAGAGGTGACCATTCAAATTCATAGATCTGTCGTACAACTCCAGATAAGGAAATTATTGTAATTGCTTCGCAACCTGCAAATTCAAAATCCTTGTCGAAAAAGGAAGGTTGAACGGAATCATCTCATTGTCTTCGTTCTTCTCAGCAGCCATGTGCGCGTCATGCACCTCATGCGCAACCTGACTTGGTCACAACGCTGATGTTACCAACCTCTCAATATGGTTATAGTTGTTCTCCATGATTTTCTTATTCTCTCTCTCAGCTCGAAGCTCCGCAATGATCCTTTCCTGCTCTTTTAGCATCTCTCTTTGCTGCTGTAACAATGTAGCAAGATCAGCCATAGTTACCAACGATGCAAGAACACCATTCGCCTTAGGAACCGCCTCAGGAGTGACAAAAGCTGCTTCGCCGTCCTTAGGCGATAGCGGCGGAAGCTTCAGTGGTGATGGTGCCACAACAGACTTACAATTTCTCATACTAACCATCATGAACGAATCTCTAAACAATGAAGAATGAAAAGAGAATCAGAAATCGATTCCCACAAACAACACCAATATTGTGTGGTGAACACCAGGAGGAGTGAGAAAAAGTTCTAATGAGCTGTCATGGTAGCCGCGAATGTCTCCGATGGTGGCACCTGCAAGGATTTCGATGCTTAAGTCAGTAAGAGAGTGAGTGAGAATGAGAGAGTTGTGTGTACCTGGTGCGGGCAAAGCTCTTTATATAAAGTATTTTAGAGGAAAAGATCGTTAAGGAGAGGTGTTACGTAACAGCGTGTGTTTAGGTGCCTCATTAAGTGTTTTCCTCACTATTCCAGGATAGGCATAAAACTTTGACCGGGATGCATCTAAGATGTGGAGGCCATGTTAACCAGGATAGGCGACACCATCGATTCGTAAGTTGGGTGAGGAAGCAAACCAACTTAAGGGGGTAGTGCCTAGGTAATTCCCAGAACAACTTCTATGAACACATATCACTATTATTAAACATATATCTCTTCGTTGAAGGATGAACACGGTTACCAACATAATTAACATTCTAGATCCTACAACTTCACATATCACGCCTTTTTGTGTAACATATCGCGTGTCTTTTTCTTCGGCCGTGTTTGAAAGGCATTAAACATGGTGGAAAGAAAAGGTAAGTTTTTCTTTTTTCTTTTTTTTATTAATTTTGTTTATATTTATTCTATTTTATCTTATTTAATTACTGGCATAGTTTATTTAGTTTACATAGTTTATTTAGCTAACAGAGATTAACATATTTAGTCGAGTCTTCTGCTCAAATTGAATTTGTAAGGAAGACTGTCTTCTTCTAATCTAAACTTTTTGTAATAAAAAAATAGTTTATTTAATTTTGGATTTTGATTTTGTTATTTTGGTAAATATTTTCAAAATTAATAAAAGTGGGTTAATTGATATGTGACGACTTATTAACCTTCTATCTTTTAAGGTCTGTTTAACGATGATAATTCGTGGACCCTATCTTTTTAAATTCTTAACCAAAAAATAAATAAATCTAACACCTTAATAAATATTATTTTACTTTTCCTTTTGGTACATATTTTTTTTTAAACGAAATGTACTTGTTGTAAATATTATTTAGTCCAAATTCAATGTGATGACAAAATTTATTTTAGAACTTTCATTTGTAAGTGGTTGCTAAGTTGTGGCAGCTTGTTACTATTTAAGGGTCTATTGAGTTGTGCTAATTTTTTGACCTAATTATTTTATTTAGAAATTATAATTATTTAATTTTTATGAATGTTTTTATTTTTTATTGTATTATTTGAGTCATAACGACTTAATAATTCAAACTTTATGCTGTTTTTGTGTGGAGCTAAAAAAGATTAAGAAAAGTTAAGCTCTGATAACCTGTTGATTCTCAATATCTTAAAAACGGTCGTCTAAACTGAGACGGCTTGATAAACCAAAATAGGTAATTAAATTATTTTTTAAAAAATAAAATAATATTTTTCACTTGTATTTTTATTTTTTTTTGTAAAAAGTTACGTGACTTTAAGTTTTTCACTATGCCAGAAGATAGTAAAAATGGAATTTATGCCATCAACTCAAACTCTAAATTTTCATAATTAAACTCTATTATACTTTTAAAATAAAAAGGATTTACTTCTTTTTCGTAAATATTTTCTGAAAGGGGTAAAATAAATTATTGAAATTAAGATTTTAAGAAATCACATTATCAACTAAGGTAACTGTTTTCTAACATATGTATTAAGAGTGTTATAAGGTATAAATTTCACTCTTCCTTATACATAATAGATTCTCAAACTTGGCTTGGTTTATATATCATTAATTAATTAATTAATTTTATCTTTCAATTTTGACAAAATTAAATAAAATTGATGCCAACTCCCACCTTTTATTTATTTATGGTTTCTGAACCGATGCAATTTTAGTTGGGATAACATACTAATCTAGTCAAGGGTATTATTAGCATACGTCAATATCCAACATTTAGCTTTCAAATATGACATCTTTGACTTTTGCATGAGACAACTTACAACAACCACTGCATATATATATATCAGGTCAAATCAAAGTAAGTAGATTTTATAGTGGCATCATCCAAATATTTTCCTTCTATTTAGCGTAATCTAATTACATTAACCTCCATCAGTGAGTTTGACCTGCAATCCAACACACCATATTTCTTTAACAGGTCAAAGGCATTTTAGCTGACACAAAAATAATCCAAACTTTTTTCTCAACCTCAAGTCCTGTAAACTGTTTTGAAATTTTTTATCTTGTGTTTAGATTAGAAAATTTAAGTGAGTAATTTAATTTGAGTGAGAATTTAAAATTTTTTGTAAAAAAAATTTAGTTTGAATAGTAAATTTAAAAAAGTATTCAAAATTCTAAAAAAATTGTTGAAATATTTTGTGAAAAAATAGTCTATACATTAATAGTGTAACGGTTTTTATATTATTATCCAATCATAAACTACTAAGTATGATAATTTTGTTGATTTTTATAATAATTATCTTAAAATTCATACCAATCATGATTTCTAATTAATTGACAATATAAAACTCTTTATATTGATTGTACATAAAAATTAAACTCATATTTTGCTTACCTAAAATTATAGACTTTCAAATTCCACAAAAAAGATAAGAATGTAGAAATTCTTTAAGGCTTAAGCTCATTTTCTCTCTCTTTATATCTCCTCTCTTCCCTCTTTCTCTTTTCTCTCTCTCTCTCTCTCTCTCTCTCTCTCTCTCTCTTATCTCTCTCTCTTCTGTCTATTCAAATAAAAAAATTTAGAAATAAAGGAATTTGTTTATTTAATCAAAACAAGAAGTTTTAGAAATAAATAAATTTAATTACTTCATTCAAATACAAAATTTTGAAAATGAAGAAGTTTGATTACTTTATTCAAACAAAAAAAATTAAAAATAAAGAAATTTTAATTGAAACAAGTGAAATTCTTAGAATTTAAAATTCTTTAGAATTCTCAAATGCTCCATCCAAACACACTAAAATCCTTCATTTCATTTGGAAACTAGCATGTTGACCCGTGCAATTGCACGGGTCACATTTGTCTTTACACATGCATTAAATGATATATAAACATAATAATAAGTTAGCAAATGCACCCATATAATTTGTGACTATCTATTTATCTATATATTGAAACAAAGTCCTCATGAAAATAATTTATGTTTTACTGTGTTTTTTTATTAAAAATAGAGAGTAACATGAAAAATAAAATGATATTCTTATAATTACAAGTAAATAAAAATAAAAAATAAAAAATATTTTCTTAAATTAAATAATTCATAATTTTATCATTGATAAAAAAAAAATGTTAGCATGCTATTCAGTTGTATTTTTGTTGTTTTACCTTTCATACATCTATCTATAATTATGATTGTATTATACAATATTATATTAATATTATTATGATTATGTTGTTTTATTTTGTTTCAAATTATATCTTTGTCTCATTATTTGCTGCTTAGTATATTTTATTTTTATCAGAATATTTTGATTTTACAAAATTAAGAAAATATTAATTATTTTTATTAATATTATTATTTATATTTTATTTAAATATTAAAATGATTTATAACTATATTTTATTTCTTTGAATAAGAACATTTTTATCAAAGAAATATATTTTATATAGTAATTTATGCCATTAATTTTTTCGAGTATACAATGTTTTAAATAATAAATAATATGATATAGAAGAATTAAATTTTTAAGGAAAATATCGAAATATGTTCCCTGTGTTTTCTTGATAATTGATATCATTCAAGTTCGAAAGGAATCTAAATGACTAAATATTATATATTATATATAAAATTTCCAATATTTGATAGTAAATGAAGAAAGCTTTTAGTCCCTGTTTGGTTGAATGGAAGGGAGAGGAGGGGCAAGGAAATTTTTAAATTTTTAAAAATTTTCATGGTTTGGTTGAATGGAAATGACATGAAAATTTTTAAAAAATTTGTAGGTTTTACTATTTATTTTTATTCTATTTCTCACTTCTTGACTTATTTCTAACATTTTCATCCACTTTATAATAATAATAATAATAATAATAATAATAATAATAAATTGATTTTATTGGTGAGTAAAATGATGAAATGATGATTGCGGCGCATCAGTGTGAGAGAGTAAGACTGTAAGACAGTATAAGGGAGTGTTGCTTTGTATAGTGGTGCGTGAGAGCTTTTTAACCACAATAGTAAAAAAAATTATTTACTAAAATAATAATTAAAAAAAACAATTTACTGAAATGAGTTATTTCAGAAAAGGGTACGAAGATGTGAATAGGTAATTTAATAGGAGGTGCCAACTAAGTTGGCGCCTCGCGTTCATTAATGTTTTTTAAACAACAGGAGGCGCCAACCGCCTCGCGTTCAAAATAATTTTTTTTTACTACAACAAGCGCCTCGAGCTCATTAATTTTTTTTTTCAATTGGCGCCTCCTGTTCAAAATAATTTTTTTTTACTACAACAGGAGGCGCCAACTTCGCATTCAAAATAATAAAAAAATTTATTATAACAGTTGGCGCCTCGCGTTCCAAATTTTTTTTTCCTACAACAAGAGGCGCCAACTCGCATTCAAAATAATTTTTTTTCTAGAACAGGAGGCACAACTTGATCGAATTTTTTTTTTTACTATCACAAGTTGGCGCCTCACATTCAATATAATTTTTTTTATTACTTGGCGCCTCGCGTTCAACTTAGTTCATCACATTCATGCACGATCATACTATTCACGTTCAATAATACTCACGTTACTATTTATGAATAGCAATAGTATTCAAGATATTATTCATGAATAGTATTACTATTCATGACATTATTTACGTTCTGCTCATCATACATGCGCAGTTTGCAATTTTACATCGAGTTTCAGGTGGTAGTGGGATTGTCAGTAAGTCATGCATATAGAGTAAAAAATATAGAAGAAGTGTGAATATGCAAATCACGCGTATACAATATATACTACATGCATAGTTTCAATTATTAATTTTTCTGAGAAAGTTGCACGTTGCATGTAGTTTGAGTTTCACAATTTAATTTCAGTGCATCAAACTTGTATTTAAAGGAGTGTTTCGCATACTAGTTCAACGTATTCAAACCATTGAGAGTTCTCGACAGTGTTTCACTTGTTTCATTCTCTTAAATTCTGTTTCTTATTCTTTGAAGTTTAAGTATTACAGGTGCGTGAATGTTTATCAGTTTATTATTTTATTTAGTTTTATTAACTAATTTTTTTTATTTTGATAGTGTAATTTACTATTGTACATTTTATGTAATTATCTGTTATGATGTTATAATATATTTTTTAATATTAATATTAGTTTTGTTAAATAGAGTATGGAAGGACGAGTCGTACATCCTAGTCCACGTGATGATTCACTACTATGTTTACAAAACATACATGTTTCTGAACATGTATGGAATGGTGCCCCGGACCGCATTTTGAAAATAAGACGAGTACAAAATGCTACTAGACGAGGCGAAGATTTGCCTCCTCCCATCAGACCATTTTTAGAATGAGCTGGCTTTTTAGGTGTTGCTGAAATTGAATTTTTTCAGGTCGATCACTAATTGATTTCAACATTAGTAGAGCGTTGGAGACCTAAAACAAACACTTTTCATATGGTATAGGGAGAATGTACCATAACATTACAAGATGTTGCAGTGCAACTAGGGTTAAAGGTTGACGGTCATCTGGTGACTGGTGTAGCGTCTCGTAACTAGCGCACTATTATGCAGGAATCATTGGGAGAAACGCCACCACCGTTAGAGATAAGATGTGGAAGATTGAGAATGAACAACATATGCATAGCGTGGTGCAGTTGAAACGATATACACGAGCATTCATCTTGCGTATACTGGGTGGTATGCTTTTTCCAGATAAGCGTGACACGTTTGTAACGTTGAGGTTTCCTCCTTTTCTGGAAGATTTTGATGTCTGTGGCACATTGAGCTGGGGATCCACTGTCCTCAGCAATATCTACCGCGAACTATGTGTTGCAACTAACTATGACCATAAAGAACTTGGTGGCGCCAGCATCCTGATACAACTGTGGGCCTAGGATAGATTTCCTTCAATCGGACCTATTAACCCTCATCTACCCATACCTCAACAGTCTCTTGCTAGACGGTAATTACATGTTGATTAATTATGTACAATTATAAATAGATAAAATACTCCTTGTAAAATTTGTTTGATATATGTGTTGACAAACAAATGGAATGGTGAACAACTAAAGGAATTTACATATCTTAAATTTCATCTCTCAACTTATAGAGAGAAATTTGATGTCATGAAGAGACATGATGTGAGTTCATTTTCATAACACAATTTTAATTTATATGTTGTTGTTTTATATCTAATGCATAACTTATTTTTGCATATTGTATGTGAGCCATACTCTGCATGGTTTGGTGGCTTGCCAAACATCTGCATGGAGGAGATTGCAATGTGGAGAGCTGTAGTCCCATTAATAAATTTTAATATTATAGAGTATCACCATCTTGACCGTGTTATGCGTCAATTTGGGATGGTACAACATATCCCTCACGCTCCGCATATCAACGATAGGTTGCATGATGTGACATTGAAAGGAAATGAGGATATTGATTGGTATCAGAGACATATCGTCTACGTCCATATAGAACAATCGTCTTGCACTTGTCATTACCAACCCTCCCACTGATGACCTTGTTTTACCTAGTAATTCAGAGTACATACGATGGTATAGAAAATGAATGAGACACTAGATTGGTGTAAAAGGTGCTAAACAAGGTTTTACGGTTAATATATGAATATATAAATAGTAAATATTAATAATGTAGATTGTATACATATAAACAATAATTATTATTTTTTTTTGTTGTAGGATGACACTATTGAATGTGTGTATCACGGAATGACAGATGATCACTGTAGCACTTTCTCATTTGAGTAAGGGAGGGTTGATTTATCAAATTGCATGTAGGTAAATGACAAGGTTGATAGGTTGACAAATGTTGCGATAGATGCTCCTCCATTAGGGCAAAGGGTGCCTAACTCGATGGTAAATGAAAATGTTGGAGCAGGGCGGAAGGAAGGCAGAGGACTTCATCGTTGTTGGATGCGTGTTGAACACCAACAGCTAGAGCTTCCACCGCCTCCTCCTCAACCTCTCAAGGGAACTTTCTACGTGACTCCGCTGTCGGCCTTCGATGACTTCACCGCATATCATTATGCATCGCAACAGACAATGACACCATTTCATATGGATACAAATGTGGATATAGCTGGTACTAGTCACACGCCTGGTCCTAGTACAAAATATGTGCCTGATTTGCCATCCACTTACACTCCAACACCATATCAGGTGAACTTCATGACCCTAACAACACCATATCATTGGGTTCATCCATGGCAAGATGCACCTATGATGTCTCCTACATTAAGCGACATCATGTTTCCTGGTGCTTGTGCTACCTCGTCACAGGTGAATGAACCTCCTGGCTTGGGGTTTAACTTAAACGAGGCATTTAAGGGGGAAGCCAGTAGCCGCGATAATGAGGTTGTGAGAAGGAATCCAGATCGTGGGGCTAGACATAGACAATGTGGTTGTGTTTTAACACCATATGAAGATTTTGATTTTCGTTGGAGACCTAAGAGATGATGTCATTTATATAAGTACCTTATAATGAACTTGTAATTATTGATAGTAATGTTAATGTATTGTTTGAATGATTTTCTATTTTCATTTGTTATTATCCTAAGTATAGGACTGACGTGACCAATGATGGGTTTTACTAAGTATAGGACAACATCAAGTAATTTTTCCTAACTGATGAATAGTTATGCACACGAACTAGGACAATCCAAGACATGTATGTTGTTTGTGAGAATCCATGCCACTGTTGAAATTGTCACCTGTTATAATTATCCTCTGATCGGTGTACAATGCGGCACAACAAACAAGACAATCCTTGCCATCCACATTGACGAATAGTGGATGAAGTAGTATAAGAACAAGTTTTTGAACCATTCCCAACACAAAATCATATTGAGGAAAAGGCTTAGTGTTCTGAAACAATGTCTCCCCCTAACAAGTTAATTGAGATACTTTCGTTTGTGTTCTTCGATGGGCGAATTACTAACACTTTAAAAAGGGTCACATTTTAATGTCATGACCTTCTACCATTTAGAATAGACGAGGGCATCACATTTGATGCCCTAAAAGATAAAATACAAGACACAATTAAACTAGGCAGGGGCAAGATAGTTGGCGAAATTACATATCGGAGGCCTAAACGTAACAACAACAGTGAAATTACATACGGGGCTCTAAAGCTTGAACGCAATGATGATGTAGACAATATATTCTATGTCTATGCCCAATATCCACACCTATCTCCGATTGAGGTGTATGCAACGTTGATTAAGACCCCCGACAAGATCCTTCGTTGTTTGAGGGAACCAGAAGCTTAATGCTATGTATGTTTATGTGTTTGCTATTTTCATCTTGCTCAGTGTGACCATCTTTTATTTTTATTTTATTGTGTTGTATGTTTTATTGTTCGTTATTTTCTTAACTCTGGGAATGTACTCGTCATGTGATGCAATTAAATAACATCTTACTTATCTTTCTGTGTTCATTTTGATGGTTTGGTGCATGTTGCAACCAAATAAAAAAAAAAAAAACAACATTAAATCAACATAGTCCAGGACATTTATTGGTTTTGGTCATTTTGATCATCAACACCGAGACTGTATTCTTGGAGAATACGGGGACATGAGCTACAATTGTGGCCCTTACTCTTACAATAACCACAACGTTGTGTATGTTGTGACTCTCTCCAATCCATCTCGTTCCTTATGCATGTTGACTTTAGGTGCCCTTTAGTGCAAACTGTGGACTCGTCGAGAATAATCAGAGGGCCACTACTATCAACGACATTGGAATCGTTGTCAATAGGCCACCACTATCTAGAGTATGTGTTAATGATGTTTTCTATCAAATACACAAGATCCACATACTGGTAATAATCAATGTTGACTTTGGCACAAGTAGCTATGACATGCGAACATGGATATCTGTGTGCTTGGAATGCGCCACACTTACATTATCGTGTATTTAAAAAAACCGCCCATGCATGGCCACCCTTCTGTGTAACTAGATTAAAAGGTTCTTCAACTTTAAATCGAGTATATTGAATGTTGTACGAACGAACCTGATGGGTGCAAGCATCCTTTGTATTTTTTTGCATGGCCCCTAGTAACCTTTTGCAATATCTTTGACCAAAACCAAACTCAGCTCTCGCCTGGGTTCTTCTTTGAACAAAATACTCCACCAATCTCATGTAAGTCGTTCTCATTAAAGCAGTAATGGGCAAATTTCGTGCACCTTTTAAGATTTTGTTAACATCCTCAAACAAGTTAGTCATTATGTGGCCATATCTACGCCTTTCTTCATCGTGTGCAATGCTCCATTTTCCTAGCGAGATGCCGTCAATCCACCTACGTATTTCAAGGCTAGTCTCATGGAATGCTTCTAAATGCCTTTGAAAATGGTGTTTACAAGTTGTGTAGCCTACAAAAACGACAACAAAACAAGATTAATTAATTAAAAATCAATAATAATTCAGACACAAAACTAAATATAATTGAAATTACCAATGCTTATCAACTCTTGCTTAGGTTTTGTATTCTTAAACCGGTGGTTAAAATTGCTTGCAATGTGCTGAATACAATACACAGGCTATGCACTTGGTGGCTGCCATTCGAGGTTTGCATTTGAAACAGCTGATTTAATGCTTTGATGATGATCTAAAATCAGACATATGCCTTGCTTTTGTGTCACATGTCGTCCTATGTTTTGCGAGAACCATGACCAGTCGCTTAATGTCTCTCCTCCAACAATAGCAAATGCAATTGGCAGTACACAAGAATTACCATCCTGTGTTGTTGCAATCAACAATGTCCCTCGATATTTACCGTATAAGAACGTGCCATCTATTTGTATAATCAGTTTGCAAAAGTTGAATGTGTCACATACTGGCTTAAACGTCTAGAACACACGACAAAACTTGCGAAATTGATGGTCAATTTGGTTATTGAACACAAAATCGGTTGTCTCCAATTTGTATGTTGATCTCGAACAACACTCAACCATTCTTTCTAACCATCTTGGCAAAAGATAATAAAATTCATCCCAATCACCAAAGACGCTTGCAATTTTTTTTTTGCTTGGCCTTCCAAGCCTTCCTATACGTGGTCTTATAATTATATTGACCACTTACTCGTTCTTATATCAGTGATATAGACATCGAGGGGTCTTCATTGACCATACTTAGCCAAAAAACACAATCAAACATACATTGTCATATAAAGTATGAAAAAGTTATATTGGTTAAAAAAATTAACAATAAGAAAATAAAGTGCCCTAATTCTATACCTAATATGCATAAGCAGATGAACTCAAAGTCAAATTTTTGGTGGTCTTGAGATAGCATTGTGTTCATACACGAGTGTCGATTGCCCCAAAAATTTGTATCCATTTTTCATGATATTATGCATGGGTCAAATATATTATGGCGAATTCATCAGATTCCATTATGGAAGGTACAATGGAATCTATTAAGTGAGATATGGAATCTGATAAGTGAGATTCCGAGTAATTGTTCACATAATCTTCTTCTGTCCGAAGAAATTATTCATAGAAACAATGAGTTACTATTGATATCGACACATCTAAAATCGATAAATGTTCAGGAGTTCCTCTATTCAATCCTTTTCCTTCTTCTTGTTGCTGGATATCTCGTTCATACACATCTTCTCTTTTTTTCTTGAGTCTACAGTGAGTTACAGACATAGTTCGAAAAGGTCAAATCTTTGATGATTCCATCATACATGATTGAGTTGCGAAAACTTATGAATATGCATCCTACATCTGAACTAAATTCTTTTTGGTGGCAACATGCTATGGGGTGGTGGTCCCGCTTATAGGGTCAAATTAATACGTTCTAAGAAGAAATATTGGAATCTCATCAATCTCATAAGTATCATACCAAATCCCATCAATTGAATCGCTTTTTCGAGAAATACGAGACATGTAAGTTATACAAGTAAAGCAATCTATTCCTTGATAAGAAAAATAAAAAACGTGAATGGTGATTGGATTGATGATCAAATAGAATCCTGGGTCTCGAGCAATGATTCGATTGATGATAAAGAAAGAGAATTCTTGGTTCAGTTTTCTACCTTAGTGACAGAAAAAAGGATTGGTCCAATTCTATTGAGTCTGACTCATAGTGATCATTTATGAAAGAATAATTCTAGTTATCAAATGATTGAACTACCGGGAGCAATTTACTTACGATACTTAGTTGACACTCATAAAAAGTATCTAATGACTTTTGAGTTCAATACATCCTGTTTAGCAGAAAGATGAATATTTCTTGCTAATTATCAGATAATTACTTGTTCACAAACCCTGTGGGGGGCTAATAGTTTTCATTTCCCATCTCATGGAAAACCTTTTTCGCTCCACTTAGCACTACCCCCCCTAGGGGTATTTTAGTGATAGGTTCTATAGGAATTAGACGATCCTATTTGGTCAAGTTGTAACACCCTAAGGGGCATTATTGTAACTAGATCTAGATTTAAAAAAAAACAAACTTAAAAAGGTAGAAACAACATACAAATGCTACTCATAAATATAATTAAATATTACATACGAACAATATAAAAAAAAATATACATGCCAAATATAACTTATCTATCACCCGAAGGTATCGTACAAAATATAAAGAAGAATACAAAAACATAATATAAACTAGACTACGTTTTCTTGCACGTGACTCCAAGCTCCAACTACACATGTCTTCACCTGTATCCTGAAAAAGGAGAAGCTTAAAGGAATGAGACATAATGTCTCAGTGAGTGCTCTAAAGACTCTACGGCTGGGTTACACTCTTCTATTCGGACAACCCTCATCATTTATCTTTTATGGCTTTAAACTCACTAGGTCTCTCATAATTCGCTATACCTACGATCTAATCTACACCTTTTAATCTTCAATACTTTTTGTGTTAACTACTCTCTCATTCTCCTTATTGTTATATTAGTTTACTATCTCATTCTCAACTTAAGAACTCTTTCTTACCCAAAATGCTCTATAGTATTAAACCCTTCATGTTTAGATTTTACTTTTCTTTCTTTTAATATTTAAGGTTGGTCTCTATGGGTCAAGTCTAAGATCACAGACATTCTAAAATACTTTTGACCATCCCTTAACAGTCACCTTAATACCATCATTTTGTTCTCTTTTATTTGTCTTATACCTTTCTATTACGCTGTGTGGGGATTCACTCTTTCTCTACCTCATTCACAACTATTATTATCCAACTAGGACCCTCACAACACTATTCTAGGGCCTAGCCTCTCACTTATCCTTGAGGTAACAAACACAATTTTAATTACAAGCATACATTTATTTCACATCTTTTGCCTAGTAACTAGACATACACATTGTTTTTGTTTCATCAAGTAAGCATGACATACATGCATAACATGAGCACATATACATAATCTTGACAATTCATCACAATACACAATCACATTTTTACACGTGTACACATTACATCATTTGCTTATGAACAAGGTCACATAGAATTCACACAGTTACAATGTAGCACACTTCAACATATCACACTACAACAAGATACATATGCGTGCGATGTTCCTAAACCACTACTCATGCACATGTGGTACCAACCTAAACTTTTCGGAAAGTAGACTAGGAGTAAATGCAGGCCATAAGAAGCGTCATCGGTACCGATGCCTTCGGCTTTCGCACCAACTAGCATAATATCCCCCGATGACTAGTCAGGATTACCCAATTTTGCCAGTATACCCCGGCTCCATGGGATCAGCATGGACCATTGGAGTTTTCCCAACCAGATAACCCCCAAGGCTAAGGTTAAACAACCCATCACGGCCTCCACCAGCCAAATTCCTACATACTTTCCTCATCACATAACTCAAATATTATGATGCATGGTCACATACAATGCTTACAGCTTTCATAGACTTTTATCATGAATCATAGGCACAATTTCATATCACACTCATTTTTTTCAAAGTAAATAACAACCATACAATATAAACTCAACAAGACATAAAAAAACAAATAACAATGAGTTAAACACTGCCAAAAGGAGTTCACAAACATAAGGAACGTAATAGCAAAAGTCGTATCCGCCCAGCGGTCCAACAAACCCGCCCAGCGGGACTGGGCCGGAACTCAACCCGCCAGCGGGTTTGCGTCAGGATCCAACCCACCCAGCAAGTTCACGCGCCTGGTGCAAATACGAAATCCAGTTTTTGAAGAAAAGTCGCCCAGCAGCTATCTAATCCCACTAGGCAGATCCGAGGTACTAATTTCAATTTGTTTTTCCTATTGCCTTTGGTTTCTAAATGCTCCCAAATAAATAACTAGATTCTTAATCACTCTTCTACAATGATAATTGTTTAATCTAATCTATAAATTCCTTACTCCCTCACAATCTCCTCAAAACCCATCAAATTCCTAAATTTAGGTATAAGGAAGGAAAATATAAATAGAGGAATAAGAACAAGGAAGGACACGAGGGAGAGCACTCACCTTTAGGAGCACGCAAAACTGAGTTCTAGGGTTTGGGTTCGCCGGTTTCTATTCCTCCTTCTTCTCTTCTTTTTCTTCTTCCCTTTTCTCCTCATTCTCTCTAACTTCTTTCTTCTTCTATTTTGTGATGGCTAAACCTAACCCTCCTTCTCTATTCCTTTCTTATAACATGTGGGTGGGTACGTGGCTTAGTGGGCTTTAGTCCCCTATTGAGCCCTAGATGCTCTTTTGAGTTCTATGATAATATTCTTACTAATTTATAATACTAAGGTATTAAAAACAATAATAATAACAACAATAATAATAATAATAATAACAATAACTCTTAAGACATCTTGTGTCTAATAACATATGGGAAGGGTTCTACTAAGAGCTAGCTCGTGGTTTATTTCTAGTACTTGAAATTTGGGGTGTTACACAAGTACCTAGCGACAAACTCCTATGTTCCTTTCATTACAGTATTTCTAAACAAGTTCCTTGATAACAAGCCTAAGGGTTTTCTTATTGATGATAGTGACGATAGTGATAATATTGACGATAGTGACGATATCGACCATGACCTTGATATGGAGCTGGAGCTTCTAACTATGATGAATACGCTAACTATGGATATGATGCCAGAAATAAACCGATTTTATATCACCTTTCAATTTGAATTAGCAAAAGCAATGTCTCCTTGTATAATATGGATTCCAAAAATTCATGATCTGGATGTGAATGAGTCGAATTACTTATCCCTCGGTCTTTTAGTGAACTATCTCTCCAGGGATTGTGAAAGATGTTCCACTAGAAATATTCTTGTTATTGCTTCGACCCGTATTCCCCAAAAAGTAGATCTAGCTCTAATAGCTCCGAATAAATTAAATACATGCATTAAGATACGAAGGCTTCTTATTCCACAACAACGAAAACACTTTTTTACTCTTTCATATACTAGGAGATTTCACTTGGAAAAGAAAATGTTCCATACTAATGGATTCGGGTCCACAACGATGGGTTCAAATGTACGAGATCTTGTAACACTTACCAATGAGGCCTTATCGATTAGTATTATACAAAAAAAAATCCATTATAGACACTAATATAATTCGATCTGTTCTTCATAAACAAACTTAGGATTTGCGATCTCAGGTAAGATCGGTTCCAAATCATAGGATTCTTTTCTATTAGATAGGAAGGGCTATTTCACAAAATGTACTTTTAAGTAATTGCTCCATAGATCCTATATCTATCTATATGAAGAAGAAATCATGTAACGAAAGGGATTCTTATTTGTACAAATGGTACTTCGAACTTGGAACGAGTATGAAGAAATTAATGATACTTCTTTATCTTTTGAGTTGTTCTGCCGGATCGGTCACTCAAGACCTTTGGTCTCTACCCGAACCTAATGAAAAAAATGGGATCATGTCTTATGGACTCATTGAGAATAATTTTGATCTAGTTCATGACCTATTAGAAGTAGAAGGCGCTCTAGTGGGATCCTCACAGACAGAAAAAGATTGCAATTAGTTTGATAATGATCGAGTGACATTGCTTCTTCGGTCTGAACCAAGGAATCCCTTAAATATGATTCAAAATGGATCTTATTCTATCATTGATAAGAGATTTCTCTATGAAAAATATGAATCGGAGTTTGAAGAAGGGGGGGAGTCCTCAACCCGCAACAAATAGAGAAGGATTTTTTTAATCACATCGTTTGAGCTCCTAGAATATGGCGCCCTTGGGGCTTTCTATTTGATTCTATTGAAAGGCCCAATGAATTGGGATTTCCCTATTGGGCCAGATCATTTTGAGGCAAGCAGATCATTTATGATGAAGAGGATGAGCTTCAAGAGAATGATTCAAAGTTCTTGCAGGGTGGAACCATGCAGTACCAGACATGAGATAGATCTTCCAAAGAATAAGGCTTTTTTCGAATAAGCCAATTCATTTGGGACCCTGCAAATCCACTCTTTTTCCTATTCAAAGATCAGCCTTTTGTCTCTGTGTTTTCACATCGACAATTTTTTACAGATGAAGAGATGTTAAGGGTACTTCTTATTTCCCAAACAGATCTTCCTACATCTATATATAAACACTGGTTTATCAAGAATACACAAGAAAAGCATTTTGAATTGTTGATTCATTGCCAAAGATGGCTTAGAACCAATAGTTCATTATCTAATGGATTTTTCCGTTCTAATACTCTATCTGCTTATTCCGACCTAGGATAATAAGCTCATGAGTTTAGTCTTACTTCACCATTGAGAAACGAAAGAAGACTTCCATCTCCAAATTTGACTCAGACATAACTCGCTTCTTTTTGGGTGTGAAGTGGTGTTAAACTAAACTACTCAACAAGCATTAGCTCTCCCTGAAAAGGAGGTGATCCAGCCACACCTTCCAGTACGGCTACCTTGTTACGACTTCACTCCAGTCACTGGCCCTGTCTTCGGCATCCCCCTCCTTGCGGTTAAGGTAACGACTTCGGGCATGGCCAGCTCCAATAATGTGACGAGCGGTGTGTACAAGGCCCGGGAACGAATTCACCGCCGTATGGCTAACCATTGATTACTAGTGATTCCAGCTTCATGCAGGCGAGTTGCAGCCTACAATCCGAACTGAGGACGGGTTTTTGGAGTTAGCTCACCCTCGCGAGATCGCGATCCTTTGTCCCGTCCATTGTAGCACGTGTGTCGCCCAAGGCATAAAGGGCATGATGACTTGACGTCATCCTCACCTTCCTCTGACTTATAACTGGCAGTCTACTCAGGGTTCCAAACTCAATGTTGGCAACTAAACACGAGGGTTGTGCTCGTTGTGGGACTTAACCCAACACCATACGGCACGAGCTGACAACAGCCATGCACCACCTGTGTCTGCGTTCCCGAAGGCACCCTTATCTTTCAAAAGGATTCGCGGTATATCGAGCCCTGGTAAGGTTCTTTGGTTTGCATCGAATTAAACCGCATGCTCCACCGCTTGTGCAGGCCCTCGTCAATTCCTTTGAGTTTCATTCTTGCGAACGTACTCCCTAGGCGAGATACTTAACATGTTAGCTACAGCATTGCACGGGTCGATACGCACAGCGCCTAGTATCCATCGTTTACAACTAGGACTACTGGGGTATCTAATCCCATTCGCTCCCCTAGCTTTCATCTCTCAATGTCAGTGTCGACCCAGCAGAGTACTTTTACCGTTGGTGTTCTTTTCGATCTCTACGCATTTCACCGCTCCACCAAAAATTCCCTCCGCCCCTACCGTACTCCAGCTTGGTAGTTTCCACCGCCTGTCCAAGGTTGAGCCCTGGGATTTGACGACGAACTTAAAAAGCCACCTACAGACGCTTTACGCCCAATCATTCCGAATAACGCTTGCATCCTCTGTCTTACCGCGACTACTGGCACAGAGTTAGTCGATGCTTGTTCCCCAGATACCGTCATTGCTTCTTCTCCGGGAAAAGAAGTTCATGACTCGTAGGCCTTCTACCTCCATGCGACATTGCTCTGTCAGGCTTTCACCCATTGCGAAAAATTCCCCACTGTTGCCTCCCGTAGGAGTCTGGGCCATGTCTTAGTCCCAGTGTGGCTGATCATCCTCTCAGACCAGCTACTAATCATTGCCTTGGTAAGTTATTGCCTCACCAACTAGCTAATCAAACGCGAGCCCCTCCTCCGGCGGATTCCTCCTTTTGCTCCTCAGCCTACGGGGTATTAGCAACCGTTTCCAGTTGTTGTTCCCCTCCTAAGGGTAGGTTCTTAGGCGTTACTCACCCGTCCGCCATTGGAAACAACACTTCCTGTCCGACTTGCACGTGTAATGCATGCCGCCAGCGTTCATCCTGAGCCAGGATCGAACTCTCCATGAGATTCATAGTTGCATTACTTATAGCTTCCTTGTTCATAGACAAAGCTGATTCGGAATTCTCTTTCAGGAGGTCATATATATATATTAGTGAACAAGGAAAAATATTCTCCAGACGCATAAATAGATTGACCTTAAAACAACAACGATTAATTATGATTGCTATAAAACAAGCTCGTATTTTATCTTCGTTACCTTTTCTTAATAATGAAAAACAATTTGAAAAAAGCGAGTCGACTGCTAGAACTACTACTTTAAGAAAAAAAAATAGAAATTAAAATGAATAATTCGAAATCCAATTTGAATTTAGATTCAAATTAAGCATGAATTGATGTTTTGTTTGAAAACTACGACAATTCACTTTGGATTTTTATGTTGTAAGAAAAAAGATAATCGGTGGCAAAGAATAATTTTATTTTTATTTAGTGTGGTTGTTTATTTTGATAGCTTTATCATATGAATTTTTATCACATGATAAAGCTATCAAAATAAACAAATTTCTATGCTATACCTTCCCGGAGTAAAGTCTACGGGTATTTTTGGTTTTTATGATATTGTTGGCAATCATAACAAGACAATTCTCTTTTAATATAGCTATTTGGGCAACTATTTTACGATTAAGAAGCAATTGCCTCGTGTATAGATTATATATTAAATTACTATAAATATAATATACTTTTGGATTCTCGTGAATTACTGCATTTATTCGACTAATCCATAAACCACGAAAATATCTTTTTTTCCTATCTCTATCCCGATGAGCCAAAACCAAAGCTTTCATTTTTTGTTGAGTAATAGTTCAAGTAAGTCTTGAATGAGCTCCGCAAAAGCTTGCTGTAAATAAGCGAATTTTTGTCCTCCGTTTACGAGCTATATATCCTCATTTAATTCTGGTCATTGAATAAATGAGACTTTGACGAATAACTATTTTATTTTTTTTCTTTAAGTTATTCTTTTCTTCTTTTTAGTCTATTAATAACAAAAATGGATTCTTCCAATGTATAAAAAAAAATTCCAATGGCTCTTGCTACTATAACCTTCCCAACCACGATTTTTTATTTTTTTTCTAAATATTGAACCTCAAAATAAGAAATTGTATTGATACTAGGTATCAAAAAAAATAGTAATAGTAAATGAAATAGGACAGAGATCAAAAATCGCAGGGTTCCATCGTTTCTATGATTTTTAGAAACGTCCAGGTCCTCTCTATATACCGGAGCCTTCTTTCTTTTCATTTTCGATTCATTTAATCAATGTTATTGTTAACTTGTACAGGTCACACTCTTTGGCTCTACCCATTCAATATCTAGTAAATAAGTTTTTTCACAACGAAATCTAGTTATACAGTAACGGTATTTAATTATGAAAATTTGCTGGGTAGCTAACCCTCTTATTCCGTTCTTGCAAAGTTTATTAAGGACATAATTTATCTTTAATTGAAATAGTAGTTTCTCCACTTAATGGGTAACTTAATATTTGTTACCAATGGTAAAGTCTTTCTCATTTTAAATCGCAAATTAAGATTATTGGGTTTGCACCAATCAAAACCATAAATTTGATACATGATAGAAGAATGTAAAAAATGTATATATATATTTAAGATAGTGTGAATGGAATTTATTCCACTATTTTAACCGCTAACCAATACTTGAAAAAATTAAATTGGTTTTTTCTTAGTATATGATTTGAACAAGTCACACATACACCCTGGTACACGTTCCTCGGCGCTGAGGGATCCCCTAAGAGCTGGGGATTTTGTGACGTTTCAGATTGGCTGTCTTGTCTTTCTAATAAGTTGTTTCATAGTTGGCATGGTAAGTCGTATATCTATATAGATAGATAATGAGTGGGTTTAGATCTATCCTAACCCCGAATTACTTATATTTTATTTTTTTATTCAACCGCTAAAAGATCTACAATTCCGTGAGCTTGGGCTTTTGCTGGTGACATAAAAACATCCCTTTCCATGTCTTCGGATATGACCCATAAAGGTTTACTTGTTCTTTGTACATAAACCCTTGTGATAGTTTCAATAGTTCTTCCGTTTCCAAGATAAATTCTCCCGTTTATGCCTCATAAAAAGAACTAGCGGGTTGGTGGATCATTGCCCTGATTATATAACTTAATAAGTGTTTCCCTTATCTTGATAAAGATTTTTATAATGATTTCTCCTATATTGGTAAAGATTTTCTTTATTCCCCAAATAAAGGTAAAAGGGATAACGGATAAATACAAATAATCAAAAATGAGCAAAAATAATATTCAATAACCGTACAAGCATTTTCTGCATATTGATGCATACGGCTTTTCCGCGTATACAATTCAATTTTTTCTCTATGGATATAGTATTTTCTTTTATGAATTTTTTTCTCATTTTATGAATTTATTTTTTTCTTCCATCAAAGAAAAAAGAAGTACAAAATCTACTGGTCTTTTGGATCCAAATCCTTAAATAATAAACAATACAATAACCAACTTTCTTTTTTATTTTTGAATATATTTAAAAATACTATGATGGTTCCGTTGTTTTTTTATTTCATTTTGTTTGTTATTCAACAATCCGAAAGTTTCTTTTTTTTCATATGTTATGTTTTCTTCTAATTAAAATAAAAATTGTTAAAAGTTTCCTGGTATGAAAAAAAAATAAAATCTATGACATTAAAATTAAACTAGGTTCCTGATAGATCAGATAAAAATGCAAATACACTTTTTTCATACTACTCTTTCTATATATAATCGAATGGTTTAAAAAACAAAAATTTGCATATGGAATTCGAAATACCATGCTATTATTACTTATTAAATGTTTTTATGGCGAAGGTATAGTCTTTATATATATATATATATATATATATATATATATATATATATATATATATATATATATATATATTCTCAAATAAAAGAATCATTGGCGCCAAGTGTGAGGGAATGCTAAATGTTTGGTAATTTCTCCTCCTGCCAAAATAAAGGATCCCATTGAAGCGGCTAATCCCATACATACTGTCTGTACATCTGGTTGTACAAATTGCATAGTATCATAAATAGCTATTCGGGTATTACCCACCCCCTCGGAGAATTTATAAACAGATACAAATCTTTATTATCGTCCTCGATACTGAGATATATCATAAGACCAATAAGTTGATTCGATATTTCACTATCAACCTCTTGACCTAAAAAAAGTAATCTTTCTCAATAAAGTCGATTGATTAGGATTCCATTTTTTTCCTTAAGAGCCGTACATGCACCTTTTGATACATACAGTTCACCAAAAATAATATAAGCAAAAAAAGAATCAATGTGTCGATTTTAAAACTCTTTCTCTTTTCATAATGGACTTCTTCGAACTTTTAAAGAAAAAAATAATATACTAAATTTATTGAACTAACTTCTCATTGATGTATTGCTTTCATCGAGATCGAATCCCAATCACAATGTAATTTTCTTGTTTCTGAATAGACTTTTTCAATTCTTCTAGGTTTCTTTTCTACTCTAAGTAAAGATCTGCCCAATTTGGATTTGCACATATAGGACAAATATTACAATACTATACCTTTTTGTTATAACTTCTTTCTTTTCTGAATTTCTTATTTAATGTTTTCTGTAAAATATATGATAGAAGTGGTGATCATATATATATATATATATATTACCAATTATTTTTTTCTAAACAGAGCCTGGGTACTTTATTGGTCCAATCAAGCCAACCATAAATCATTCAAAATTTTGAATAATATAATAATCTCAATACCCCCTCTAAAAACAAAAAAAATCGATAGAATTGTATTTCATTACATTTCACGCTCCAATTTTTTATGATTCAATCATTCTTTTTTGGGGGTGAAAGAGAGGATATCTCGATCGGGGGAGAAAACGGGGAAATCCCATATGTCCTACTATATCTGACAAGTCGCACTATATGTCAACCCAAGATGCATCTTCCCCAGGGCTTCGAAAGGGTACTTTTGGAACACCAATGGGCATCAATGGAGAAATAATAAAGTCATATATCTCACTTTAGTGTGGAAACGTAAGAATTAGCCTATAGTGTTAAAAATGATTTACTTTTATTATATTGCATTTTTATAAATAAAAAAGGAATACTAAATAAAGTAAAGTTGTTACGAATGGGTCATTGGGGTGATAAATGAATATATCTGCATTTACTTATTTAAATATTCATAGAGAAAATTGTCAACCCCTCTCGTTTCGCCACAATTGCGTATTATTACTTATCGGGTATAGAATAAATCTATTTCTTTTTATTTCTACAAATATGATTGTTCCATTATTATTGAAAAACTAGAACAAATTTGAATCCTTTTTCCGAGATAATCTATTGAAATGCAAGAGTTTGTAGTATAATTTTTTCGAGTGCAATAAAGTTACATAGTGTCTATCGGCAACAGTTGGACAAGTGGGAAATGTTGGGGTAAACCAGAAAAATTTGGGTAGAGCCGGATCTAAATGTTGGCTAGGTAAGCGTCCTGTAGTAAGAGGAGTAGTTATGAACCCTGTAGACCATCCGCACGGGGGTGGTGAAGGGAGGGCCCCAATTGGTAGAAAAAAACCCGCAACTCCTTGGGGTTTTCCTGCACTTGGAAGAAGAAGTAGAAAAAGGAATAAATATAGTGATAATTTGATTCTTCGTCGTCGTAGTAAATAGTAGAGAAAATAGAAATTGTTTCTTCGTCTTTACTTACAAGAAAAAGGAGTAATTAACTGTGACACGTTCACTAAAAAAAAATCCTTTTGTAGCGAATCATTTATTAAGAAAAATAAATAGGCTTAACACAAAAGCGGAAAAAAAAATAATAATAACTTGGTCCAGAGCATCTACCATTATACCCACAATGATTGGCCATACCATTGCTATCCATAATGGAAAAGAGCATTTACCTATTTATATAACAGATCGTATGGTAGGCCATAAATTAGGAGAATTTTCACCTACTCTAAACTTCCGAGGACATGCGAAAAATGATAATCGATCTCGTCGTTAATGTTAATTTTAACATAAATTTTTAAATAGTAATTCATAAATAAATATTAAAAAATTGAATTATTATTAAATGAAAATCACTTATTTTATAATTAATAATTAAATATTTAATTTATTCGTGAAAATAGACCCTTATGATAAATGATAAAGAAGAACGTCTATACAAAAGCATAGTCTTTTGGTCAAAAAAGGTCCATGTCGTTTTACAACACAAAGTAGAAATAGTCATTGATGCTATTTGTACATAAAGAAAAGTTTATGATACTAGAATTTCTACTTTATTTTGTTGAATATCTTATTTTATTAGATTTTTTTGATTGGTTTATTTTGCAGTAGCCATGCTAGTCACAATATAAATTTCAACGAACTAAGTCAATGAGTTATAAATGAGTTATATATATATATTATATAATATATATATATTTTTAGAAAAAAGAAAATACACAAATAAGACGTATCATTTTTTGTATAGTAGTGGGGAATTATGGGACAAAAAATAAATCCGCTTGGTTTCAGACTTGGTACAACTCAAAGTCATGATTCTCTTTGGTTTGCACAACCAACAAATTATTCCGAGAATATACAAGAAGATAAAAAAATACGAGATTTTATAAAAAATTATATACAAAAAAATATAAGAGTATCCTCCGGTGTCGAGGGAATTGGACAGATAAAGATTCAAAAAAGAATCGATCTGATTCAAGTCATAATATATATGGGATTTCCAAAGTTATTAATAGAGGGTAAGCCTCAAAAAATAGAAGAATTACAGATGAATATGCAAAAAAAACTGAATTATGTGAATCGAAAACTAAACATTGCTATTGCAAGAGTTGAAAATGCTTATAAACATCCCAATATTCTTGCAGAATTTATAGCTGGACAATTAAAGAATAGAGTTTCGTTTCGTAAAGCAATGAAAAAAGCTATTGAATTAACTGAACAAGCGGGTACAAAAGGAGTTCAAATACAAATTGCAGGACGTATCGACGGAAAAGAAATTGCGCGTGTTGAGTGGATCCGAGAAGGTAGGGTTCCTTTACAAACCATTCGAGCTAAAATTGATTATTGTTGTTATACAGTTCGAACTATTTATGGGGTTTTAGGGATCAAAGTTTGGATATTTCTAAATAAAGAATAACATATTTTTCTTTATCTTTAATGTCCTATATTTATTTTATATGAAACAAAAAATGAAAAATTACTCTATTTTTATTCCCCAAAAATTATAAATTTTATAAGATTGAATCGACCAAAAAATGAAATTAATCATTTGATATTAATAGTATTGCTATGCTTAGTGTGCGACTCGTTAGTTTTTTTAGAACGGTTTAAATTTAACAAAAAAAAAAGAAACCTATTCATAGTATAAATTAATTAAAAAAGAACTAATAACCAACGCATCGCTTTGAATTATCTAGGTCTAAAAAACTAGTCGTCAAAACAAAAAATCTAAAAAAGGATATGATATATATATATATGTAATAATTATAGCAACTGAAATATTGTCAGCATAGAATAAAAAAAAAGAAACAAATCTTATTATTAGTTGTAAAGCAATAAGAATATACAGATAAATGAAGGGGTGAAAGAAAGAGAGAAAAAAATATCAATGATATAGAATTCTAATATGTAAAGGTCTATGGGTCATCTCATAAAAGGTAGTGTAATAGAGCATGAATATATTCGTAACATAAACAAATTAAGAGCTCTGAATCAATAAAAACTGAGAATATTGATTCAAGAAAAAACAAATAAATTAAATATTCTAAAAAAATATTATTAATTATTAGATATGAGAGAGGCTCCATTGTAGAATTCAGACCTAACCATTAATCGAGAAGCGATGGGAACGACGAAACCTGCAAATACTTAAGATTTTATTAAAAACAAATCTTAATGATTCATTAGGTGGGATGGCGGAAGAAACCAAAAAGCAATCCATTTTTTTTAGGAGTTGTGCCCTGCATTACATCTGAATTTGATACTAAAAAAGTATATATTCACCGGCGAAAATTTGGATTTTATTGAATTTTTTTTGTTTTTGCCAATCCTATATTATAGAAAAAAAAGATTCAGTAGAACCTTAAAATATAACAAAACAACATTCTCTAGTTATATAAGGATAACCCAAATTGTTTATAAGAATACATATTCAGTTATATATCAAAACAAGATATAAAAATTTCGAAAAGACCGATAAATTCGATGAAATCTCAAAAAATCCCACGATTCCTTTTTTCATTAAACACATTATTTTTTGCGCAATCGCCCGGGAATTGAGGCAATTAAATTTCACCAAAATAGTTTCATTAGCACCCGAGGTATTATAAGCCGAAAACGTGATATGGATACATTATTTTGTGAATAAAATAGATTAATTAATCTATTTTATCTAACGTATATCCCTTTTTTGTAGTAATTATTATTATTATAAGTATTTGAAGTTGCAATTATTAATTATTATATATTTTAGATTAATACTTGCTAACCTAAACAATATATATACATATATAATAGATACATATATAATAGAATAGATAGAAATAGAAAATACAAAATCATAATAAAATAATAAATAGAATAAAGTAGCATGTTGATTATATAGAAAGTAAGGGGCAACAATCATTTTCGTTTACCATGGGTAAGGACACCATCGCTGACATAATAACCTATATACGAAATGCTGACATGAATAAAAAAGTAATGGTTCAAATACCATTTACTAACATCTCAGAAAACACTGTTAAAATACTTTTACGAGAGGGTTTTATTGAAAACGTCAGAAAACATAGAGAAAACGACAAATATTTTTTAGTTTTAACTCTACGGTATAGAAGAAATAGAAAAGGATCATATAAAAGTTTTTTAAATTTAAAACGGATCAGTACACCCGGTCTACGAATATATTCTAATTATCAACGAATCCCTCGAATTTTAGGGGGCATGGGGATTGTAATTCTTTCAACTTCTAGAGGAATAATGACAGATCGAGAGGCTCGATTAGAAAGAATCGGCGGAGAAGTTTTATGTTATATATGGTAATCTTTCTAACATCCGAATTATATGAGAAACTTCTCTCTATTTTTTGTAAAAAAAGAGAGAGAAAACGCAAGTTTCTAATATCACTTCACCCCTTATTTATATATTAGTGAATGCGAGAAGGGAGTTTAACAGGAATTGGCAAAAATAAAAAGTAATTCACGAAGATTTTATTACTAAATGAATCACATCCCAGGGTATGTTTCAGGTTCCCTTATATAATTAATGCAAATTTGATTTGGATTAAACGTACTTTTTACTTTTTATAGGTATACGATCGGGAAAGAAAAAAAGTATAAGTCATTCAATTTAATTAGGGTGTTTTTCAACCTCAACATTCTTTTTGTGGGAAGGCTCCAATTAGAAGTTCAAAATGTAAGGAAACCTTATTTTCTTCCAATATTTGGTATTAGCTTATTTAGGAATGACAAGTATGAAAATAAGGGCTTCCATTCGTAAAGTTTGTGAAAAATGTCGATTGATTCGAAGACGGGGACGAATTATAGTAATTTGTTCCAATCCAAGACATAAACAAAGACAAGGATAAGGATAATATTTTCACAAACTTTACAAACGGAGGCTTTCTAAATGGCAAAAGCTATACCTAAAAAGAATTCGCGTAAAAGCGGACGTATTGGTTCGCGTAAGCATACTCGTAAAATACCAAAGGGGGTTATTCATGTTCAAGCTAGTTTCAACAATACTATTGTGACTGTTACAGATGTACGAGGTAGGGTGATTTCTTGGTCCTCCGCCGGTACTTGTGGATTCAAGGGTACACGAAGAGGAACACCTTTTGCCGCTCAAACCGCAGCAGGAAATGCTATTCGAACAGTAACGGATCAAGGTATGCAACGAGCAGAAGTCATGATAAAAGGTCCTGGTCTCGGAAGAGATGCGGCACTAAGAGCTATTCGTAGAAGTGGTATATTATTAAACTTTATACGAGATATAACCCCTATGCCGCATAATGGATGTAGGTCTCCTAAAAAAAGACGTGTGTAAAACTAAAAATAAACATTGAAAAAAAGCTTTCAAGAGAAATAAACAAGTCAAGGGTTTGATCAAAATAAAATAATATATTACTATGGTTCGAGAGAAAATAAGAGTATCTACTCGGACACTACAATGGAAGTGTGTTGAATCAAGAATAGATAGTAAGCGTCTTTATTATGGACGCTTTATTCTGTCTCCACTTATGAAGGGTCAAGCCGATACAATAGGCATTGCAATGCGGAGAGTTTTACTCGGAGAAATAGAGGGAACATGTATCACACGTGTAAAATCAGAGAAAATACCACACGAATATTCCACCATAGTAGGTATTCAAGAATCAGTACATGAAATTTTAATGAATTTGAAAGAAATTGTATTGAGAAGTAATCTGTATGGAACTCGGGACGCGTCTATTTGTTTCAAAGGTCCTGGATATGTAACCGCTCAAGACATCATTTTACCACCCTCTGTGGAAATCGTTGATAATACACAACATATAGCCAACGTAACAGAACCTGTTAATTTGTATATTGGATTACAAATCGAGAGGAATCGTGGGTATCATATAAAAACATTAAAAAATTTCAAGACGGAAGTTATCCTATAGATGCTGTATTCATGCCTGTTCGAAATGTAAATCATAGTATTCATTCTTATGTGAATGGGAATGAAAAACAAGAGATACTATTTCTCGAAATATGGACAAATGGAAGTTTAACTCCTAAGGAAGCGCTCTATGAAGCCTCCCGGAATTTGATTGATTTATTTATTCCCTTTTTACATGCAGAAGAAGAAGATAACTTTAATTTAGAAAACAATCAACACAAAGCTACTTTGCCCCTTTTTACTTTTCATGATATATTGGCTAAGGCTAAACTAAGGAAAAATAAAAAAGAAATAGCATTAAAATCCATTTTTATTGACCAATTAGAGTTGCCTCCCAGGATCTATAATTGTCTCAAAAGATCCAATATTCATACATTATTCGAACTTTTGAATAATAGTCAAGAAGACCTTCTGAAAATTGAACATTTTTGCGTAGAAGATGTAAAATATATATTGGACATTCTAGAAATAGAAAAGCATTTTGCATAAATTTGAAATCCATTGGCATAGGATTTTTTCATATTTATTTTTTTTCTACAAAGAAAGGTGCAAATATGTGATTTAAATCTTTAGAAGAAATCCACATACTCAGAATAAACCTAAAATGAAATATATGTATCTAGGGATTGGTCGTTTAAAAATGAATTCTCCCTAGATACACGATACACATGGCATGATATTTTATTTCAAAATTGAATAAATTTAATAAGTTTAAAAAAGACCTAAAGTTAGGGATTTCTCAATAGGTAATGTTGCTCCAATACCTAACCAAAGTGCAACTATGGTACCAATCAAAAAGATGGTTGTTGCTACTGGACGGCGAAATGGGTTTTGGAATTTATTAACATTCTCCAAAAAGGGTACTGTTAATAATCCCGCAGGTACTGAAACCATTAAAAGAACGCCCAATAACTTATTGGGCACTGTACGAAGTATTTGAAATACAGGAAAGAAATACCATTCAGGTAATATTTCCAAAGGAGTTGCAAATGGATCCGCGGGTTCCCCAATCATTGATGGTTCTAGAACCGCTAAGCCTACGTTACAGGCAATAGTACCTAAAATTACTACTGGAAAAATATATAAAAGATCGTTGGGCCATGCGGGTTCTCCATAATAATTATGACCCATTCCCTTAGCCAATTTAGCTCTTAATACAGGATCATTCAAGTCAGGTTTTTTTGTTATTGGGATAGGTGAATTCTTATAGATCCATCCTCCGAAAGAACCGGATATGATAATTTTTCATCATCCGGCTCGAGCACTAATCAAAGATTTCGAATGTATCTATATAAAAAATGTATGTGTTATCCACACATATATGAGGATTCTATGTAAGAAAAGAAACCCGATTCTATTTTTTCCAAAATTACAATTCTTTTTTTTATTGAATAAAAAATTCAGTTTTTATTAAGTAAACTTTAGTAAACGCTCAATACCCAAGTAGGCTTTTAAAGTTGATAATGCTTTCTGGGTGATCTCAAACCTTGCAATTGTTATCCTGTCCAAAAAAATCTGGACTTTACGTACAAGGATTTACTTGTTACTAATATAATCTAACCCGCGTTCTTCTGTAGATCTTATTTTTTAACTCGATAGTATCAGAAATCGAATCAATGCATAGGAAATGAATGCATTTTCATACTATTAAGTTTAGTAGAATACATAAGATATAATTCAAATTATACCACATCACTTATTTTACTGGATTTTACGGAGCCTGTTCTGTTCATGCAGAATATAATCGAGTCTAATCATAGAAAAGATTCTCTTCAAGTAAAACCAGCCTACACTCTGTAGAAGCCTTGCTTGGTGGTTGGAAAAAAGACACATTTAATTGTAAATTCAAATGTGGCAGATAAGATAAAGTCATATATCTGCACGGCCCAATCAATAGTTCAAGTCACACACTCCCATAATCCATTTTTTCTTCGGAGAGTTCCCTTCAACTATTCGTTTATGTAAAAAAAAGAATAATTCAAATTTTTTTTAAGTTGAAGGGAAATATCCAAATACATGTCTTATTCTTTTAAATAATCCATATTTGTAGCAATGAAATAAATTCCTCCCCAAAATAAAAAATTATTGTGATTACAAATATCTATGATCTATATTCGCTATAAAGGACCAGAAATTCCTTGCTTACGTATCATTGAAAAGTGCATTAACATAAATACAGCAGTAAGAAGAGGTAATACAAAAGTATGCAAACTATAAAAACGAGTTAAGGTAGATTGTCCCACACTAGAACTTCCGCGTAATAACTCTACCAAAGACGATCCTATTACAGGAATAGCTTCGGGAACGCCTGTTACAATTTTGACTGCCCAATAACCAATTTGGTCCCAAGGTAAGGAATAACCAGTTACACCAAAAGATGCGGTCAATACAGCCAAAACTACACCCGTAACCCAAGTTAATTCGCGAGGTTTTTTAAAACCACCTGTGAGATAGACACGAAATACGTGTAAGATCATCATTAAGACCATCATACTTGCCGACCATCGATGAACTGATCGAATTAACCAACCAAAGTTAGCCTCAGTCATTATATATTGAACAGAAGCAAAAGCTTTAGTAACGGTCAGGACGATAATAAAAAGTCATAGCAAATCCCGTTGCTACTTGGACTAAAAAACAAGTAAGCGTAATTCCTCCTAAACAATAAAATATATTCACATGAGGGGGAACGTATTTACTAGTTATATCATCGGCAATCGCCTGAATTTCAAGACGTTCTTCGAACCAATCATAGACTTTATTGAGATAGGTAAACCAATGGAACCCCCTCTGAGAACCGTATATGAGAATTTCATCTCGTACGACTCAAACAAAATACCCAAATACTGGGTGTAACGAAAACAGATATGTGTAATAGAAAGCTTGAAACTTATTTTTTTAATTCTATAATTCTAATTTTCTCTGACGATAAGAAAAAATAGAAATTCGAAAGCTATTCTTTTTGGTTATAATGCCAAAATCTCAAGTCGGCTCACTCGTCTTTATCTTGATCTTTTCAGGCCTCTTAAATATTCTATTATTCACTTCATTTTTTATTTGTGTGTAATGTGATTTTACTGCTGTCTTATTTATTATTATTTCATTTTTATTATTGATAGGAATTCTCTTGTTAGAACCATATAAATCAATTAAAAAAAACATTAGATTCATACTATAACCACGATGATTCAAAAAAAACATTTAATCGAAATCCAAAAATTCCCTGAGTAAGAACTGCTGGATCATCACTTATTCAATAAATAGATAGAATGAAAAAATTCAAAGAAAGTTTGTCCTTTGATCCAAAGTAAGATAAAGGTAAGCTCGGGAAGCTTGAAAGTATGAAAATTCTTCAATTTCTTTTTATAACTCTTTGAAAAGTTTTTTAAGTCCGGTTGCGAGGTCTAAATATTTAGTATGAATCATAGTTCGAATATTTTTAGAATATATTTTCTATATTCGTGCTCCAGATACTAGAATAAATATCGGACGGGATAAAACCATCTCTATCAAGATGACAGATCCATTTTATGCTCTGTACTATCAATAGGATCAATTAAAACAAGTCACACACTCATATTCCGGAAATACAGAAACAAAGAAATTCCACAATCAAACTACCAAATCAAAATGGAATAGGATAACAAACAATAAGAAACCTAAATGCTTAATTTTCCTTTCTATTGAAAAGCTAATTACTAGATTCTTGTGAATCTAATTCATAGAAATTCCGTCCAATAAAATGGACGAATTATAAATCTCCAAAATAATAGATAGAAATATCGCAAATAGAGCCATTGCAACACCCATCAAAGGAGTAGTTCCCCACCCTGGAGCTACTTTACCATATTCTGAATTTAACGGTTTCAATAAATCCCCTACAACAGTTCGTCTTGGACCAGATCTAGAATTATCCTCAACGGTTTGCGCAGCCATAAATACTATTTTTTATTCATTGAGATCTGTTGACTTTGTATACCATTTCGCTGTAAATATAAGGATCTTATCCTATAGAACTATTGTGATCTTGAAACTTTATAATTAGAATAATGGAAACAACAACCCTAATTGCCATCTCTATATCTGGTTTACTTGTAAGTTTTACTGGGTATGCCTTATATACTGCTTTTGGGCAACCCTCTCAACAACTAAGAGATCCATTCGAAGAACATGGGGACTAGTTGAAGTAATGAATTTCTAGGTTTCGCCATAAACCTAGTTGGTTACTTTCAATTACATAAATCAATAGTTCAAACCACACTCAAAGGTAGGGCATTTCCCATTTTTATAGGAACTTTTGTACCAGAAACAATGGTATCTCCAATTATAGCTCCTCTAGGGTGTATAATATATTTTTTCTCACCATCCCCATAGTGTATGAGACAAATGTATGCATTTCGATTAGGGTCGTATTCTATGGTTACGATTCTACCATATATGTCTTTTTCATTCCGTCGAAAATCGATTTTACGGTATAGACGCTTATGACCTCCCCCTCTATGCCCTGCGGTAATGATTCCTCTGGCATTACGGCCTTTACCACAACGATGTTGTCCATAGATCAAATGATTTCGTGGATTGGATTTTACTTGACTGTCTACGCCTCCATTGCGTGTGCTTGGGGTAGAAGTTTTGTATAAATGTATTGCCATGCTATTAAGTATTTTTTTTATTTAAGTTCTTTTCTTTCTAAGAGGTGGAATAGAATAACCCGGTTGAAGCGTAATGATCATACGTCTGTAATGCATTGTATGTCCCATAATAGGTCGTACTCTTCTACCCTTTACCGGGAGTCGATGACTATTCATAGCTATTACTTTGACATCAAAGAAGAGTTCGACCCAATGCTTTATTTCTGTCCTAGTTGATCCCGATTCGACATTAAAAGTATATTGATTTTTCCCCAATAACCGAATACTTTTGTCTGTAAATACTGCATATTTTATTCCATTCATAAATCCTTTTTCTTCCCTATGAGTTCTAGTCTCAATTAAAATACTCGTTTTTACTGTTCATATGTTATGATTTGAATATACCACACCAATTCGTTATGTATGGATGATGAGATTCCATTGATACAGAGCCACTTGTTCTTTTTCTCTGACAGATGGTCAGAACTTCATCTGGGTTCGAATCCTACTGAGAGGTCTACTAGAGATCAGAAATTGTTGAAGAAAGAACAAAAGAAACATCTTGTTCTTTCCAGGCGATCGGAAAAGAAAGAAATAGTGAATTTATTCAATAGAATTATGTACTTACAAAATAACGTCTCAATTCATCCTACTATTTCATCATATCCGGGATGTGATATGGTTCCGAAGGATGAACTGGACAGTTCCAATAAGATTTCATTCTTGAACAAAAATCCGATAGACTTATTGGAGGGAGGGTCCCATTGGCGTGCATCCAGTAGGAATTGAACCTACGAATTCGCCAATTATGAGTTGGGCGCTTTAACCATTCAGCCATGGATGCTTAGCGGGAATCCTCGTACATGGTGAATAACCAAATTCCAATTGAAGTGAAATCTTTCGGATAAATCAATGCAATTTAGGAGGATTCGATGAAAAGACATCAATTCAAATCCTGGATTTTCGAATTGAGAGAGATATTGAGAGAAATCAAGAATTCTCGCTATTTCTTAGATTCATGGACCCAATTCAATTCAGCGGGATTTTTCATTCATATTTTTTTCCATCAAGAGAGTTTTATAAAACTCTTGGACTCCCGAATTTGGAGTATCCTACTTTCACGCAATTCACAGGGTTCAACAAGCAATCGATATTTCAATTTCACGATCAAGTATGTAGTACTCTTTGTAGTAGCGGTCCTTATATATCGTATTAACAATCGAAAAATGGTCGAAAGAAAAAATCTCTATTTGACAGGGCTTCTTCCTATACCTATGAATTCCATTGGACCCAAAAATGATACATTGGAAGAATCATCTGAGTCTTCCAATATCAATAGGTTGATTGTTCCGCTCTTGTATCTTCCAAAAGGAAAAAAGATCTCTGAGATCTCTTTCCTGGATCCGAAAGAGAGTACTCGGGTTCTCCCAATAACTAAAAAGTATATCATGCCTGAATCTAACAGGGGTTCGCGGTGGTGGAGGAACTGGATAGGAAAAAAGAGGGATTCTAGTTGTAAGATATCTAATGAAACCGTCGCTGGAATTGAGATCTCATTCAAAGAGAAAGATATCAAATATCTGGAGTTCCTTTTTGTATATTATATGGATGATCCGATCCGTAGGGACCATGATTGGGAATTTTTTGATCGTCTTTCTCCGAGAAAGAGGCGAAACATAATCAATTTGAATTCGGGACAGCTATTCGAAATCTTAGTGAAAGACTGGATTTATTATCTCATGTTTGCTTTTCGTGAAAAAATACCAATGGAAGTGGAGGGTTTCTTCAAACAACAAGGGGCTGGGTCAATAATTCAATCAAATGATATTGAGAACGTTTCCCATCTCTTCTTGAGAAACAAGCGGGCTATTTCTTTGCAAAATTGTGCTCAATTTCATATGTGGCAATTCCGTCAAGATCTCTTCGTTAGTTGGGGGAAGAATCCGCACGAATCGTATTTTTTGAGGAACATGTCGAGAGAGGATTGGATTTGGTTAGACAATGTGTGGTTGGTAAACAAGGATCGGTTTTTTAGCAAGGTACGGAATGTATTATCAAATATTCAATATGATTCCACGAGATCTAGTTTCATTCAAGTAACGGAATCTAGCCAATTGAAAGGATCTTCTGATCAATCCAAGGATCATTTCGATTCCATTAGGAATGAGGATTCGAAATATCACACATTGATCAATCAAAGAGAGATTCAACAACTAAAAGAAAGATCGATTCTTTGTTGGGATCCTTCCTTTCTTCAAACGAAACGAACAGAGATAGAATGCAATAGAAATAAAGACAAGGGAAACGGGTTATCTACTCTTAACGGTCAAAGCGAACCCTTTCATTCATTCCGAATTACAAATTTCGGAATCAATAAAATCTCCCCAAGTAGGATTCAAACCTACGACTAGTCAATTAACAGTCGACCGCTTTACCATTGAGCTACTGAGGAACAATGGGAAATTCGATCTTATAGAGTTCAATTCCCGTTCTCAACCCATGACCAATATGAGCTCGAAGTTTCCTTCGTAACTCGTAAAACTTCTTTGCAATGGCTCCGTTCCATGCCTCATTTCATAAGGAACCTCAAAGTGGCTCTATTTCATTATATTACATCCATTCATTTAATATCTCTATCTTTGGTGTCATTAAGATAAGAGATGTCGTTTCTAGTCTATCTATCTATATATGGAAAATGGAAAGTTGAAAAATCATTAAATAATAATCCAAAAATTGCAATAGAAAAATAATCCAGAAATTGCAATAAAAAAGAAAAAGAGAGGTTTGAGATGATTTTTCAATCTTTTATACTGGATAATCTAGTATTCTTATGCATGAGGATAATTAATTCAATAGTTGTGGTTGGAGTCTATAATGGATTTCTGACCACATTTTCCATAGGGCCCTCTTATCTCTTCCTTCTTCGAGCTTGGCTTGTGGAAGAAGCGACCAAGAAGAAAATATCAACAACAATTGGGTTTATTACAGGACTGCTCATAATGTTCATATCGATTTATTATGAGCCTTTGCATCTAGCATTGGGTAGACCCCATACAATAACTGTCATAGCTCTACCTTATCTTTTATTTCAGTTCTTTGCCAATAATCAAAAAAACTTTTTGAATTATGGATACAAGAATACAAATTCAATACGTAATTTTAGTATTCGAAGAATATTCTTTCACAATCTTATTTTTCAGTTATTAAATCCCTTTTTTTTACCAAGTTCCATATTAATAAGATTAGTGAATATTTATTTGTTTAGATGCAACAATAAATTTTTATTTGTTTAGTAAATAAAGAAAAAATACCAAATTAGTATAAAGATTAATATATATAATATATACGAAGAAATTCTCCCACCTCCCACATATTTGATAGTCTCTCCCACAAAAAAACTTGTAATACCTATTCCATTTGGAATTCCATCCATTATTTTTTTTATCAAAAAAAGAATTGAATTGAACTAATTTTCTTAGACTCGCAATTAAAGATATCTCATAAAAAACATCTATATAAGCACGATTATATGACCAATCATATATGAAATTTTTTAAATTATCGACAATAATTTGAATTTTATTAGGAACACTTTTTTCAAATAAATTTAATAAATTTAAATTTTGTAAATCTAAATAATTTGGGTAACATTCGAACTGAATAATTTGAATCAGTTGGCGCCTCCTATTGTAATAAAAAAAATTATATTGAACGCGAGGTGCCAACTCTGTTAACCAAATCTCTTTTTTTCATACAAGACAGCCTGCCTTGCAACTGCGTTGTATAGTTTTTCCCCTGGACACAGATCCTCTCCATTTAATAAAAATTGGAAGAGTGTCCAGTTGAAGGAATATGGACCGTAGATTAAAATGTATGACTAAGATCTATTCATAAAAATTCATATTTATTTATCTCTTATGTTGAACGAGGAATGCACAGTATCAAACATATATTTATTTATCCACTAAAGAAAAATAGCAAAACTATAATTTTATGGCATATTTGGATAAAAGAAACTACACATTTACTCTTATTAAGTTAAAAGAGAAATAGGGTAAAAAATAAAAAAACTGATTTCTATTTTTCATTTTTTAATTCAAATTTTCTTTTCTCTCTCACCCTAATAAAAATATGACTAAAGTATTGGTGTATTATATTTCAAAAATTTTAATTATCAAATTGGTTTCTTAAATTTTAAATTACTATTATATTTTTTTAAAATTTTATCATCAAATTAATTTTTAAAAAATTAATTTATTACTAAATTTGTTCTTCTCAGATATAAATATCACCATATGAAATTTTATAAGACTAAAATAATGATATTTTTGTTCTAAGTAATTAATATGATGATAAATTATTTTTTTATGAAATTAATTTAGAAAATAAATTATTGAAAAGGATAAAATAAATGAAAAACTAATTAAAAATCTAATTTAATTATCAATGTTTATAGAAAATGAATGTCCAAAGTGTTCATTCAAAAATTGGTTTTCTCTGCTCCACGTCTCCACCTAACCGCTTGGCTGGATGTTACAGAATTGCTCTCATCCAATCTGAATAAAAACAAACACTCACATCTTTTCTTGGGACTTTTGCTTTGAGCACGAGGCGCCTATAAAAAAAAATATGGAACGGGAGTTGGCGTCTCCTGTCGTAGTAAAAAAAAAAAAAAATTGAACACGAGGCGTCAACTGAGTTGGTGCTTCCTGTTATAGTAAAAAAAATTATTTTGAATGCAAGACGCCAACTAAGTTTGCGCCTCCTATTATATAAAAAAAAATTATATTGAATGTGAGGCACGAACTATAATAGTAAAAAAAAAAATTGAACACGGTTGGCGCCTCCTAATGTAAGAAAAAAAAATTGGAATGCGAGGCACCAACCTATTATATAAAAAAAAATTAATAAATGCGAGGCGCCAACTAACTTAACGCCTCCTGTTAAATTACCTACTCATGTCTTCGTACCCTTTTCTGAAACAACCTATTTTAGTAAATTGTTTGTTTTTATTATTATTTTAGTAAATAGTTTTTTTTTTTTACTATTGTGGTTAAAAAGCCAATGCGTGAAAGAGGTTTTTGGTGCAAAAGCATGAAATGCATGAGTGGGCATGAGTGAAAGTTAGAAAGCATGACAAAAGCCCAGTCCGAAAAAAAAAGGCTGAGAATTTTGAGCGAGAAAATAAAGTTGAGGCTGACACGTGTCCATATAGGACATTGTTTAAATTTATAGATAAATAGATCTACAAAGATTTTATTAGGTTAAGGCCGACCTAGTATTGGGTGTGACCTAAAAAAATTTTTGAAAGAAATATTTTTACTTTAAATGAGAGAACTATATGTTAAGCTTTTTTAACAACATATGTAGTCTTTTTGCTTTATAAAAACCAATAACAAATAATTTTTTGTTAGTGGACCTAAAACTTGAACTTTAATAACTTTATCTTTGGACCAACCCTAGACTTTATCATAGTCCACTTTATACTTTTATGTAAGTCCTTGAGCTAATAAATGAGCCATGTATCTCTCTTCTAATCCATCAACATGAATTTTCATATTGTATAGCCATAAGCCATTTACAAGAAATAAGTTGTACTCCTATAGGTTGTGGCACTAACCCTAGAATGAGAAATATTAGTAACATATTCTCTAATATATTGTTTTAAACATTTTTCATTATTGATTAAAGCTTATTGAAAATCACAAATTTATAAGCTCACTCCTTATTTGATGAGTTCTCACTCATGATTATATAATTTTTAATAAATTTTAATCAAGAGTGTGTTTAAAAATATATTACTAACATTCCTCATCCCAAGTTTCATTCTATTCTAATGCCTTCATATATTCTTCGATTGCATTTATCCTGAGTTGCTGCCTTGCATCTACCTAGCTTTATCACCCTATTATCTTCAACCACTGTTGTATTGACATATTCTGGATTTTTGAATTTTGGTAGATCTTCTTAATTGTGATTGAGAAACATCACCTTCCCATTATCTGTTTGACTTGGTCTCTCTTCCACTAAAAACCTAGTGTTTAGTACTGTCTGCTTAGAATTTTTCCATTTATCTAGAGATCGTGCTTTATGTCAACTTAGCGTTAATTTAACATCAACCACTTGTATTGGTCACATCTTTTAGCTTCTAGTCGTACCTTGATTTGTTTTTGTGCTTATTCATCGATCTTCTTCGAATTTGGTATACAATTGAGGAGGCCACCACAATGACGCTTCATCAAACACCATATTCCTAAACACATAAAAATATTTCATTGTTAGATCCAGCGTTGTTAAATGACGGCACCATAACCGCCATGGTGGCATGGGGTGGCAAATTTTTTGCCAACCTCCAAAGGCAATTTGTGAAGGGAGGCCAGCTATAGCGGCACCATAGGCCGCAATGGCATATTTATATGGCAAAATTTTGGCATTCTGCCATATTCCGCCATCCTCCTCCGTTGATAACACTGGTTAAATCACAGTATGCCCACCTCTTTTCATACCGACAAATATGTAACGAATTTACTTTTTATCAATTTTCTATGTTCCTGACTCGACACAAATGCATAACAAACGCATATAAAGACACAGAAGCAACTCACAAATGGCTTTGCGTCGTACAATTTCTCATATGATGAAAGTTGCCCAAGCCTAGCTTGAGGTAGCTTGGTGGTGACATAAACTGTCTTTATGTACTCCACCCAAAATCATGGTGTAAAGTATAAATAAAACGACCTGTAACTGGTTAACTTATTGAACCCAAATTTTTATTAAAATTCTGTTAATTTCTATATACGGATCTGGTTTCTTTATTGAATGTTCATGGTACCTATGAGTTTTTTTACCCCCGTCTTAAGATAACATAATGTAATAAATTTAGATAAATATACTTTTTAAGTGAAGGATAATTTTGTAATAAGTTTTAATTTTTATCATGTGTAGTATTACATATTTCATGACCAAATAATGAATTAATGGGTTGTTCACCCACCGCCTGAAACAAAAGAAAATAATCAATTAATGATAAAATAATATATAATATAACACCAAACATAATATATAATTAAATTTTTATCCGGCCTTATCAATGATAAAGTAAAAAGATAGACTGGGTCCACTGAAAAATCAATAAACTAATTAGGTAATCAATACAAATAACTCAGAAAATTTATCTAACAATTTAAAACCAGTAGCAAAAAGCAATCTAAATTGTTTCTTATCGGGGAAAAAAATTCTACACAGATAGAAGTTCATTTACGAGATCTAGATATGAATTTATATTATTTAACCTTTTATTATTAATTATTTTCTTATAAGACATAATATGATCTTTTTTGTAATTTAAAATTTTGCCTAACTAAATTTCTTGCAATTTTATAATAATTTACTACTAAATATATCATGCATTAAAAATCATATTTAATTATCACCAATTTATTCATAATTCAATTAGGGTCAAACATGTAAAGTGAAAATTAGTGTCTCCGTTGATTCAATAACTATTCTAATTATTAAATGTTGGACCTTCTACAGACAAACAGTATCAAGATTCATACTATTGAACCTTATCATGCATGCTAACCTGGCCCTTACGGTATGCTTGGCGTAGCTTCTATACTCAACATACAGCCTCCAAGTGCCAACCTTTTTCCGTATCAACACCACACGAGAGGCATAAGATTAGGAACTGTTACACTGTTGAACGACACCCTGGTTCCACATGTCATCCTTTAGTATATCAATTATATTCATCTAATTGACAAAGCACCTGAAAGACATCTCAGCTTAATAGGAGTAGAGTCTTCTTTCAAGGGGATTTTGTGATCAAACCGGAGTCCATATAGGGAGGTCCTGCCGGAGATACTATAGTCGAGGGTTGTAAAACTGTGAAAGTTGCTCCAATCAACCAAGCGCAACATTAAACACAAATTTATATGCGAGGGACGAGAAAGATACTCTGCCTCAGTTTCCTTCATCTAATATAATCCAATAGTTATTTGATTAGCCAAGTATATACAAGTACATTATCATCAAAAATTTTCTATGAAAATATCTTGTGAGAAATCACTACCTTGCTAATGAGAACTCACTGCTCACTCAGTCTCAAACAAATTTGTTTAGAGTATTTAGAATCTTGGGGTGTGATACTTTTCCTTTTACATCTCAGGGACCACAGTGCTAGTCTGGCTTCCACGTATTTGCCAACTCAACCCGTGAGCATACCATTTGCTCGAAATAAAATAATCTCTAGACTTTGCTTGTTTCGAACAGGTCATTTTGATTAAATTCTAGTTACTGCAGGTCTCATATAGAATGCTGATGATTGCCATAGTACACCATTCCTGGCGGTCCTGGCGGTTGAAGTGGGCGGAAACTAGGAGGTGCTGGGGCTTGCTGCGTCATATTTATTGGTTGATGTTGAGCTATAGGTGCTGGCTGCTGCTGAGTTATTTGCAGTGTCTGATGTGTCAGAGGCACCATTGGACCCGCCATATGGGGTGGGGGTGGTCCTGGTGGTAATGGTGGGATGCTACCATAACCATATGGAGAAATGACCCCTCCTGTTGATTGCAAATAATGCGGGGAGGATGAATTACAAAGCATTTGATATTGACCCTGTGATGCAGTGGCCGGATTCTGCATGGTGGGTTGAGGTGCCAAAACCGAAGGATATGAATGATTTGGTGCGGCAATTAACTGTTGTGAAGACATAAAAACATTTGGATCTGATATAGGTATTGACTTCTCAGGTTTTGACATGGACTCAGAAGTTAGACAAGCATTTTTTGCCTCTTCTGCAGCAAATGTTGAGAGAACAGAAGTCATGATTAACTGAGATGACGAAGAAGCTGCTAGCTTATCTGCAACCTCGGCAGCAATCGCTGCAGCCGACTTAGTTGCTGCTTCTGATTTTGTATTTGCATCAGTAACTGAAGTCGTTGCAGTTGATGCTTTATATGAAGAGTCTTCATTATCAAGTCTCTTCCGCATATAGCTAGCCTCTTCTACTTGTGCTTGTGCTACCTAAATACCATTAATGAGATATATCAGCACAAAATTCAAATTTGTTAGCATCATTCGCAGTAAAAGCATGTCAAAGTTCCAGAATGAAAGCATACTCAACAACGTATATGGCATTTAATGCTTAACAGGAACCAAGTTACTTTATATTTGTGAGATAGCGTAACTAAGTTTTTTCTATTTCTAAATTGAGTTTATTACATTGAATGCCTTTGAGGTTTATAAAAGGAATGCATACACTAGTTTCAAAAAAGGTTAAATATGTTTTGAGTCATTGTAAAATTTCAGATTTCTGGTTTTAGTTCCTATAATTTCTTTTTTTTGTCCATTTTTAGCATAGTTTTGAAAACCAGACTGGCCAATTCAATCGGGAACCGATCTGGCGGCTAGTCCGTTAACTCAAAAAAACCAAACGATTTTAGAACCGGTCTAAAACCGGTAAAAAAAAGATCAAAAACTGGTGCAGTGAACCAGTTGTTTTCAAATTATTATTTTTTTCATTTTTTTAAAATTTAATCTAAAACATTTTTAAGATAAATAAAAACACCTCTTTAATAAGGATTATAAATAGATATAAAATGATTTTTATTTTAGTTTTTAGTGTTATAAAGTTATGATATAATATTTATTTTATATTATTTTATATATTATTTAATTATTATTATCATTTTATTAATACTGGTTCAACCACGATTAGACCACAATTCAACCATTGAACCTTTAAACCAGTGCTTTGACATGTTCAATGACTGGTCCAGTTCTAAAAACATTAATTTTTGGTCCCTCATTTATTTTCCGTCATCAATTTCAGTCCCTGAAAGGGACTAATACCAGAAATTTTGAAATTTTATAGGAACCAAAAATATATTTAACCCTTTCAGAAATAACACTGAATGCCCCAATTCCCCTCTCCAGTTTAAATAGGTTCCAGACACATATGCTCCTATAAAAAACAAGAAAGGAAGGCCTTTGTATAATATTTTTCTAAGAGGCAAGGGTTTTTGTATGTTACGTACACCTCACAGGAAGGCTGGTCCAATTTATTCTATTAAATCTTTTACAACTGCGAACACTATTTATGAGTATTTTATTGACTTCACCATACTTGCCCAATTATCTCTTACAGATATATGAAGAAGAGACACATAAGAGAAGTAATTAAATGATGGAAAACCTAGATACATGACACATATATATCACATTTACATCTCATAAGAAACTACTCAAAATAGGAAATTCTTCTGACAAAAAGAATCATGATAATACATACCTGAATCTGAGTACGAACATTCTCCAGCTCAGATTCCTGATACAAAAAACCACAAAGAATTGCAAGAAGAGGGCATCAGGACTCAAAATATCAACCAGAAACCTAATAACTGCAGAATTCAAAATACAAAATCTTATTGAGCACATGGACATAATAACTTGCCTGCTCATGCAAAGCTTCTTTTAACCTTGTTACAAGTGCTGCTCTACTAGCTTCAACTACTTTGAGATTTTCAATGCACTGTTTCAAACTATTTTCTTCCTCCACTAGTTCCTTAGCCAAAGTTTTTCGCTTAGGGTCCTTCACTGAAAAAGAAAGTATAAGAATCCTAGCTTCCAAAACTCCAGTGTTAATATCATTATATTGATAGCTTACCAATAGCACATGCAATATCAACATCTTTTTCCATCTTCCTCACACGATGAACAGCTGACTTGCATTTACTCATCTCTGCATCTTCATTGGAATGTTCATTAAGCACCGTATGAAAGGCTGAGACTATTTTTTCTGCTGTTCCTCCAATGGACAATCTCTGGATTACATAAAATTCATGACAGTTAGCTATGCAAGAAGAATTACAAACTAGTTTGAAGGATATAATAATCTAAAAGCATAGAAATGTTAGAGTATAAAATTGGGGAGGGGAGAGCCGCAAAGGCCTTCAGTCTCACCGTTTTAATGGAACGAGAATCCTTTTTCACAATTCTAACAGAACGGGATCGCTTTTTGTTGAATTCCAACTGTGGAGGTGCTTCTTCTCCAAGTATTACATTTTTAAGATTCTTAGCCTGAGATCCAAACACTCTCCTTTCCTCCCATATATCAACCTAAAGTTAGATAAGCACCAAGTTAAATAGATCAAACTGCCTACATTGAAATCAATATCATGGTATGCAAATCATTTCTCAACATTTATATGCCATATCTGAAGTATCAGCCCATGCATGAAGAATTAAGTACGCAACAAATTTATATCCAAACCATCCACAGCCCCTTTTCCCACTTTTCTAAAGAATGATTTGAATGGTTGTTTTCACTTCAAACCCTGGAAAAGGGGCTTACCAGTCTAAATACTGCACGCTTTTCTTGATCATCACCTTTCTCAAGAACATCCTTAAGTGCTGTGGGAAGAACCTTCCAAAACTCAGTCACAAATTCATTTCCTTTACGTTTACTGTTCTGCAGGATATCATTTGCAAGATACAGAAGGGGGACTCGCTGAACCTTCTCTGAATTGTGAAATTGTTTATTCCATGTTCCCACTACCAGCTCTGCTTTGCTCCGGTGAAATATACACCAATGTGATAAAGCTATTCAAAAAATTAAAGATAACAAAGTATATGGCATCAACATTCAATTCATGCACTTTAAAAGATCAACTTAATACTAGGCAGTAAAATTAAACCACTTTCAAACCTAAGACAAAATCCATGCAAAAATACTAATTCAGAAACTCGCACTCCAAGTTACAATGACCAAGCTGTAACAAGTTCAGCTTAAACTGTGTGACAACAAAATTTTAATGCATCAAAAATCTGACTTAGTTAAACTATTGATTTGTTATAGTGATACAAAGGTAAATAAGTTCTCCAAAAGCTAGGGCTGCCACTTCACAAGACAAACCCTTTTCAAGGTGGACATTGTTCTGATCAGTTTGGGTGCCACTTCAGGTCCCAAACAATAGAAAGAGAGAGAGAAGAAAAAAGTAAAATATGTAAAAGAATACATGCAAGACAATGGATGCCATTAAAAAGTTTAAGATCCAATTCTTTGTAGGTCTAAAACCAGGACGGACTTCCTAGAACATCCCAAAGCTGAAGCAAAACTGTAAGCTTAATTAATATAAAACAAACAAAGAAGCAACTATGCAGAATTACACTCATTGCATAAAATCAAATTAATATGGCCATTAACTTTTTCATCTCCTTGGCATATGGATCACATGAAACACTGAAAAACATCTGCATTTTAAATAATACTCCATAACTTTTAGCATGACTCGGACAGGACAGTCCATTACAATCCTTTTTAGTACAACGAGTGACTTTACAAATAAAAGCTGCCTCCTATGGTAGCTAAGCAATTCTAGTTCTACTTCCACACTTGACACCCCATGGTTTTTGGCCTATGGCTTATTTTGTTTATCTTCCGACTTCGCTTATCCTAAAGAACAATAATAACTTTCTGAAATTTCCATGAAGACAATTGGTAAGATGTTCAAGCCATTCAAACACGAAAAAAAATCAATAACATACAATTCTAGGGCAACAATACATGTGTACTTCACAGAACCAGCCATCAAAAGTCACAATTCAATAGCTCTTTACTTCTTCCCACTTTAGAAATCACAGACAAACTGAAAAGATTGACCCCGTCACAGACAATTATCATGACACCTGAAGATATAATTGCATCTTTATAAACGAATACAGTAATTCCAATTACAGCCATGCCATTTATTCCGAGACCGTTTCCCAAATTAACACCCCAAATATCACACACCTTCCATTCTGGAATCATATTCCGTACTCTGAAGTGGAACCCAAACTCAAATCATTTTTAGTATATTAGTCTCAATTAATTGCAACATATATAGAAACACTTCCAACCCCCCCGCCCCCCTCCCAAAAAAAAAAAAAATACACATCCCAATTTGGTGAAGCATAGGAAATAATTAAAAAAAAGCACATTTATCGAGTAAACAAGTTCTTTATTTATCATTGAATTTCCAAAAAAGGATACTTTCAATGCACTGCTGGGTGCTGTTGAGCTTGGACAGCTTGTCCGCGAGTATCTGCTCACTGAACACGCTATTCATACCAACCAACCAACCTGCACGAGAAATTACGTGAGCGAAACCCTAGCACCCTATTATAGAACCAATTCATGAAAAGAAAATGCGAGAATTGCTGAGAAAACTAAAACCCTAGAACCTAATGAAAACATAAAGGAAGAAGAGCAGTGGAGATACCAATGCCAAGGAACCGGGGGAAACGACCGCGTTTTGGGGAAAGCGCAGAAAGTTATGAAGGTATGCCACTATTGTAATAATATATATGAATGAGAAAGAGAAGGAACGAGAGTTAAGTTACAGAAGAAGGAGGAGGAGAGGGGAAGTAGTTGAAATTAAAGGTTTACGTTTGCGGGGTTTGGTTTGTCCATTTGGCGCAAACTCTGCGACCTTGTCTCAACGCCGCATCTCATACCGACATTTACACTAATACTCATTCATGCCATGCTGCCAAAAATAAAAATAAAAAAATGAAAAGTTTAAAACAATTTTATACTGTAATTCAATTACAAATTATTATATATAATAAATTTGTTAACTTTTACAATAATTATATTAAAAGTTATATCAATAATAAATTTTAATTAATAAACAATATAAAAAATTTTACATTAACATCGCATAGTCATCATTAAACTCTATTGTAAATTTGTAATGTAGTACTTTCTGGCTTCAATTTTTAAGAACAGCAAATGACATGAAATGCTAGTTATAAGGGAGAATGGAGGGTTGGAATTCAAATCTTCCAACATACTGATAGGAAGCATGTTTAACTTTTATACCAAAATAAGTTAAATTTACCAACAAACCTAAATAGAGGTTTGGTTCCTCATCATATACATGAAAAAGGCTTTGTTAAAAGAAACAAAACTTCCTTTATGGATCTCTGCATATACAAGGGATTAATCCCTTGCTGTTAGCCAAAAATACGCTTAATGTATACAATAAAAAAATATATTTAGAAAATTTGATATAAAATTAAGCCTAACAGGTGTTATAAAAGAAAACAATGGCAAAGAAATTTAAAACATTCATGTAGCAATGTAGTGTGTGTTCGCTTAAATGTATGTGTATTTCCATTGAAGCAAAATAGAATATGTAATTAAAGTGTGAAATTTTTTTATATTGTCATCTAATTACAAACTATCATATATAATAAGTTTATTGACTTTAATAATAATACCTTAAAAGTCATATTACAGATGATTTTTAATTAGTTGACTATATAAAAACTTTTATACAATATATACCCATTAAACTCTTGACTTTCCAAACAAGTTTTCAACTGAATTTTCCGTATTTTTAATATCTTAGAAACTTAAAATTCCTATTGTACATCAATTTCCTACCTTTGCTAGAATTTTCGATCTAAAAAAATAAGTTTCGTTTATTAATGACAATTTTGGTTGACTAAATAGTATAATCAGGTATTCATTAACCAAAATTATTGTCTCATTCTGTTTTTTTTTAGTGGCCAATTCTTCAAATATTTATGGATCTCAATCCATGGTATATTTTGGGGCAAATTCGGATCTTTACTATTTATTACTTCATTTGGATTTATGTGACAAAAAATAGTAAAATCATACTTTTCACCCACCATCCTCAGGTCTATCCTTTATTATTATATTTTTTTCATGTTTCAACTCTAAACAAATACTTGAGACACGGGCGAGCTTAATATACTCATGGCTGGAGAGATTTCTAGATTTGGATCCTTTACAGTTGAGACTCTCCAGCTTCTGTATCTCTCGCTACTTTTTCTTTATTTCTCCATCATTTACCCTTCTCTCTCTATTCTCTTTCTATTTTTTCTTTTGATTTTCTTGGCCGTAGAGTATGGAGGGAAGGAGAAGATCTATTTTGAGAGATTCCTTCCATTCTTAATTACATAGCTTTTACTTGCTAAACATTTTCCCGAGTTCATAATTAAAATAAACAAGATCCTTTTAAAGAAAAAAAAATTAACCACGGTTGTTTAGAAATCCATATTCAGTTATGAATTGTTATTTGATGTATTGGGGTCGCCAATTACTTAAGTCTAAAATCTTGAGTCATTAGTTGCTATTTCGTGATTTATTTATATCTGTTGTTTAATCATGGATTTTTTTTTCTAAGACTTACTTAGGCCAGTCTCTTGAAAAGAAATCAGCAAGACTAATAGCCAATATTTATAACTGGTGTGCTAAATTCTTAATAAAGCTTGCAGCTTATTCTAATAAAGCAATGTAGTAATTTTCTCCCTTCCAAACTTTTTGTTTCAGAGCAAGAATTGTCGGTAATAATTTTTCTTTATAACGAGATGGTAATAAACTTTCGTAAAACAAAAGTCATACTAGAGATATTTTGTTTTAATATTGCCAATTACAACACCAATGACATACTTAAGACACAATCAAAGAATAAGGAAAGGAGGTCAATTCAAAGATCACTTTCAATGATTTTTATTATACGAGTCAAGATTTGGAGTCTCTTTTCACTCTAGAATAGAATTGGTTCTTTACGGCAATTGTGCGGTGAAATTGGAATACTTAGAGAGACATTTCGATGAAAAATTCTAACAAAATTTTAATGTATGAAATAGTGTGTATAGAATTCAAATGCAGACAAGTCATGGTCACTGATGAAAGTTAACCCCCATTTGTCCAAATATATCTCCAAAAGAATCACAAGAGAACATTGGGCAGGTGCATATCTAGAGCAGAAAGGCTAGATGGCTCTAAAACCCTGCTTAGATAGGTGCGTGATTTGAACTTAGGTTGGACCTTCCAACCTAGTCCTTGAACGAATTTGGATCTGAACCTTTTATGGAGTCCGTAACAAGTTACTCAACTAATCTCTGCATAATAACAAATCTCTTTGAAGAGGAATAACTCCAAGTAATCATGGTTTTATTATGGCCTCTTAACTCGTTGAGTCAATCTTAATGACATAATAGAGTAAAATGATTGGAAAGTTAAGGAAGAAGAATTTAGAGATTTGAAAGAGGTAGGACGATAAAAATTACATTTTATTATGAAAATTTGTTAAAAATTGAGAATAAAAAATAGAGGTAACTTGAGTTTCTAGATTTAATTCTTTTAAAATGAAAAATATTGAATGGAAAATATTTTTAAACACTCACGAGTCACAGAAAATTATTGAATGGAAAATATTTTTAATGATGCAGAATATGCTTTTTGAATTTGTGGGAGTTGCTAGATTTAATGCTTTTAAAGTGAATAAAGTGAAAAAGTAATAACCTACCATTGATTTAAAATGGATTCAGTATGAAAGTATTTTAATTCAAACAAGATAAACGCATTTTTTGTTTTCTTATTTTATACATTTCCTCGCTTCAAAAAAGCAATTTAACCCTTCTAAAATAAAAGTTAATACATTTAATGACTTAAAAACTTTAAAAACATTCAATACTTTCTTTATCTAATAAGTAGAAAGTATTGAACTTTATAAAATTTCTACGACATTAAATTAAATGTATTTACATTTTTCTCATACATTCTAGTATTATAAAGATTTGTAGAGATCTGTAGGAAGATATATCATTACTCTTGGGCAAAAGGTTCACTTCAACTATTTCAAACAGCAGGGAAAATCTATCCACTCAAGTAGCTCTTAGTTTGTCACGTTCTAACTTCAAACAAATGTAGGTTTCAACCCATGTAACAATATCAAGAACCAAAAACTAACCATTGGGAACGACAATTTCTTCCCTGGGCCAATACTGGCGCACCTGCCAAGATGCTTGTCCAGAACACTTCTTAACTAGTCCAATGGCCAATAATAAGAGATCAACTAAAAGTGACAGGGAAGAATGGTTCGCCTACTGCTTGATGATTCTGCCCTGTGCTGTTCGCCTACTGCTTGCTGCTTCTGCCCTGTGCTGCAAGTTTTGCTGCAACTTGCTCATCAGATAAAGGTAAATAGTATATTCTAGGAGTTGCTCCAGTTTTGCGAAACAGATCATCCAGTGTGACAAAAGGTTGGTCAATTTTCTTTGGAAGAGGTGGTGGGGATGGAAGCGGTTCCCTTGCTGCTGGTGGGGGCCTTGACAACGGTGGTGGAGGAGGGAGTGTAGCTGCAACTGGAGGCTGCTCCCTATACTGACGGGGAGAAGGCTCTGGCAGTGAGGTAGGTGTTGCGGAAGGAACTGTTGAATTGTTGCTGACAGGAGCAACCTGAGTAGGAGGAGCTTCTAACTTCATTTTCACTTCTTGAGGATCAACATACTCAGCAACTAAAAGGCGTCCACCATTTGGAGGCCATTGCAGATTATACACAGCATTTCGTGTCTCAATGGCTTCTTCTACGGATGAATACTACATCACATCATTAGATTACTTAGAAGAATATATCATGAATGCAAATTATGCAATAACATCACAGGGGAACCTCACTAGCAGGAAGACAGATGGAGGAATTAAGTCTTACCGTGACATAGCAATGGGTCTTTATGTGGTCCATCCAGAAACTGATGACATTCCCAGTTTTACCAAGAAGTTCTTGCACTGCCTTTAGGGTAAAGGGGCGGATGAAATGATCAATCCTGAGGGAATTAGTTGGAGCACTTTGTGATTGTGGAACTACCAAAAATAAAAACAACACTATTAGACTTAAAGGAAGAGAGACAGAGGACACAACACATGCTGGTAAGACAACAAAGCAAAATCCAAAAACATAAGGACACCATAAAACAGAAAGACAGAAATATTAGTATATAAATGTTTACAAGTATGAAAATCAACTAATAAGTGATAATTTATGTTCAAATAAAATATTCAAGAAATGCATTTTTTAAGTGTATCAGATGCGCCCAAAATGTGCTTTGAGAAGTGTCCCCAATTGAATTTTGAAAATTTCAGGAATTGATTTTTTTAACTTCCCCCCCCCCCCCCCCTCTTATTTCAGACTACAAGACAGGAATTCAAATTTGATATGTATTATTCCAACACCCAGAATAAGAGAATCACTTCTTTTTAGCTAACCCCCCAACCAGAATAAATGTCAACTTACCAATGCGTTCTTTGGGTGCATCATCAACTGCTGAGGAAGCAGACCTAGAGAATCTGTGCTTCGAAGCAACTGGCTCATCCTTTGGTGTAGTAGCAGGTCTAACAGTAGGGCTTTGTGGATCTGAACCTTTAACTGTTTCAGAGTTCCACCTTCGTTGCCGTTTTGCCAGCCCATTGTTCCCAACCAATGCTTGATCTGTGACACAATTTTTCAAATAATTCAAGCAAATAAAAAAAATCCATTTTTATGCTTGTAAGCTTGTTTAATTTAATAGCAATAGCATGGCAGAGAAGCATAGATCACACATGATTTCTTGCTTCTCCTTAGGAGCACCCAAAATATAAAAGTTCACATTAGAGAAATGGTAAATGAAATTCAACAAATTAATGCATCCTAGTATCCAGAAATATAAAAGCTGTCATCAACATTATTCTCATCATAAAACACAGCGTGTAACTAAATATGCAGGATGCTAGTTCAACAATTATTAGCTAGCTAATGCTAACATGAAGCTCCAAGATAGTCAAAGGCAAAAGGTTTAAATGCAGGTTGTGACACAAAATAGAGTACGCAACAAGTAAATAGAAAAACAACAAAGCAGACAAATATAGCTACATCCTACAAGCCTACAACATGAGGAATGGAATTGAAAATAGACAACAATACAAAAGCAAAGCAAATGAACCAGACTGACAGAGTGGGGATGCTTGGATACCAGAGGAATTTCAAAAACAGTATGTTTGTCAGTGTAACAAACATAACAATAAATACTAAGTAGTTTTAAATTATCAGAGAAAGTGTCTAATCGTATAAAAATAGAAGAACTGATGGATGCAAGTGTTTGCTTTAACAGCGGCTGAATTTGGCTTGGTGGTGACTGACATTTTTCAGCACGTGTTACATAACTTCAAATTCATTTGTTTTGTTTTATATGAAAACTAACAATTTTTATGGGCTGGGGTCTATCAAGCCAGCTGCTCGTTAGTCCACCTCTGCATCAAGGAAAATGCACCATCACAACATGAGAACTTAAGTGGCAACACCTCAAGCAAGAAGCGCTGCACCCTTAGAGCCTAAGGCGCCCCTTTGTAACACCTTTAACTATAATGCGAAGCCCCCATGCCCATGAAGTTTTGAAGTATTGAAAATGCTTAAATAAACCCAAAGCATAAACTAAAAACAAAAAAGATATTCCTTAATATATTTTAGGGGAAAAAAATAAACCAGGTTTTAGACTTTGAAATATGAAAGATTACCAACAACAACCAAGCACTATAGTACCACTGGGGAGGATCAATCACACTATTAAGCTACATCAAAAACAAAATTTTCAATTATACCATTTAGAATGGGGTCTTTCTTTAAATTAAGGTCCTTCTTTAGTCCCAAATAGTAATGATTAGAGAAATTGTATTTGTACATAAATTTTGTACAAAAAAGTTATACAACAAAGAAATAGATAGGAAGAGAAGAGAGAGAAGTACAAGTTAAGATGGTTGATGTGATACAGACAAAGAAAAAATATAATGTTGAAAAAAGTGTTGTACAAATTTGTTGTATAAATAATATAACACTAATGACTATAAGACTGAGTGTTTCTGCTAGAAAAAATTATGGGTTTCCTGATTTCCTGTTTTATTTGTAATTATTTATCATATAATTATAGTAATTAAAAAATTAGGAGATGATTGTTTTCCTTATTTCTTTAATTACTTAGTTTACTTATTTAAAAGATTTTTTCCTCATTTCTGTAATTATAATAATTAGGAAATTAGGAGATGATTGTTTTCCTTATTTCTATAATTACTTAATTTCCTTGTTTAGGTCTCGATAGGGGCTATGAAATTGTATTGTTTCTATAGTTTTGATACCAGCAAAAATACAAGAATCATTCTTCAAGTGTTTCAAAAACTACTACTTGGAGATTAATTATCCACCAAAGTTGATTAAACAACAGTTACAAAGAATACATATACACAAAATATGGATCACCATCTAATGATGCTTTTTGTAAGAGTCAACATGCTTAAACCATATAAAATCACTTAACAAATTTAAACAATCTAACAATTCAATTATACCTAACTATAAGTTGATCTTGCACACCAAATTTCAGAGAGTTCAATCAACTTCAAGTATATGATCAAGTGGAATAACACCATCTGCCCAAAAAGCATATTTCTCCTACTGATAGTTATTCATAAGATTGAATTAAATTTATATTTGTGTCAACGGTTCTAAACATCTTATGTCCACGAATTCTAAATGATTAATAGCACAGACTGTCTAGATCAATCTCCAGTCTCCACATGAAACCAAACTCCCACTTTAAATAATATCACACTTCAACATGAATACAAAATGCAGAAGGTTTATTCAGAACAGTCAAATATGAAATACAAAGAATAAAGACCATCATCAAAAGTGCTAGTGAATAATGAAATAAAAAATAGCAGATGAAAAATATAAAGCTCACCACAAAATTTTCGTTTCTCAATAACAGGAATAGAAGGAATGTCATTAGCATGGTGGGCACCACCTTTTTCTGAAGATGAACCTTCTCCCACAATTACAGTACTACCCTCCTCCTTCACAATTGACACTTCAACAATCTCCCCCTTGTCTCTAAGTTCATTGACATTAAACTTAGAATCAAATTGCTTGCTCTGTGGCAAATCCTCTTCCATGGAATCATCACCAGAACTTCTATCCAAGTTTAACTTTTCTGGATACCCAACATCCTTACTGCTATTGATCTTGTTGAAATCAGGACTTCTATTATTACTGCTATTTTCCTCAAAAGATGCCTTTTTCTCATGTAGCTCTCCAACATCCATTGAATGTGATTCGTCATAAATGGGGACATCATTTCTGGACAATGGTTCTTTCACCATATCTGGCCTAACAATATCTTGTTCTAATTTGACATTATCAGCAATTATAGTATCCTTTAGTTTATTCTTTTGATTAATTGACACAGAATTGCTAGAAATAGAATCAGAGTTTACTTGAGACCCTAAACTAGGATTGACCTCAGATACCTGATTTTCAAGAAGAGAAGAGTTGGGCTTGAGATCCTCGCATGGGAGTTTTAGGTCACACTCCATCTGGGGCTTTGAGTCCTCCTTATCCAGCCACGCTTCTGACTCATCATTCTCCTGCTTGGTTACTGATTCCTGACCATGATCGTTCTGTGGTTCTGCACTACAAGACTCCTGACCACTGAGTACTACTTCTGTTAAGACACTCTCAGTGACCGTAACAGTAGTCTCTATAGTAGAAGCATGAACGTTTAGGCCCTCTCCCACATTTGTAGAATCTTCACCAGCTGGAAAGTCCAAACGCTCCACTTCTTGGTCCACCGCTGGCACACTACTATTAAAGTCAAGCGGGATGGTAACACCATACAACTTGTCACTCTTTTTGCTGTCATTATCCACAACCTTTGGAATCTTTTCGGCATTTTCTGTTTCAATAGGTTCAACTATAGCAGTATGGTCAGTCATTTCAACTGTTTCATCACTTTCCCTTACAATTAGGTCCTCTCCCACATTTGCAGAATCCTGACCAGCTGAAAAGTCCATATGTTCCACTTCTTGATGTACCTCTGGTACACTACTGTTAATGTCAACCAGTACGGTAGTATCACCCTTTTCGGTTGTTTCAACCATTTCAGCACTTTTCCCTACAATTGCATCAGCTACATCAGCAACTACAGTTTCCATATGTAAATTGCTTAGCCCAGCCACATCACCGTTGAAACCATTAACCTCTTCCTTCTTAGAATCCTCAGCAGTCTCCCTTTCAATGTGAAGGGCTTCGTCCAAACGCTTGATCAAATCATCCTTTAAACCTTTGGTAGTTAGTTTCCTTCTCTTTAGCTCCTCTCTCAGCTCTGTAACCTTCCACTGATCAATGGGTCGATTGTCAAGAATTGGATATCTTGACGACATTATATCCAAATCAACTCTGGTTCCCTAACCTGGAATTGGTAATCAAATTCAACATACAATCAACAACAGAGAGTCAGATAGACAACCAATGCATTGATCAAAAGAACATATAAGCCACTATGGGAAGCAGAAAATGACACATAAGAACAAACCAACAAGGATCTGCACGCTAAAAACAACTCAAGCAAATTAGAGAAAGATAATTATCATCCAGTGCATCTCAAAAAACCAGCGCATCCCTTTCCTTCTCTTTCTACAGTTTGATTTGAAAAAATAATTTGTCAAACTTGACAGTCTACGTAAACTTGTGGATCTTCCATAAACTGGACTCGTAGTCATAGAGTTGACTTGCAAACTAAGAGTTAGCGTAATATAAAAAATAATATTAAAAAACTTATTATGACATGTACGCTTAACAAAATACTCTTAACACAACAATAATTCAACATTTCAACCTCATAATAAAGCAAAATAGCAAACCACAATAATAAAGTGTGATAGACTGATAGTAGATTAATACTATATAAGATCAAACTATATAAATGACCAAATCATATATAAATTCATAAAAACATAAGTTACTAAAGTGAAAACATTTCAAAAAGGAGATAATTTCTTCAAATCATTTGAGCCCTGTTAAAACACTGTCATTGTGGGGTCAACAGGGGCAAAAATTACATTTGATTTCAAGCTCGCTGACTCACTTCTTGACTCGAGAGTTTATGCGAGTTTACCCAAAAAAGAATTTGACAGCAAATAGTAAGAAATATACTCCTGAGAGGTATAATAACAGAAACAGCAGATATTTAAAATTGAACCCGAACAACATGCATTTACCTCACTCACAGCAGATATTCAAACGGCAATAACAAGTAAGCTAAAACATAAATAAAAAATTAAATGATAAATTGGAACATGTACACGTGCATTATGTAAGAAAAATAATTATCAAAATAAATCCATAACCGAGGCATTATTTTATCGATAGAGAGTAAGAAATGAGATAGCAAGATCCTGAGAAGGAACTCACAATGATAAATTATCGTCTCTGGGATAAGAGAGGTGGGAGGCGTCGCTTAATGGGAAATGCCAAACCCTAATTTCAGAAGAGAAAAGGTAGCATTAGAGAAGAAGCAACGTTCACAAGAAGAAACCCACACATGCCTATGCACTCTCTCTGTAATACTCTCCACTACGCCCTAACTCCTTTCATTCCTGAAAAGCAGCCAAACAAAACGACAAACAAAACAATGCCAAACACCCAAACCAAACAATTAATACACAAAATCAAATTCAATGTTGAGAACAAATGTTTTATCAAAAAGCAGGAAAAAAATGATTAAAAAATAAGGTTGAGATTTTTTATTATGCTATGCTTCTTCTCCTCTAGGTTTATTCTTTTTCCCCTTCTTTTTTTTTGCGTTTTGTCGCATTTTATTCCGAAAGAGACAATGTGGGGTGACCTGGGCATACCTGATATCCGTTCTTCAGCAACGACGTGTGATGTCAAAATTTATCAATCCGCATTACCGAAAATACCCCTTAAGTGCATGTGGGCTATGGGTGCAAGATAATCAGAAGCTACCGTGGGCTGGGCTTTTATTTTCTGAGAGGGCCTAGGTTATATGGCCCAATATGGAAACCAACCAACCCAATGTAGTAGGATCAACTAGCCTACAACGGTTAGTTTTTTTGTTTTTTTCTTTCAAATCTATTTATTATCTATTACTATATAATAGAACAATGGCCGTATTGGACAGTGTTCTCGTTTCCTATTTTCATTTCCTGCCTAAACCATCTCTCAAAGATTAGAAATAAGTCATGTGTTCAAAGGGTGATTGTGAATCCAATCAAAGCGTGAAACGACAACCCTTCCAGTTGGGTTTCACACAACATTTTTACTGGATATTATAAACACTCTTTAAAACTAATCCAACTCATGACACACTAAAACAAATTTCATGATTTTATCTTACAACATTTTTACAAGAAGTTACAAACACTCAAACAAATTTTTAGACAGCTCTCATAGTTGGGTCCACACGAAACATTTTTACTAGACGTTACAAACACTCTTTAAAACTAACCCAACTCATGACACACTAAAACAAATTTCATGATTTTATCTTACAACATTTTTACAAGAAGTTACAAACACTCAAACAAATTTTTAGACAGCTCTCATAGTTGGGTCCACACGAAACATTTTTACTAGACGTTACAAACACTCTTTAAAACTAACCCAACTCATGACACACTAAAACAAATTTCATGATTTTATCTTACAACATTTTTACAAGAAGTTACAAACACTCAAACAAATTTTTAGACAGCTCTCATAGTTGGGTCCATACGAAACATTTTTACTAGACGTTACAAACACTCTTTAAAACTACACCAACTTATGATACTCTAAAACAAATTTCATGATCTGTCCTACAACATTTTCATTCAAACATTACAAATACTCTCAAAAAAAAATTTAGACAACCTCATAGTTGGGTTGGGTCCTGTACCTACAAAAATCTGAGGTACCTTCTATCAAGATATAATGATGCTTCTTGCTCCGTTTATCCAACCTCCTTAAAGCAGCGAGTGGTGGTATTTGCAAAGACACTCTAATGCTTAAGTTAGTGAGTGATCAATAAGAGTTAAAGAATAAAATTGAAGTTAAGTTTAAACCTACAATGTACCCTTTATTTATAATATAAGAGTTTATGAGTTAGTGGGATAGGCAGTTACATATCAGTTATGAGTTAGTGGGATGGGCAGTTACATATTAGTTATTAAGGATAAGATATTTTGAAATGTTATGGATCGCGTAGAGAAGCACATTTGCCTACAATATTAGGGTTGTTATAATAACAGATAAGTGCACTGTTGGGCTTTGACTAAGTCATAATATACTGAGATGCATATCTTCGGTCCGAAAGATAGTATTTACGAAGTATTTGTACTCGGTTTAAGAGAGGTCATTCTTACCATGTATAAGTATGCTAATGCTTACCTTGTTCATTAAGCTCGATTGTGTCGACCTTATTTTCTCAAACAGTACAGGTCCTACATGAAACATTTTTATTAGATGTTACAAACACTCTTTAAAACTACACCAACTCATGACACTCTAAAATAAATTTCATAACCTATCTTACAACATTTTTACATGAAGTTACAAACACTCAAATTTTTAGACAACCCTCGTAGTTGGGTCCCACACAAAACATTTTTATTGGACGTTACAGGCACTCTTTAAAACTATACTAACTCGTGACACTCTTTAACAAATAACGTTTTTACCAGATGTTACAAACACCCAAAAAATTTCCAGACAACCTTCGTAATTGAGTTGGGTCCCACATGAAATATTTTTACTGGGCGTTACAAACACTCTTCAAAACTATACCAACTCATGACACTCTAAAACAAATTTCATGATTTATCCTACAACATTTTTACTGGACATTACAAACACTCTCAAACAAATTTTCAAATAACTCTCATAGTTGACTCCCGCATGAGGACTAATATTTTATTAATTTTTTCAAAAATAATTTTCATATATTTTTACTACAAAATATTAATTAAAAAACACAATACTTCAAGTTATTTTCTGACAGCGTTGTTTTAAGAAATAAATACATAGATAGTCATAAACTATTTGAATGAATTTATTAACTTATTATTATATTTATATGTCATTTTAATATATATGTAAAGACAAACAACTCGTAAAGTGTGCAGATCAACGTAATAGGAAGCAATGCCATGGACTCCTTCTGTGTGATACTTTTCTCTACTTTTATTTAAGACCAAGTGTGAACTATTTCAATGCTTCGTTTATAATTACATGTTTATATATCCACCTTAACGCTTTAATTTATTATCGTACATGTCAAATCCCTTTCTCCCATTTTCTTTACGATAAATTTATCGTCAATTAGCTTCTCAAACCAATAGAACTTTCTAGTTCAGTTTTTAAAACATTTTCCAATAACGTCAGTCTATCGAAGGGAAAGGGAAACATTCTTGATGATGATTGGCTTCTAACCAAGATTGGAAGCAATCATCATGAACAAACATTTGAGGGTTTATTTATTTATTTATTTAAATTCAGGAGCAAACATGTGAGGTTTTTTTTTATTATAATTCAGGCCCGCAAGTGAATGGTATGAACATACCCAAATATCTGCCATCCCATTTTACTCAAATTAGATTTTTTATTTTATTTTTCTATTTTTTACATTAAATGAAATTTCCCCCCTTCATAATGTTATAAATATACATTATGTTTTAAATATACATCGTCACTCAATTACAAATCATCATATACAGTAAATTATTAACTTTATAATCACTACTTTAAAACTCATACTAAATTTCTGATTGATTGACAATATTAAGTTAAAACAATATTACATTATAAGTACATACCTATTAAACGCTAATGTTCTCTCCAATATTTATAAAATCCAATACAAATTCATAGGATATAGGGTTCAGTAACTTTAACAGCACTTTGGAGACTTCTAGTCTAGAGAGCGAAAGCCACACTATTTAAGAATTATTTTAGATGATTGTAACACTTGATGGTTTCTAGAGCAATCGAAGATCTGAAGTATTTTGTGGGTTAATAATATCCTTTTTACCATTAAAATAAAACGACCACCATTGACGCCATATAACTATTGCACACAAGAAACTAAATGTCTCTACTAAAATCACGTCACTTTTCCCATTTAACGCATAAACTTCTTTCTGTTTTTGCCTTAGACATGCTATAAGATGAAGAACGAATCACACATTCAGAACCTAATCAGGAAAAGTGTGTCTAGCTTACTACTTGCTGACACTCGATCATATTTTCTTATTTAAATATTTTATAAAATAGAAATAAAAAGAACTAGGAACTATGCGCCACTGATGACAATAATACACATCTTTTGTTAGCCAATAAGATTTGCCACTAAGTGATTCTGCATTGCACACATCCTCTAATTACTTCCAGGATCGCAGCATGGTTTGAGAAATATCTCGCGTTAGAGATGTAAAGTGCATCTACTCACTCTCTTCATCACTATTGACTATGCTCAAATGATTCATGTTCTTTTCAAGAGGTGGAAGCCCATCTTCAGAATCGGAAGAGTTCTGAATTTTATCCTCACTTTCAGGTGTCGTAACTGTCCATGCAACAGCAAAAATACAAAACAAATTAGGATAAAATTCCAAAAATAATATATATACATAACAATCTTTTCTTTGTGATGCAATAAAAAAATCAGCACCTAAAGTATACTCAAACCCATCAGAAGTACATTCACGGCTTCATGTACCACTTTTCAAGAACCAATATAAAATCACGTTGACAACTGAAGACTAACTTTCTGCTCAATATGCCATTAAAAGGTTGATATTATGCAATGCACATACAGAACAAATTCAAAAAAATGAGAGATAATGGAGGAGCAAAAGGTTATGACCACAGCGGATATGTATGCATAAGCGATATCCATTACATTTGGATCAATAAAAGCAGAGTCATGGCATACCTTCCCTGCTAAATATACAGACACTAGAGAGTATGTTTAACAGATAGGAGTAAAACTGTAAAAGGCTAAAAAAACTGCCAAACGAAGGTGAAAAAAGGTGGCCCAGTGCACAAGGCTTCCACCTGATGGAATCCAGGGTTACCCCCACAACCAGGGAGGCTGTTTCCACAAAGGGAAGCCCAGGTCACAAGCCAGCAAAATCACTGTTGCACCAAAGCAGCAAACCATGTGGAAGGTGAAATAGCCAGAAAAATTAAATAATTAAATTCAAACCCAATAAAGGACACCCCGTTGCATCAGGCTCCTGCTATTATGTGGTCCGGAGAGAGTCAGATATACACAGCCTTAACCCCATGAGTGCAGAAGCTGTTTCCACTAGTACCCATGACCACGACCAGGTCATCAGGCAGCAAGATTACTGTTGCACCAAGGCTTGCCCTCTCTTGGAGATTACTTAGTTATGGCCACCATTGTATAAAAAAAAGATATTACATTTACAACCAATACATACCTTTACTATCAGTAGGAGCCCTTGGAATCTGACTCTCTTGTGACAGCCAAGCATTTTGAACAGAAATAATTTCAGCACTATTTTGGCACTTGGAGTAGGCCCTCAGTAATTCCCTGCATTAATTAATATAAAATTGTCAATATGGAAGAGTCTATGAAGTCACATGCAATTGAGAAATTAGGTAGTTATGCATCTGGAAATAGAACAATTAGAATGAATTTGTATTTCCTTACAAAACCCTTGAATTCACCATAGTATTATATAGAAACAGGTGAATTGAATTGTGAGTTAAACTACACACGTGATCTCCTAATTATAGCTTGAATACAATCAATCACAAGACTAACCAAGGGACTAATTAGGGGCTATTTAGGAGCTAATGGCATGCTAACTTACAGCCTAATAATCATAGCTGATCAGTAGGAACCCGGATTACAAAATAGAGAGTAGACAAGAAAAGAAAGATTATATTTCTAGATTTCAAAAGAACGGAACAAAGGAGATAAATATCCCCTCCAATGGTTAATCCATTCACAAAGGGCTTCCCCTTTCACACAAAGCTAATGCTCAGTTCACAATTGATAAAAAACAGAATGATCTCCCTTCCCTTATATCCTCCTATTTATACCTAATTAATCCCTCTAACTAACCACTCTGACAGTTGCTAACTAAATGTCCCCCCTCTCCAAACTCCTAACAAGTACCTAGTTATTTACACATGCCTAATCAATTCTAGCATTTTACATAGTTAAAAGAATTGATAACACATACAAAGACAGGTTTTATAGCAGTATTCATTTGCAAGTCATGCTTACGTACATGATACACTCAACTCAGAAGGGATAAAATAAGCTTCAGACAGGATGAAAAGATAGCTATGCAAATTAAGTATAATTTTTTTATAATCATATATTCCAGGGTTTGAAGAAACCAAGAGGGGCTCTGAGTACCCTGTTGCTTTTCTCATTTAATGGGCATGGATAAATAAACGCCATGCTGGTGTTTCAATTTGTGTCCCCAAATGTATCAGAAGTGAAAAAAATCTCAGTAACAAAATTTTATAATGAATTATATCATACCCATTCAGAGACATAAAAGCATGACCCCATTTGAACTTGCCAAGCAACAAATTTGCTGTTTTTTCTTCCCCACTGCAAGATCATAGTAAAGAATTTTAACCATATAGAATTGAGAAATGAACAATTTTCTATAATAAATGCTAATCCAAATCAAAATAAATTACGATGCAAGTTAACAGTAATATTATACATGATGCAAACTGCAAAGTCAACTAAGTTCAGACCTAAATTTTTTATTTGAATGTTTGTAATTGTTCTATTTACAAACCTTTGGAGATAGCATGATCATGCACATCTCTAGCAATGATAGTTTAGTGGCAAATCAGCCAACAAAACATTCCTGACACCAAACTTCAGTTGCAATTATTTATTTTGGGCAGGGAGGAATGGGTGAATAAATTATAGAACATGGCAAAAAAAGAAAAAAGATATCATCTACTCAGTAACCACAGATAAGGCCATTTTGTTACCATATTGTCAAAGCAGCAGATAAGGCCTCCACACAAGATAGCTGACATGGCCGACCATAATTTACTGGATTTGCTGCTACAAGCCATGGCACTGCAACAAAAGGAAAATATGAAAAACTAATTAGTACATTCCAGGTCAATAGCGGCAACCTTTAAACAAGGCAAAAAGATTAAATGCAACAGTACTAGAATGAACTTTTAAGCATCACAGACAACTACAGTAGCATTTGAGTCAAGCATGGATATTTTCATATACTAATATAATTGAACAGTGTATAAACAAACAAGCATGCAAAACAAAGTATATAAAACAAATTTTGAATACATTCTTGTCAGTGGTTAAGTTCATACAGAGACGAGGAGCAGCGCAGCGCAGCCTCACAAAAGGCACGTCATCTAAGCGTGCCCATGAACAATCCACAACAGCCAATCCTTTCTTCTGGATTAAAGAGTAATCTTCTCTTGAGACACATTGATTTCCAACAGGACTGTCAAAACAAAATTACAGTAAACCAGTAATCACTATTCGAGTAACACAGGAACTTGCAATATATAGCTACTTAACAGTCAAAAGAGAATGCATTGTTTTAGAAGGTAAACATTGTAATGCCTATTTGGTCTTGCTAAGAAATTTTTGCTTTTTCAATAATTGCTTCCTAAGAAAAATGCTTCAAATGTTATATAGAAACAACTTTATGTGAACTTTATTTTTTTCTTCTTCTTTTGCTTTCTATGAGAAGCAAGCATCTCTTTTATACTTTTATCCTTAAGAGAAGCTTGCTTCTCTTTAGAAGATTTTTACCTCTTCTGTCATATACTTTTACTATGTGGTCAAACACCTCAAAAGATCAAAATATTTGTTTCTCAAACTAAAAAATAGCTGTCAATTTCATAGCATGATTGATCAGGTTCTTAATGAATGGATTAATAAGTGCTACAAGTGCATTAACAACACTAATAGTGAAGACTCATATGGGGTCAACCCAATGTCCTACAGTCCAATCAACCTCCCGCCCAATCTAAAAGCCAAAATAAATTTTTGTTTTAAATGATTGAATGCAATCATCCATTATTTGAGAAAAGCACAATAAATAAATACTCAACCAAAGAGCTTTAGGGCAGCAGCAATTTTAACAAATAAATTATATCGCTGAAAGAGACAGGTTAACAACTACCCAACTAATAGAGCCAGAGGCCAAGAACATTTTCTACAGTTCTAATCCATGCCCAAACAACTAGTTGATAAAAATCATGAATCTGTTGACATTTTATGTTAGATCAAGATAAACCATGCTCAGGCAAAAGTATTATATTCTTCAGACATATAGTGAGAAGAAAGATAGTTTCCAACAAAATACCTTAAAACAACGCCCCCAAAACCATTACTCACACGTAACTCCTGTATAGAATCAATCAAAATCAGTACTACAGACATATTAAGCATCTTTACATAATGCAATTTGACCTTTATATAATATTGAATCAACAATAACAAGGAGCTAATTGAGTACTGTTTCTGCTTACCACACACACTCAAGATTTGTACACCTTTAATAACTTGTTATAAATGGTCAATTTTATCAATTATCAATTCAACCGTTGAACCAGGTCATATTATCATGTACACTAAATTTTAGATAATTCCGATCATATGTAATCTAATAGTACAGATTTACTCATATTTTAAATAACATATTATACGTTAAAATAAAGTGGTGCAACAAAATATCAATTAGATTTTGAATTGTATGAAATTTGATAATAGTCTACATCATAAGAACTTTCAGTCCAATGGCGGAATTGATAAAATTTACTACTAATAGAAAGTTATTGTTCTCCCAATGTCAAATTGGGCAGGCCCATGTACCACTATATGTTATATGATTGGGCCATGGGCACTGGAACACACAATAAATTGGACAGAACAAGCCTCAAGGGGATCCACTTCCATAGCAGCCAGCAGTTTCATGTTAAAGGGCACAAATAAATAATGGGGTAGTGGGTAGCAACACATGTAGAGGGACATGGGTAATAGAACTTAGCATAATATGATATATATAAAAATAATTCAAAGGGAAGGAACAGGGCAGATTTTTGGCCATTAGTGTAGCTTCAAAATACATAGTCGGAGTTCCTTCTTAGAACCTTGGGCAAGGAGTGAGTGTATTATATATTTTGGCAAGAACAGTTATTAAAGGAGTAAATTTGCCCAGACTTACACACTGTCATATATATAAGGATCAATTTACACTGATGGACTTAGCATTCTTAAACTATTCAATAACTCTATCTATATTGTGATTTTTACCAATTCAACCGTTAAATTATAATTATATAGTACTTTGATCATTGGTATCAAATCTTGTAAAATTTGAGCAACAATAAGAATACAATCTGTTAAAGATATGATTTGATTTCTGTTAAAATGGAAAGCTAGAAATTAGGGATCTTTTTGATTTTCTTTCCATGTATCCTTATTTGTACTCTTCATTACTGTTATAAATACAGACCTAAAGTGTGTGGGTAAACACATATTCAATAAAACCTACATAGTATCAGTGATTAGGTTTACTACCGCAAACCTACCTGCACGGCTGTTTTCGCCCTAGCCGCAGCCAAGCCCAACCCACTCCGGCACGACCTTGCGACCAGAGTCGCCCTTCTCTCGTGACCTGCCTCACCTCCATCTGTCGCCGAATGCGCTGCCTATCTCCGGCGCATGTAACTCACGCTCCTGCACCAAATTAGCGCGTGAGCCATTTTTCGGCAAACCCACACACCGACAACCCTTCCACCGGCCATCTCTCCCTCCAGCAAGCCTACTAGGACCCTCTTTTCCTCTTTTCACATGGCAACCACTAGTTCCTCCGGCAACTCCGATTCTAGTGCAACACTTACCAATGTCCCACTGATCCCTTGTGAAAAATTGACTGGGTCAACAAATTATAGCACTTGGGCTGTTACTGTCCAACTATGGTTCCAAGCCTCCACTATTCCCAACAAAGACCGGGTTCGTTGGTAGCAAATTGACGCATCCCTATGCAACGTCCTTTGGTTCTCCATTGCTCCTAACCTTCAACCCCAATACCAAGCCTTTCTCACTTGTTATGACATTTGGACCAAAACCAAGAAAGTCTACTCCAATGATGTCCGCCACCTCTACAGTGTGGTGACCACTATGATGTCCACCAAGCTAGAAAATATGGACATGCAAACATATATTGGTAAGCTTGACCATTTGTTGGCGGATTTTGCTAATCTTATGCCTTTTACTACAAATGCAGAGACCTTTTCCTGGCAGCACAACCAATTCTTCATGGTTCTTGCCCTTGCCGGTCTACCCTCTGAACTTGACTCGGTCCGTAATCAAATCCTATCAGCTCCTACAATTCCTACCTATAACATGATTAGTGAACAGTTGCTACGCCTCTCCACTCCACATGTTTTTGGGCATTCCTCTAGCCCATCCGATGATTCCTCTACCCTTGTCTCCCACTCTTCTCACCGCGGTGGTCGTAGCAGGGGTCGTGACGGTAAGCCATCCTTGATGCACTTACTGTAGTCACTTTGGTCACGTGGAAGCAAAGTGTCGCACCAAGGCTCGAGAGCAGTCAAAGTCAGCTAATGTGGCCCAAGTTACAGCACCTGTCTCGCCTGCAGATGTCACTATTTCTGCTGCCGAATACAATGATTTCCTTCAATTTCAGGCAACCCAACAACCTGCCTCGCCTGTTATTGTCGTGGCTCAATCTGGTAATCCTGTAGCCTTTGTCTCTCAGTCCTCCTCCCTTGGACCCTAGATACTTGACTCTAGGGCCTCTAATCTTATTACTAGCAACAAATCTCTTTTTTCTCACTTATCTTTTTCGGACTCATTGCCCTTTATTACTCTTGTCGACGACTCTCAGATCAAAGTTCATGGCATTGGCCAAACACACCCGTGGCATTGGCCAAACACACCCACTACCTACTGTTCCCTTAAATTCTGTCTTATTTGTTCCTGGCTGTCCTTTTAATCTATTTTCCATTAGCAAGCTCACCCACACCCTTGATTACTCTGTTCTTTTTACTAATAACTCTGTTCTTGTTCAAGATTGGCATGTCAGACGGACGATTGGAACAAGACATGAGTCTCGAGGATTGTATCACCTTTCCCCGCCGGTTGCCTATGTCTCCACTGCCTCCCCAGCCCTTGTCCATCAGCACCTCGGTCATCCTAGTCTAGACAAACTACGTCTTTTGGTTCCTAGTCTCTCTACACTCAAGTCCTTACAGTGTGAGTCATGTCAGTTAAAAAAACATGTTCGTCATTCTTTTACTCCTTGTATCAATAAAAGTGTTGCGTCACCTTTTGCTTTAGTTCACTCTAATATTTGGGGTCCTAGTGTCTATTCAACTTTAGGCTATTACTATTTTGTCACATTCATTGATGATTTTTCCCATTATACTTGGGTTTTCTTAATGAAAAGACATTATGATGTTTTCTCTATTTTTCAAGGACTCTCCCAAGAGATCCATAATCAGTTTGGGGTTCCAATTAAAGTTTTACGAACCAACAATGCATTCGAATATTTGTCTTCCCAATTTCAGTTGTTTCCAACCTCGCAGGGAATTCTCCATCAAATGTCATGTGCTTACATACCACAACAAAATGGTGTTGCCGAACGGAAAAACTGTCACCTAATTGAAACAGCTCGTACTCTTCCCCTTCACTATAACGTTCCTCTTCGTTTTTGGGGTGAGGCACTTCTTACAACATGTTATCTGATCAACCGCATGCCTTCGTCTGTCCTCCACAATCAAGTTCCGTATTCCATTCTGTACCCTACACAAGACCTTTATCTTGTTCCTCTTCATGTCTTTGGCTACACCTGTTTTGTCCATAATCTCACTCCAGATAAAGATAAACTCTCTGCTCAATCTCTAAAGTGTCTTTTTCTCAGTTACTCCTACCTTCAGAAAGGATATCGTTGCTTCTGTCAACAACTCCAACGGTATCTGGTATCTACTGACGTGACTTTCTTCGAGCCCTCCTTTCTTCACCACTTCAACAGTAGATGATGCTCCTCTAACTATCCCATCCGTTGTTCCAACTCCACTTGTCGACTCTACTCCACCCTCATCACTTACCTATTAGCGACGACAACAACTCCCTCCAATAGATCCACCTACTGATCCTCCAACATCATCTCCTACTCCAAACGTCCCTCCATCAACGTCACCTTCATATGCTTGTCATCTTCATTATGACTGTTTATCTCCTTTCTATTTCTCTTTTCTTTCTTCTTTGGATTCTGTATCTATTCCTAAGTCTACAGGTGAAGCCATGGCTGATCCAAGTTAGCAACAGGTGATGTTAGAAGAAATGGCTGCTTTACAAGCCAATGACACTTAGGAACTCGTTCACTTGCCTCCCGATAAAACTATTATTGGTTGTCGCTGGGTTTATACAGTGAAGATTGGCCTGGATGGCACTATTGATCGGTTCAAAGCTCGCTTGGTGGCTAAAGGCTATACTCAGATTTTTGGTTTCAATTATGGGGACACCTTTTCCCCTATGGCCAAAATCACTTTTGTTCGTCTGTTTCTTGCTATGGCCGCCATTCGCCATTGGCCTCTTCACCAACTGGACATTAAAAATGTCTTCTTGCATGGTGAGTTGCAAGAAGAGGTTTATATGGATCAGCCCCCAGGTTTTACTGTTTTAGGTAACCCTCGACTTGTCTACCGCCTTCGTCGCTCTCTATATGGTCTAAAGCAATCCCCCCGTGCCTGGTTTGGCCATTTTAGTTCCACCTTACTTCAGTTTGGTATGACTCGTCGTGAGGCTGATCATTCTGTGTTTTCCCTCCATTCTCCGTCTGGCCTGTGCATTTATCTTGTCGTCTACGTTGATGACATTGTCATTACTAGCGATGACTCCAATGGTATTCGCCGGCTCAAGTCCCGTCTACAAAGTTAGTTTTAGACAAAAGACTAGAGGCCAGTCAAATACTTCTTGGGCATTGAGGTTGCTCAATCCTCCTCCGACATTGTCATTTCCCAACGGAAGTATGCTCTGGATATTCTTACCGAGACCGATATGCTTGTTTGTCGCCCCAACGATACTCCTATGGACCCCAATGTCAAACTTCTTCCAGGTCAAGGGGAGCCATTGGAAGACCCAGGAAGATACCGATGACTTGTAGGTAGACTTAATTATCTCACTGTCACCAAGCCAAACATCACGTTTGCAATCAGTGTCGTCAGTCAATTCCTAAATGCCCCTTGTGATAGCCATTGGGATGCTGTCATGCACATTTTGAGATATATCAAAAATGTACTAGGCCGCGGATTATTATATGAAGACAAAGGCAATGCCAAAATTGTTTGTTATTCTGATGCTAATTAGGCAGGATCACCATCAGACAGGAGGTCCACCTCTAGCTACTGTGTCCTTATTGGAGGGAATATGATCTCATGGAGAAGCAAGAAGCAGAATACAGTTGCTAGATCTAATGCCAAAGCTGAATACCATGCTATGGCAGCGATTGCATGCGAGATTACATGGCATAGGCAACTTCTCCAACAATTACGATTTGGAGACACTCAGGATACTAAGCTTATCTGTGACAATCAAGCCGTTATTCACATTACATCTAATCCGGTTTTTCATGAGCGAACCAAACACATAAAGATAGACTGTCATTTTGTTAGAGAGAAGGTGCTCTCAGGAGAAATTATCATTGACTTTGTCAACTCTAATGATCAACTAACAAACATGTTCACAAAATCTCTCAAAGGCTCTTGGGTTGACAACATTTGTAACAAGCTTGGCTCATATGACATATATGCTCTAACTTGAGAAAGAGTGTTAAAGATATGATTTGATCTCTGTAAATATGGAAATATGTAAAACTAGAAATTAGGGATCTTTTTGATTTTCCTTCCACGTATCCTTATTTGTACTCTTCATTACTATTATAAATACAGGCTTAAAGTGTGTAGGTAGACACACATTCAGTTAAACCTACACAATCAAAGGATTCTTAATTCTTATTTTCATATATTTCAAAAGTATACATTATGTCAATCTAATGTATATCATTGAGTTATCAAATTATTTTAGATTAATCTAAAATTTTATAAATGTGATTTATGTGATAAGAACTTTCATTTCAATGGTGGGTTTTGGGATAAATTTATTTAATAAAAAGCTATTGAATGGTGCAAGTGTGATTTTAACTTACACCAATGTAAATCAATCCATCTTACACACACACACACCAACTCTAGAATTTATATAACATCACTAGTTTTTTTCCCAACAAATCATAACAAATAGAAGGCTATTTAAGTATCATCTGCAGATATTATGATATTTTGATGGACCTATACGACAAGTAATTACCACAGATTAAAGTGCTTGTGACATTACAAAAATTATATATCTCTATATAATTCATTTGTTTAAGTAAAATTTTCTCTTTCAAGCTGCCTTGCCATAGTTCATCTTACTGAAGTTGGTTTTTCGGACATGCCTCTTTTTATTTCAATCACGGTATGCTCTTCCTCTTTTACTATATCACTCTAATCTTTTCAAGGATCTCTTGCACAATATTCCATTTGTAGTTTCAGATATACCAAGATAACTCCAACAAAAGAACATGAAATAAAATGCCAGTTGGAGGCCTTTGATATCCAATATAATCTTCCAAAATTATGCAACTAACTTCAACCAATGAGTTTGTTGTTACCCCTAACATTCAAAATCAACACCATTTCGCATTTTTTATTAGAGAATTAACCTTTTATAAAGTGTTGTTTATTTTATGTGCTAAAGAAATAGCTAGCCTAATCATGACAATCAATGACACTTGACATCCAATTAACTCAGAAACAAGATATATGCATACATGATTATACATTTACATATCCATGCTCATGCTTATATATGTAAATATGTATGTACACCTAATCATGTGCGGAAAAGGTAATCACACAATGAACAAGAGAACATATACTTGCCTTTAGCAAGCCCAATCTTGAAAGCTTGCGCCCTGTGCATTTTTTGGCATCACATTGCCCAAAATCCTGAGTCAACATCATGAGAAACCAATCACATCCAAAATACCAAGTTACATTACATGCCATATGAATATTAGGTCTGAATTCAGTGATGACATATGTAGTAATACTGAACAGTGAACAAAATTGAAGGAACTTTTCCCAATATAATTTCTTGCCATCAGGAATAGGAGGCTGGACAGAAATCCATAAAGAGTTCTTAATTTTTTTTTCGAATGCCAACTGATTAGTTAATATAAATTTTGATAGAAATGAAAGGAAAAAAAATTGAAAATGTTTATTATTGTGATATGACATTATGAATACTTCAGGAGTGTTCCGACTTCCCAACTAAGAAGGAATGACCCAAAAGAATAAAAAAAATGACCAATGGAAGCATAAATTCATCAGTGTGACAGTATCACAGTACTACTCTCTAATGTGTACTATGCCAGTGCCACCATTCAAACAAACATTGAAGCATTTTTTAGTTTACACAAAAAAATAAATAAATAAAAGCCTTTGCCCTAATCTTTTTATTTTTCACACAACAAAATAAACAAATAAATAATGGATAGCTATTCAGTTAAATTAAAATTAGTAAAACGGTTATATGCATACCCACATTGCAAGCTTTATTTTGGGTTCCGTGAGCTCCTCTTCCTCCTCCTCACCCTCGCCAGTTTCTGCTGTTAGAAACATATCACGCAGCGAACGCAAAACATGTTTTGTTTGAAAATAAAGAAGGGATTTGAACAAAAAAATAAAAAAGATGAAATCGAGGAGCACCTGGAACGGAGCTTGGAGAATCGTCCTCTCTGAAGTACAGTTAGATGAATAAGCAAAGCCGCGAAAATAGGAATCAAAAATCGAAAGCATAGGTATTGGGAAAGAAGGTACAGTGAGAGTTGCTGGTGTCGACTTGATTGAGCGCGATGATTTTTGAATCTCCTTTGTCTGTTATTGCCCATTTCTGCAGAAGCACGCGAAACGGAAACTGGTCACAATCAACGTATCTAGCTCTTGTTACTGCTCGTTGCTTCTGCTATTTATTTTCGTGTTTAGGTTAATATACGTTCATGTACTGGCTCTCCCTAATCAGCCAGTGGGGTTTTTAGGTCACTACATCCATGGGGGCGCATTTTAGTATTCTCAAACAAATTATTCACTCTGTAGGGTGAAAATTATCAATTATTTGTGGAAAATTAGAAGGGTAAATTTTAATAAATTCATGATTTGTAATGAATGTATATGTATACGTGATATGTAATATTAATTATTAATTTTTTATTAATAGTGGAGAATTTTTATTTTTATTTTAAGATAAATAACTCATTTTGTAATAATTTAATATCTAAAAATATACATATAATAAAAAGGATTGTTATCTATTAAAAAATTTGAGTCTAAGTATGAATATTTATTCCAAAATTTATGGAAAAAGAGGGTGTACATGAGTATTTTAATATTTATCTCATTCTATAATCACATAGAGAAGATGATAGTTTCTTTTTTTATATTTTCTCTTCTTCTTGTTTTGTATTTTGAATGTGGTCTCAACCTAATCATATGGTCGACTATTAGTCAATCTCATACCTTAATATGAGTGGCTTTGCCCAAACCAAACTTATGGTTGATGTCCAATCACTTACTTTGGTCTTAATTATTCACCCAAGCCTTTGACATTGACATCGATATCGACCTTGCGTCTTGTAATCGCCTATCATAACATGGGCAATCCATTAACCACTAGCTCTTAGCATTGAATCTCCTAGCAACAAGTGAATAATTTTATATTGGATTGCTCACCAAATGTCACCTCCACTTGCTTATAAATAGACCAACAAAGCCCCTCTCCAGGTATGTATTATTCTTATTTGATATTGTTACTCTGCTAGATCCTTACTTAAGTGTCTGTTACTCTGCTAGATCCTTACTTAAGTGTTAGACTTTCTATAAGTGACCACTACCATCACACACCACTGTGAAGGCCTAAACCACTGCTACCTAGAGCATCCACAACTAACCCTAAAGATTGCCCATGCATAAAGCTGGACACTTTACTTTTATGTGTGTTAATGTTTTTTCTTTTTTCTCATCATATGGATTATTAGTTATGGAGTGATTAGCCTTTGTTGTTTTTCTTTTCCTTTTTATTCCATTTTGGAAAAAGATCTCACTAAGTTTAGTTGGTCTTGCAGGATTGGGGTTCAAAAGAACACACAAGCAAGCACATCACACTGGACTCATAAGATGAGCATTAAGATAAGAATAAGTTTAAATCCCTTACCTATCTACAAAAAAAAAAAAAAAGTAAACATTTAAGGTTGCCAATTAGCCTCCTATCCCAGCTTACTTAAAGAAGCACAAGAATTAAAGTTAAATTGTGTTTCTAAATATCTTTTCGTAAATTTTTAGAGAATTCAAATTAGGCAGACAAAAGCTAAGTTTTGAAAAAACTTAAATTTATATAGGACGAAACGAAGGTATCGTCCTATAAGAGAAAAACAACTAAAAGAAAAGTCTTAGTTTGAAATCAAAACATTTTCTCATAAATTCAACTCCTTTAAAGTTAGTAATAATAAAATAGCAAAAGAAAAGATAAATGAACATACATATTTATATTGGTTCATTTCACAACTTGAGATTACGTTTAGTCCTTAACTATCACCAAGATTTTCACCATAACATATTTACAAGAATCACATTCCATACTATTACAAGTATTATTTTCTCAAGGCCTCTGCAAACTAGAGCTAAGTATCCTTTTCTTTGTTTCTCCAAACACAAACACCAATTATTCTTTCAACAAGTCTCTTCAAGCTCAATCTTAAGTATTCTTCAAACTTGTCTATCCAAAGACTGCATCCAAGTATTCTTTTAGCAAATATTTTCAAGCTCAACAAAATTCATAATGTTTGTAAGAAAAACACAACCCTATACTATTGTCCTATAGGGCTCGGTACAATAAATGATACTCTAATGTTCATAGAATATATACAAGGTTACAAATAATGTTCCTTGAATATTGCTTGGTAAATGCAATGGCAACGTCTGGATCTGTGTAGCCTATTGACTCTTAGGGCTTTATAGATGATCTTGAGTATATTTGTTGATAGCTTATTTAAAACGTATGTTGAAATACCTTAAGTGTTATTCTAGTTCTAAAACTCTCATAAAGTGCTTCTCTTGTCTTTTCTTTTTTTACTTTATATGCGTAACATGTGGAAGTTCCTAACTTTGTGTTTTTATACACTAACTTTCTCTACAAAGTTGTCTTGTCACTTTGTTTGTATGCATCTTTTTAGGTACAAGAATTGGTAAACTCTCCCTAATTATCTCTCTTAACTAAGACAAAGACTCAAATTTGTAATATATGCCATTTAATTTATTAATCTTTTAAATTCCTTAAGTTATAGTATTTTTACCAAATGAAGCTTTAAGACAAAGCTTAGGAGTGAGCTGATAGACGAAATGAGTTGTAATCCACCAAGTTGCTTTTTCATAAAACAAATTGATGAGACAATTTGTAGTACAAAATTATCATTAAACTTTATTATAAAATAATTAGTCTTGTGTTTTGTTTGTTGTTGTTAAAACTTAAGAGGTGGATCTTCTTAAACCTAACAATTATTTTATGTTTTCCACTTTCAAAGAATTTGGTGAACAAATAGTGTATTTCCTAATTTATTTTATTTTTTTTCTCATGGAGTATTTTGATTTTTTTTAGGAGTTGTTTGGTTTGCCCATTTCATATTTTCATTTTGAGTGAAAATTGAAAATAGTATTAAAAATATGTTGGTTTGAGTTTGATAAAATATTTTGGAAACATTTCTAAAAACAACTCAACTAAAAGAAATCATTTTCAAAAGAAAATGGAAAAAGTAAAAACATAATGGCACACGTAATTATAATTATAATTATATCTTCTTTCTATATTTTTTTTAACTTATTGCAACCACTTTTTCTTCTTTCTTGACTACCTTGCCACCATTTATGTGGCTATTACATCTTCCACTCGGCATACTCTTGTCTCTATCAATCTTCTTGCTTGTCAATCACTTTACCTATTCTTCTACACCCATTTTGCCCATTGTTGGCGTCAGCCTTATAGGTCAATATTTTATTTGACCATACTTCCTTATATTTATATATTGTTTTTATTAAATAATTATATGAGGCATTTCATTTATTATACTATCGAGCATTATGGGATTGTTTCAACTTAATCAATGGTATTGAGTTCGAGCTCAGGACATGAAAGTACGTTAAATACTTAGAGGAAAAGCTTTGTTGGCATAGTGATTCTATTCAACTAGAGCAAAATTGTCTTTTGTGGAAGATATTTATGGCCTCGTACAAAAAAAAAATTACGTGTGTTTTTTTGAACATGATAAAATTCTTAGAATAGTAAGATCAATATCATAGGATATCAAGTACATGACTTAACCATGGAATTCTGTTGGGCAATGAAACAATATTATTAAATGTCCTTAGTCAAGCGTTATTGTTAACAAGGATGACAATAATACATCAAGACTACTACGCGTGTAGACTAATGGCCACATCTCATGGATATGAAATATCAAGCATTCACGTAGGTACATATTAAATATCAAGCGTTCGCGTAGGTACATATTAGAGTGATAATGTAGTGGATTGACCCCGCAATAAGAATATCACGTAGAATGTTATGTGAATATCATAAGCGATTCTCAAAGTAACCAAACATCACCTATAACAATGTGATCATAAAGTTAGTGATTGGGCATACAGTGAGTCATAAATAGGATGTGAGTGATATAGATGAGATTTGTCACTCCTACATAACAAAAATGATATCTTTGGATCTCTTTATAAAGTAAGACAATGAAGTACATGACTATGTTGAAAATGAGTAAATATAGGATATTAACTTCATTTGTTATTATTGTGTCTACTTAAGTATTAATGAATTGAATAATTGAACTTTGAAGAGAACTAACAACACTCTCTAACATTTTTTCATTATTGGTTAAAATTCATTGGAAACTACAAAATTATGAGTGAGTCTCATTCATCCTATATATTAAATGATAACCTCTATCTATCATTAGAATAGCTCACTCTCCCTTACATTTATTTTCGTTTGAATACTCTTCTGTGATGAAGTGATGTAATTCATAGTGCATTGATTTTATTTTTATTTTTTCTTTCTCCTCCTAACCGTTCCCTCTCCCTCTCTTAACAAAATCAGCAACATATAATCTCATATCATATTCTCTATTTTTTTTCTCATTCTTGGCTTATCTTCTTTCATCTATTACTTTATTTTCTTATTTTAAATCAAGGCCTATAAAATCATTTTTGTAATTCGTCATCTATTTTTGGTCATCTATTCTTATTCTTCTTATTTACCAACCCTCTTTCCAGGATCAAAACAAGCCCTTAATTTTTATCTTCCTCATTATTTATCTCTCAAACTTTTCAAATTTTAAATGACATATAGTAATTTTAGAAACATGATGGACTACAAAAACGGGATACTAAAAAACTTTCCTCACATCTTCCATTTCCTATAATTGTTTTTCTTGCTTCCGTTGTCACTTTCGTATGTGTTTTATTTTCTTTATTTCATTAATTTTTTATTATCTTCAACCATTGTTTATAAAATTAAGGTATCACTAAGTCCTAATTTGAATTGTGAAGAGTTGTGAATGACCAATACAATGTTATGTCCTCTCTCTATTTTTGGTTTTCTTTGAAATTTTATGATCACATAATTTTAATATTTTTAAGAATTCGATTGTTGTGTTACATGAGTTGTTATTTTTTATTCTTTTAAGATAGCTGACTGGCTATACTTTTCTCTGGATTCAAGTAAATCAAATACAAAAAAATAAATAAACTATTTACTGCAAAATCTTCCTCTCAGTCCTCTATATATTTGTTGATTTTGTGGAATAAATTATATCTATTCTTAGTAATCTTAGGTGTTATGTTATAACACTCGAGGAGATATTGACACACATAATAATAATTATATATATATATATATATATATATATATATATATATATTAATAAGTGTTAATTTAATTGTTATGTTAAGAAACCATTTGCTTAAATTTATACTTCAATTTGATTTCCTTTTGGATTAGTTGGACATTCAAATCATTGATGAATAGAATTTGTATTATTCCATTGCTACTTTCTAAGTAAAGCAGGCATTTAATCACATCAAAACACTTGATTTTACTATAAATTGTAGTGGTATATAGGACGGAAATAATATCATTGATTACCATAAAAAGAAGGCTTCTATCTTTTTTTGTTTTTCGTATTAACTTGCATCTCTTTAATTTAATTAATACAGCATAACAATAATATTTGGATGAATTATATTTTACAAAATAATTAAAAAATCAAATGTGCACAAATGTGACCACTTATTTATTTATGAGTTTAATTCATATATTGTTAGTAATTTTTTTAAAGTATTAGTAAATTAAAAATTATTTTAAGTATAACTTTTTAAATAATCATTATAAAAATAGTGGTAATAAAAATAAGGTTACTTAAGGTTTTCTCATTTCCTAAAATCGTTCTTATATTCATCGTCACTTTGATGTAGGTTTTTTTTTTAATGATTCTATTTGTTTTTTAAATAATGAGATCGCAATTTGAATGTTCAAGTAGTATTCTTTTTTAAAGTAAAAATTATTGGAATATCTACTGCTTTATTCTCTTTATATATAAATTATAAGAGTCATCTAGCTTGTGAGAGTTTTATTTTTCAACTTCTTATATTCAATTTCATTTAAATTTTCTTTTCTCAAGTAATGGTGAACTATACTATTTCCCCATGTAAATATTATTCGTTTGCAAAAATTTCTCTCTTAAGATTTTTCTTTTTCTTATCTCCTGATTTAAATTTCTTTATCTTTTATCTTATCCCTTCATTTCTTTTTTCCTCATTCATTAATCTCTTTCCTAATTTAACAAATATATTTATCTTATATATGATTTCATGAGGATTTTATCTAATTTCATGAGGATTTTACCTAATTTTATGAGAATAAATCATCCTTATCTCTTATAAATTGCATATTGATTTAAATTCTTTTATCTCACATGAATTAAATTATTTTATCTCTTACCTCATTTTAACTATCTTGCCTATTCTTCAAAAAAAAAAAAAAACTATATTGTCTCTCTCATCTTTGATTTTGTGAGGATAATTTTTTTTTGATTTTTTAGGGACAATGATTTATCATTATTCTTTTTCCTATTATAAAAATAACAAATGATTGTTTTTCCATTTAAATTTCTCTCACTTTATTGTTATCATTAAGTAAAAATGCAAAAACTCATATTATTATTGAATTTTAATTATTTTAATTTATTATGTTGACAATTATTATATTTAGATATATTTAATATTTTTCTGTAAACAAATTTATTAAATGGTATGAATAATTTTTTTTACTTTTTTATGATAAAAACTTATATATATATATACATACACATACATATATATATACACACACACACACACACACATATATATATATATGTGTGTGTGTGTGTGTGTATATACATACATATAGATATGTATGTATATACATATGTATATATGTATGTATATATATATATGTGTGTGTGTGTGTATATATATACATACACACACACATATATATATATATACATACACACATATATATATGTATACATACACATATATATATATACATACACATATATACATACATATATATATATATATATATATATTTTTTTTTTTTAAGGAAAGATTGAATAATTGAACTATATATAGTCAACACATTGGCTTGTTTTCAATTGTAATATATGGTGGAACTTGTTGTAAAAATACATTTTTGTTTTAATTTTTAATTTTTAAATTTTTTTGGAGCAAAAAAAAATAAGATTTATAACATATTAATAAAGGTAAATTATACGGTGCCTACGTATTTTAATGGATACTGGTATCTTTTTTTAGTAGAACAATAACAATAAACACTTAATAACATGAAATTTCTAATATGACTAATTATTTAGGATTTTGTTATTTTTTAATTGTTAAATGACTTTTAAGATTATTTTGATGTCTATTCTATTTATACTTGTATATTTTTCATATTTAATATGAAATTTTTTTAAAAATAAAATAAATCTTGATCAATGGAATTTTTTGTAATTATAAAATTTAAAATATCATTAAAATTAAGTTTTAATTTATTTATGATGTGATTTTAATGTATATATAATTGTTTTTTTTATGGTTTCAATAAATAAAGTACCGGTACTCTCTTACACTGTGTTTGTTTCGGTAGATTTTAAAGAGAGAGAAGTATGTGAGAAAAAAATATAAAAGAAAATAAAATTTTTGGTTGTTTGAGAAAGGAGAGAAGTGGGAGAAGAGAAAAAAAAATATGGGACCCATACACAAAAATAATCTCTCCATGGGTGACGAGATTTTGAAGAAAAAGTGAAAAAAAAATTGTGAAACTTATTGAAAAATTAAAATCACTTGTCTATTCTTTAATTTTGAACTATGTAAATATGTTATTAAAGATAAATATGTCTTTACATTATATATTTATTTTTCTTTCTCTTCTATTTTTTTTTTACTTCTTTTAATTTAAACACCTTAAAAATTTATTCATTTTCTACTCATTCTCTCTTCTTTACTTCTTTTTTTATCCAAACAAAGCATTAAGATCATGAAACAATCACCATTAAGAAATTGAGTCACGTGGGTGCTGCTTGTTTAGCGTCAAGATTTCGGGTCGGGCCAGAACTAGGCGGGTCGGTGATGTTCATGTGATCGTTTCTAAACACAGGACACCATTAAAATCGCAGAACATCCCTGCGAATTCGATTGTGTAGCCAAATTCAATCGTGGTGTAGTTGCACCCGCGTTGTAGCAGGGGCTAGGGGAAACATTCCCTCCGCACTTCCACTGGATCCATTCCACAACACACCTTCTCCCCACTGCCATGTTGCGCAGGTACGCCTATCTAAACCAACGCTTCTCTTCCTTTTTTTTTTTTTTAGCATTTCTGGGTGCCCGCGAATTCGAATCTTTTTCATTCCAATCATTTCTCTAACCGCTCTTTTGATTTCACTGTCGACGCGACCACATTCTTAGGTCCATTTTGGAAATATCATCTCGCCCAACTGTTAGGAGGAACCCCAGACGATTTATATGCCAGGTAGCTACCTAATTTAATTTCTACTGTTTTATATTTTCTTTTCACAAACATGCTATTTGCTTGTTGCTTTTCAACCATTTTGGTCTTCACCAATTGGCCCTTGGGGGAGGGAGTTTATTCACTATTAGCTTAAACTGAAAGGCGTTGAGCAACAGAAACGCTGCTTCGCTTTCCTAACTATATCATACCCTCATTACTCTGTGCTTTTACTCCATTTAAACCAATTAACCGAATAATCTATGTCATCCCAATTATCAATAATTTTGCTCCCGTCTTAACAGACAGTTAGACACCAACAATTGAAAGTTAAAACCCTTCCTCGACTCTTCTGAGCTCTGATGCATGACAGCCCAACTGTTGGGATTTCTTAAATAGGTTAAGGGTATATGTTGGGGGAAATTGAAGGCTCATAGAGGATATGTGAGGGGTGCGATGGTTTAGAAATAGTAGGTTGGGTTTTAAGGATCAACTGGTGGCTATTAGGATTCTGGGAACAGGACCTGCAATGGTAGGATTGGCATTTTGCATTGCGGACACAGACAAAGGGACACACTAAAGTCTCAAAATTGTAGGACACAGACAAGCATCATTTCTATTGACATTTTCCAAAAAATTTCCAAAATGAACTTGTCATGGTGGGTAGAACTAGCCATGCACAACTCAAGCACAACCTTTTTCTTTTCAAATTTTAAATGGCCATGTCCATGCCTTGTCCAGGTCAAACTATTTTATTATTGAAAAATAAAATAAAATGAACATGTATGCACTTATTTCGTATTTTGGGTGCTATCTACCTTTTGATTCAGATCTTTATGTGTATTCGGAAATTAGCAAAGGGAGAGTAAGTTTAAAAGTAAGAAGAAAATTAATCTAGGCATCTCACTTAGGGTGTGGTTGTATCACATGAACAAACACAAAGCTGAAGGCCAAATTAAACTTTAAATAGAGCTAGACAAGACTTGGGGATTATGTAGTCCTAAAGTTAAAACTTGAAACCCAAATAAATAACCCTCCACTAGTAGGGATAGATCATAGAGGTCTAAGTAACAGCAACAAATTAAGAAACTGAAGCCCCAAAAATGATCAAAATGACCAAAACATCTTTATGATGGGAAACATAGTATTAACTAAAATAAGTTTACAAATTCTCAAGCTTCCTTGTAGTTTTTACTGCTGCATGGATGACTCTCCTTGGTTGGAGAAAACTAAACCTTAAGTTTCAAGCTATATAAGCTCTGTGTCCTTGCCTCTGAATAAGAATTTTTTTCTCTCCTAAATATCACTTATTCACTTTAGCCTCCTTGTTGTTGAAGAAGGAAATAGTTATAAAGACCAATGACTCTGTCACTCACAAGGTTGGATTTTTAGGAGTGATAAAACACTGATAGAAGTGTTCATTATGTTCTATTCTCTGGATAGGTTTGAATCACGCACTGCAGTAACATCTACATTTTCTCTCCACTACCTATTTTTATATTGTCTTCTACATTTTCTATATAGCACCCACTTAGTTGGTTTCTGTTTGATTTTGCTCCATATTCATGCATGATCATATTTGTGGATATTGCTCTCTACATAAAAACAAAATACAGATATGTAAAGAGGAGATTAGGAGAATACATTCGAAGTGTTTAAAAATTAAAAACAAAAGTATAATTATGATGGAGACCTCTGGCTACTAACTTATGCATAGGATGGATAAAGGATTGTTTTGCTCAGGTTAAACATACTCAATGGCTGGTTGGATTTCAGAAATTGTATGCTTTGTGCTACAAAGTAGGAAGAGTACAATGCCTAGAGCACATAGTACTTTAGTAGTTAGCAATGAAAGAAATGCGTAGCAGGTAGCACAAATAGTACAAGATCCTTGACAATCTTAGATGATTTGAAGCAGGAAGTGTACTTTATATCATTATGATGGGATTGTCACTCTTGCCTACATGTATGCCCCCCGTTGCTATGTTGAATCAAGTGTAGAAGCATTATGCACTCAAATGAAGCATCTAACCTGTCTGCATATTTGATATCTTTATATGGTACATCATTGAATTACTGATTCTAACTAACAACATTTTAGTAATAATTCTGTAACAACAATCTGTGGCACTGAATGTTGGATGATAAAATATCAACAAGAGAATAGACTCAACTAGCAGAAATTAATATGTTGCGTTGGATGAGTGGACATACTAGACAAGATAAGATTAGGAATGAATGCATTAGAGTGAAAGTTAGGGTAGCACCTATTGTAGATAAAATGGTAGAATCTCATCTTAGGTGGTTAGGGTGTGTGTGAGAAGATTTGTAGAAGCCCCAATTAGGAGAGTAGATTGGATGGAGGGTAGCTTAATTACTAAAGCAAAGGAAGATCAAGAATGATTATAGGAGAAACCGTTAAGAAATATTTAGAGGTCAATGGTTTGTCTATAGACCTAACCTTGCAATAGAAAATTATGGCATTGTTTAATCCATATAGCCAACCCCACCTAGTGGGAAGAGGCTTAGTTGTTATTGTTATAGCACAATGATCGATGAATTTATATACCGATGTATTGCAAAACTGGCGCTAGTGTTACTATCTTTCATTGCTATTGTACTAATTTGATTATAGGAATGTAGACAGGAGAGTGTAGTTGAAACACATTCTTCTTGCTATAAAATTACAATTTACTGTATTAATATATGTGCTAGGAACTGCTTAGGTTGTTGATTTGGCAGTGCTTATTTCCAATTTCAATCAGCTTCACATGTTACACTTTTCTAATATATTACCCTTCTTTTATTTATTGCATAATTCAGCAGATATCTTTACATCTATCTTCACAAAAGAATTTCTCAACTGCGTCGAAACCAGGCGGTGCCTCAGCTTCTGGGTCTCCGGGCAAGCCACCTGAGTCTAATGGCTCTCTATCAAAGTTTTTCATTGGAAGCGTAGCTTTAGGTGCTGCTTTTCTGGCAGCTTATCAAACTGGTTATTTGGATCAATATCTTAAGAAGGAGCATCATAGTGTTCCGCAGGAAGTTCATGTCAATGCAACCATTGAAGATTTGAAGAGTGTACAACATTCAACAGACCAGTTAATTTCACCTAGTGAGAAATTTAACAATGAAAATCCCACTTTAGAGCTTGCAGAGCAGAAGATTGATACCCATTTTTCACAGCCAGAACTTGTAGTAGAAGATCGAGTGGATAAGCCAATTTCTGTGCAAGACAATTCTGATATTGCTGAAGATGGTACTGGTGCTGCCAAAGAAAACCAATTGTCTGAATATCCTCAAAGCAGTCTAACATCTGATGATCCAAATAAAGAATCTGTGGTGCAATCTGATATTATTGGAATAAAAAGCACTGAGACAGACAATGCCCCAAGACTGGAAGAGGGACTTCAACGTGCATCCACATCTACACAGACCAGTGCAGTTCCAGATGAAAATGGGATGAAAAATATTCAACCAGAGCAACCGGCAATACAAGAAACAGAGGAGAGAAGAGAGGTACTTATGAGTTTGTCTTGGCTTGATATACAGGTTAATCGTTAATATCAGCTATGGTCTTTTTGGTAAATTATGCTGGTTTAAATTTTATAATAGAATGCAAACTTATCAAATGATTCAGTTATTCCCTAGCATTTACAAGGGATTTTTTTTTTCCTGTTATTTTTTTTTCCTAAAATGAATTTTGACATTTATTTCTTTTTAATATATTTCCTTTGTTACTCCATTACAGAGTGCATTAGGCAAAGATATAGAGCAACAACCTACCATCCTTGAGGAGTATCACTTAAGGAATAAATCAGAAAGAAACCCTGCAACTTATGTAGATAGTCATGGCTTTACTGACAATAGCCATTTTTCTGAAGGAAAAGAGGTTACTTAAGAATCTTGCTTATATATATATATATATTTTTCGTGGTACATTTATTTATGAAGTTAATCATACATGAAAGCTAACTTGTTGAAACACTAGGTACTTAGTGGTCCAATGGAGGGGTTGAAAGATGGTTACATGTCTGAGGATGGGAAACTGGTTCTTGATTTCTTGCAAGCCATCCATGCTGCAGAGAAAAGGCAGGCTGACTTAGATGCACACGTTTTTAATGAAGAGAAGAAGGTGTTAAAGGTTTGGCCTATAACATACCAACCTTTGAAACTCATTCTCTAAATCCATGCAAGTGTGCTTAGTATTTGTAGCTTTTTGGTTTATTGATGAGCTTTGAAATCCTTATTTTTACTTAGAACTTTGTTCATGTTAGGAAAAATATGAAAAGAAGTTGAAAGATGCGGCTGCCAGAGAACTTATGCTTGCTGAGGAGGCTGCAATGTTGGACAAGGTAAAAAGCTTTTTTGATCTTCTCTTTTTATTCAATTTAACATGTTTTTTCTTGTTAGTTTTTGTCTTAAATGCATGGGTTGGAAAAACAAGAGTACAAAAGACATTGCGAGAGGTTGGCTCCTTTTTTAAACAGAGAAATAATTCCTGTATAAGTGGTGATGGCTGATGGGTTTGTTGTTCAGTGTATATACATTTAACTCAATCATAGTTATTCTTGATTCAGCATAATATTTCGTATTAAAACTGAAGCTATACTATTATATTCTGAGTTTGACTCAATAATGGTCCCACAAAAATAATCAAAATCCAATTTGAACTCAGTCTGTCAGATTTGTTTTGTAATTGTGAAGCTTGTCCATTGATCAAGTGGAATGATTTCTTTGATATGTGCTGTTTGCCTTTCCATGGCTGTTTCTGTCCAGAATCCAAATCTATAAAGTTATTAACTCTCTTATCTTTCCTCCTATTTCATTTTAATACTTTTCAGGAGCTAAAAAGAGAGAGAGCAAAAGCAGCCCTTGCTATCAAGTCACTTCAAGAAAAGATGGAAGAGAAACTGAAGACAGAACTTGAACAAAAGGTGCACATTTAGTTTTTTATTGGTTTTACTAGTACTGCTTTCCCACTTTCTCTGCATGTCTGTTGTTACTGTTATCCGTTACTATATAATATTTGTTAAATAAAATGTATCTTTGGTAATTACAGGAAGTTGAAGTAGAATTGAAGTTGAAAAAAGTTCAGGAATTAGCAAAGGCAGAGTTAAATGCAGCCATAGCAAATGAGAAGGCAGCCCAAATTGAAAAAATGGCCGAAGCAAATGTTAATGTGAGATTTCTGCTAAAATCAAGGATGGGTAGATACACCCATTTTAAATTATTCATAGCTTGACTTCAATTAATTTATGAAAAGGGGTATAATTTTGATAGGTGGCTTCTAGAAGAATAAAATAGCCATAATTGTTTTATATGAGTATAAAAAATTTCTGGAGCAACTTATACAAAGGCTAGCTTTGTCATGAAGGTCTAAAAAATTAACTCATGGTGTCCAAAACAACATCCAATTATGGCCTTAGCTGTCTCTTGCCATTTTTATCAGATTATAGCCAACAAGAACTCTGCTTAATAGGCAAATGCATTCTTAGTCATTGGCAAGTTTCTAAACTGAGAAAAAGTTTGTTTACCAGTGTAGATTTTCTGCTATAGTATTTAATCTACTTTCCATCATTCTTAGCAAATGAATGCTGCTTGTTCATTGCATAGTAGGTTCGTTGTAGAGGAATTTTTGTAAGGGTACAGTGTTAGGATCCAAATGCAAGTGCAGACAGCAAAGAAATGGTGTTCCTTTATGTGCTGGTGATACTAAGGAACTGCCTTAAATGCTTTTCATGCTGAGAACCAAAATAACATCAAGCCTACTATTTGTTTGAGTCTTCTCTGGTTTGGGACAGATATTTCTGTACATCCAAAGCAAAATGTTGTATAAATTGTTTGCAGATAACTTTCAGTACAGCTGCATATCATCCTGAATGAAAATGTGAAATGTAAATAAGTGAATTGCTTGCTGTCAAATATTTTTTGTCAATGGACCTGTGTTGCCTCGTCAAAGGATGAATCATACTACTATAAGTTTACATGTGATTGTGTTGGATATTTTTTCTGTCGATGGAAACCATTATTTTCTTTTCATCAATATGTGCTGTTAAACAACTACAGCATGACTGCCTTGAAATTATTGGGAAAATTGTTTGGTTATGCAAACTTAAGCTTCTAGCATTGACCAAGGAACATTCGTGTTAAAAAGAACAAAACGCTGGGTAGACTTTTGACAGTTGCAAAGTGGACATCATATTTTAGCTAGTGAGGCTTGCTTTGAAATTTTTATTAATTGACATACTCATTGACTTTCTTTTAGTCGAAGTGTAAATTTGACTTGATTAAAAATTTTCTCTCCCTCCATTTCTGTAGATAAATGCCTTATGCATGGCATTTTATGCTCGATCTGAAGAAGCTCGTCAAAGTCATGCTACACAAAATTTTGCTTTGGTAATATTTTTTTCTTTCCCATTTTTTCATGCTGTTTTTATCTGTCTTTTGTCCATACTCCATCGAGAAGCTTAATGACAAAATATGGATTTATAGTATTTTATTGATTTTTCCAGTCCTGCTTACCAGTTTCTTTTTGTGCATGGATCCTGCAGAGAGCACTTGCACTGGAAGATGCACTATCAAAAGGACTGCCAATTGAGACAGAAATAGCGTCTTTGCAGTCATATCTTGAAGGCATAGATAAAGATTCAGTTTTGGATTTGGTGCTAGCATCCCTTCCTGAAGAAACACGAAGCAATGGCACGGACACAAAACTGCAGTTAAAGCAGAAGGCAAGCTGTGTTCTTGTCTGTTGTTAACTTCACATGGAGTTTTGGATCGCTTGTTCTATATAACATTGCTACATTTCTTCTGCAAATTGTTATTACTGTGACCTTGTAAAACATTTATTTCAAGATCTGCTAAAGGTTATATACTGTGGATGCTCATAGCATGAATATGGGTCCCTTTAATTCGATTTCTTTACTTTCCATCAGTGATCAATCCCATAGGTTATGTTTTTGACATTCTGTAATGCTCCTATCTTGTGGAGCTGCCATAGTGCTAAATTCGCACAAAACAATTAGAATTGATCGATGAAGCAATTTCTGGAATTATAAAGCATTGCAATTTCATGAAATGCACTTGTCTGTCACTACATCAATTCTAGAATGAATCATTTACTTTTGGATTTCAATCATGAAAGTTCTTATTTGTGCATATTCTGTTGCAGTTTGATGCCTTAAAAGGTAGTGTACGACACTTCAGTTTCTTCCCACCAGGAGGGGGAGGTATGTTGGCACATTCTTTGGCACATGTAGCATCCTGGTTGAAGGTATGTAGATAACTGATCAACGTGCCATTTCCATTTAAGACTGTGCTTTATGTGAAAATAGAACTTCTGGGGGCAGTGATAATTGGGGGCCATTTATACATCGTACATGCATTAATACATTAACTATGTTTATTTCTTCCCCCTTGCCCTCACTCCTCCCATTTTCACTTCTATTGAGCTCATCCTAAGTCCAAGATTTATGTTTGACTTTGGCACGTACTCAGGTTAGGGAAGACGACCAATCGGGTGATGGGATCGAATCTGTCATTAATAAAGTTGAGAGCTATTTAGCTGAAGGAAAACTTGCTGAAGCAGCAGATTGTCTAGAAGAAAGTGTGAGAGGCACACAAGCTGCAGAAATTGTTGCAGGTTGGGTGAGGCAAGCAAGAAACAGGGCTATTTCTGAGCAAGCTGTGCTTCTTCTTCAATCCTATGCCAATTCCCTTAGCCTTACATGATTCTCAAATTTTGAATATTTACAAAACCATGTTGATTCAATACCTAAGGTTGCAGAGACTATCTATGGCGGATGATGCCAACGGGAATTATTGACCTACAAGAAAAACAATTAACGTTTTCTTTCATAGCAGCTGAAATTCGTTGATTTTGTGATTTCTATGCACTCCAATGGCTTTGGAGTTTTGACTGAAGTGATATCAGGCTTTGTATAATTTTGCCTTTTGTTTTACCCTGAATAACAAAAATGTTGCATTGCAACCTATTGAAATTCCAATAATATACCCCAGGCGATCAGGACAGGTTGGACGTCATATGTGCATTTTTGCTTTCAATTAAAAGAATAGTTTTTTCTTTCTTTCTTTTTTTGGGGGGGGGGGGTTGAAAATTAATTAGAAGTAAATTGATTGATGGTATAATATTTTTTTAATTGAAGATTTGTCCGATTATTGAAAAATAAATCAGTTGGAGTAAAATTATAATATTTAAGAAATTATTCAGTTGTTATTATAATTTATATGTTCATAAAATAGTGTTATAATATAGAATATAAGGATATCAAAACATGTTTTCGTTCAAGCCCAGCATGCCTTTACAATTAGAGTGTTAAAATAGGTTTGTACTAACAAATGATTTTACTTTTATGGTTGTTGCTAAGCATGTTGGCACAATGTTACAGGCATGGTTTTGGGGATTTTTGTTTTCCTAAACATTACCCTATTCACATCTCATGTGATTAAAAAGTCAGTGCTACTTAAATTTAGTAGAATTGATTACGAAGGGGAAAAAAGGGATTATAATGTTTTGTGATGTTAACACCCCCCCGGGTTTAGAACGGAAGAAAATAAAAATTTCGTTTTATGGGATTAATTTTTCAAATGGCGCTATTAAAAATTATGTTCCATCTCTCGTTGGATGTATAGAGAAATACAAGAAAAACATAAATAACTTTTGTTATTTTGTTTTTTTTTTACTTGACTATTATCTTTAAAAATATAAAAATAAATTGGCTGAACTATATTTTCAGTTTTTCAAAATATTATCATTTTTTTGTTTGATCCTTGATTTTCAAAATGTTGCTATTCAGTATTATTTTTTCTCATGTAATTCTTTTATTAGACTTTCATTTGTTTTATCCATTATTTACGTGACTTTAAAAATGAAACTAAATGAGAAATATAAGATATTTAGAGGGGACTACATAAAAAATTGTAATATTTAAACAAAAAATAATACTTAAGAGACAAAACTAACAGATGACTAATAGAGATTATATAGAAAATGAAAAAAATTGAGAATTAAGAGTCCATTTATTTCAACTTTTTTTTAATGAAAAATCACTTATATTTTGTTAAAAAAAACACACACAACTTAAAATTTCTTAATGTGTTTCTTTAAACTTAGAAAAAAAAAAAGCAAAATAAAAAAAAATCAGATTTTTAATTATTTAAAGAAGTTGTTTTAAGTAGTTTCTAAAAAATATGTTATTATATCCAATTTTCAAAATAAAAATAGTTTTTTATAATTATAATTAAACAAAAAATAACTTTTTTTTTATAAAATATCTACATCGTTAAAATCACTTTTTTTTTTCCTTCTATTTGCTAATACAAAATAAGGTGAGGCCTGCTTTTTTTCTTTCAAGTTCCTTGTCATTTTTACGGGCATTAATATCTCTTTCTTTCCATTCCCTTTTCTACTAGGATATCAAACAGACTAATGTTTCTTATATTTTTAATTACATACTGCTCCTTACTTTAAGAACTTAAGTTTGAATTTTAAGCCTGCTGTAAGAGGCCTTATTTTCTTAAATGCGCCATGTCTTTAGGAGGGGTGCATCATCGTATTTTATTTTTGTTGATGCGAAGACTGACTTAATGATATTCTCATGACAAAACTTAAAATAAATAAATAAATTCATATTCTTAAGTTTTTTTTTCCCTATAAACTTGCTAATTTTTGTTTAAATTTTCTTGCAGTGGTCGAAGCTGCTCACGGTTTTTTAGCACTAGCACAAGAGAAATTATTTAGTAAATATAGAATTTAAGCTATCCCAATAAAATTAAATGAGGTATATTTGCTTTCGGACTTTTCTTTTTGAAAAATGTATAAAAGTTTTAATGCATATAGCAGTCTTAATATATAGTCTTATTGGATTATGTCAACCCAACCTTGTGACCTACAATTTTTGTGTTGTGATTGTTTCTACATTATATTCTATTTTCATCTAAAAGAAAAACGAGGATAAGAAAAAGACTCTAACATTGTGTTTGGATGAGAAATTTTAAGAGGGTAATTCTTTTTTTGGAAAATATAAAATGTTTTGTGGTAAAATATGTTATTTGAATAGGAGATTTAGTAAGAAATTGAAATTTCAGTAATATGTGAAGGTATTTTAATTACTTAAAATTGTAGAATTTCAAATTCCACCTAAAAAATAAGAATTAAAAATTTTTCATGCTCACGTTTTCTTTCTCTTCTCTCACCTTTATGTCTTTTTAAATTATTAAATATTATCTAATATTAAAATTATTTTTGAATTATTAAATATTTAAAAATTGGCTAATATTTATTTTTGGTAAAGTTTAATATTAAAATTTAAAATTTTAATATATATTTAAAAAATTTAATTTTTAAATATATATTTAGTTCCAATATATAGTTGGTCCAAATGACATTGGGTTTGGATCTTTTAAGCAAGATCTTGGGTTTAAGTCTAGTGAACGGAAAAAAAGTGATTGGGAGAGGAGACTCCATTAAAGGTGGTTAGTTAGGTTCACCGACAAAGATTAGTTACCAACAAAGTTGGTGGATACTTCGTATTAATAACATAATTATAAAAAACATATATATGTTTAGAAATTAAATTTTATATATGGTAAAAATTAAAATATCATATCCAAACTAAAATTTAAGAAATTTGAATTGATTTATCTAAACAAAACATTTAATAAATGAAGAAAATTTACATCAAAGCAATTCAACTTTTAAATATTTCAAATTTCTTAAAATTTTAAAATTCTTTGTCCAAACACAAAACTCACTAAACTAACCCGGGCCTTGGCTTGACGCAGATGAATTTAGTTCGGGTCAACATAATGGAACAACTAATTGATGTTATCCAATACTGTTGAATTAATTTGTTGATCGTGTGTTTGGTTTAAGTACTCATCAACGCAAACTCATATTTTTTGTATTATGAATTGCTACACACAAAATAGAAAAAATTTCCTTTCACCAAATAACCGTTATTCAAAAACAAATACGTTATTAGTATGTTTGATTGAAGGAAGAAAGTGAAAGGGAAAAAAGAAAAGATAAAGAAAGAGAAAAGAATAGAAATGATATGATTTTGTATTTTTGTAAGTTATTTGATAGGACAAAAATGAAAGAAAAGAAAGTTAAATATTTTCTTTCCTCTCATTTAGTTGTATAAAAAACGAAATGAAAAAAAAATATAATGTCATAAACATTCTTAATAAAAAAAATGTTAAAATAATGATATTTTGATCTTTTTATGTATGAAACGACTTTTTGTCTCTCTCCCACATTTGGAAGGATTGTAAAAAATATAGGTCTCATATTACTACCAAACAGGAGAAAAGCACATTGATCTTACATTTTTCCATCCTTCTCCCTTCCTTTCTCATTCACTCTTTTCAAATGGTGCGTGTAAGATAATGAAGTTTGATCAATCAAAATGAACACTTAATGATTTGGTTATACTTTTTATATAACATTTTTTTTACAATTTTAAAAATTTTCTCTATTATATCAATTACCTTATCTCACATTTTTCTCTATTTTTTATCTCTCTTTTTATAATATAAAATTTTGCATAAAAATATTATATAAATAAAATTTCTCTTTGTAATTTGTCTGTACCATAAGAAAAGGTGTTATCTGGGAGAAGGATTTATCTTTTTCATATTTTAAGATGACAATTGGTATGAACAAGCTTCTATAGTCTTATCAATACTTATGATGATGGAAGCAGACATACGAATAACGTTATATTCTCATTCTATAGATTTTTCAAATACTTTATATGTAAAGTATTAAATAAAAAAGCAAATAATGTTTAAAAAACATAAAAAATATTTAATACTTTCTTTATTTAGCTAATAAGAAAATTAGTAAAATGTTATAAAAGAATTTAGAATTAGACAAAAATACTTGTTAAGAAATTAAAAATTAAAAATATTATTAATACCCTCTCACCATAACATCCTGTCATCCCAACATAATTTATAATAAAACCTTTTTATTATTAATTCTTTTCCTTAGAGAGATTCTTGATATTTGAGAATCATTCATTTATTATCAGAGTTGTGCTGTATAGCCGAATATAAGTACCAGGATATTGCCTGTCCCTGACTCTGTCTGTAAGCAAAATACTTTTTTTTTTATTTTTTAAATGATACAAGTCCCAGTGGATGATTACCGGGTTCCCTGTCATTTTTCATATTATTATTTAAATTACTTTTTCATTTTTGATTGTTTGATAAATGAACTCATGTAATTAATATACTTAAAACATTTTACTATATGATTTTTTTTAATATTTTCAAACAATTCCTTATGATTACTTGTTAAACCAAAATCATTAAAAAACATTGGTCACGTATGAAAAATTCGATAAAGTTAGTTATTAAAGTTAAAATTATATTTGGATCATTTAACAAATATCAAAAGTGCATGTAAACAGGTTAATTGTTAAAATTAAAATATTATAAAATTCTTTATCAAATGATAAAAATTAAAAACAATAATTAAGCAGAAGATGGCAAGGAGGAAAGAAATCAACTTCAAATTCAATGCATCATTTTTTTATTTTTTTAATTTAAAAAGACATTGCACATGAGTAAACTTACCATCCAACAAACGAACACCCCTGTTGATTGCTTGCTTCGTTTTTTATAATATAAAATGGCAACTGTGGTTGCATGTTTTCAATCATTTTGTCACGGAACAACCTCCCAAATGTTTTCTTATTATTATCTCCTACTCCAGAAAGAGTAACTAGTCCACTATCTCAATCACAAGTGGGGTGACATTTCAACTTCCGTGATTTATACTAGTATTTTAGGGAGTAGAAAAACGTAGGCCCTCTTCATAAAATGTAAAATAAAAAAGGACGAAATTTAGATGCAGTTTTTTTAGGTGTTATTCTTCAATTAAAATTTGAGTTTTACTATAGTAATCTGCATAATAAAAGTTTGTATTAAAAATCAATTCAAATCATTGAGGTGAAACTTTAATTTTAATTAAAAAACACTATAAAAATCTGCATTTAAGTTTTGTTTAAATAAAAATAGAAAGAATGAAATGCAGGAGTCTGCTCATTTAGGGGTTATGCTTGTATTGTGTTTGCTTAACAAATTGGAGTGAGTTTATTTTTGATTCAACTCATTCAAAATTTTAATAATAATATTATTTAAATTTAAACTTAATTTGATTAACACTTGAGAATGTATGATATAAGGTTGAATAAATTTGATTTATTATCATAATATATTAATCTTACCACTATATATTATTTAATTATAAAATTCAAAAGTATAAAACTATAATTAAGATATATTTTATAATATATATTTTACGATAAATAATATTAATATTAATATAATATTATTTTATATAAAATATTATTTATTAAGTCAATAAATTTTATTATTAATATATAATTTTTATAAAAAATATACTTTGTAAAAAATATAAAACACCAAACTATTTTTAAACAACTTAAATATAACTCGAATCCGCCAATCTAATTTGTAATAGTCTAATCCATTAAATTGAGATTAATTTAAGAATATAAATCAAACAAGAAAAGTGATGAAATGATTCTTTTGATATGGTACGGGGTCCCAATCATAAGAGGGATATTAACAGCAAATACTTACGGGGCGCAGCTCATACTAACATGACTCGTTACTTGCCACTTGATTTGATTGCATAATAATATCTAACCTCATAACTGGCCAGTTGATATTCCAGCTTGTACAAATAGTAACAATAGTAATAACATAGTTTTCAACCTTTTATAATTTGCTTGTCTATCAATATATAGCGTCTACCTCTAATAACACCGTTTTTTTTTTTCTTCCCAAAATGCTGTCATTGACTCATTGTAGGTACCAAAATCAAACTTTGTAGTATTTTGTTGCCGTAAGGTGCGTCAATTGTCCTGTCCCACTCTGCATCAATGCATTGAGGGGGTGTTATCGTTTACGAAAATCATAAAATATAATTCGATTTTTTTATTTTTTAAAGAGAATATGACAACAAATTAAGTGCTGGGGACACACACACAAAACAATAACAACAAAAGACACAAATTTATTTAACATAATTCAGTATCTTTTGCCTACGTCTACAAAAATGTCTCAATTTATTTATTCTTTCAAATGATTATATTTCAATATAAGTTTTTTAGACAAACTTGTGAAACCCTTCATGACCCCCTTCTATAGATCGAGTAATTATTCTCATCTCAAAAACCTTTGTTTATACAACTTGGATCTTAGTATTAAAAGAAAAAAAATTTTAAAAATAAAAATAATATTTTTAAATCTAAACAATATCTAAAAATTTTCAAATTAAAAATTTGAATGACACACTGAAAAAGAGAAACACCAAAGTACTATAAAGGAAGAAAAGGGAGAGACTTGAAAATTGAGATAATTCTTTAATGGTCATGGTTGGTTAGACTTGGCGGCAGTAATGGGTTCGGCTCAACTCAAACTCAAACCCATGTGATAAATAATTAGAGTTAGGTTTCTCTTAAATTGGAGTATTGTATTTGCTTGGATATTCTAACAAGAAGACTAAATCTGCGTAAAGAATCCTGATTAGGTAAAGCTTTGTTAAAAATAATTTTTTCAAAGATTGAATTCTTGATATTAAATACAAAATTTATCTGTAATCATAGTTTTATTTTATTGCAACCAATAAAAAATAATTTAAGAAACTTGAATTTGAAGATTTCTCTTAATTTTTGAAATCACTATCGATATAGTGAAAATAGCAAAATAAAAAAGCAGTTTTAATGTATTTTCAACAGTTAAAAATAATTTTTTTTTTAGAAAAATATATCATAAAAGATTTACTTAAAAAACTTACTAAAAAATTTAGAAGTTCCTAACAATATTTTATAATAATTTAAAAAATAAGAACTATGTATGTACTTATTTTTATCTTTGTAGAGAAATTAAAATGTACAAGTTTCTAGCAACTAGTTTATTTAATTTTAAAAATGTTTTTGGTTGGATATCAAGGTTATTTCTTAAATGATAGTCAAAAACTAATTTCTTAGAGAATCATATTAGTGCAATCTTTTCTAAAAAGTGTTCCCATACATATGATGAAGAATTGATTTGTTAAGTTTGCCACAATTGACTCAATCCTTTAAATATGCTCTTCTGACTAAAAGGTTTTATTAAGAAAGATAAAATTCATTTTTAATATTTAATTATTAATTACGAGATATCTTAGGTACACACAAAAATATTTTTTATTTTTATATATAATTACTTAATATTATCTTATTTTATTATATATACATATATATATATATATACATATATACATATATACATATATATATATATATATATATATATATATATAAAGGCTTTATTATTTATAATATTATATAGAGAAATCAGACTTATACGGTTTCAATGTACAAAAAATTATATAAAAAAGAGAGACAGAAAGAGATATGTGTGATAAGATAATGAGTAATGATTCATGAACATTCCTTTACTTTAAATACTTTTTTTTGGTTACATTAATTTAAATATTTTATTAAAACTCATTATTTTTCTTTATTCTTCTCATCCTATTATATCATATTACATGTTATACTTATATTTCTCTTTTTTTCTATCTTTTTCTCTTACTAGATGTCAAATAGACTAGGAGTGTTTACAAATCATTTTTTTTAAGATAATTTATATGATGAAGAGCGATAAAAATGTTTAAAATTATTGTATGAATTAAAAATATAATAAATAATATATACATTAACCGTTACACTTTCATCTAGTCCCAAATAGTCATTTATGATAAATTTATTAACTTGTATAATAACTATTTTTTTATTATAATAACTATTTTAAAACTATGAATTTAATGGTCATGCACTGTTAGTATAAAAAATTTTACACTTTCAATCAATCAAAAACTACCATTGATATAACTTTTAAAATATTTATTATAAAAATCAACAAACTTATAATAAATGGTAGTTTGTGATTGAATGATAGTGTAAAATTATTTTATACTGTTAGTACATGACTTTTTTTTTTATAAAAAATATATCAGCGATGATTTTTTTATTAATACTATAAAAATATTTGTACTAACAGTACTTTAAACTCTAAATTTGTAAATTGAAAAAAAAAACTCTAAATCACATAACTTTATTTAATTTACAAATTCTGAGAAAAATAATATTTTTATAATTATTTATAAAAAATAAAAATATAAAACATGAAAGCAAACCAAACATAATCTCGAAATTTTCACTCACGTGAAGTGTGTGTGTGAAGCCGACGCCTAGCTGTCAGCTAATAAGCTTTAAGCTTGAACTTGGCACTGTCGGTGCTCCGGTGACGGCGAGCTCTTCAAAAACACCCAAACTGTCCATCCATCCATCGATCTATCTATCTATCTATCATTCCATGACAATGAAAACGTAAGACACAATCAAAAGAGCCACAAAGTAAAAAAATAAAATTAAAAAAGAAAAGAAAAGGTACAACCAACTACTACATTTGTTCCTCTTCTCTTCCCTTGTGTAGTGTCTGGTGTGTCATCTTATCTTCTACGAAACCCATACATAGATGCATGTGAATGTGATGTGCACCATCTTCATCTCCTAATTCTACTCGCCCCCCTCTCACTCCTTCTCATTGCATTGCTCAATTCTTCAACATTCACGCACTTAACCGTATTCCACTTCCGCTCACAGCATAGGTTGGTTACTTACCATATTGAATCTGAATGAATGATTCTGTGACCCTTCCAGATCTGAACCTGTTCAACTGAAACTGAAACCACGATGGCCACCACACTCAGTTGGAGACTCGCTGCCAACAACGGCACCACCCTTGCCGCAAATGATCTGGTACCTTGTTCACAACAATTTCGTGCTTGTGTTGTGTTGTGTTGTGCCACTACTCGTCTCTTCACTACTTGGTTAGGATTAGGTGAAAAGTGTTGTGGTCAGTGTTTGCATGGGGTGAAGTTTATGGATCTTGTTCCCATTTGTTTGCATCTGGATATTTTCTGTACGTTGCTTTGCTTAGTCAATGTTTTGTAGTTTTGTGCTAGACGTTAGACGATTCCGGGAAGTGTCATTGAGGATCGCTCAGTCATGGTAGTTTAAAGGAACTATGAGATTTAATTATGCAAATATTAAGGGTTTCCTTTTTCTTTTTTTTTGCTGATGTGTGATTCATGTTAATTTGTCCCCTAGAAACGTATCTGTGACAGATAGTTCTACATATTGAGGTGTGTACAGTTTCATTAATGTTATGAATTTGGTGAGTGATGATTACTGTAGCATGATTAACTGTGCAACAGATCTTGTGGGAGTGGGATGGTAGAAAATGGAAAGAAAGGATGGTAGTTAACTAGTTATAAAGTAGTTTGTGTCTGTTTGTGTAATTTACTTAAATGTTCAGGGGTTTGACTTGTTAAGATACGTGGTTCTTCACTGATATCTTAAATTGCTGTATGATTTTCACTTCCTATCAGGTTTTCCTTCTGTTTTGCTCAATAAGATGCAATCCTAAAGGATCAAAAATCATCTGTAGTGAAGGCAAAAGCAAAAACTGTTTGCTTGGTGCTCTGAAAAATTTTCATTTTCTTGATGAGGAATGTAATCAAACTGTGATATATATTGGTTCACCGATCTTCCATTGGAACTTGATGTCCCATTTCATCTCCTCTTTCTTTTAGAACATTTTACTTAGTTATCCATCCATCACTGGCTTTATGCATGGGAAAAAGAAAAAGAAAACCAACAAATGCTCCTAGGCCGATTTTTTTATGCTATTCCTCCGTTTGTGTTTATGTTTGTTGTCTTCAATGTTTTAATTGAAGTATTTGGAAATATGCAACATACCATATAATGTTCTCCATTGTCATTCTTTTGATTGCAGGAAAGAAATGGTGACGGGAAGACTCAAGATTCAGAGCCCCCAACTCCACATTCTGTTCTGAAGATGGGATTGAGGTTGGTTACAACTTCAAACATACCTAAAAAAGTTGTCGCACAGGAATAGTGTGCAACCTAATAAAATTATTGATTAATTGCTTGCAATGCTGCTAGAGTCAATGATTGTAATATCTTTTGTTTAGTACATTTTTGTGTGTTAGTATCTGTTTTGCTTGCAGCGATGTAAGCTAACAGTCTAACCTGTGGGACTGAACTAGGAACCATGTGAATTGATGCCTTGGTTTGTCATTTATGAAATGTGGACATTCAAATTTGTATGCCCAAAATTTTGGCTTCTTACATGTTTAACTGGTTGCTCTTGCAGAGATCGTAGCAGCAGCATGGAGGATCCAGATGGGACATTGGCTAGTGTTGCCCAATGCATTGAGCAGCTGCGTCAGAGCTCATCTTCTGCGCCGGAGAAAGAGTATTCCTTAAGGCAGTTATTGGAGCTTATAGATATGCGGGAAAATGCTTTTAGTGCTGTTGGATCTCACTCTCAGGCAGTTCCAGTACTTGTTTCCCTTCTCCGGTCAGGTTCATTAAATGTGAAGATACAGGCAGCAACTGTCTTGGGCTCCCTTTGTAAAGAAAACGAGCTAAGGGTGAAGGTCTTGCTTGGAGGATGCATTCCTCCATTGCTTGGTCTACTGAAGTCCAGTTCTACTGAAGGGCAGATTGCTGCTGCAAAGACTATTTATGCTGTCTCTCAAGGTGGTGTAAAAGATCATGTTGGTTCAAAAATTTTTTCAACTGAAGGAGTTGTACCGGTGCTGTGGGAGCAGCTGAAAAGTGGCCTGAAGACAGGAAGTGTTGTTGAAGGTTTATTGACTGGTGCATTGAAAAATCTCTCCAGCAATACTGAGGGATTCTGGAATGCAACAATACGAGCCGGAGGAGTGGACGTATTAGTGAAGTTACTGGCAACAGGACAGCCTAGCACTTTAGCTAATGTGTGTAATTTACTTGCTTCTGTAATGATGGAGGATGCATCTGTTTGTTCAAAGGTGTTGACAGCAGAGGTGACAAAACAACTTCTGAAACTATTAGGCCCCGGTAATGATGACTCTGTTAGAGCTGAAGCAGCTGGTGCTCTTAAATCTCTTTCTGCCCAGTGCAAAGAGGCTAGACGAGAGATAGCCAATTCTAATGGTATTCCTGCTTTGATCAATGCTACCATAGCTCCTTCCAAAGAATTCATGCAGGGTGAATGTGCTCAAGCATTACAGGAGAATGCTATGTGTGCTCTTGCAAACATCTCTGGGGGTTTGTCTTATGTCATATCTAGCCTTGGTCAAAGTCTTGAATCATGCACCTCACCTACCCAAATTGCTGACACATTAGGAGCTTTGGCATCAGCTCTCATGATATATGATAACAAGGCAGAATCTACCAGAGCATCAGATCCTTTGGTTGTCGAGCAGACATTACTCAAACAATTTAAACCTCGCTTGCCCTTCCTTGTACAGGAACGGACCATTGAAGCTCTTGCTAGTTTGTATGGAAATTCCATACTTTCAAATAAACTTGCAAATTCTGATGCAAAACATCTGCTTGTTGGTTTGATAACAATGGCAGCCAATGAAGTGCAAGACGAGCTTATAAAAGCTCTGTTGACTCTGTGCAAAAGTGAAGGTAGTCTATGGCGTGCACTTCAGGGCCGTGAAGGAGTTCAGCTTTTGATATCTCTTTTGGGGCTTTCATCAGAACAGCAGCAAGAGTGTGCAGTTGCCCTGCTTTGCCTTCTATCATATGAAAATGATGAAAGTAAATGGGCAATTACTGCTGCTGGTGGTATACCTCCACTTGTTCAAATTTTGGAGACAGGATCTGCAAAAGCAAAGGAAGATTCAGCAACAATCCTGAAGAATCTGTGCAATCATAGTGAAGATATACGTGCTTGCGTTGAAAGTGCTGATGCTGTTCCTGCATTGTTGTGGCTATTGAAGAACGGAAGCCCAAATGGGAAGGATATTGCAGCGAAGACTTTAAATCATTTAATTCATAAATCTGATACTACGACCATCAGTCAGCTTACAGCATTATTGACTAGTGATCTTCCTGATTCTAAGGTTTATGTTTTGGATGCTTTGAGAAGTATGCTTTCTGTTGCTCCCCTTAGTGACATTTTGCGTGAAGGTAGTGCTGCCAGTGATGCATTTGATACCATGATAATATTATTGAGCTCTACCAAGGAAGAAACTCAGGCAAAGTCTGCATCAGCTCTGGCAGGAATTTTCGAAACAAGGAAAGATGTGCGTGAAAGTAGCATTGCTGTTAAAACTCTTTGTTCAGCCATGAAATTGCTTAATGTTGAATCTGAAAGTATCCTGATTGAGTCCTCACACTGCCTGTCTGCAATATTTCTTTCCATCAAAGAGAACAGGGATGTAGCTGCTGTTGCTAGAGACACATTATCCCCCCTAATTGCACTAGCAAACTCTTCAGTTTTGGAAGTTGCAGATATGGCCATATGTGCTCTGGCAAACCTTATTTTGGATAGTGAAATTGCGGAGAAAGCTATTGCAGAAGAAGTTATCTTACCTGCTACTAGAATATTATGTGAAGGCACAATTTCTGGAAAAACCCATGCTGCAGCAGCAATTGCTCGCCTCTTACATTCTCGGGATGTTGATTATGCTGTAACTGATTGTGTGAATCGTGCTGGAACGGTTCTCGCATTAGTTTCTTTCTTAGATGCTGCTGTTAATGGATCTGTTGCCACATCAGAGGCTCTAGAAGCACTTGCCATCCTGTCCAGGTCGGAAGAGACCAGTTCAAATATTAAACCTGCTTGTGCAGTTTTGGCTGAATTCCCTAAAAGCATAAGCCCAATAGTCTTGTGTATTGTTGATTCAGAGCCAATGTTGCAGGATAAAACTATTGAGATTTTATCTAGATTATGTAAGGATCAACCTGTTGTATTAGGAGATACTATTGTGTCAGCACCTGGATGTATATCTTCAGTAGCTAAGAGAGTAATTAGTTCCACAAATATAAAGATCAAAATTGGGGGAGCCGCACTTCTTATTTGTAGTGCAAAAGCAAATCATCAGAGACTGGTGGAGGATCTCAATTCATCAAACTTGTGTTCTGATCTTATTCAGTCTCTCGTTGATGGGCTTATTTCTGCACAGCCTTCTTCGGGTTACCTGGATGATGACAACAAGGAATTCATTAGCATATGCAGGTACACAAAAGAAGAGGCCAACGGTTGTGAACCCAACACTAGCACCAGCATTATATGTGGTGCTGACTTGGCTTTATGGTTACTGTCTATTCTTGCTTGTCATGATGAAAAAAACAAAATTGCAATAATGGAGGCTGGAGCAATTGATGTTCTCACTGACAGGATCTCGAATTGTTTCTCACAATATTCTCAGGTATGTAAGTGCCTTTTTCAGGCAATCCAAAGAAATAGACAGTCCATCTGATTTTGATCATAGGTAATACATAATAGGGGAAATTATGCTTTAACCCCTCCACCTCCCCTCCCTTTGAAGTTTTGTCCAAAAGCAACTTTAGTGCACCAAATTAAAATCCTACAATTCATGCAAAGTTCGAAATCTCCACACCATATCCCCTTGCTAGAAACATTGCATATGATCATTTTCTCAATTCTCACACTTGCACAGAATTTAACAAGTTGTATTTGATATTTATCTTCTGAAACATAATGGTTGGAGTGGAGAGACACTGAGTTCTGTATATAATGAAAACTGTTCAAGACAAAATGAATTTTTGATGTAAAGTAGAAAATGAAGTGTTAGGGTACGTTATGTACTCTTTTTGGTGAATCTTTGTCAAAGAAAATGATCACAAGTTTGGCCAATGACTTATCTGTTGTCAGTTTTAACTAAATTATTATCCACTATGATGTTTTATGTTTCTTCTAGGATTGCAGGGGAGGGGGTGGTGGTGAAAGTTGTATGTTTCAGAAACAGAGGGAGGCCAATGTTTTTAAACTTGATTTAGACAAAAATTTCATGTAGATAAACTGTAATCCCTAGTAAATGTTTACTTCTTTGCACATTAAGGAATCCTTAGCTGTAAAACTGAAACAATGTTACTATATGACAATTATTTCTGTATATAAACCCTGTCAGTATGGTGAACTTGCAGATTGACTACAAAGAAGATAGCAGCATGTGGATTCATGCTTTGTTGTTGGCAATATTATTTCAAAATAGAGATGTCATACGGGCGCATTCAACCATGAAATCTGTACCAGCACTAACCAGTTTATTGAAGTCAGAGGAATCAGCAAACAAATATTTTGCTGCACAATCAATAGCTAGCCTTGTCTGTAATGGTAGCAGGGGAACACTTCTGTCTGTGGCGAATTCTGGGGCAGCAGGTGGACTTATCTCTTTGCTTGGCTGTGCTGATACTGATATACAGGATCTTCTGGAATTGTCAGAAGAATTTTCCTTGGTGCGTTATCCTGATCAAGTGGCTCTTGAGAGGTTGTTTAGAGTTGATGATATAAGAGTTGGAGCCACTTCTCGGAAGGCAATACCTGCCCTAGTTGATCTGCTCAAACCAATTCCAGATCGTCCAGGGGCACCATTTTTGACACTTGGGCTTTTGACTCAGCTTGGTAAAGATTGTCCATCAAATATGAGTGTAATGGTGGAGTCTGGGGCCTTAGAGGCACTTACAAAGTATCTTTCACTGGGTCCACAGGATGCAACTGAAGAAGCTGCTACAGATCTGCTAGGAATTCTGTTTAGCAGTGCTGAAATACGAAAACATGAAGCAGCATTTGGTGCTGTTACTCAACTTGTTGCTGTTCTACGTTTAGGAGGAAGAGTGGCTAGGTATAGTGCTGCAAAAGCCTTGGAAAGTTTATTTTCTGCTGACCACATTAGAAATGCAGAGATTGCTCGGCAGGCTGTTCAACCATTGGTGGAGATTCTCAGTACTGGTTCAGAAAGGGAGCAGCATGCTGCAATTGCTGCATTGGTTGGGTTACTGAGTGAAAACCCATCAAGAGCACTTGCTGTTGCAGATGTTGAGATGAATGCAGTGGATGTTCTTTGTAGGATCCTTTCATCAAATTGTTCAATGGACCTGAAAGGGGATGCTGCTGAATTATGTTGGGCTCTTTTTGGAAATACAAGGATTCGGTCCACGGCTGCTGCTGCACGCTGTGTTGAACCACTTGTCTCTCTCCTTGTAACTGAGTTTAGTCCAGCTCAGCTTTCAGTTGTCCGGGCATTGGATAGGCTTGTTGATGATGAGCAACTGGCTGAATTAGTTGCTGCACATGGTGCAGTTGTTCCTCTTGTTGGCCTACTGTCTGGTAGGAACTATGTACTTCATGAGGCCATATCCAGAGCTCTGGTCAAGTTAGGAAAAGACAGGCCTGCTTGTAAAATGGAAATGGTGAAAGCTGGAGTTATTGAAAGCGTACTTGACATCTTACATGAAGCACCTGATTATCTATGTGCAGCTTTTGCTGAATTGTTGCGTATATTGACCAATAATGCTAGCATAGCTAAAGGACCGTCTGCTGCTAAAGTGGTTGAACCCTTGTTTTTGTTGTTGACAAGACAGGAATTTGGGCCTGATGGACAGCACAGTGCAATGCAGGTTTTGGTTAATATCTTAGAACATCCACAGTGCCGTGCTGACTTTTCATTGACTTCTCACCAAGTTATTGAACCACTTATCCCTTTGCTTGATTCTCCAATTTCAGCAGTGCAACAGTTGGCTGCTGAGCTTCTTTCACATCTACTTGTAGAAGAACACCTTCAGAAGGATCCAGTGATACAGCAAGTGATTGGCCCTCTCATTCGAGTTCTTGGTTCTGGTATACACGTATTGCAGCAGAAAGCTGTAAAAGCCCTAGTTAGTATTGCACTAACATGGCCAAATGAAATTGCTAAAGAGGGTGGTGTTATTGAAATTTCCAAAGTGATATTGCAAGCTGACCCTTCCCTTCCTCATGCTTTATGGGAGTCTGCTGCATCGGTTTTGTCAAGTATTCTGCAGTTTAGCTCTGAATTCTACTTGGAAGTGCCTATTGCTGTGTTGGTAAGGTTGCTTCGATCTGGATCTGAGAGCACAGTTTTTGGTGCTTTAAATGCTCTTCTGGTGTTGGAAAATGATGATGGAACTAGTGCAGAAGCTATGGCTGAAAGTGGTGCTATAGAGGCTCTCTTGGAGCTCCTACGATTTCATCAGTGTGAGGAAACTGCTGCAAGACTCTTAGAAGTATTGCTGAACAATGTAAAGATTCGAGAAACAAAAGTAACAAAATCAGCTATTGTACCATTATCCCAGTACCTTTTGGACCCACAAACTCAAGCACAGCAGGCAAGGTTATTGGCAACTTTGGCTCTTGGGGATCTGTTTCAGAATGAGAGTCTTGCTCGAACAAGTGATGCAGTTTCAGCTTGTCGAGCTTTAGTGAATGTGCTTGAAGACCAACCAACAGAAGAAATGAAAGTTGTAGCCATATGTGCTTTGCAGAATCTTGTGATGTACAGTCGATCAAATAGAAGAGCAGTTGCAGAGGCAGGTGGTGTTCAGGTTGTATTGGATCTGATAGGTTCAAGTAATCCAGAAACGTCAGTTCAGGCTGCAATGTTTGTTAAACTTCTCTTCTCGAATAATACTATTCAAGAGTATGCTTCTAGTGAAACAGTCAGAGCGATTACTGGTGAGTTTTTCTTTGCTTATCTTGCAGTTTATACTGCTTGGCAGATCGAGCACCTTAATACTTTTTTTTTTTTCGAAATTCCTAAAAAAAAAGCTGCACAATAGCATATCCTCATTTTACTTTCTAGAAGAGGTAGCCTTGGTGATGGTGTAAAGAGAAAACCTATTTTTATTTGAATAAATGAAAGTTTTAGAAACTGAACTACACTGATTTTTAAATAATAATAATAACAATAATTTCTTTAACAGTAAGAGTGGATATAAGTAGTGATGGTGAGTCTGTGTGTGCATTTCTGATGATAATTTTATGTTGGTTTTTCAAGTGAGGGAAGTTAAAAAGACACCAAGTGAGGGAATACACTTTCACTTTTGTTGAAAGTATTGACATAAAATGGTGTGTTTGTTATTTTTGATGTTATGATACATTGAACATGGTAAATGATTTTTGCCTTACTATTATAAGCCAAGCCATAACTTGATTTCTAGAAGTTTTTCAATAAAATAGGCAAAGTACATCAAATAACATTACATATGAAGAAGTGAACGAATCTTTTGATTAATAGAAGAGCTAATTTTTAATTGGTCGTGCACTTAAAATTTATGGAAGGAAACATATAAGTTATAAAACTTGTGTCCTGTGAACTGCAACCTATTGTTACATTATTTAAATAACTTGACTCTAGTTGTGCTTATACAACCTCTTGTAGCAAAAATGGATACCTATTATTGCTTTATTAAGTATTCAATTAATGTAGCTTGAGCAATTACAGATTGCACTTCAAAGCCTAATTGACATGTATTAAGTTGCAGTTTTTCCACAGAATTGATTGATGAACAATGGTGATTCATTCAAGCAGAAACACATCTTGCCTTCCCCACTTTATATTTCTGTCTCGATTTGATGTGTGTAAGCATGGTCTAACAAAAGTTTTTTGTTCTTATAGCCGCCATTGAAAAAGATTTATGGGCTTCTGGAACTGTGAATGAAGAGTATCTGAAAGCCTTAAATTCTCTATTTAGCAACTTCCCAAGACTTAGAGCAACTGAACCGGCAACACTTAGCATTCCCCATCTGGTTACATCCTTAAAGACAGGTTCAGAGGCTTGTCAGGAAGCGGCATTGGATGCACTTTTCCTGCTCAGACAAGCTTGGTCAGCATGCCCAGCTGAAGTTTCTAGAGCTCAGTCAATTGCAGCTGCAGATGCTATTCCACTGCTGCAGTATTTAATCCAGTCTGGCCCACCTCGGTTCCAGGAAAAGGCAGAATTTTTATTGCAGTGTTTGCCAGGGACATTGGTGGTGATCATCAAGCGTGGTAACAATATGAAGCAGTCTGTTGGAAACCCAAGTGTTTACTGCAAGCTGACACTTGGCAACACTCCACCAAGGCAAACCCAGGTCATTTTTTTTATATTTATGATTTCATATTTTTCTATTACCTTTTGAATCTTTTGTGTGTTGTTAAGGGGAAGATGGGGCTACTTGCTTTTGTCTGTGTATGCACTAGGATCAAGTGACATGGGTGTAAAAGTAAATTTTGGGGTTTTGTCTCTCCATGTTAGTCATCTACAAATTTAACCTATAAATGCTGTTTCTTGAATGACTTAATTTTATCTGTCTTTTCTCAATGAAATCATGCCAATTCCAAAAATTCTCAATTAGGATATGCATTTTTAGAGCTGTTTCCTAGAAAGAATTCAACATTTTTTTTTCTGCGGATTGCTTTGTCTTAATTGTTGGTTTGCTATTTTACTAGTCCTTTGCTCCTGGGCATCCTATCTAATCCCACTTCAAGTTGTAGACTATTTTGACCTTCTTGAGTTTCAAGATGTACATGCAAGAGTTTGAAGCTTGAATATCATAAAGGCAAAGAACATTGTGTTTTCGGCTGAATGTATATAAAACCTAATTTTGGAATTTTTTAATGGAACTTTATTTTTTATTATTACATATTGTATGCTGTATACCCTTTTCCTGAAAAAAGTGAATATACTAAATTACTAATATGCTTGATAATGTGCTGATCAGGTGGTTTCAACTGGCCCTAATCCGGAGTGGGATGAGAGCTTTTCGTGGTCCTTTGAGAGTCCTCCAAAAGGCCAGAAGCTTCATATTTCTTGCAAAAATAAGAGCAAAGTGGGAAAGGTAAATGCATGAAAACATGAACTAATAAATGCAGTGTATTCATCATCAAATATTTTGTTTCTAGGTCTCGATTACGAGTGTCTTAAGGGTACTAATTAAGAAATATTTAATCGGTTTTATTAATTGTTTTTAATTTCTTTAAAAATAAATATTAAATGTTTTTTATATTTTTAACATAATAAATATTTTTTATTAAATACTTTTTACCTTTGTTTCCTTAAGCAGTGTCTTAAGACTACTTGTTTGCATTTGCCTTTGTTTTTACACGTCCACTTGACCCCTCTTTTGTGATTTGATGACAGAGTAAATTTGGGAAAGTAACGATCCAGATTGATCGAGTGGTAATGCTTGGTTCAGTAGCTGGAGAGTACGCTTTGTTGCCTCAAAGTAAAAGTGGCCCCCCACGGAATCTAGAAATAGAATTTCAGTGGTCTAACAAGTGATACCGTTCAGCTTTCAAATTGCAACGTTAAAGATCAAGCTGGAAAGAAATTTTTGGAATTTTTTTACATCATGTGTATATAGCTGTTGTTTATTTTTGGTCAAAACTGATTCTTTTGTCATAATATTCTTTTGTAACTTGATCTTTCAGTCCTAGGATAAACACTAGGGGCACGAAGATCAGGCCAGCTTCGGGTTTCTTGTATGATTCTTTGCATGTTGTCAATTTAAAGTGAAATAGTGGGTCGGTTTTATCATTTTATGCTTTGAGGGTTGTATAAGTACGACTTAGTATAATTATTTGACACTAAATTGAATGTAAAATAACAATGACAAAGATTGTCGTACTTGGAGTGCGGATCCCCTTGGTATACGTGATGGAGTTTGTGCTTGTCTTTACTTTTGACTATTTGATGTTTTAGTTTTACTTTATTTTGTTTACACACATGTACATATAAGTGTGTATAGTATTTAACAAGACGTAAAAAAAAGTTAATCTTGAGTATATAATGAGTATATAATTATATATGGATGATTAAAGTTATTTATTTAAATTTAAAATTAACTATCCATTTTGATTGTGTGCTCTGCTTAAGAAGATAAATATGACAAGACTATACTCTTTTACTCTTGATGGATGAACTTGGGCTCAGTTATGTATAATATAGTCTTTATATGGAAAATTTTCCTTTCCTATTTACGATTGTTATCCTATAATATGTAAATTAAGCTTAGGATATTACAGATCTTCGTGGAAGTATTGTTAGACATCAGGTGAATTCACCTCATCTGACTCTCACCATTTCTTTATTATGTCTCTCTGGTCCTCTGTTACCTTCATTGCTTTCATTGTCTGGTCTTAATTATGCCTTCATTTATTCATTTTTAACTATTTTCCTTTTCTTTTTTTTTATTGCCAAAGATACAGACCGTAACACTCACTCATGTTCCAACAGAATTGTAGCTTTGTGGTCTAAAATCCAGTATTCGTATTGTATGGGAATCAGGTGGGCGTGGAATAACTTCCAACCGATTTATCGTGAGAGATTTTTAAAATGAATTAAAGGTTGTATCTTTTCATAAAAATATGTGTCTATTCATGAAAAAGTGCATGTATGAAAAGTTGTATTTTTTAATGAAAGTGTATATTCTTTCATTAAAGAATGTCTCTCTTCAACAAAAGTCATGAGATGTGACTCTTCATTAAAGGTCAAAAGATATGACTCTTTACCAAGAGTCATGAGACATGTCTCTTTAAAAAGCTATATGTCTTCACCAAAAGACATAAAATGGTCTATAAATAGAACCAATCAATATGCAGAAAAAGAGAGAATGAAAATAGTAAGATACTGATTCTTTGCATTCAAATCACGGCATTGTTTTCCCTTATGCATAAAGAGAATTAAATAAACTATTATTCTGTAAATTACCATTGATGATATGCTTGATGTGAGTATGAAAACTATGTCAAGAAACTTCATTGTATCTTGAAGGGAATGTACCAAGAAACCTTATTGCATCCAATATTTATAAAGATTGGTAGGAGCAAATCGAACCTAAAAGTTAGTGTTTTACACACACCTTGGACACTTGTACTTTTCTTTGTTGTTTTTTCTTTCTTGCATGACAATTTACCCATCAATGATTTACTCAGTGATTTTTCTTTATTATTGTTGAGCCATTACCACCAATTTGCACCAACATTTATCCCCCCATGTTTTGTGTAAGCTAAAATGCCTTTCTTGACATGGAAGAAGTAAAAGAATTGATAATGACATCCTTGTATAACGTTTTGACCAGAAGGTAACGAATATAGGCTCGGGCCAAATATTAACTTTATCATCCCTGCATAATCTTTGTAATCCTGGCCTCGAGTAATTTTATAAACTGTCAAGAATTGAGTCTTATACTTGATATTCATTTTATTCCTTTGTTTAGATATACAGCCTTTTTGTGAGGGAAAAATGTAAACACTATTTGAACTTAAATTTGCATGTGGAAGTGGAAAATGAAGCAAGAATACAAAATGGGTTCCTATGTCTGTGTGTCGGGATCAATTTGTTTAGTTAATATAATTATAGCAGTATAACTTGTCGCAGATGAAATTAATGTCTTTATTGCTAGGAAATCACACACACACTAAAGTCTAAAACCTCAAGTTATAGTTTGCAAGATCAGAAGAATTTAAATCAAAGATAAACTGTCTACTTATCGAATAATAGAAGTACTATTTTCCAATCTAAGAGCCTACCCTAGTCTGTTTTTACACTAGTCTGTTTTTGTGCAGTGTGATTTGTTTTCTCGTTCTAGCTGGAGTGTGTAAGCTCCAACCAGCTTATGCTCCTTTAATCTGTCTTACACCATTACCTTGATCGAATTTGCTTGGTTCTTTATCACTCTTCCTGTGCTTTATCTTTTTGCTCCTCTTCTACTCATTGTCACACCTCTATCTCCTAGTGGTCTATTGTAGATGCAGTGTTAGACTTTCCTGTAATTGTATTGTGGATTAACATTTTTTAATTATTTGAATATTGATGGATTAGTAAATAATATTGATTATAAAATTAATATCATAATACTTAAATTATTATGATAGATATTTGTTGTTGAACATCTAATATGAATGTCAACTGCTTATGTTGTGTCCACTAACAAGTAATAAATCACTTTCCTATTAGGCAATTTATAAAGAGACGTACTAATACCCCCAAAAAAGAAAAAGAGAGAGAGACGGACTTGCGCTTGAGACACACGGTAGTTCTGTCTCACATTTTAGGTAAATAGAGTAGAGAATTAACGGAGCAGGAACTTTCTTTCCACTCATAACTAGAATGGTGAGCACATAGCTTGCATCATCAGCTTTAAGATACATATCCCATTATGATGTGACATAATTGGGCGAGAAAAACACTGCTAGAATGACATTGTTTTTATAGTATATATGATATGATGCTTCAAATGAATCCTTATGTGGGCCGTGGAGGTATGTATATTGTTGTTGTGGTTTTTGACAAAAGCATGAAATGTGACAAATTGAGGAGTGCATTATGTATAATGGAGGGCAAAGATGAATGGTCCTACTATGGAAAACCCGATTGCGTGGCTATGTCATGTGGACCAATAGCGAATCCATAAATATTGCATTGCGTTATTATATTCTCACCTAATGCTGTTCAATATTGCTTGCCAGCTGAAGTTTACGTCTATTTTATTTTGTTTCTTCCATAACATAATGATTCATTGGACAACTGGTTTACAAGATTTAAGAGAAAAAAAACCATTGAACCAACTTGAATGCGTTGCGCAATGTGATGATGACCTGAGATTGAGGACACAATTTACACACGTGTCGTACATATGATGTTGACTTGTATTATTCCATTTTCATTGAAGTTGCTACTGCTAAGGTCTTACACAGTTACACTCTTGCTCATTCCGAGTTCTGACCTTTAAAAGACAGAATCGATGGAATAAATTACGCTTCTATGATTTTAATATCAAATCGTGTTGTATATAATTATTTTATTTATATTTATTTTATCATTTTATATACATATATTTTAGAATTGAATTTTGATATATTGTTTGTATAAATATTTTTACATTGTCTATTAATTCATGTTATATATGATTTTTAAATTAATTATTACAAAAATTGAGAATGTTATCATATATAGCGATCCAGATTAGATAACGGTGTAAGTAAACCTTTTACACTGCTAGTGTATATTTGGTTTAAAATAAAAAGTAAAAGGAAAAAAAAAACAGAGTTTAATAACTATATATTATCAATGTAAAAAATTTTACATTATCAACTAATCAAAAATCACTATTAAAATGACTTTTAAGGTAGTTATTTTAAAAGTCAACAAACTTATCATATATGGTGATTTATGATTGGATGACTGTGTAAAACTATTTTACACTGTTAGTGTATGACCTATTTTCTCAAAAAATATGAAAGTAAGGAAAAAAAGTAAAAATTAAAATGACTTTTTAGATTGCTTGGTAGAGCAGAAAATGAAAGAAAAAAGAAATATTTATTTTTGTTTGATTGTATAAAAAGTGAAAAAGAAAAAAAAAAAAGATATACATATAAAATGTCATAAATACTCTAAATAAAAATGAAATGTAGTATAAATAAGGATATTTTTTTCTTTTAGACAAAAGTAACTCTTTCCCTTTGTCTTTCGTCTAAATTTGGATAGAAAATAAAGTACACGTGGGACTCATAATGGATGTTCCCATCCTTCTTCTGTGTGTTGTTACAAAACGTGGGAACAAATAGAAATACAGGCCTTTTTCGTCCATCCAAAATCTTTTTTATAGTAATGGAAGATGAAAGTTTTAAAAATATGAACTAAATTACAATAATAAAAGAGATAGGTAGATCTATGAAAGAAGAAAAAAATAAAATAAAAATATAGAAATAAAATTCTATGTATAAAATAAAAAATAAATATTAAATCTTATTTTTATATAATAGAATTATTTTTCCTTTTTCTTGTGAATTAAAATTTTTCATGTGATCTCAATTGAAAAATATAAAAGCTACAAATGAACCTAAAAGCAAATATAATATGTTAAGGAATAGAAAAAAACCTAGGATCAAGTTAATTTAAAAGTAACTTTTGATAGAGTTACTCTATTCAATAACTCTTAATATATATTAAATTTTAATTATCTAACTATTAAAGTAAAAGATTTTATTAAGTATATCAAGTCTATAATTTTTTATAAAGTTTAAAAACTATGAGTTTAATTGGTATGTACTATTAGTGTAAAAATTTTTACACTGTCAACCAATCAAAAATTAGCTTTAATGTGACTTTTAAGGTGGTTATTATCAAAGTTAACAAACTTACCATACATGATGGATTGTGATTGGATAACAGTATAAAACTACTTTACACTATCAGTGCATAACCTATTTTCTCAAAAACTATTTGATACTTCATTAAATAAATTTAAATTGACATGTAATATACATTTCTAAATTATAAGTAAATGACGACTCCAAGATTAACAAATGTTCAATTTTTCTAAAATTTGATGTACATGATAGTTGAAATAATATCAAAATATTGAATGATTGAATTGTTAAAATTTAATATATCTCAAGAGTTATTAAGTGGAGTAACTTGATATATTCAGAAAAAATAGGAGTAGAGAAAGGATAGAAATTTACCTTACATCAAGAAAATAAAAAAATATATGAAACTTTAAAACAAAAAACAAAAAAAATGAAAAGTGATGTTAAGATTAAAAGTAAATTTAAAATAAAAGGACGAACTAAGTAAAATAAAAAAAAAACTAAATTGTAAATAAAATAACCTAATATAAAAGAAATAATAAAAAGTACATGAGAGATTATATCTATATTGTAAGTCCTTTACAAGTTTAAATTAGAAAATTATTTGAAATAATTAATATTTGATAAATTATATGTACACGAGATAATTAATGTGTTTGATGAATTTGTTTAATTGAGTTGAGAGATTATCTTTTTAATTAATATGATTTAGGAACTCTTATATTAATTGAAATTTCTAATTGTTAATATAGTTTTTAAAATTCTAATTGCATATCAAAATATCAACATATGATTTATTTTCTTTATTATTAACATCTAATGCACATTTGAAATAATAATATCTAATTGATATATTTTCTTCAATGTTACATTTGAAATTAAGTTTCATGTAATTTTATTGAAGTGAATATTTGATATTTATAGCCATGCTTTACCTAAAATTGATGAAAAATTATTAAAAATAAAAATATTTTTGATGAGAAAAGAATGAATGTAGTGTTATTACATAAAATGAGTCACTAGTCACTACATAAAATTTTACATTATATCATATAATAGATAATAGGTAATAGATAAATTAACTATTTTAATTTATTGCTTTATTTGCAAATATAAAGTCATTTTTGAATTATTTTTTTAATGTAGTAAAATTGCTTATTCCTATTTGAATTTTTTATTTGGTTTTGTGTTATAATATTAGTAATTCATATGAGTTTGATTTTAATATATTATCAATGTAAAGATTTTCATTAACAACCAATTAGAAATTATCCTAAATATGACTTTTAAATTAAATAATGAGTTTAATGGTTATGTACTGTTAGTATAAAAAGTTTTATACTGTCAATCAATCAAAAAACACCATTGGTATGACTTTTAAGGTAGTTATTGTAAAAGTCAACAAACTTATCATATATGGTGATTTGTGATTAGATGATTATGTAAAACTATTTTACACTATCAATGCATAGCCTATTTTTTCTTAAATAATTATTACAAAAGTCAATAATTTTCAATTATATGACAATCTATGATTAGATAATAGTGTAAAAAATATTTATATTTTCAGTATATTCCAATTAAATTTAATTCAAACACTAACTATATTATGTAAAATCTGCACAGGTTGCAATAAAATTTAATTATTTGGGGTATTAAATATTTAATTGATTATGTATATTTTCAATCATGGTTAATTGCAATAAAATTTACCAAATATTTAATGATTACATAGAAGTTGTTAAAGTGATGAATTTAATTAGAATATGCTGGTAGTGTAAATTTTGCACTACCATCCAATCATAGATTGACATGTTTATAGTGATTTCTAATTAGACATTATTTGGATAAACTTATCCAAAAATATTTATAAGATAAAAAAATAAGAAGGAAAAATTAATTAAATTTCTTCCATAAGTTAAAATTAACTTATGCATTTTAGTTTTTATAGAAACTCTCTCTCACTTAACTTTTCTAAAAGCAAAAATGCATAAATTGATTTATCTCATGTGAAAAGTTTAATTTATTTTACCTTCTTATCTTCTTTTTCTATAAGTATTTATGAAAAAAAAATATTTAAACAAAGTAAAAATCTTTATACTCATGATGTATGAAAATCAAACTCATCCATAATTATGTAATTTTCTTTGAGTTTTGTTTTGTTTTTAAAAAAAAAAAAAAACTCTTTGAGTCAAATGTCATTATTCTTATTATTGAATTTATAATTGGTGATGAATGTTGAATTGAAAAGTATAATCTATTACATTGTCAATCAATTCGAGATTGTTATATAATTGAAACTTATTGACTTTTGTAATAATTATTTTAAAAGTTATGTCTAGGATATTGTTTAATTGGTTGATAATGTAAATATTTAGAAAATTTTACTACAAACAATTAATTAAGTATATAAATATGATAGCTTTTACATAATTAGTTAAATATTTGGCAAATTTTACCACAATCAACAATAACGTGTAACATGCTTTAAGGCAATATTTTAATCTGTTAAAGAGATGGTTATGGTTGCTAAAAGAAGTAATAAATTAAAAAATAGAATTATTTTAAGCAAAAAATCAAATAATTATGGAAAAGAGGTAATCTTATTGAACCTGGACTAAGTCTCATTCTAATGGAACTTGATACTTAGATCAGACAACACAGAACAATTCTTACCAAAGCTGGGAAGAATAAAGTACAATATAATAAAGAAGAAAAACATACATTTCAATACATTTTTCCTCCTATACTTTATCCAAATTTAACACATATGAAGTGTGAAAAAAAGACCCGCAAAAGTAATTTTTCTAAACAATTGTATAAGTGATCGATCTGAAACGGGAATGGGAAGAGAGCAGAGAGGGCCTATTAAGCCTTTTGCTGCACCTTCCACCTCCATTTCCTAAAGTTCCTTTTTCTAAATAAGAATATAGAATCCAAAAAGGAAAAAATAAAACACAGAAAGCTTGAAGCAGCTTTCCCTCGTTAGTACCCTTCGGTCCTTCAAACATGAGCATCCAAAAGGTAGAAACTCCATGTGTATGTCATGAGCGAGAGGAAAAAACAAATTTCTTAAATCAGAATGAAACAAGTAATTGCTAATTTCTATCCCCACATGTCAATATGCCATTCTCACTGCATTTTAATTGTCATCTACTTTTTCCAGGGTAAAAATGATATGTATAAATTTTTTGGTGAGAAAAATGATATGCATATGGCGTTTTATATTCCCCCTTCCATCTTGAAGACAAGATAACACTAATCAATAATTAATTGGTTTTCGTGCTCAAGGAGAAAAATAATCAATAGAGATCGTGGTAAGAACATTCTAATTATAATTGGTCCGATCTTTACAAAACCAAAGGTTTTTTTTTCCATGTTATCACTCTACATAATAATAATAATAATACGCTAACGTATTGCCCTTTGGTTTTATGTAAAGCCAATATATCCCATAACTAAAGCTTGAAGGATAAACGTAAATAGGTATGTGTAATGAACCAAGCTGACTATGTGAGAGTATTACACATAAAATTTGCAAGCTGACATATTAATAACACGCATTTATTTAAAGGTTTACTAAAGCATGAAATATGTTCTACCTATTACTGTGTAATCAGATTAATTATAAGCTGACTGTGTGCATAGTAGTCTATATCAATTTTTCAATATGTAAGAAAGCATACCAATGAAAATCATGATACGGGGAAAAAAAACTAATTAAGTAAACATAATTTTCAATTTTCATGGGTATGGATACCATTTCTAGAGCCCTTCATTCTGAATTAGCTTAAAAACAAAAATCATGATGCTGAAAATTCATTTTTCTTCAATCACCTAGAAATCTGCAACCTAGTCTGATACATTAAAATATGCTTAACAATGATTTGCTCATTGGGATGTTTTGATATGCAAAAGTTGTTTGACTCAAGGTGGTCGCCAATGTTTTGCTGATAACTTCTCTCACAGTTGTTATTGATTTCCTACAAATTCAACAAAATTATGGCAACCATCAGCGAGCATCAAATGCAAAAAAAAAACAAAGCAAATGGAAATTGAAAAATGAAAAGTACCAGCTAAATATTAATAATAACAAACACCACTTAAAGGTCAATCAACCCAGTACAACATATTTCATGCTTTAGTAAACCTTTGGTAGTCTTCATGCTCAATCATCATACAACTAAATAAATGTGTAATAGTAGGAAAAGTTGTGCTCAGTCAACCCAGTACAACATATTTCATGCTTTAGTAAACCTTTAGTAGTCTTCATGCTCAATCATCAAGCAATAAAAAAGTGTGTAATCAGTTAAGCAAGTCAGCTTGATCTAATGGGCGAAGTATTAGGCACAGTACAACTATGTGCAATGCAAAAAAAAATAAAATATTACCTTATCATATTAATGAAAAAATGGAGGCATAAGTAAATAAATGCATACAGATAAACATGTATTTAGAAAAGAAAAAAAAACTAAACGCTCAATTACATCAAATTTAGCACCATAGAAATGTGTTAGCATAATAGAAATACGGATACACATGCATTATATCAAGATCATCCCAACTTGTTGGCAAGAATCTTTCGAGCAAAATTTGAAGCAATTGAAGAATGATGAGATTAATAAAGGGGTCCCTAGAAAAGTTAAAAGTTACATATATGTGACAGAATTTCAGAAACGAGGACTTCCACATGTATATATGTTACTGATCTTAGCAAGTAATGACAAATTACGTGACCCAGAAGAGTATAATAGCATGGTGAGGGCAGAAATATCAAAAATTAAAGAAGGAAAACTTGAAGGAGAAGATGAAAACTTTACATAAAATATTGTTTTTAAAGAAATTTTGTTATCTCAAACTTAGGTATTGCCCTTTTTTCACTTATTCATAAATATATTTATTTTAGGCAACATTTGACTAAACAAAAGCTAACATTTATTATATATTTTTTATTTAAATGCAAATTAAGATCCAAGGAAATCTTCCAATTATATGAAGAGTTAAAAAGAAAGCATTTGGACATGTACTTTGACAAGCAAGTAAGTGGTTAGATATTTATTTATTTTTTACTTTTCTTTTCAATTTTATAATAAAATTACTTATATCTATGAGTTATGGAATATTTGGAAGGATGAGTATTGACTCACAATAATTTGCCCAATTGACAATAATGTTAAGTTTTATCTTATAGTGACATTTTCATATTATGTCATTGTTAAACCACTCAATTTTTAGTTTTCTTTATTGCATGTTATCATCTAAAAATTTATTATGTTGGCTAGGGTCCACGGTAATGGCGGATAAAACTCAACTTTAGAAAATGGTAAAAAGAGAATTATTGTCTCAAAAGATAGATAAGTAATATAATAGTCCCAAATTAACATATTTTAACTATGCAAATTTAATTGAAGCAAAAATGTAGTAGTTATAATAAAATACAGAGTCATTATAGAATTTATTGTAACATTTTCCTATTTTAAATCAATTCTAACTCATATTTTTTTCTCAATATTAGGATACTTGAAAATGCAATATCAAGTGGCATCTGTCATGTTAACAAGTTTCATGCAAAACAAAATATATGCATTCTTGAGGTTGTAATTAGTTCTTTAATTAACTATTAAATTATATGACATGTTAAATATGTCATATTTATATATGACGATCGCCTTGTGTGTCATTTTGTAGTTTTTCAAAACTCAAGAAATTATAGATGATGTGTTCTACAAAGAAGAGGAGAATACTTGAAAGGTAAATAACTATGCAACTTTATTACTTTTTTATTTCATTGATATGATTTCTTATAGGTTAACTAAAAATTAAGACAAATTCAACATTTTTTTTTTGATAAATTGAAGGGAAGCTAAAAATTGTCTTGAAATACAATCACTATTTGGTCTTCCAATTAAGGAAGAGTTTATTTGGTTGAGCATAATATTTCTAACATATTTTATGTCTATGTATATAAAAATCAAAGTTCTTTATATTACTATAGTACAACCCCATGCAATGAACAAAATGATATATTAAATTACCTTATTATTATATACAGTAGAGGGATAAGTAAAAAAATGCATATAAATAGACGTATATTTTGAAAAATAAAACTTAAACTAAAGTTAATATATAAGTCAATGTATAATAAGATAAATTTTTACAAATATCAAATTTAACCCAGTAAAAATACGTTAACGTAATAAAAAAGCGAACATACAGGCAATTTGTTAGCGTAAGATTATGCTCATTAATTAGTTTGTTATTTTGTTGTCATTGAATTAATTTAAATGGTTCATGCTCCCACCTAAAAGCTGTGCCCATGAGGGACGTCAATGTTGACATCTGTGTTTGTTATGATTTCAAAATCACATATATATAGCTGATGCTAAATGCTTTAGCATATCTCACAGTTCTAACAAACCACCTCTACTGGCTATTGTTTTATATTTCCACCACTAAAAACTTGCATTGATATTCTGGTATTATGATACATGTTTCTCTTCTCAGTTCCCACCAGCTATATGTTGTTAGTATATTGTTTTAGTTGTTATTTTTTGGTTTGCCTTTCTCTTTGCATTCTACTTTTTCCCAACGTGGTGGTAGCTTTCTGTGCAGTGTTGATTTGAAGTGAAAAGGCTTTTGATTAAATTATTTAAATTGCTTCAGTTTGGGCCCCTTTAAAAATATATATATCAGCAATGGAAGCTGCTGCCCTGTTGGCTTTCGTTGAAAAAGCATAATTGACGAATCAAAGCTAATTCAAACATGATGGGATTTATTATTATTATTATTATTATTATTATTTTGAAAACAGACATTATCTAGCAACGAAACCACGACTGCCCCTACCACCCCGCTCTTTATGCTTGTAAGAAAAGGAAACAGCGCTTGAAATTATAAATATTAGTTAATTTAATTTTTGAAATTATAAAAATGTTATTTTAGTTTATGAAATTATTAAATATCGAGCATTTTACTTTTTATTGTTATCATCTTACAGACTAAAATAATTATTATTTAGTAATTTTAAGTATTACAATAATATTTTTGTAATTTCAAACAATAATTTGATGTGTTACTCAAAAAAGGAAAAAGAAAGAAATCTAAGGTACGATTCTGTGTGCATATGTGTGTATGCATAATAAGTAGAAAATACCACTTTGACCATGTCTTATCAAATAATAAATGGCGAATTTTTCTTTCGCTAGTCACCAAAATTTTTTACAGAACCGCGATAAACTACCATGCATATGAAAATTATGACAGTTTTAACTTTCTTATGAACAAGAAGAAATTTTATTAATGAATAGATAACTACTGCTTTTTTTTCCATCGATCATAACTTTTAGAATTTCTTTATATATATATATATATATATTATAAGATGTCACAACTTAAGCCTACAACATTCAATTCAATTCTCCACTAAGTCTTAACCCTCTCAAACTATATGACCTTGTAGCCATTTATTTTGGAGAAAGAATATACAATAAGGATGACGCATGATCCTAGCTACTTACCTATATATTATGCTCCAATTTGTTTAAAACAAAACTAGAATTAACGCTCACCGAACTTTAAACTCCAAAGAGGTGAAACCGATGGCTTTGTCCATATGCATCCACTATCTATATTGATCATCTTTTAGGTGGAGGCAACAAATTCATTAGTGCATCTACACTTTTGAAGAAATGGTTATTTTAGGTAGATTGATCGATCAAATAATAGACTAGCTAGGTGACCAGTCATATACTAGAGTCTATCACTGTAGTAATATATGCATGGGAGTGCATGATTGAGTGGACAAAGGCATGCTCATGGGGTTGGTGACAAGAATGGGGCTTTGTTAAATCACATGCACTCTAATGGATCTATATATAGAGGCCATAATAGCTGTATGAGGACAAAACCAAACTGAGAAAACGACACGCCTACATTTATTATGTCCTATATATCCATTTGTTACCCATCTATGTTATAAGTTCGAAAGTATTAAGAGACAGGGATCGGGACTTGCTATGAGTCCAGTGACATGAATAAAAAACTAAAGGGGCAACAGTTGTATATATAGTTCTATATATATAAGCCAATTATTGAAACTAGTAAAGTAGGTAACAGGAAAGCCAAAAGAAAAAAAAGGGTTAAGTTTGTAATGATGTACCTGTAAAATAAGTGCAAACAAACTAATTAATAGTTATTAATTTTTCCCCTTAGGTCCTTTAAGTTAGTTTAACACAGTTTCTCCCGTTTTTGGCAAGAGAAACCATAGTAATGGACAAGAGATTCTTAGTTTAACACATTATTTAAAAGAGAAAACAGGTCATGCACTGACATTATTTAACACATTATTTATTAGTGATTGACGTAATTAAAATGTCAAAAATAGTCTCTCTTGTATGCTTCATCCTCCCCTAGCTAACACTGCACACTTCTATTGTTAACTCTAAACCCCTCTTTCAAAAGGGGGGGGTTCATCAACAAGTCCGAAATGTTTGGTCCTTCCACAACCTTTTATAAAGAGAAATTATATTTTTGCATACAATGATAGAATTTAAAGAAAAATGTTGTACTCTGTAAACTATATAACTCGTTTATATAAATAGCTTGTGCTTTCGTACGTCCAAATAAGAAAACTCTCGCCACATATTAGCACAACGCAAGAAGATGGCGTTAGCATCTGGCACCATGACAAACATGATATTGGCAATAAATTCCAGCTCTCTATTCCATTACTGCGCAATATGGCTTTGAAAAGCACACCAAGTAACTAATGGTTCTAAATAAAAAAGCACACCAATCAAGCCTAATTAACGGGAGTTCGACAAAAAAGATTGGTCTAGTTGATAAAGATAGAATCTATATCTTACAAAGATGTAAATTTGAATCCTATTATCGATATGAAAATATTGGTGAATAATTTGTAAGTACTTTTATAAATACTATTTGAGTTATGAGATTTGTCTTATTCTTAGTAAACCTCTGAAATTCAACTTACCTAAATTTTGTCTGTGAAAAAAGAGAGAGAGAGAGTTTCACGGGCACCAAAAGTGTGCAGCACTAGGAAAGTAAAAAAAAATAAGTGAGGGCATTTTTGACATTTTAATTATTATTAAATTAATTTTTTCAATAAAAGGCAAGGGTGCAATAAATACTGTTTAATTAGGCATAGGTGTCTAATTATATAAAGAGAAATGTTAACAACATATTTTGTAACACTCTTTTGAACAAATTTTCTAATATTAACTAAAATTTGTAGGAAATCATAAAATTTTGTAGGTTTTATTTTTTATTTAATAAGTTTTATTCATGATTTTGTAGTTTACAATCAAATTTAATAAATAAAAAAGAATGTATTAGAAAGAGTGTGTTTAAAGCATGTATCTAACACTTTTCTTATCAATATATATGAAAGGCAAGCAATTTTATCAAACCACAAATCCTCTTCTCCTCTCCAATTAAAGATATATTTGTTGCCCTTGAATAGGGGATCAAAGAAGCTTCCACAACAGTAGACTTCCTCAGATTCTTCGATTAAAATAATTTAAATACTCGTTTTTGAATTCATCATTGCGCACCAACTCCTCGCACCAGCTGTGCTGTGTGGATGTTCCCAACCAAACGCGTCCGTGGCTTCGGTCATTTGAACAATTTGTGGCATAAATTTGTAACGTCTCCTAACAAAAAAATTGTAACCTTTTTTTTTTTCCTTTTATGGAAATATACAAATGATCATAAAATTAATCACTCTTCCCTCATTGCTAATTATAAATCGTAACAGAACAGCTCTGTACGAGTGGTATTCAATTTATGAAGTCAGTGTGCGCTGAAAGCAATAATAATACATCAAACATTTCGTCAACGACGGAATTCACGAGAAAAACGCAAATGTGGTTCGGCATTTGCATCAAGAGCCTGAGGTATATAGGGTATCACTATAATGTGTATTTGGATGTCAACTTCATTGCCTTTGACTTGGAGTGACTTGCAATGATGGAGACAAGAGGTAATGGTCTGTGTTTCGTTGGAAGAAAATAATATAATAAATTATAAAATTATTAAAAGCTCTTTAAGAATAAATCATACATGCACTTACAATGTAAAAGTCTTTTAAACTCTGATTCAATCTCAAATTGCTGTGTATAGTAAGATTTTTTATATTTATAGTAATTGTTAAGGATGATTTGTAATTAATTGACAGTATGCCTATTAAACTCATTTTTTAATTAATAATTATAACTGCTATTTTATTTTCTAAAATGTAAAGAAGTTAAATTTATTTTTTCTAGTTCTAGGCTTTTAAAAAGGGCGCGGCCATGAAAGGCTCCGGTTTTACTTTTACACACAGACAATATGTTCCTTTAAAAAGGGCAGCTTGATTTGAACCTCATACACAATCTGCGTTCCTTCATATTTGAGATCGAGAATTGTTTTCATTTTCATTAATTCACTACTGTTTTCAATTTGAATTCAATAACTTTAGTGATAAAATTATCATAAGCTATAATTTGATCTATGCCAATTTCTTTTTTATTAAAAAAATGCTCTGTTGTCAAAAGAATAAAAGAAATTGAAGAGCAACACACACAATCATTCATTTACACTTTTGTTTGGTTTGGAAAAAAAAATGAAAAAAAAAAACTAGAAAGAAAAAAATGAATAAAAGAATTATAAAAATGAGTAAACTTTTTGGTTATTTGGTATAAAAGAAATATAAAAGAAGGTAAAAAGAAATAAAAATATTTATTCGTGCAAAAACATTTATATTCTTTATTATTAAAAAAATGCTTAAACAAGAAGAATTAGAAGTATAAAATAAGGATAAACAAATATTAATGAAAAATTTATCTCCTCTCCTCCACTTTCTGATCACTGGAGGGAGAAAGTTTTGATGTGAAGAACGTAAGAATATTTTTTTCTCAATTATTTCCATGTTGTTCCAAACTAAGGATGTATTTGGTAGGAAGGAAAGAAAAAAGTAAAAAATAGAGTAGATGACAATAGAGAAAAGAGAAATAGGTAAATAGAAATATGTGAGAAATAGAATAGAAATAAAAGTGTTTGATTTAAAAAAAATATGTAAAAAATAGGAAAGAGAGAAATAGAAAAATAAATAAATAAATAAATTTGAATCGATTATTGTTGCTCACTAGTCAACTATTGCTACCCAATAGTAGACTATTGCATTTGACTCAATTTGATAATCGACCATTGTTGATTGATAGTTAACTATTGTACTTTATGGTAGTTTTACATCACTACAAAATGTTAAAAATTGGTAACAAAAAAAAGGGTCAATTTGTGGCAATTTTTAACCTCCACAAAATGTTAAAATATCACCTCCCTTTTTGCATTTTCGCTTATTTCAACGAGAAAATAAAAAAGTGTGAGACGCACACCTTTTTATTTCTTCACTCAATGGTTTCCTTGCAACCAAACAACCATGATTTTATATTTCTTACTCACTCATTTTAGCACCCTCACCCCATTTCCTTGCTATTTCGTCGACACCAAACAAGGGATAAGGGAAATGCATTGATAATTTAGTTTTCTTTTCTTTTTTTTTCTTTATATTTTGTTTTATAACAAACAAAGTATTAGTGAGAGTGTGAGAGGTGAAAGAAAATAATTTTAACCATGATTAAAATGAAATCTTCTTATACTTTTGCTTGATATTCTTCTTATACATGCATACAAAAATAGATATCAACTATGATGATATTTTTGGTTTATATTATTCTAAATTAATAATCTCAAGCTTTTGCATGAAAAATAAGGCTGATATAGACATGTAATATATTAAAATTTAAAACTTACACGTACCTAATCACTCATTCAGTAATAATTGAGTGTTTCTTTTCATCAATGTTCCCCCCCTTTTTTTATGTTACAAATAAAGAGAATCATTTTATAAACTAAAATTAATAAATATCAACCAACAATGTTTAACATAATTGGTACATAGTTGGGTCTCTAAATCATATTAATTAAGGTTGAATTCCTAATTGTACGAAAAAGATTTAGTTAAGAGAGACAGACTCTATTTTGATAATCTTTATCTTTCAAAATAAAGAGTAGTCTCCAATTGTAAGTGGGAAATATCTCTGCCAGGCAAAATCTGGGGGTACCAAAAAAGGCATTTGTTTTCCAGTGTTGATGGGGGCCACGACCTTTCCTCTGTTTGAATCTGATTAAACGTCTCTATAAGTAGGCTGTAGGTCTGTGAACCCCTCTAAGTAAAAGATCTCAAACGTAGTATACAAGTTCTTCACAGCGCAGAGCAGAGGAGCACTATTTTTTTATTATTACAAGGTATGGAAGGAATCCATTTTTTTTTAGAAAGAAAGTTCCTTACAACTTTTTGTTTCAGAGCTGGCTTCCCTGTTTTTCAATATTAATCTGTTTTTATATATTAAAATAAGAGAAAATGTATTAATATAAAAGTTTGGTACAAACTGTTATATACACAGATTGGAAGAGGAAAGAGTGTAGGATAAGATGATTAAAGTGACAGAGAGATAGGAAAAAGAATAATGCTGTGAAAAACATTGTATGAATTTGTTGTACGAAGAAGTGGTCTTTCTAGAAAATGATCAACCTATCTGCTATACATATATGCTCCCCCTGCTTTACTCTCATTAAACACCCCCTTTACTCCACTCAACTTCCCTCCTAATCTGTAAGTTCTTTTTGACACGCTCAAGAAGTTCAGCTATCAATTTTGTTCCCCATATTCATTGGCAAGTCTTCTTCACTTTTTGTCTATAAATCATTTCACTTCTGAATATACAGAAATGGGAGTTGGAGGCACACTGGAGTACTTGTCTGATCTAATGGGCAGCGGCTACCACCACAAGAAGAAGAGGAAGCAGTTCCAGACCGTAGAGTTAAAGGTGAGGATGGATTGTGATGGTTGTGAGCTTAAGGTTAAGAATGCCCTCTCTTCACTAAGTGGTGAGTTACATTCTTGTCATAATCTGTTATCTATTTATCAGTGTCATTCAACATGAAGCTGATGCAATGAAATGGTGATTGCAGGAGTGAAATCAGTGGAGATAAACCGAAAACAGCAGAAAGTGACAGTAACTGGGTATGTTGAACCAAACAAGGTGCTGAAGAAGGCCAAATCAACAGGGAAGAAGGCTGAGATTTGGCCTTATGTACCTTACAACTTGGTGGCTCATCCATATGCGGTTCCAGCTTATGACAAGAAGGCTCCTCCTGGTTATGTGAGGAGAGTGGAGGTCCCTGCTAACACTGGAACAGTTACAAGATATGAAGACCCTTACATCACCATGTTCAGTGATGACAACCCAAATGCCTGCTCTATCATGTAGACTAAAATATGCTTTTTCGCACAGCATTGTAAATTTTCAAATTTTAATGCAGTGTTTTTTTCTTTTTACATTTTTCTTCCTGTTTTTTTTCTGGTCCATTTTCAAGTTCTTGCTTTCCTGGAGTGTTGACTTCTTTTTTGTTTTTTTACATTAAAAGATGAGAAGAGACGTTGCTGTGATCATTGTTTTTCTATTTTTTGCTTCAGTATTCCAATATTGTACACTGTACTTGCCTGCTCGTAGCTTTGCAGTAGATAGTTTCGGTGGGCTTTGACCTTGAAATATGATATTGTTTTTGTTGTTATGATCTTCTTTCTCCCATAAATGAAACTGGATTGGGGGTAAAACAATCATGTCATGTGAATTAAGTAACCGTGGGTGAAATGGTGAATAAAAACAATGTCTGATTGTAATTTAAGTTTTTTTATTTTTCTGTTTGCGTGCTTGGAGTTAAAGAGAAAAATAGCAAATACGGATTATTAGAGGAGGATGAAAAAAACAAAACAATGATACCAAAGAAGTGACAGAAGGGAAGCAGAATATAACTGTTAAAAGACTCAAATTTGCTCGTAGTTACAGGCATCGATCGTTTTCCCAGTAGTATACATATTAACAGTGGCCTTGCATTTTGCCTACCCGAACTGTTGCTACTTGCTGCCTAGTTCTTGAGCATTTGGCCCCTCTTTTCACCAAAAAGAAAACTTTGACAGTTTGCATCGGGACTATTGCTGAAAAAGCATACATGATTTAAACTTAATTCCAAATACAATTGGTTCCCAGAAGAAGCTGGAGCAAACAGGAACAATGATGTTCAAGGAAGGCATATCCTTTTCTTCTCAATCAACGTGAGGCAGGAATCAGCTTTACTTTTTCTGCTTTGCCTTTTTCTGTTTTCCTCTCCCTTCACCAGATCCTCACAAAGTGTAAAGGCACATGCTACCTCGGGGCAGTATAGAGGATTCAACAGAATTATACAGATGACTATTCTCATTATTATTATCACCACCCCCATCATCATCATGTTGCAAATAGATATACGGGTTTAAGCAATTGTTAAGATTGAAGGAATTCATACATGCTTTGTCAATTTCAAAACCAGTCAATCGCACCAACTGGTGAGCACTAGAAGATTGGGGTGGTGTAACATATTTATTTAGCACCTCCAAATTGGACAGATAAATTTTAGATTTAAAACTTGTGCTCCTTGTATAAACATAGAAAGGTCTAATTACCTCAAAATCTATTCACAATGAACTATTATCATTCAAAAAAAGAAAGAACGAAAGAAAAGGCAAGAAATTTTAGTTCGGTCATGTTTATAAGTTATAACCCAGTGAAACACTAATACCAAGCCACAGTCTGAGTTAGCTAGTCTGCCTAGGCTAATTTGCCTAATAAGTTGAACCAGACACAGAAGCACAATTTACATTTGAGAGAATTACAATTTAGGACATCTTGATGAACATATTTCTAATTTTAGATGAATTAAACCAAACGGATGATTAATCCCGTCAGCATAGAAATCATCTTTGAACATTTTAAACTACTAATCCTGTTAACCTTCTGAAATTATGATTCTCCCTTCGCACTTCACTGCTCTAAGCATATAGAGCATCCCTATTTCAGACAGGAAGATCAAAGGGTAAAACATAGCTTGTATTAGAGATGACATTTATCATATGAAGAATAAATAAATTTATCATTCAGAGAGGCAGTATTGAAAATTACATTTACACTAACGATACACAAGTTGTTGGCATGTCATGCGCAGAGATGCACATGAATTATCTAATCTATATCACCAGGAAGGGTTGCTCATTACTCTCAAAAGGGGTATCCCGGTCAATAATGTACAACTCCACTAACCAGGAACAGTAACTTGAGCTAGCTGGAATGAGGAAGGAGATTCTGCCAAACAAGTTGATCCACATTCTCTAGCAAAAAGTGCATTTCATTTCTCTAAACTATTAGAAATTAGAATTATACCTATTTTAGATAATCCAGACCAGAGATGAAAAGGAAAGCTTGCTGGTAAGTGTCACCATTATCATTTATCATTCATAGTTTTAATCTAGAATTTTTTTTCCCCTAATACTATAGGAAGATATATTAAACTTATAAACATCATATAATCTTAAATATCACTGAGTCATTAAACAACATGATGTAAATTTCACAAAGAATCTCTGTTTTCACTATGAACTATTGATCATTTGTGTCATCAAATTTTAATGTTGTTTATTAGATATACCAAATTAAATTTTAATGTTTTATTATGTAGTTACTACATACACCGACAAATGCATAAAAGCTTCCTGGTTACGTGGCCAAGATTTGAAGCTGTTGCTTACTATTTTGCTAATAAGGAAAGAAAACCAACAAGTTTAGGTGCCAAGCATACAGAAAGTAATCTGGACACAATAATATGAGTGCTTGGCTACCATTTCAACTATCTATTTTAAGAAGAGAAATGCCACCAATAACACATTCTCAAACACACTCCTTTGAACACACTCTTTGTTATAGGTTGAAATTGATTAGAAATCACAAAATTTTGCGAGCTCCATTTTTATTTAATGAGTCTCATTCATAATTTTGTAGTTTTTAATAAATTTTAACCAATAGTAAAGAATGTGTTCAAAAGAATATATTGTTAGCACTCCTCTTTTAAGAATATAAATTTTCTAAGGAGATATGGAAACTCACCCCATCCATCTGTGTTTCATATGAATATATGTATCTGATAAGTTTTGACTTCCTTCACTTTGATCTGTTCCCCGAATAAATCTCAACAAAATTAATATCATACAGAAGAGTGGCATTGCCGGGTATATTGCAGTCACCTATTGAATCAGTGACAAACATGTCAAAATCTAACAAATTTAATGACTTAAGGCATCTTCTGATAATAATCATGCATCTTCTGATAACAATCATACACTTAATATTAATGCATGTCCCCTGTAATAATAAAAAAAATCCTGAAACAAGTAGACTTGAACGTACGTATATATGTATGTATGTAACATGTATAGACAATATGAGAAGAGGATATACTAATTACATAAGTAATTAAATTAACCAATGAATAATGATTTCTCCCTTCTCTCTAGTGTCTATTCTACTACTCTTTAGGTGTTGCAGATTGGTGAAAAGGGGTTTCTCCATGTTTATGACTAAATTAGTTAATATAGTAATTTCCCAAATGCGATGAAACATAACCTGAGAAGCACCCTGCTGGTTCGGGGCCATATGCTAAGTGCGGAGGAATCTGCAGTTTGCGTTTCCCACCTGGGTAAAATCGGCAAATTAGAAAGTCTTTAAAGGGACTAGCAAGTGACACGTGTCAGATCTAAGAATCTTAAAATGCTCCAATTAAATATGATACCTATCCGCATTGGAGGTACTCCTTCACCCCCTAAAATTCCCTGATCTAGTCCCTTGATTACCTGAACTCGATACACTCTCATAAGTGCCAACATAGCAAAACTATGCTACAAAATAATTTAATAAAGAAGGGAAAAAAAAAAAAAGTCGTGCACCTTGCCAACGCCAATGCGCATGGTGAGAGGTCTAGCACGTTTATAGCTGCTATCAAAGACTATGCCATCAGCGAATCTAGCAGTATAGTGAACCTGTAGAAAGTGGAGTGAGTTACTAACTAACGAATAACTAACTAACGAATAACTAACTAACTAACTATGGACTCGTTCAGGGTGGTTGTGAATTTTTTATTTTTAATTTTTAGTTTTTAAATTCAATTTTTAAAACAAAACACATTTGATTAAAATAGAACTAAAATAGTTTTTAATTTAATTTTAAAACACTTTTATATTTATTTTCAAAACAAAAAAAAAGTTTTGTGAATCTAATTTTTAATTTTTAAAAAAATACTCATCACTATATTTAATAATGACTATTTCTACCACCATAACTAACATCGCTGCCACTGCTTTACCACCACAATCACCACCACGATCATCAGCGGCACTATTACTGTCATTGTCGTTGTCACCACCACCACAATCATCACCACACAAACATATCTTTAAATTAATTTTAACAAAATAAAAAAAAAATCAAAATGAATTTATTTTGAAACTGAGAAAAAATTAAAACTAATTTTTAAAAAATTAAAAATTAGTTATAATTTTTAAAATTTTCAAAACTCACAACTAACACTATCCCAAACGGCCTAACATGTTTGTTTGCGTGTAGAAAGTGGAGTGAGTAACTGACATTGATAAGCTCACCGAGTGGAGCTTCGTCACCGAAGCCCTCAACAATATCGCAGTAACCGAGGCCAGACTTAACATAGTTGTACTGACACAAAGGCTCTCCCACGGTAGCGTAGTATTCGATTCTCGTGGCGTCCGCGTCCAACGCCGTGAAACCCACCACGCAAGCCGTTACGACCCCAATACCGATTCCAACCAATGGGTTTTTATGGTTATTGTGAGCTGCACATGATACCTTAGGAGGCGCTTTGCAACTCTTCCCGTTTGGTTTCAAAAAACATGAAGGAGAACAGTAAGGAACGCGTACACCGGAGGAGAGTGAGAGTGCCATTTTCCTTTCTGTGTCACGTTATCTATATCCGTATTCAAGTCTTTGTATGGCTGACTCGGGATATCAAACCCGGGCCTGGGTCCACCTAGAGGCAACAAATTAACGGTTTGTTTTTTCATCTCCATTATTGATTTTTTTTTATAAAAGAAAAAAAACTAAAATATCTTTCGTCCTGAAGATTTTTTCAAAAAATAAACCTCTTCGTGTTTATTATTTTTAAAAGAATAAATTCTCCACTAATAAACCTTCGTTAAGTTATTTAATGCCCTGAGATTCGATTTTAATGTTTAAATACTTGAAAAAGTCAAGTTAAAATTGCTCAAATCAAATGACCGTCTTACATATCTAAGGAAAATATTACTTGCAGGGAACACTTTGTGTACGAAGTCTCACAAAATTAAGGTGAGATGGAGACGAAAATTAAATAAATGATGATAATATAGGTTCTATGGAATTTGTGTTGCCTTTTTTAAGTAACTAAATTCTATATTTTATTTTTTGGGCTACAAAACTTAATGATATCAATTTGGGGTACAAAACTTGGTTGGGCGACCGGATGGACTGAAAGAATACCAAAGCCGACACAATTAAGATCCACATTTCTTCCAACTAAGCACCCTGCAGATTACTTAAACCTTCTCAATTAGTTGAGGATGGTAAAACAGTATAAGTGTACTACCATTTTGCATAGTTGAATTCTCTATTTTCTTCTTACCTATTAAGCGGATTTGTAATCGTGAGTGAGGAACATAGCAGAACAGAGCACTGGTAAATTTAACGAAACCCCAATGTTTGCTCTGCTCCTATAATGAATGGTTTTGTTTTGGTGCACTGCACATTTATTTCATCATCTTTATAAAATTGGAGTCGGAGTGATTAATAATCTATGATGCACAAGGATGATACCTGTATAAAATACGATATGTAATGGATACGTATCCATATGGTGATACGATTATTCTAAAATTATTAAGATACATATATTATATGCATAAAAATTCATAAAACATAATAAATATGTAGTTATAATTTTGCAAATCCAAATTAAGAACATATGTCTTAAATATTAATGAAAACAAAATAAAAACTATAAACCATTCTCATCATAAATCACTTCCTATTATCTGTAAATACAAAAAATATTAATCTGATTTCTTTTTTTTTTAGGCCATCTCCATCATAAATTCATTGTCCATCGATACATATTTATGGTGCTAAATCAGATAAGTGCAATGCCTAGGCAATTAAGAAACATCTTATAATTTGGATTTAAGTCTAACTCAACCCTAAAAGCTAGTTCAAGAGATGAGAGTTACTCCTCATTTATATATTCTATTTTGGCCATTGATGTGGGACTTAGGTTTTTTCCAATAAAACAACCGTTGGACAATGTATTCTGTTAAGCACCAGTGCTTAACATGTTAGTGGAGTTCAATAAACCACTTTTAATAATAAAAAATATTTATATAATAAAAAAAGTAAAAATAAGATGTATTCATGGGATAAAAAAATAAGAGACAAGTAATGCTTAAACCTATTTAAGATGTGTAAAAAGTAAAATAAATAAATAAATAAATAATGGAATGGAGAGAAAAGTTGCCTAAATTATAAAAAATAAAAAAAAATGATATATAATGATGGGAATCATTTAAGATGTGTACTATAAAAAAAAAAATACTGAGATGGAGATGAACTAAGGAACATTGATATATTTCTATATTACACATGCTTCGTATATAATTATATTAGATTTTCATAACATTTTTTAAAGGCCTTCACAGATATGTATAGTAAGGTATCCAAATATATCGATATATGGAATGTGTATGAAGTACGGATACATAAAAGCAAATTTAAGTATAGGTGAAGAATCCTAGCTTTGGCCCCTGTCTTCAAAGCTCAATTTATAAAATTACCAACGAATCCCCTTCCTTCCCGCGTTTCAATTCAAATAAAAAAGATTTCAAAAATGTTCCGACCTCTAACAACCACGTAACTAACAGGCACGCTTCCCCAAGATTCCCCTAGCGACCTTCCCAAAACCGTTGCGTTCCCTCCCTCACTCGCGCGCTCACGTATAATAAATAAATACCTCTGCACTTGCTTCATTTTCCCGCTGCATTCACTCTGAACTCCAATCATCACTTCTTCGCTCTTCCCTCTCCACCATGGAAAACTCCTCCTCCTTCTCCCTACGATTCGCGCTCCTCTTCGCAATCTCCTTCGCCGCCATACTCTGCGGCACCGAAGCATTCGAAGCTCCCTTCGCTCCCTCAACACCGCCACCAACTCCGCACGACGTCCAAGAAAACTCGTTCTTCTCACACACCGCACTCCTCCCTCCGATCTTGTCTCACCTCGGCTTCCACGAGCTCGCAACGGCGGCTCCGTCGCTCTCCGACGCCGCAACCACCGCTTCCTCAGCCTGGACCGGTCCTTCCACCATCTTCGCTCCCTCCGACGCCTCCCTCCACACCTGCTTCTCGTGCTCCGTCCCGAACCTCCTCCGCGAACACACCGTCCCCGGTCTCTTCACCATCGATTATCTTCGGAAACTCGCTTTCGGTACCAAGATCGAAACTCTGAGTCCAGGCCGTTGCATCACCGTCACCTCCGACGCGATCCATCAGAACACTAACACAAACAACACCGCCGCCGCGAAGGTCTTCGTCGGACGTTAACTTATACATTTTTCAGTTAGTTATTTTTTCAGTTAGAATTAGTTTTGCTTTCCGTTGAATTTAATTATACGGTACTTAGATATTTGCTTTCCTCTTTGGCGAAGGTTTTCATCGGAGGCGTGGAGATCACGCAACCGGATCTCTTCAACAACGGCATGGTCGTGGTTCACGGCCTTCAAGGTTTCGTCTCTCCGTTATCTCCGTTCTCTTGCGACGTGGAGAGGATGACCTCGCTCTCGTTTCCGTTCCATCCAGATCACCGTTCCGGCAGTCACGGTCAGCATCATCTCCACACCAACAGCGCGACGGCGCAGCCTGCTATCATGCGCCTGCTGCTCCGAGACGCGATGCTCAGGCTCCGCAACAACGGCTTCAGCATCCTCGCCCTAGCGATGAAGGTGAAGTACGTGGAGCTCGTGACGCTTAACAACATCACCGTGTTCGCCGTCGACGACCTCTCTATCTTCTCCGGTTCGCACTCGTACGTCAGCAACGTCAGGTTCCACATCGTGCCGAACCATTACCTGTCGATTGCGGATCTCGAGAAGCTTCCGGTCGGGACTGCTCTGCCGACGTTGGAACGAGGCCAGCCGCTGCTCATCACGACCTCCGGAGGCGGAGAGACCTCGGCGCCGATGAGGATTAACTACGTGAGGATTAAGGTTGCGGATGTGATCCGCAACGTGAAGATCGTGGTGCATAGTGTGTATTTGCCGTTTCCCCATATTAATCCTGTGGCTGCGGCTTATGACACTGTCTTAGGTGATGAAGGAGCGTCAAAAGGAGCGGGGAATATTCCAGATTCTTCAGAACAAACGATGCAAGGGACGTGTTCTGCTCTTGATGGACGTGGAAGTTGCTTTGTGTCTCCTATGCCTCAGGTTCAGGACAAGCCAATGGTGGAGATCGAAGACCATCATGGCCTGTGAACAATGTCATCCTCATCCACGATGATCTCTGCTGAAGTGAAACTTTGTGACGTTTGTAATTCGTTCACTCTGTTATCCATATTAGTTCTCTTTGGTTTGTGTATTCGTTTGAAATGTGAGTGTTCTTTAGTTTGAGCCTGTGTGTTGTGTATACAGCATAGTCAATACTGTTGACTATTGTTCTTCAATAAAAATTTGTTGGTTCAAACTTCACGTACAAATTTTGGCTTGTCTCCGGATTATCTTGGTTTTTTAAACTGTGTAGTATGCATACTCAGCGAGTCTTTTTAATGTCAGCTGATGGTGGTTGTTTCGTTTGCTCTCAATTCAATCATCGCGGTGTGCTTATTGATTTGCATTGCACGTTACTCTTCTAATTGGAGAGATATTTGACCATGTCATTTGTCCTAAAAGTCGTTTGGTTAAATAAATCTATTGAGTAGCCAAATTGAAAAGATTCGCATTAAATTTTACGGCTGAGGATTGGTATGACTTGAAATGAGTAAAAGGGTAAAATCAGCTCTCACTAGCCTCCCAATATATTAGGAAAAACTTAAGACCCATAGGACTAATGATAAGGCTAAAATATAATATATAAGTGGGACAACCCTCACCTTTATAAGCTAACTTTTGGGAATGAATTAGTCTCAAACCTAAAATTATAAGATGGTATCAAAACTTATGTATCTTACATCTAGTAAAATGTCACTTATCATATTATTCACGCACCAAGTCCAATAGTACTGAGCTTGAGGGGGCATATTAAAAAAAACCTTAAGTCTCACATCAACTAGAGATAATGCCAAGATAAAGTATATAAGTGAAGAGCAACTCTTGCTCTATGAGTTAGCTTTTAGAGTTGGTCAGACTCAAACCTAAAATTATAAAATGGTATCAAAGCTTATGTATCCTATATTCATTAAAAGGTCACATACCAATTCACACACCAAGCACTAGAGATAGTGTCAAGATATAATATATACGTGATGAGCAACCCTTACTTTTATGAGTTAGCTTTTAGGTTGAGTTATAACAAACTCACATTGTAAGACAATAGGCAATAGATGTATTATCATGAATTCATGATGATCTTGCTTCTCTTCTTAGGCGGGAATGAGGACCTTCAATGTGTCAAAGAGCAATCCTATTCTCTCAAGTCTTAACAGCTTCTCACAATACCTTTTTGTAACTTTTTTTTTTCTTTTTATCTCTTTTAATTGCATCACTTCTATAAATAAAAAAATTACATCACTTTTTATTTCATAATTCTTTTTTCTCTTTCTACTCTTTTTATTATAAAAAAAAATATTATACAAGTAATTACATTATTCTTTGTCAAATACTTGGCCTGTGGGCTGTGACAACGCTCTTCGAAAGGTTGCTTTGATTTTCATTTTGAGAAATGGCAACATATATAGTCTTTTCAATACATTTTTTACTATCATAAATTTTTTTAGTCTTACTTCTTATTTAATAAACTCACTCATAATTTTGTAATTTTTAATAAATTTTAACCAATAATAATAGAATGTGTTAGAAAAAAAATATTAGAGTATGTTGCTAGCATTCTCCTTTTATTTTTTCCATTTTGAATAAAATAGAGAGGCATGTAAAAGGATAATGTTTTGTAAGATAATAAAAAAGTTGTCACTTCTAATTTTAAAGTATAATTTTGATATATATGTAAATAAAAAGATAAAAATAACTAAGAGATAGAAATAATTATTATATATAAATAATACAATATTACAGACATTGTCAAAATATTTTACGCAAAACTCTCCTAGAAGACTGAACTGATTAAGCATTCACTTATGAAAGCATAGGCCTTTCCTCTCACGTAGATATTTTTTTCCTGGTCATCAGATAGAGCTGTTCTAGTTGTTTTAATTGGAGCCTGATATTGGTTGGGCCAATCCCAGATTAAATTTGGTCTTCGTCCAGGTCTTGTCCTAATATAGTTGCTACATATTTTAAACTATGAACCGTAAAACCTATTTTGGGCTAGGTGGACTGCTCCATGACTTACTTAGCCGAAATGTTGGCTTTTGCTATTTACACCCTTGTTCCTTAAGTACACCCTCATCCTTTTTTAATATTTTTTATTATTAAATATATTTTTTTAAACTCTATTTTTATATTCCCATGCTTATTATTTTTTAAATCTTATTTCTACACCCTCATCTTTATTATTTTTTAAATCTTAATTTTGAACTCTCATCTTCACCCCATATTCATCATTCTTTAAACCTTAATTATGTAATACCGTGTTTTTTATCAAATTGATACGTGAATTTTTCATCAAATTTCTACATAATACTATACGTTTTCTCTACGTAGCATTGCTTTTCATGGTACATCCAACATCAACTTCATCTATTATGCATTTTAATTTACAAAAGTATGTATTCATTAATTTATCAACATTTGTCTCTCAAAGTCCGGTTTGTGTGCTTTCAGTAAGACAATTATCAGTCTATACCTCTCTCAACGTTTGCGTCCTTTCAATTTTACTTTTAATTTTGTGTTGACGAAAGGCAAAAATGTGCGTTCAGTAATCGCGCTCAAATTCATTTTCTGTTATTATTTTCAAAAACCACTTTTCGAAATAACATCTTTCAATTCCGAAAAGTGTTTTTCATAACTATGTTTTTTCATAATTATGTTTTTCATAACTATGTTTTGGAAAGTAATTTTCAAAACTATGCTTTTTCAAAAAAAAATACAGTTTTAGAAATTACTTTCCAAAATAAAGACAAAGGGTATTTAAGTAAAATTATATACCAAAAAAAGGAGAAAGAAGTGTACTTAGTGATTAGGGCGCTGCAAATAGCAAATCTTGTCATACTCTTCACGAAAATACATTTTCGTTGTGTATCTTGACAAGATCTTGTTAAATTTTGTCAAAATACACAACAAAAATATGTTTTCGTTGTGTATCTTGACAAGATTTTATCAAGATACACAACGGAAACGTATTTTCATTGTGTATTTCAACAAATCTTGTCAAGATATACAACGAAAACATGTTTTTGTCAAGGATATTTTTGTCAAAGAAATACAAAAAATGTCAGCATGTTAACTAAAAATATAAAAGGAGTGAAAATAACAGCTCCTTTTTTATCATCTTCAAAGTTGAGGGAGAGTGAGACCTTCACAGTTGTGATGTCAATAGTTTATAAATGCTTAATAGAAGGCCATAGTTATACTTTACTCTTTTTTTTAACCAATTTGATATTGGCTTCACATATATAGGGGTGTTCGCCATATTGGATTTATCCGATAAACTCGACAATCCAAAACTAAACCAATTAAATTGGTTCATATTGGTTTGGTTATCAATTTTTTTCACTTCAAATCCAAACCAAACCAATTATAATTGGTTCGGTTATTGGATTTATCTTTTTTCAACCTGAACCAATTCGATCAAATATTTTTAACTTTTGATTAGTATATTTTAAACTTAAAACTTAAATTTTTCTTCAACTTTTTGTATTTTCTTTCTTTTTCATTTATGTTAATTTTCTTATGATCTTATCTAATGTTATCAACTGTCTTAATTTGATCATGTTTATTATGTAAATTTTTTATTATATTTTAGGTGAAGAAATTAATTATATATGTAAAGTGATAACTATAGAAAAATTAAATATTTTAAATAAAATAAATAATTAATCATTAAAAAACAGGAAATATTTTTACCTTACATTAATATAAATATAAACATTTATATAAAATAGACAATAAGTGAAAAATACTTGAAAAAAATATAATAATTTGTTTATTTTTTTTATCATAACTCGATGACCCCGAACTAAACTAACCTGATTTTAATCAATTTGAATCAATTTGGATTAGCTGAAAAAAATTTCAAAATCCAAATCAAACCAATCCAATCAAATAGAATTTGTTCATATTTAATATCTAACCTGTGAACACCCCTACACATGTATAGGCCATCTATTTCAAGATATAATATTGTATTCTTAAGAGTCACAGTTCCAAGAATATATGCCCAATAATATTATTTTCATGAACATGTTTGGTTGACATTTAGTAATTTTAGAAAAAAAATATTTAATTAAAAAATGAAAAAAAATAGAAATAGAAGAAAAAATGCTCAAGAATGAAGTGGAGATAGGTATATTGAAGAAAATAACTTCCATTCTCATAGGAATATAAGATATTCACCTTTCACCATGGGAATAAGAAGCAAGGGAAACATGAACATCTTACATTCTTAGGAATCAACAAATTTTGAGAATATTTATTCAAAACTTGTACCAAATATGAGAGTGTGATATTCTCAAGTTCACTTTTTTAGGAATCCTTTTTGTTACCTTGAAACAGACACAACCAATGAATTTCTTTTCTAAAATTTTTATAATCAAAATCTATGTTTTCAAAAATGGTTAAATATAATTTTGGTCTCTATAAAATAAATGAATTTTAGTTTTAGTCCCTAAAATAATTTTTATTTAGTTTTCATCTTTTTAAAATTTGAAATCATTGTTTTTAGTTCTTGTACCCTCTAAAATTTGAAATTATTTTTTTAATACTTAACAATTATTTTAAGACAATTAAATAACATAACTCATGTGTGGTATTTGAAATGTCTTCTTAGTTATATTGCAAATCTTTTAGATAAATCTCTAAAAGAATTAGAAAGTCTAGTATATTGCGAAGTGTGATTTGATCAAAATTTTATTGTACAGATTTCGAATGAGAAATTGTCATTCCATTTACTTTAATTGGGATGCCTTGAATCTGATATATCTCTTGGGATGAGTAACATGAAGCTCAAAATTATCGGTGTTGACATAACACTACACCCACATTATTGGGTGATACTTGAGATGACCACATGACTTTTTGTTAGACACATAAGTAGTTAACTGATGTGATATAACAGTATGGACCAAAAGTATTGATTTTAGATTTTAGAGGGATATAAAAACCAAAGAAAAACTTTTACAGGGACGTTATAAGGACTAAAAATATATTTAACCTATTCAAAAATTATAAATTTATAAAATATTTTTTCAATTTGACATAAAAATAAAAAATAATTGATCTAAAAGTTTTTTTTTTGAAATATTAAAATATAGTTTTTTTTTTAATTGTGAAGTCATGTAACTTGAAGAATGCCTTTAAAAAAAATTAACTTAAAGAAAAAGAGAGTATCATAGTGTATTATATTATATTTAAAAATAATAATTTTATGGAAGATATTTTGTAGAAGATGTGTTATAGAAAAATGATAATAATGCATATTGAAAATGATATGTAGAAGATAAGCTCAAATGGAATTAGCTCCTCGGTCAAAGAAATAAGCTGTGTAAGCATACTCATATGGATGGAAATAAGTTGATGTATGTAAGTTGTTACAGATGGGTGGTGGTGGAGACCAAGAAACAAGAAAGAAGAATTCTAGGAGTGGTTCAGTAATTTAGTTTAAGAAAATACTTTTTTTATTTTTAATTATAAAAATGTTATCTTATTTTTATTTTCTTTTTTATTTTTAATTATAAAAATGTTTTTATTTTTTATTTTTTTTTAGTTGTGAATAAAAAAATAACGTAAAAAACTTATTTATTCTTTTCAAACTAAGTTCTTGATAGAAAATTCATAGATTGAAATTTTGATTTTTTATTTATTTTTATTTTTTCAGCGTGTTGAGCAACAGCTCCCCGTTGCTTGCCTCGTAGTTTCCTTTGCAACTCAGTAATCAATATCTGGTTTTGACCTAGCCTGTGCGGACCAGAAAAGTACAAGTTGTAAAATGTAAATCATCCTGAATTCATTGAATTGATGTCCAAGATATTTATGTTTATAGACTATAGAGTCTGCCATTGTAAAAGGAACTGTAGAGAGTGTAGTTTCACATCAATTACTCCATAATTGAATAAATACTTTTCTAGTTTTTATTTAGGGATGTCAAAATAATTGAATCTTATCTACTAAAATAAGTTGGGTTGGGTTATGTGATTTGACCTTTCAATGTATATAACTCGTCGCTCCAATAAATTAATTAGTGAATTGGGTTGGGTTGACATGTTGAATTGAGTTTTTTTTTATGTTTTAAAAGATTATTTGATTAAATTAATATTGTTTAGTTAGACATAAAATTTTGTCAACCATTAAGGATTTTATGTTATTTTGTTGTTTTATTCTATATTTACTTAATTCATAATGATAATTTTTAAAGAATATTTGTGTCGAGATAATTTAGTTTTTATGATTATGACATTATGCTTAGATTATTTATATTTATTTAATTTATTTGGTGTGTTAATTTATGAGTCTTTTATTTTTTATATTTTATTCTTTTTAAAATTTTGGCAAGTAACCCCAGCTTAACTTATAATCCATTAGAGTTGGGTTGGATTAAGATTTTTAATCGAATCTCAAAGTAGGTTAAAACCCAATACAATTTTTGGTGAGATGAGAAGAAGTTGTGTTTGATTGAGTTGACCCAACATCTCTTCTTTTATTTAATTCTATTGGAAAAGTCAAAAGTATGGGTGAAAGAGCGAGAAAAGTAAAAGGTAAGAAAAATAAGAATTTTAAATCTTGTCAGATGAAAAGGAAAGAAAGTGGAAATTTAGTAGGTCCTATTAAAACTACCTTCTTCTTCTTCTTTTTTATAGATATGGATGAAGTATAATATGGACCAACTATATAGGTGATTTATAGTAGACCACATTTTCTTTCACTAGATTTTTTTCCTTTATTTCCTTTTCCCATTTCCCTTTCCCATTTCCCTTTCCCCTTTCCCTCCTCCTCCATCCTCAGCCCACTCCCGTGGTCACATTCCTGCAAACTGCATTAAGGGTCAAGAAACAGAATATGTATGTGTCAAGATATAGAATCACGATTGCATCATCATCGACATGTTCCATCATTAGGTTGGTGATGTTATTCACGCGCAATGTTGCCCTATGAAATAGCTTTACGTTAGTTTCTATGTGCCCATGCATGCTATTCCTTCCTAATTCCAAACCTGCAACGTTTGAGCAGGACCAAGCTAGACCAAAGTTTACGCACTTTCCTCTTCAAACACCTACCATGCCCTTGCGAGAGCTTCTCCATAATACTCAATGGTCGAATCCTAATTAGCACCTGAACTCAACCTCAATCACATAAACGACCAGAGAAAAACCAGTACAAGAATATCAAAGTTGTTTAAGAGGAAGAACCGAAAGGAATTGTTCCACAATGTGCACATGACACCGTCGAAGTTCGTCAAGAAGAGAACAACATTGACGGACCTTGTTGAGAAGTTTTTGGAGAAGGATCCTACGAAGTGGTTGGCTTACATGTGCAACACTATGAAGATCAAGGAGCACAAGTTCTTTCGAGGGATAAGGTGGGACCTGTTAACGAAGTTGGTGTGGTCGCCATTTATTCCGTCAAGAGAGGACAATGCTAGAGAGTCGTGGAGAGTCTCAAGAGTATAGCCATTGGAGTGGACTAAGAATGGAGGAGGAGGGAGAGGGGAAAGGGAAATGGGGAAAAAAAAAAACCCAATACAAAAGGTGCATCAATACATCTAATAGAACTATGAAATCCAGTGGTCCAAAAATGTGGTCCACCATAAACCACCTATGTAGGTGGTCCATGTTAGACTTCGTCAGAAATATAATATACATACAACAATTTATAGAATAATTTGTATAATAATATTTTTTTTGTGTTTATTTTTTTTCATCATTATGAAATGTAATAAATAATGTACAGAATAGAGACAATCACAAAAAAGTGTTATTGTACAAATTGTTTATGAATTGTTGTACAAATAACATTTTTTTTCTTCTTCTTCTTAATAGGCTAAAAAATACCTTCAGTTTTCAACTGCTCGTGTCTAGTGCAAAATAATAAAGGAGTGAACAATACTTGCACGGAAAGTGCAGCCGGTGTCATTATCTAGAATCTAGAGGACCATAGTTCAAATTTTATATTTCACTATTTTTTCGAAGCACCTATTTTAAGAGTTAGTTCTGTTTAGACTGGCCAGCAAATAACGAACCCAAACTCGAATTTACAAAGCAATTTTAAGCCTATTTTACAAAGCAATTTTAAACCTATTTAACCAAACAATCTTACGCCTATTCAAGAAAAAATTAACCTTAGTCATTTTGATAACCATCAACTTACTGACTTAACAATCTTAATTAGCTATCAATATACCAAAAGACGAAAATAATAATATATTATAAACTCCTTCGAACTTTCGTTCTTCTTTATCTCCTTTTCTCTCTCTCTTTCTCTCTCTAAATTATGCGACATTGCAAAATTTAAAAACAAAATCCTTCAGCTACTCCAGCGTTTCATTGATGCAACTTAGCTTGTAAAGCAAACTTTATTAATCATCAAATTAAATTCTTAAAATACGCACTTATCTTCAGTTTTTTTTTCTTTGTTTATATCCTTATCTTCAGTATTATTAAAAATAAAGTATGTCCTCAAGGAAATTGCAATGAATGCGACTTGTATATTAACTCACGATGACAATACGTCTTAATATTAACTCAACACGTATATTAAAAGTGAATATATATACAAAGTAATGTTTAATGTGCTTATAATAATGTTATTAATTTCTCAGAGTCAATCTGTAATTTTTTTTTAATGATTTTAACTTTTAATTAATTCTTAACAATATTACAAAAATATTTTGCATATGATCAGAGTCTTGAAAAAGCTTGTCAATTAATGAACTCAATGTGAAAAGGAACTTCAGATAATCATCACAGGCCGAAGCTTGGAATAAATCACGATGATAAAATAAATAATAATAATAATAATAATGTACCAAAAAAACAATCCAACAGAAAGAAAAAACAAATAACTTTAGGATATTTGACCAAAATAAAAATAAAAAACTTTAGGACAAAGTAGAAAACTAGAGTATTCATAAAACAGGGGTTAAAATATGTTTATTTTAGTCCCTTTTACTCGAAATTTTGATTGACTCATATTTTGATCTAAACTGAACTCGAATAAAACTACTCATTAATAAGACCAAATTAATTTGATTTATAAACATAATATATCAATTATAGAATTAATAAAATATATAAGTAAAATTAAAAATATATTTTATATTATATATATATTAATATAAATAATATTAATATAAATATAATATTATGCTATGTAAAATATTATTCATTAAATTTATATAACTAAAGTCAAGAACTCTTGTTAAACATATGTGTGAAAATGATAATATTTATTGGAAAATCTCACACCACCTGCCTCAATTCCTAGGGTATATAGCTTATATATCTGCCTCAATTTTTAGGGTGTAGCTTATACATTGAATGTCGATCGGTTTTAAAATGAAATTTAACATTTTTACATATGTAGAAATAATAGTGCTGTTTTTTTGGTTTTTTTTTTTATGATATAGAATACGGTAACTGGTTAAACACACGACATTTCACTTCTTCTTTAGGATGCTTGATATATGCTTTAAGTTTTAAACCATCTTTCAATTACATTTTTTAATTTTTTTTTTAACTAGTTGACTATTAGTTCGGTGATGACTGATGAGTTGATCAGAGAGGCGTAATACTATGTGTAAGCTGTCTAAAGTCTGGACCGGCGAAGATCATGTTTACGCCAAAATTATGATAAGGATACATATATTGAAAATGATGTATAGAAGATGAGCTCAAATGCAATTGGACGGCTTCTCAGTCAAAGAAATACGAAAGGCTTCCAGTGTCACGCATATTCATGTGGATGGAAATAAATTTATGCATGCAAGTTGGTACAGATGGCAGGTGATGGAGACCGAGAAGGAATAATTTTAATTTAATTTCTCCCATACATGGGAAAAAATCTTTAATTCCAACATTTTCTTATTTTTAATTTTAAAAAATTTCCACAGAATTATTACTTGTTGTTTTTGTTTCAACTTTTTTCGTATACATTCTTTAGTCAACAATAAAAAATAATGTCTTCAAATTATAATAGAGATCATTAAAGTAAATTTTATCTTTTTAGTGATTTTTTTTTTTATAGACACAATTATTTTGTCAATTGTATTAGATTTTGTTGATTTTTGTTTCAACCTTTAAATACATTTACTAGTTATTTATTTATAAAATAAATAGTGAGTATCTCATTCTTTAAGATTATAAGCTCAAATTTGTGCATTTTAAAAAATTTAATAATTTCTCAACTGCTAAAATATAGCAAGGAACTCGAACAATTACAATTTACAACCTATAACAACGAAGGCACAATACTACTTACAAATTTTTCGGTAAAAAAAACACATGTCATGATAATTCTTTTGGACACATTTCAAAAAGAATTGAATTAAACTGAGTACAAACCAATTTCTCCCCAGAAATTGAAAAACAAAATTTTAAAAAAATAAAAAAATGTACGTCCGATTATGGCCTGTGAAAACCTTTGGTTGCACCACAACCCATGATTGATGAAGGCAGCTTCCCAACCCTGTCAATTCCTTCTTCAAAAACCACTCCCATGCCCATATAGAAGTGAGACTCTATATGGCAATGGAAAGCCCACACGCCAGGATTATCCGACCTAAACCTCAGCGCGGTCCAACCAAAAGGGTGCACTGGCACAGTGTTCTTCATAACGGGGTTCTCCAAATTATATTTTTTGGTGTCATTCTTCATGTCAAACTTTCCCTTCCCATACCCAAGAACCCAAAAATCGTGCCCATGAAGGTGCCACGGATGTGTCTCGCTGTTGTTTTTGGTCATAGTGTTGGCGTTCTGAAGTATGATATCCACCGTTGTGTTGAACTTCAGCCTATAAATGCCATTACCAGAAGTAGCATTCGCGTTGTTGGCCACATTAAAAATGTCATAGTTAACATAGTCATGGCCATCAGGGGGAGGGGTGGGGTCGAACGCGCCGGTTATGTTCTCTTTGAGGGCAATGAGATAAGGTGTGTGGGGGAGCGTAAAAGAGACATTGTTCAATGACCAATGTCGGTAGCCGCTTATGTTGTTTTGCGTGTTGAGGAGTACTATGACTCTGTCCGAGTTTGTGGGGGGTTTGTGTATGTACCCTCGGCGTGCCTTGATGGCAAGGCTTTGAGCAAGCCTTGGCTCAACATCGTCCCAAGCAGGAGGAGAAGGTGGAACCGTTGGAGGGGACCGTTTTGGGTGGTTGGGGTAGTAGTTGAAAATGGCCAAACCGGGTGGGGTGGTTCTGTTTCTGCTTACCACGTTTGAGGTGATCCAATAGTTCCTTGATGGGTCTTGATCAGTTTTTACTAGAACTGAGTAGGTCTCACCAGAGTATATGAAGAGGTTTTTAACCACGAATGGTTCAACATAGTGACCATCTGCTTCAACCACTGTCATATTATGGCCCTGCACTAACAGGTCTAAAGTTATAATCAAGGAATAAGCAAAAGAATAACATGATTTCACACTTTTTACACTATTTAGATTAACTTGTCCATGAAGAACCCAGAGAAAAAAAAAATAAGAAGATAAAATAAATTAAATATCTATCTTAAGTTAAAATCAACTTATATACTTCAACTTTTAAAGAAGTTAAATAAGAGAACTTTTATAAAAATTGAAGTATATAAGTTGATAATAAGTTATGGAAGAATATAATTTATCCAAAGAGGACCTTTGATTACCTCTATTTGGAAACTAAGTGCTGATAAAGCAGTCAAGCTGGCAATTCTGAGTCGGTATGTTTTTCCTGGGATCACAGTTTGTACAAAGGGAGAGCATTGAGGGTTTGATGTATCACAAACATCAGTGCTTAAGCTTGGAGATTTAGAGCAGTTGAATCTTCCTTTTCCATTAATCAGAAGTGACTGGGTGAACCAAATACGCATAAAGAATAAAACCAACAGTTAGACAATGGAAGAAAGAAAAAGAAAAGGATGGTGGTAGATTTTGAATTGAACCATTAATTTACCTGAGGTTCATTCACCCATTGAAATGGAATTGAAGACAATCCAGCAGCTTGTTCATAAGTGCTCTGGTGGTACCAATCGTTCAGAATAATGCTTCGGTCAAGGTCATACGCAAAGGGTTCAGGGTCACGGGGTGCCACGCGAATTAGTCCATACAGCCCCGCTTCCCTTTGCATTCCATAGTGAGCGTGGTAAAGATATGTACCAGGCTGTGATACAAAAGATGCAAGCAAATTAGATATGAACTGTTTTGATTTTATGACTTATGATTCATGAGATGAAATAATTTAGAATTGAAAGACCGAACAAAAAACAAGGAATTAACACAATTATTCATGTGGCTTAATATAAGTTAGATATTTCTGCAACTTACCCTGTCTACAACAAACTGATAAATAAATGTGTCTCCAGGCAATATGGGACACTGGGTTACCCCTTCTGTTCCATCAAACCAAGGAGTTCCAATCTGCCACATACAAACCATACACGTGAGTAATCAATAAGCACAACAAAAGTCTGAATTAACCTTGCAAAATCTATGTTATGTAATATTTATATTTTGATACAAAAATTTGGACCATAAAACCCCAACCTGTCTGATCCCATGCCAGTGGATGGCAAGGTTTTCTGTCACCAAACTGTTGTTAACTTGAACAATAACGGTGTCACCCTCCTGTGCCTGGATGGTGGGCCCTGGAGTTTTACCATTAATGGTGATAACCAGCTTCTTAAAGCAATCAGGGGACCTATACTCATACTTCACCTCCCATTTGTGATGTCTAATTCTGGCCTCAGCTTTGTGAAAATTCCCCAAAATGAGGAAGAAACACAGAACCAATAATGTTGGCATAGCCCTTGAGCTTAACTGAAGCTTAACCATGCCTAGCTAGCGAAGTATTATGTCTAGGACTGTGAGACAGTGGGAGAGCTAATATAGTTATGGTTTAGAGATGCTAAATTTCGTGGTTGATGTGTGTACATTTATGGAGCCGGGATTGCCTTTATATAATGTATGAGCTCTGGGGAATTATATTAACTGTGTTTTATTGTTGGCTCCGCCTTTTCAAACTAAGTTGGTGAAAGAAATGTCTTACATTGAAATTTTGAATTTTTTCTCACCGTGTTGACCATCGGCTAGCTCGCCCTTGGTTGCCTCGAAGTTTCTTTTGCGATTAAGTATATGGTTTTAACCGTTTCTATGTGGATTAGAAAAGTGCAAGTTGTAAATCATTGTGTATTGATGTCCAACGTTGATGATGTTTAGAATAATGTTTTGATTGACATTTTTATAATATCTTTTCTCAATTACATCATTTATTTTTCTCTTATTTTTCTATTCTTTCGTTATTGCAGAAAATGTTATAAAAAATTTAAATAAAGAGTTTAATGGTCATGCACTATCAGTGTAAAAAATTTTACACTATCATCTAATTATAAATCACTATTAATATGACTTTTAAAGTATTTATTATAAAAGTCAATAAACTTACAATAAATAATAGTTTGTAATTGGATGACAGCGTAAAACTACTTTACACTGTCAGTGCATAACCATTAAACTCTTAAATAAAAATATCGTTATGCTTATACATATTTACCAAACTTAAAAGTTCAACAATTGAGATTCTTCCAATTTAAAAAACAAATGATCTTTATTCTTAGGACAACTTTAATCACGTAACTAAAAAAAAAAACCTTAATCTTTAGCACTTTAAATTTATATGTGTGTGTGTGGATTTTTTTTTTCTTTCTCATTTACAACTTTTATTTCTTCAAATAACTTTCTTTTATCGATGCAACTCTCTCTCACACACATTTACAACTCTAACCATGCAACATGAGTGTAGCTGTTACAGGCATCTTATATAACTATATACTTATATTTTACTAGTTCTTAGAATCATTGATTTTAAGAGTCACCCAAATTGATCCGATCAAATGAGTATAAGTATCAACGTTTTAAAGGAAAATGTTGAATGTACATTCCAAATTTGGGATGGATAGATGTAAGAAAGAGAAAAGGTGAAAAATATAAGATGTGATGAAAAAAGAAAAAAGAGATAAGAAGAAAAAATGAGATGAAAGACAAAGTAAGAATATAATTAATCTTTTATAAAATCGTCTTCAAGCCTTTTTTTAAAAACAGTCTAAGTTAACTCATTTTAATAATAATCCTCAATTTCTGACTTAACAACCTTGCTTAGCTATCAAATATATGCCGAAAGACCAAATCGTAAGCATATAATTAGAAACTTCGTCAAACTTTCTTCTTTATCTCCTCCTTTCTCTCTCTCTCTTTTGATAAAACTCCCTCTCTTTTCTTTTTCTTTAAATGATGCCACATTGCAACAATTAAAAAAACAAAAGGTTCCGGTTACTCCAGTGTTTCATTGATGCAACTTGTAAAGTAAACTTCATTATTCATTAAATTAAATTCTTAAAAAGCACACACACAGTACTTATCTTCAGTATTGTTAAAAATAAAGTACGACGCCCTCAAGGAAATTGCAAATTCGCAATGTACGCGACTTGCATATTATATAAACTATGAAAATTTCTCCTCTCGGAATGAACGCGTTTTCCGCATTCCACATAACTGTATATGCAAGGAATGATTTAAGGTACGAATAATAATTTTATTTTTCTCAGAGTCAAGCTGTAAATTTTTTATATATTTTTTTTTATTATTTTAACTCGTGACTGATTCTTAACAATATCAAAAATTATTTTACCCAAATTGACTTAATCAGAGTCTGTAAAAATATCAGTCAATGAACCCAATGTGAAAAGGATTTCAGACCATCATAAAAAAATTCAAAATGAAAGCTGTTCTGGCCGGAGCTAATTGGATTAATTAATCAATCAGGATCATAAAATCCAACGAAACCGTACTATAAAACAACTCAACAAAAGGAAAAGCAAATAACTATAGTATATATTTACCAAAAAGAAAACAATTTTAGGACAGCGTGGAAAGGAAAACAAAAAAGGCAATTAAGAACGCTTTTTTTCTTTTCTTTGTGAAATATGGAAGATGATACAAGTTTGTTAATGCCATCACGATCACCGCACATGTAGCCATGGGGATTTTTGTTAAGCTCCATATCGACTGTGTACGGAAGAAAGTAGAAGCAAAGAATTTTTTCACATTTTATTAAGATTATATACTTATATTATCGTATAAAAACAAAATAAAACATATTTTTATTTGTATAACATGATTTTAATCTTTCCATTTTTTATTGATTTTAACTTTTTAAAATATTATATTTTTTAAAATATTTCTATCATTACTTAATAATGATGTGATATACATTTAATCATATTATATAACATGTCACTTCAAAATAGTAATTAATGCACATACGTAGATATATATCGTATTACCATTAAAAGATAATAAAATCTATTTTAAAAATATTTAAATTTATGAAGATTAAAATTAAATAAAAAAATTAAAGGATAAAACTAAATAAAATTATATTTATAACGAGTAAGAGCTTGATTAAACTTAAAAATAATAACAAGCTAGAAAGTTATAACTCATTTGTTTTTTGGGTTTTGTTATTGATGTCTCTGCACAGCATTCTTCATTCGTCAATTTCGTATGTAGTCCATATCCACCCCCAGCAAGATATGCGTGATTGATTGGCGTGAACAATCATCAATTGACTAAATTCTCGAGTCTAAGAACGATTCAGATACCCCTTAATTAAGTTTGCTTAATTACCGGGACTCTTCGCTAACTTGAGCATCAAATATTGTCTAAACTCTAAAGTCTAAGGCCTTAAGGTGTTTTGTTTTTTAGTTTCCAAAATTGATTTATAAATAGTTTTAAAAACAAAAGGATTGAAAAAATGTTCGGATTTGTCACACTATATTTTCATCTCACTTCATCCTCGTATAAAAAGTGAATCCCCACTTCTATCCTTGTTGACAATGCCTCAACCAAAATCCGATCATTGCTTCCTCTCTGTTAGAATCACCATCTTGTCGCACGGAATTACCATACCACAGTAAGCGTCCATGGTGATAGAGTAATGCATTGTGGGATGGTTCAAGTTTGGATTCGTTGATCATGGAGTTTTGAGACAAAGACAAAAGCTTCATCGGACAATGTCTATCTCAAATTTGGCGGCCGACACGCTTTGACTAAGATTTGGGTGGCAAAAATGAAGATATAAATGTATAAAGAAAAATATCAACTATACTTTGTATATACTCTTTCAACACACTCTTTGTTATTAACTAAAATATATTAAAAATAGCAAAAAGTGTGTTAAAAAAAACCTGTTAAATAATGTATTGTTAGGACTTCTCATGTATAGAAATAAGAAAACTAAAACAAAATAATTTTTAGTTGTTCTCAAAATTACATACTTTAAAAATTAAAAAAGAAGTATTATTTTCAAAATTTATTTTTAAGGACAGATGTTTTCAAATAAATTTTAATTAATGACTTTTTTTATTTTTGAAACAAGAAAAATTGTTTTGAAAAATAAGAAACTAACAAACTCTAAACCCTTCTCCGAGAAATGTAATAAACGGATGAAATGGTTCAAATTCAATATAAATGAAAAAAATAGAACTGAAAAGTAAAAGATTAGACAAATCAAAAATTGAGCTGGGCAACGATCATTTTCAAGTTGGTTGGTAGGATCGCAGGTTTTGGGCGGGTTGATGTACGGGTGGGTTAGTGTAGGTTGGGCCACTATTGGGTCAGGTTAGTTTATTTGAGCCTTATTAAAATTTAGCTTTTGCTATTTACATTTATCTATTTGCTAAATACACCTTCCTTGCCTAATTTTTAAATAAAATTACTTAAATAATCTTATTTTTTTACTTCTTTTTTAAACATCACTTCTCACTTTCATTTCATCACACTCTCTCATCTAGTTTCACCATACACTACCAATATTGTAGTTTTACTACTTTCCTTCCCATTTGGTTTCATGTACTCCCCTATCTCTAATTTCACCGCACTCTTTCCTCTCGTTTCTCTTCTTAGTGTTTTTCGGAAAGTATTTTCCAGAATGCAATATAATCATTATTCTAGAAAGTGTTTTTTGAAACATTGATTATATTGCATTCTAAAAAATAATTTTTGAAAATATAAAAAAAAGTGTAACTTACCTTATCCTACACAGTATTGACAATTTGATTGAAACATTTTACATGTACTATGGAGTTGAATATGGGAGTGTAATGGAACAAGATTAAGGTAAAATTCTAATACCTTTTATAGAGAAAAAAAATGGGAGAAAATAAATGAGAAGGATTTAAAGAACAATAGAGATAGATATAGAAAATAGGGTTTATACCTTTTTTATATAAAAGGATATTATTGATATAAAGGGTATTTATAATAATAAATAATTAAAAAGAAAAAGGGAGTGTATTTAGCAAATGGGAGGAGTATAAATAGCAAAAGTCATAAAAAATTTTGAGTTTTATTTTTGCATTTTTTCTTCAATTTTTTAAACTAAATATACAAATGGGTCTACAATCATACAATGGGCCTTTTAAATTTTTTTCCCGTATTTTTTTGAAGGTTAGAGTTGCATTTCTAAGCTTTAAAGCAAATAGGCCTAGAAAAAGACAACAAATACTACTATAGTGCAATACAAGAAACATCCAACCACAAGACTTTCGACAAAAAATAAATGCTATCCAATACATTTTACAAACTCTATACATTTTACAAGTTTTTCAATTTTCATTTTATAAGTTCACAACTTGAGACTTTCACCACCACAAAATACATCATGTTGCTCGTTGCATTAGCTTCATATGCCATCTTACTCACTACATCCTCTAGTTGATGACTTAATGCACTTTTGGTCCTGTAAACATCAAACCATAAATAAACAACTAACCAAAAATTAAAAAATATAAAACATGTAGGGAGATTAGAAGTTTAGAACAAATAAACAACTATGCTCCCCTATTATTTTACACAAATCTTGAACAAGGAAAAATAAATAAATGAGAACTTGGAAACATATAATTTTGTTACATGAACTTAGGCAACAAATACTCAATCTCAATTTCTCACAAGTCACGACAAAACAATTGCGTGAGTCCACAATAATAATACTAAAGTACATAGGATAAAATCATTAACAACATACATCTATCATCCAAAATGCAAAAATTAAAAGAAAATATTAAGCATTTAATGAGGAGAAGCCAAATCACATAACAAAAATATAGAGGAATATCCTTTTTGGGATGAAATATCTTAGGTACAAGATACATAAATCAAACTAAAGAGCAAAATATAAACTAATCAGTCTAAGCCTTCAAACAAGGCCTGAGTTTGTCAAGAAGAAAAAAAAAAGCTTATAAATTTATACACTGACTATTGTTTACTAAGAAAAAGTGAAGAAAGTTTCGAAGAAGTATATGTATAAAATAAAAGAACTACACTTACAAGCTCTTAAATTGAGGAAATTATATTATTTTTACCAAGCAAACTCACTTGATCAAGCATCACTTCTACATCTTTCACTTCTTCTAAAGAAGGTTTTTCAGATTTGCCTGCAATATCAACATCTTTAACCATTGAAAAGTGAGGAAGCTTAAGGTATGCATGCATAGTTAACTAGATAAATGATTAACTTGAAAAATACCAAGCATACAGTGAGAATGACACTCGAAGATCTTAAGTGTGTAAGATGTAGATATATCAACATCATGATGATGAAAAATGTTATCAACACATGAGAAAACTACTTTATTCTTCAAATATTAGTGTTGGTTCTAAATTGTCTATTAATCTTGATTGAAAAGAAGTTGTTGAATTAAAAAAGGTATTCCATATAGATTCTTGAATTGTTATGTTTTAAATATATTTAGTATTGTCAATTCACCAATAGTTCAATAACTTAAATTACATTTTTTTGGTCATAAAATACATTTTTTGAAGGTGGTCTATCTTTGAAATATACCAAATTGTTAGCAAGTTTTACATTTGGAGTTGAGAAAGATTGGTTAAACTCAACTAGTAAGAAAACAATTGTAGAACTCAAACAAATAAGACATGTATAATCATTTTAAGTCTAGATTTGAAGTTTTTATACAATATTTTTAATGTGATTTGATGTGATAATGTGTACTATTGTGATATAGTTGACATTTGAAATGTTCTAAGAACAATTCAAAAGTTATTAACAAATCATGACTAGTGGTACTTAAGATGTTTCATATGCAAAAAAAAAAAAAAAAGGAGTTTGAAGGATATACCTAAATGAAAACAATGTTATGACAAAGAGCCAATTTTTGTTGTTCCAAGATAAAAAAATTAAAAAAAAAGCTCAAAAATTTCTTCTAATTAACTTCTAGATGCAAAAACATAAGTCTTCCACCTTACTCTTATTTTTGAATTAATGTACTTGTATGTTCTCTTTCTAATGGATATTTTTTTATGTCATAATTACTTCAACCTATCATCTATATTTAAATAAATTAAATTATAATTTTTAAAGCTCCACAATATAAGAACAAAAATATGTTTAATTTCATCATTGCTAAATTTGCAGACACCATGTCCATCTTAAAGTCAAAGATGATACTAATAATGTTGAATTTATTCTTTGTGATAATGAAGCTTCTAAATGAATCAAAAGCCAGCTACATATTTAAAAAAAGAGAGTCAAACAACGTATGTATCGCAAATATAAAATTTATAATGAAGTATTCATTATAATAATACAAAATACTTTACATAACATGAGTTAATATATTATAATATTTTCTTCAATTTAATTTCATATTTTTGCCATATTATAGGTTGAAGTGTTGCTAGGTATTGCCTGACTACATTGGATATTTTCTTAGAAAAATCTTTTTTAAAAGATAAAAGTCAAGGATAAAAAAAGTGAAAGAATTTCAAGAAGCTTTAATGTTTACAAAATGACTAACAACAAAAATTTAATAAAAGAATTTGTGTTAAATAATGAAATGAAATAGTTTTGTTAAATTTGAATGTTATTGTTTTATATACTCGTCATTATTATCCTAAACAACACTATAAGTACCACTTCTTACATATCTAAAAATTTAGGAATCTATGGAAAAGAGTTATATTGATCCATATGTTGGACAATCAATACAGAAGCATCATGATAACACTGTAAGATCTTAATCATTTCTAAATTTATCATTATATATATCTTGATTACAGTTGGGTATATGGACCATAGCCTACAAACGGTTTGTTTAGCTCACGATCTGTGCAAGCCTTAGGCCTTATAAAAGGATGCCCATCTAAAATGCAGCCTTTTTGGGTTTGGTTTGTATTTCTTATGAGCTTAGTGGGTTTGGTTTGCTGGCTAATAGGCCAACCTATAAACTATTGTGCTCTCTTTTAAATAGAAATAATTTTTAATAATTAGTTTATTTTATTGAAATTTTGAATATTTAGTTGATGTGTTAAAGCTATTTGGTAATATTAATTAGAGTAAATTACACTCTCCTTCCTTGAAAGATGCAAATATTACACTAACATCTTCTCTTATGTTAAAATATACATTTCCCTTTCTTGACAGATTCAAATATATGACACTTACTCCATTTTTAAAATCTCCATTAAAAAAATTGTCATGACAAAAATATCTTTTACAGTGTCATCCCCTTACAAATGTAAGTATTACATTGCCGCCTTTTTGTGTTAAAATATACAATCTCATCCTTTAACAGATGTAAATATATTATACATTATGGTGTGTGTGTGTGTGCATTTAAATTTTTTTATTTTGTTTAAAAAACTAGTTCATAAAGTTTATTTAAAAATAAATATAAATTGATATATTCAATTGTACGTATTTTAAATATCTTGATAAAAAAAATACATATATGTTTATTTATTCAAATATACATTATTATAATATATATATATACATATATATATATATATATATATATATATATATATATATATATATATATATATAATGTGTCATAGTTTCTATACTTAATCTGTTAAAAAAAATTATATTCTTAATTATTATTTAATAAATTATTTTAAATTTAAATATATATATTTAAAGAAATCTCTATCAAGTGAATGAATGATAACTTAGTAAATTAAAAATATTTTACTATATATTTTAATTAAAAAAATATTTTAAAATCCTTTAAAGAATATTCTATAATAATATTTAGTTAAATAGACTAAATTATATATTTTAACATAAGATAGGAGATGTAGTGTAATACTCACATCTTTCGAAGGAGGAAAAGTGTAATTTATTTTATATTCTAGCATAAGAGGGGGGATGGTGTAATACTCGCATCTCTCAGGAGGGTAGTGTAACTTACTTTAACTGTGTTAAGCTAAATGAACTAAATTATATATTTTAACATAAGAGAGGAAGACACTATAATACTCGCATCTCTCAAAAAATCAGAGTGTAATTTAATCTATTAATTATTGGTAAATGGTAATGTCATTATCTCTCTCCTTTTTTATTATCTTATTTTAATTATTTAGACTTTTTATTAGTTATTTAGTTTGTGCTTTATTAATATAATTAATATTATTATCATATTATTAAATTTTATCATTTATTAACAAGTATCAACTCATAAAAAAGAAAATAAAAAATAACAATATAGACTTTTTAGTTATTTTTTATAGTTAAGTTTATATATATATATATATATATATATATATATATATATATGTATGTATGTATTTATTTATTTATTTATTTAATTAAAAAAAATTTATCTTTGGTTCGTGGGTCAACCCCATTTAACCATGACCAACACAAGGCAGATGTAGATCGAGAAAATGTAGCCCATTTTATTTCATGGATCGGACCGACCTATTTATCCACCTATAATCTTGATCCATACTAATTTTATTGCTTTAGATTGCATGGTTGCATATTTTTTACAAGTGAAAATAATTTTGATTTTGTTCCACTTAAAGTTCATTACATTGTTAAGCTCATCGCATCTGAGGTACTATATGCTTTGTCTCTCGTGAGCCTTCACGGTTTTTCCTTTTAAAAGGTGTGTAAGGTGGGTTAAGGGGGAGGGTGGGTGTTTATAAACTATCCTTAGCCTCAATGCTTATTTAATGTGGAACTTTTGGTGAGGTGAAACAGTGACCCCCTAATCGAGGCTAAGGGGCTAGAAGGCTTGCCTTTTAGTGCCAATGTTTCGCTTAAGTCTGTTGTGCTGTTGGACTCACCCCATTTAAGGTATTGTTCACCTTAGCTCTTGTGGACCTTCACGGTTTTGCCCTTTAAAAGGTGCTTTAGGTGGGTTAAAGGAGGAAAGTGTTTATAAACTGCCTTTGGCCTCTATTTCTATTTAATGTGAGACTTTTGATGGGGTGGAACAAATTTATTCTCACACTTAGATGTTACTCTTATGAAAAGAACTCTTGATTCAAGTCTTAACACAATGATCAAAATGAATATCTTCCAATGCAAACTTCACCTACTAAGGTCTTAAAATGTGTCAAGATAGAGGACAAATCATTTTTTAATTTAACTTGAAAAGTATATAAAGTGAAGAAGTAAAATTTAACCATTTAAGTTTGATAAAATACCAATATAAATATTTTTACATTGTTAATCAATTAAAAGTGATTCTAGATATGTTTTTTTTTAATGTAATTATTACAAAATCAACTTTCTTATAAATATAATCATTCATAATTGGGGGGTTATATTTTAATTAAATTCAAAATCTAAACATGATTGAAAAAAATATTGTTCAAGATAATGGTTATATTTGAGAAACTAATTGTGTATTTAAATACATTTCACTTTAACCATTTTAGAAACATATCTAGAATCATTTTCAATTGATCAACAATATAAAAACATTATACATTTCAGTAATTTCCAATTTCATGAGAAGTTCCCTAAGGGACATACGTTTCACTAATTTAAATCGAATCATGTAAAATAATTATGTTCCACGAAAAAATTTCTTTAAGCTTTTAATACAGTTACATGTTTGAGATTTTTGTTTAAGCTTTTAAAATTTCAAAATGTAATTGTAATTTACAAAATTCACCTTATATATTAAATGAGAACAGTTATTTTGAACGAGAACGTTTTTAGCTGTTATTTTTTAACAAGAGTGTTTTTAGTTATTATTTGTCGATAAGAACGTTTTTAGAGATTTTTTAACCTCTTATCTCTTTTAATCTATCATTTTCAATATGTTTAGTTTTAAATTGAATTTCAATATATTTTTTTAAAAGAAATTATAAAAAATTAAAAATTAATATTATATTACAATAATTATTTATTATAAATTTAAAATATAATCTATACGTTTAAAAATATTTATTTATTATAAATTTTAATTATAATATAATTTATATATATTCTAAAGTATATATTTATTATAAATTTAAGTTATATAAAATAAATACTCATTTTGATTAAAATACTGGTTGAAAAATAAAGAGGTTGGGTTGAATGTGAAGGTGGAGAGTTTCACCAACTCTCACCGCCCCACCTTCACCAAACTCCCTCTACCTACCGCTGTTCAATCTTCTCCTTCTCATCATCTCACTCTCTGTTTATCAATCACCCACCGCCACTTTCTGATTCGCTAACTCTTCTCCGCAAATTTCTCTCTCTCTGTCTGTCTTCAGTTTGCAAATGTCGAACACAGTATATAACGGCGCCACATGCCGAATCCCTTTCCGGGACCAATCTCTCGCCTTCTCTCGCCACGTTTCCAGATCCCTCTCTTACCTTCCCAAGTGAGTCCCCTCCCCTTTTCTTCCCTCCAATTCTCACTTCACTCACCAAAATCTCTTTCTCATCCTTTTCCGGTTCCCCCTTCGCAGAACACGTGCGGGAAAACAACCAACCACAATGGCGGTGAAGGCTTCGCACTCTGACTCTGACTTCCACGTTGACCTTTCGCTGAGTCCACGTGTCAACGCCGTGAAGCCTTCCAAAACCGTCGCCATCAGCGACCTCGCCACTGCTCTCGTCCAGGCCGGCGTTCCCGTTATTCGCCTGGCCGCCGGCGAGCCCGATTTCGACACGCCCTCTCCCATAGCCGAGGTTTTCTCTCTGCATTCCCCTTTTTCGTTCGTGACTACGTGTTCTTTCTTTGATAGTGTGAGATTGTGGATGTGTAGGCCGGGATTAACGCAATTCGCGAAGGTTACACGAGGTACACGCCCAATGCTGGAACCATGGAACTCCGCCGGGCGATTTGTCACAAGTTAAAAGGTTTGTTTGAATTTCATTTTGTTGTGATTACAAGAGATGAGAGTTTTGAGTTTTGGGGTTGGTGTTGCAGAGGAGAATGGGATTAGTTATACTCCTGATCAGGTTGTGGTTAGCAATGGAGCCAAACAGAGCCTTGCTCAGGCGGTGATGGCAGTTTGCTCCCCTGGAGATGAAGTAAGTAAAGGCTTTGGGTTTAGTTTATGCTCTAAGAGTAAGCGTTAGAGGAACTAACTACTTATGCTGCATGGTCATTTGGCTAGGTGTGAATGGATGAGTAATTTGCACTAAGTTGTTTGAGACATTCGAATTTGGTTATCTTTTGCCTGTTGCATAAGCCGAAGAAAATCTTTGATGATTTGAAATTTCTGGCTGGCAACCGTGTCAGACTTGTTTTTATCGTTCTGCAATCTGTGTCGAGTCTGAAATTATTGACATGCATTTGTTTGTTCAAAAGATTCTGCAACTGGCCTTTCATCTGCTAAAGCTTTTTCTCTTTGTTTGTTTTTTATGTCTCCGGTAGTCTGTTATAGTTACTTTTATTGAAACTCAAGAATGATGTTTTTTTATTCGATGACAAGAGTACCATATTTACATACAGGGCTGAGAGAATCAATCCCATGAATTTAGGGATTAAAATCAAGGATTAGAATCAAGCTACGTATATAAATATTAGAAAGAGAGCAGGATTTCCCTAATTACATAAATGGTCAATATTTCCCTAATTATACGAAATAGCTTAATAGTATTTCCCACAATATGTCAACAACTTTGTTATCAATTTATCATATATTCTGTCTCCGGTAATATGTTTGCTCTGGTAATAGTCAAACAAATAAAAAAGACACTCTATATACGGTGCACATATTTGACGTTTCCATCTATAAAATTATGTCTGATTTGTTTTTGGACAGCTTAATGCTTATCGCATATACAGATGTTATTTTTCCTTTTGCTCACTACGGTGGCTTTCATTTATGGTGTGGATATTTCAGGTCATTATTCCAGCTCCATTCTGGGTTAGTTACCCAGAAATGGCAAGGTTGGCTGATGCAACACCTGTGATTCTTCCAACCTCAATATCTGATAATTTCCTTTTGGATCCCAAACTCCTTGAATCCAAAATTACCGAAAGATCGAGACTGCTTATTCTATGCTCGCCATCGAACCCAACAGGATCTGTCTGCCCTAAAGAATTACTTGAAGAGATAGCCCGGATTGTTGCAAAGCACCCAAGGCTTCTGGTATAGTCATACATCCATGACAAGATCACAAGTGCTTCAATGCGTTCAACCTGCATGATATTTCCTTTCAAGATCTTAATAGTTGTTTTATGCAGGTTCTTTCTGATGAAATTTATGAACACATAATTTATGCACCAGCAACTCACACAAGCTTTGCATCTTTACCGGGAATGTGGGACAGAACTCTAACTGTGAATGGATTTTCTAAGGTTTGTCTGTATGTGATGTTCTCTTTCTGTTAAGAGTTGCACGATGTGTTGTTGACCCCTCATTCTTATGTTGTACGCAAATGCCTATGCTCTATTTCATAACATGGTTGTAATTTATGACATCACATGGAGGCCTCCAAATTTGGTTCTGATGCTTTTGAGCTGTTTTCCTATAGGCCTTTGCAATGACTGGTTGGCGGCTTGGATATATTGCTGGTCCAAAACATTTTGTTGCAGCATGTGGAAAGATCCAAAGTCAGGTATGCTACATTTTTTATTGGCCACTTTCGTTAGCCTTATCCTATACATCATACTTGTCTTGATTTCCTTTTGCTACAGCCTACATGACATCTTACAGATTCTTAGGTTTAACAGATTCAGCATTTGAGGGGAAACTTTAAGAAATCTTCTAGCATTCATTTGGAATTAGTTGGACTGTTGTTGCTATTTAATATTATATGCAGTATATACTGGCTGATGCATCTTATTGAATTTAGTTCACTTCAGGGGCCAGTAGTATAGCTCAGAAAGCTGCAGTTGCTGCATTAGGACTAGGCTATGCTGGTGGGGAAGCAGTTTCTACCATGGTGAAAGCATTTAGGGAGCGAAGGGATTTCTTGGTAAAAAGTTTTAGAGAAATAGATGGTGTCAAGATATCCGAACCCCAGGTGCAAATTCTTTTATTCTATTCTCTTGTTCCTTAAAAAATTCTCCTCTTTTTGTTTTGTCTCTTCGTTTTCCTGTCTGCTTTTCTACTCAAATATAATTTCTCATTTTCACTCGCAGGGAGCATTTTATCTATTCATTGATTTCAGCTTCTATTATGGAAGAGAAGCTGAAGGATTCGGTAAAATTGAGGATTCTGAGTCCCTCTGTCGATATCTACTGGATGTGGGCCAGGTATACTCATTTAATGTCTTAATAGATTTTAGTGATATTTTATGAGCAGGAAATTTTCAAATGATCTTTTATTTTACTGTGTTCCCTATGAAGTAGTTGAGAAAGAACTAAAGAATAACTGTTATTAGCAAAAGGCCAAAAAGTATGTTCTCATTTTTGAAGTATGACAACAACTGAAAGGGTGAAAGTTATCTGGAAGGTGTCATCCATGGTCTTTTTCAGTAAAGCCTGGGCCATCAATATGTATACAAATTTGAAAGAGATGGGAAACATCGTATTGTTGAACTTTTAATGTCTCACTAGACATAACATTGTGTTTCGCCATTTTGGCTTTACAGGTAGCCCTGGTGCCAGGGAGTGCATTTGGAGATGACACTTGCATCCGCATCTCTTATGCAGAATCCCTTACTACCCTACAGGCAGCTGTAGAAAGAATTAAGAAAGCACTTGCCCCGCTAACCTCTGCTGCACTTGTTTAATATTTTGATGATTTGTTGTAATGGATGTATTTAATTTTAATTTTAATGTGGGCATTGTGTAATCTGTTTATTCTGAAAATAATAGGATGTGGGTATTTCTCCACGAATGAAGTGATCCAACTGTCTTATTAATGGTTTAAAATTACTACCTCTTGTCTATATCTTTAGATGTTTTAGCCAAAACAATTGATGTATTAAAATTTCACAAGTCTAATTAATGCTTTTCTCAAATATACTCTTATTTAATATTCCACTATTAGTAGTATAGGTATCAAGGATTAAGATGTTAAATAAGGACATTTTAGTTTAAAAATAATAATATTTTACTTCTATTAAATATTTCTTAATCTATGTGTATTAACATTAAACATCTAAAGATAAGGGAAAGAAGGGCCACAACACACTTTGCACTAAGTGTTTGTAAATCGATTCAATTCAATAAAAATTGATCTAAAAATTCGGAAACTAAATATTGAAAATTGAAAGTCAAATTGAAAATTTTTATTGGATTAGATTGTATTTTGAATTTGATTTTAAAAATTAATGCAAATTGAATCTATACATTTATATATGCTTTTATTTATAAATTTATGATATTACTTATTACTTATGTTTACATTTTTTATTTTATTTTATATATATATATATATATATATTAGATTATCTAATAACTTTTTTGTGAAAAATATATTTAGTTAAAGGCAACTTTTTAGTTATTATTTGAGTAAAAGTATAAAAATGTAATTGTTAAGTTGTGTAAATTTATTTTTAGTAGTTTATATTTGAAAAATTAGACTATTATTAACTATATAATAACTTATAAATGAGATATTTGATATTTTTAATTATTTTTTATTATGTTTATTATATATCTTATTATTTATTTAATATTTTCTCAAAAAAAAAAAAAGTAAGATTAAAATCAGTGTTATCAAAACTAGATCGGATAGTGACTCGGTTAAGATATTGGGTTAGTGAGTCACTGGTCAGACAAGTGAGTCAATGGTTGAATTGCACAAATAGATATAATATAATATTATAATATATATATATATATATATATATATATATATATATATATATATATAAATATATATATATATATATATATAATATTTATCATAAAAATATATTTAGTGATATATTATATACACTTTGAAAAGTGTGTTACGGCTTGGACAATGTGTTGACGAACTTTTTTTAATTTAAAAAAAAAACTGTAATCCTATATTAAATGTACAAATGTAGGTAGGGAGGCTAAAGAAGTAAAGCTCACCCATCAAATCAATATATTGGAATTCAAATTATTGATATTGTGCCGCTTCTTCTCAATGCTTTCTTTTTTCGTTTAGAAACGAAGCTTTCCGGTACTCCCTCTTAATTTTTATTCCCTCTTCTCAGTGTTCTCTCCCTTTTGTTCTTTTTTATCTCCTCCTCCATTTCATTGCCACTAGACTCTGACCAACACACCACCATCGAGTACTACACGTCTACACTAGTCTCTGTATAATAAGCGGAAGTCATAAGGTCACTAGTTTAGAAACTACAATGTGCATCCAACTCTAGCACTAGTTTGTGAAGAATGGTTCAGGATTGATTGATCTTCAATATGCGTTCATTTCATTTTTTTTAGCATGACCAGGTTGTTCACTCCAAATTGTCGCTTCACTGATTTTCTTAAAAACTGGTCGAGTCAAATTGAGTTAGGTCAAGTCAAAATGAGTCATTTGTAGATTCGATCAAATAAACAGCTCGGACTGGCCACATCCACAGTTTTCGATCTATGCCGAGTTTGATAACACTAATTAAAATCAAAAATCAATTTAATCCAAATTATTTTAAATTGGATTGAATTGCATCAAATTTAAATTTTAGACCAAATTAATTGAATGATGAATTAAGTAAACTAAAATAATTGGATCATATGTTTTTTTCTTCAAAATCAATCTAATGCTACTAAACTCACATTCATGTTTAGGAAAAATACAAGCCTTAACAATGAGGCAATGACTAAACATTTTTTTCTTTTTTCTTTTTAGATTAGGCAAGCCTTGATAACACAATTTCTATACATTCTCCAAATGCAACATATTTTTTGTACATTAATTTTTCAAGAGGAGGAACAAAAATAGGGATTAAAAGATGAGTTTAATGGCTATGCACTGTCAGTGTAAAATAGTTTTATATTGTCAACTAATCAGAAATCACCGTTAGTATGACTTTTAAAGTAATCATTATAAATAAATTTGAGAATCCATTCATAGGTTTGTATTACACGTGGCACATCAAGAGTAACTTTCAAGGTTTGGATGACACATGTCATTTATAGAGAGGTTAGGATCACACGTGTCGTTATATGATGCTTCGTAAATATTTGGTTCGGTTACAGATCATAATTATTATCATTATAATTACTACATTAATGAGTATTAAATAGCTATATTTGAATTTAAAAAATCTATTAAATATCTACCTTTTAAATAACTACCTTAATTATAATTAAAAATTCTATTGGTCATTTGTCATGATTATTTGTTAATAACTAACGAGAATAATATATATAGTTTCCTTAATTAGTTCCGAAATCAAGGATAAACTAACGAGTATTTTTTATTTTTAAAAAAATTATATGCTTAATCAATAATTTTTTACTTACATTCACCTTAATTTTGTCCTAAATAAAAATCAACAAATAGTTTTTACTTAATAATTTTTTTACTTACACTCTATTGATTGCCACCAGTCCAATATAATTGAGTAAAATTTAGACCATAATTATTGATTGTCATTAGTCCAACATTTAAGTGATGATTATTTATCCACATTTAATTAACTAACCATGATTTACGAATGTGGACAAATAATCTAAACTTTATGATCAAATTTATTATTCTAAATTAATCTAAAATTTATTATTCATTCATAAAGACAAAAAGGGAGCAAGAACAAACAAGCTAATTTATAAAATAAAAATAGACAGAAGTTTACAATCAAATAAATAAATTATAATGTAGATCGTATATAAATATTAGAAAAATAACTCAATTATTATTCTTACAATCAACAAAATGAATTCACTCGATCATCAATCAATAAAATGAAATTCACATGGTATATAAATGTGATTTTATAGAGTATATAATTAAAACTGTTATATCATAATTGTCTCTCACAAGTTACGTAATGTGCACAATTTCCTTCTTTTTTTTTTATGAAATTTCAATTTAAAATCGTAATAATTATTATTATAAAGATAATTTTAAAACAGTAGTTTTTGCCTTAATTTATCTTTTTATAAAATTTAATTTAAAATCATAATAATAATAATTATATTATTATAAAGGGAAATTTGAATGAGAAAATAAAAGCACCAATAATTAGTGCAAATTAACAATTCCAATAAGTTAACTACTTAATGCATCATTTCATAGCCGCTCAACACACTTTCTTTTCATTACCTACACACTCATTAACATATACAACACTGTGGTTTTTTTTTTTTTTTACTTCTAACCTTCATTCTACAATCTCTTTTTCAAACAAGGATAAACATTGTGAAAAATCAAAATGTAGAGCATGTTTCAGAGTCGCTCTCCTATAGGTAAGCAAAGGTACTACTTAATAAACATTGTTTATTAACCATTTTTTCCTTGAAAGTTGGTACTTTTTTTTTTGTTTCTTTCGTCTACCTTTCTTCCATTGAAAAACAACTTCTTTTTTTACATTACTTTGTTTTTCTTTCTTCCGCTAAAAATTGGTACAAATTTATTAATTGTCTTTTTTTTGCAGTTATGATTTGAGTATGAAGAGCATGTTGTTTGAGAAGGAAGGTCAACAATTGTTCTACATTTTATTGATATTTATGTTCTATGTTTATATGATTCTTAATTTCTAATTTTCGCCAATTTTGTAGACACTATTTCTCATAATAATAAATTAAGGAAAATTGGTATTTGATTATTAGAGAACAACGACTTCATGATGAGAAAAACAATGAGTCTACTCTTCTGTTTTTCTATTAATTTACTTTCCATTATGTACATATATCATATGTTATTGTATTGTAGTTGACAAAATTGTTTTTTATCACCTATTATTACAAATTTCAGGTAAGTCACCCATTGAATGGACATTACTTATGAATCCTATATGAGCAAAACAATCATTATTGAAAAAGTTATAACTCAAAATATCACAAAGTTATGAAATGAAGTTAGAGTCTCAACTAAGATCATCATGAAATGGAAGCAAATAGATGAATTTTATGGATGCACCTGTGATGAAAAAACAAGGGATATATGTTTTCTATAAATTCCTATGTAAATTAAATTTGGGCTCCAATTTTTTTTTAATGTTTTTAATAGTTTTTTAATTCATTGTTATAATTATTAAATATAAATTTTTATATTTACATTTTCAATTTAAATCTATTAATAATTTGATTTAGATATTAGTAGTTGTATTGTAATTTTTTTTTTAAAAATAGATATTTTTATCCGTAGTACTTGAAAAAATAAAAGTCAATTAAAGATAACTGGTAATAAACATACAAGAGATAATATTACATATTATTAAATTAATGTAAGATATCTTGAAGAATTAATAGAATGAAATATAAATTATCTATTAAAGATTAATATATTATGTTTAATAATTTTAACACCAAATAGTTATAATTATTCATTTATCCATATTGGATGAGCTATAAAATCATATCTGAATGGTTAATATTAAAAAAGTTAATTTTATGTGGGGATCTTTTTTGTTCAAGTTTAGATCTAATGGTTAAAGTTCGCATGTCTGACTTGCATATAAATAAGGTTTACTCATTTGATACATAATTCTTAATTTTTAAATAATTTTTTTGGAAAGTATTAATTTTGAATTTTAAATAGTTAAGTGTTAATTCTACCATTAGGCATTTCTATCAAGAATAGGCAATTAGATGCTAATCAATAACATTTTATTTGAAATTTAATGTGTAATTGATCACAATATTTTCTGTAGTAAATACACCAAATTAAAAATCAAAATAGAATTTGGCATTAGGGGGTGGGACAATATTCTTTGTAGGCCTACTAACTGTGTTTCATGCAAATTTAATATTTAAAATCTTAATAAATTTTAAATAAATCATTACTTATTTTTTATTTATTATTTTCTCATCTAAATAATTTCTTAAACAATTTTTTTTATTATGGTGAAAAAATTCTTGTGCATTGCACGGTGATATCATTTCTATTGCTATTTTTACTATTAATATTTTTATGAAAAAAATAAAATAGATGACTAATTTATGGAGTTGATGAGAATTTATGGCTATTGATGGGTGTGATTCTAAATTATTTTTTTATGTACATGTATTTTATAAAAATAAATAGGTAATTATTTGATGATTTATTTATATTATTTAATATATGAAAAGACGTTAGTTTTTAAATAATTTTTAATTTAATTATAATAAAAAAATTAATTTGTTATTTAAAAAAATTGCATATAAATTGTCTTTAAAAATAATAGAAAATATTTTTCACAAACATAATTGATTCATGCATCACATCATATCAAATTTAACACAAATAAATGTGATATATGATATAAATTGTACCAACATCTAGTCATTTAAATGTATATTCTTAAATTTTATATTGTTTCATTCATTCACTTAATTTTGTTTCTAATACTTTTACACGATAACAAACTAATGAATTCCATAAAAATGATTTTAATCAAATAATATGTGAGTTCATTTAGTTAAAATGACTTCTTATTTTTATCTTGTTTTTGTTATATAATTTAATTTGCCTATGAAAACTTATTGACTTCAAGAATGCAAACATTGGAAAATTGAACTTTATAGCTCCATTGGAAAAATAAGCACATTTAGTATTAATTATATGTAATTATTATATATAATTTATTTTTTATTAAATGAAATTATTAAATGTTGCTAAGAATTTATATTTTTATTGATAAAAATAAATAATTATATTAATTATGGTAATTATAAATAATATATATTGTGATTTGGATTAATTAAGATTATTATGACCAATATATATTTTAATTAAGCTAACAAAACTTATTTTAAACAAAGGAAATTATATATATTTTAAATTGTATAATTAAAGTAATTAATATAATTATCAATTATATACAATTAAGATAATTACCTATAATTGTTGTATATATTTAAATTAAAAATTTTGAGTATTAGTTAAAACAATTTAAAAACAAAAGATTAAGGAAATAACATGTAATTATTATATATAATTTTTTTATTAAATGTAATTATTAAATATTGCTAAAAATTTATACTTTTATTGATACAAATACATTATTATATTAATTATGGTTATTACAACTAATATATATTGTGATTTGAATTAATTAGGATAATTATGAATAGATATTTCAATGGGGCGGGGCAGGTAGTAGTCCTCTCATACCCACACATATTTAAATGAGTACCTATTAAGTAAGTATCCACAAATTTTATATATATTTTTTGGTATCCACGGGTATTTGTAAATATTTGGTAAAATATAAAATTTTAAACAAAAAGTAAAACTAAAATATAATTAAAAAAAATATTTTTGAAATATATAAATAAATAAACTAGAGAAAATTACTTTATATATAATTAAGAGTATTTAAATAATTCAAAAGTGTAGGTACCCACGAATATGGGTACATTCCTGCCCGCCTTTACCTCATCGATAAACAGGTATCCATTTAACTATTTATTTAATATTTATAGCATGTTTTATCTGCGGGTATGGATTTTTTATTCATCCTTATTTTGAAAAATATCTATTTGAATAAAGGTAACAAGAATTCTTTTAAACAAAACTTTTTTTTTTAAATTGTATAATTAAAGTAATTAATATAATTACTAATTATATACAATTAAGATAAATTACCTATAATTATTATATATATTTGAATTACATGATTAAAGCAATTAATATAATTATCAATTATATATAACTAAGATAAATATTTTAATTATATATACTTTATTTTCTCAACGTGATTTTTTTAATTTTTATTGATAAAAATTATATGATTATATTAATTACGATAATTATGATCATGACCAGTACTTATTATTAATTAAATTAACTAAATTAATATGATTAATATATATACATTTTAATTAAGGTATTGAAGATTATTTTAAGTTATGATCTTACAATTTATAATATATCTTAATATATATAGTAATTTTAACAATATTTTTGACAATCAATTAGTTAAATTTAATCAATCAATTAAATCACTTTATTTGATTTAATTGATTATTTGATTGATTTAACTTTTTGTTTTGATTATTTATGAAAATTATTAACAAATTAACCTTATATATATATAAACATTAATATTAAAATTTTTAATTATTTAAATGTCCTTTTTACTCATTCAAACTATATATATTATATCGGATCTTATATTTTCTCCTATCTTATATATCAATGTCTTTCTTATGTTTTAATTATGCTATTGTATATATTATGAGAAACTAATTTGTTAATTTAAATAATTTAAATATTTTAAAATTAATGTTATTATATATATATTAATAATTTATATAATTAAACATATACAAATTTCAATATTAAATAAAAAATATATTAACATACATTTTTTCAATAAATGAAATCCATTATATACTACATATATAAGATAAAAAATAATACACATATTGTTTGAATGAATTAAAAATACTTTTAAATAATTGAAATATTTTAAATTTAATGTTATCAAATATTTTTTACTATTTTTTACTGCAAAAATTGTAAAAATAAAATAATTTATTAATAATTTTCATAAATAATTAAAATAAAAATTTAAATCAACCAAACATTCAATTAAATCAAATCAAGTGATTTAATTGATTGATTACATTTAGCTAATTGATTGTCACAAATATTGTTTAAGTTATTATATATATTAAGATATTACAAATCGTAGGATCATTTTGTATTAACGGTTTCAAAGTTACACCAATATCATTTGATCCCTCTGATATATATATGTGTGTGTGTGTGTGTGTGTGTGTGTGTGTGTATTATAATTATTATGTATAATTTAATTTGATAGCAACTATTTCTTTGATAATTGTAATTAAAATAATATATTATACATATTGCATGTGCCAAATGTTATATATTTCAATATGTCAATGAAAAATATAAAACTTAAGTCAACAACATCATATTCATTTTTTTCTCAAGTCACAACATCACATTCATTCATTTTTTTTAACGAAATGTTGTTGCTTTTTTTAATTCATAATCATTTTAACTAAGATAATTACGACCTATATATATATATATATATATAATTTAATTTGGTAGCAACAAATGTATCATACATGTTGCATGTACAAGATGTTATCTTTCAAAATGTCAATGAGAAATATAAAGCTCAAGTCAACATCACATTTGATATTTTTTTTATCACGTCACAATGTTACATTCATTTTTTTCTACAAAAATGTACTGATTTTTTTTCATCTTTTTAATTCATAAAAATCCATAATTATATTAAAGTAATTATGATCAATCTATCTTCTAATTTAAATTAATTAAGGTAATTACATAAGCTGGTCTAGGACTATTGTTTAAATTTAGTAGATAATTTCTATCAACTTTATGTTTTGAAATGACAACTAATAAAAACTAATGACAATTACTTTCTCATATGGGACTCGACTTTATCTTTCAAAATCTGTTTTCACCCACGATCTATTGTGCATTGCATTATTTAGAGTTAAATCAAGAAAGAGTATCAAAATTTCAATATTTTATGAACAAAGAGTATGTACATCAACAAAAACATTGTGTATCAACAAATATTTGATAATGTTTAAGATGATCAAAAGCATCAACATGAGTTTTATTCCAATTTACCTAATATTTTTGAATTGGAGTATTGTGTTTATTTTATAACATCTTGGGTTTTTTTTATCTGTGTTTACAATTGTCGCTTATCTTTCATACAAAAACTCAATAACCATAATTATAGTCAGAAGTGTTCAATCAAATTTCATTCAATTGTCAAATTTTTTATATTGAACCAATATACTTTTTTCTTTCTCAACGAAAGCGGTGGAACGCTCTCTTACTTTCAAACAAGAATACAATAAAAATTTGCTACAAATTGAAAATGGATAATTTTTTTTTCTCTACTTGCTTATTAACGAAGCATGCGTAGGTGGTAAAGTACTCAAACCTGTGGGTACCTGTAAGTTGGAATTACTTAAATAACTTTGATTATATATAAATTAAGTTACTTTAATTTATTTTTAGTATAATAATATTTTTCAAAATAATTTGTTTCTTATTTTATTTTATTTTGTTTTAAATTTTATATTTAACAAATATTTATAGATACCCGTGAATACTTGTGAATATTTATAAAATTCATTGATACTCGCTTAACGGATATTTGTGCAGGTACAAGCTAGACACGAGGTATATTTTCATCTAACGAGGCGGTGACGAGAGGCTACTACCAAGCCCACCTCGCCACTTTGTCATCCCTAATAGCAATGTAGTCTACACAATATCAAATCATATTAATAAAAATCATTAATATTTTATACAATATTCACATTTAAGAATTATCATCCAAACTATCTATTTATATATACAAATATATTAAAAATAAAAATATCACAATAATATTAAAACTTATAGACCTTTTTTAATAATAAAGTATTAAAATAAATATATTTAAAAATTTATACATTAATAAAATATATATTTACCTTTCAAATTTTTAATATTACATATTAATTAAAAAATAATCAAATGCTAATTCTCCGTGCATTGCACGGGTCCTCTTACTAGTTATTATAAAAGTCAACAAACTTATCATACATAATAGATTGTGATTGGATAAAAAATTATTTTATTTATTTATGTTTTCCAGATCATAACGCAAGTCCAATGATTTTTCAAGAACAGGAATAAAAAAGAAGAAGACCAGACTTAGACTTAGGTATATAAAATAAAGCCTCCCCTTTCCCGCCACTGCAGAGCGTGGTGTGCCCCTTCTTAGCAGAGCAGCAATAAGAAAGAGAAAGGAGGCAGAACGCATAGAGGATCGGGATGTTGTGGGTGGACAAATATCGCCCCAAAACCCTCGACCAGGTTATGGTCCACTCAGACATCGCTTACAATCTCAACAAATTGGTACTCTCTCCTCCCTTCTCCATCCAATCAACCATTTTATCCTCTTTTATTTTATTTGATTTTTGTTTCGGTTGCGTGATTCTCTTATCGCAGGTAACGGAACAGGATTGCCCCCATTTACTCTTCTATGGCCCATCTGGCTCCGGCAAGAAAACCCTAATCATGGCTCTTCTCCGCCAAATGTTCGGACCTGGTGCCGAAAAGGTTCTCTCTCTCTCTCTCTTTTTTAATTTATCCTTTTATTTTCTATTTTTTGTTTCACATCACTCGAGTGTCACGACAAAAACACGTGTGTTGGAGTAGTGTCGTTTATTTTTGGTTTATTTTATTTTCTCCTCGGTGTCCTCATTCCAAACTGGCTTTGTTGACGTTGCAGGTGAAGGTGGAAAATAGGACGTGGAAAGTGGATGTAAGCTTCTGCCATCTTTATGTTGTGGCTTATTAGAAATCCTCTTATGCTATTATGGTTGAGTAGTTTTTATGATTTTAATGGTACCCTTTGTGATTAGTGGCTGCCAATACCTAAGAGGTTCCGGTACCTTGCCAGAAAGGAAGGGTGCCAGAGAAACTTTCTTGACATCAACATATCGTGTTGCTAATATGTGTCTTTACAAGGTTTCATTATATTTACGAATAGAAAGAGGTGTTTTGTTGTGAAAAAAAAAAAATTCTGATGGAGGAGCTGGTTTTGACACAAATGTTTTTACTGTAGCACGTGACTTGGAAAATAATGAATGCCTTCAATATAACCACAAACAAACATTTCTTTAGATTTGTTTCTTTTAGAAATATCACGTGCGCTACATATATGGACCATTCACTTGTGCAACTTTATGTTAGTATCCGCCTGACATAAGTTTGAATTGTATTCCCATGGATTTGTTGTGCATAGTAAACTGAATAGTTGGTGTGTTTTCTAGTTACATGTTTTTGTTTATAAGTGCTTGAGAATTGGTTTCAGGCCGGGAGTAGATCCATTGATTTAGAGCTGACAACATTATCAAGTGCCAATCACATCGAAATGAGTCCAAGTGATGCAGGATTTCAGGACAGATACATTGTTCAGGAAATAATCAAAGAAATGGCTAAGAATAGACCCATTGATACTAAGGGGAAGAAAGGATTTAAAGGTAACTACCAGTCTTTGTTTTTAACCTCTACACAAGTGTTGTTTTAAGCAAATAGAAAAATGCTCCTTTGTGTGGTTAACATATATTTTGGATTTTTTTTTTTCAAATGTACCTTTCAATTTTTATCTGTGTTGTGAAACATTTTCTCTTTGATTGTTAACATTGTGGTTTACTTTGACAGTGTCTAATTTACTTTTGTAATGTTTTCCTCTATTTATTTTTTGTCTGTTTCCTTTTGTCTATGTCAAACAAGCAACCTCTCCTCCTTGGGCCCCTATAATAAATGGGAGGACTACAAGTGTTTACCTTTTTTTTTTTCTTCTTTTTCTTGATGTTTGATTTTATTCTGTATCAGTACTTGTGCTCAATGATGTTGACAAACTCTCTAGAGAAGCCCAACATTCTCTCCGCAGAACAATGGAGAAATACAGTGCTTATTGCAGATTAATTCTATGTTGCAATAGTTCTTCTAGAGTCACAGAAGCAATCCGCTCTCGATGTCTCAATGTACGAATAAATGCACCAAGTGAAGAACAGGTAATTATTTTCAACGTATACTACTGTGGCCAAGGAAAGTAAGGAGTCTGTTTCCTTTGTGTGTGTGTTTTTAAGTTTCTATAAGAAAAGCAATTTTCCAGCATTGAGAGACAGTTGTTTTTCTCTGACAGAATTGTGAATCAAAGTAGGTTCATTCTTTTATATGGTATTATTTTGCTTGTTAGTCAATTCCAGTAGATGAATGATGTTCTACCAGGTTGCTTGTTGCTGTTGCAAGCATTATAGTAGGTTAGATTCATAGTTTTATTCTTATATTTTTTTTTTTTAGATTTATTCCTTTTCAAGATATATGATGATTTACTGATTAAGAAAGGTGGAGAGGAAGTTCTTTTATGTTATACAACGCTTCTGTAAATATAATGAAGAACAGCAACATTAATTTCTGAAACTTAAGTGACAAGTTCTCCACTGAGAAATTTACAAATGTTCAATAATCAAACAATGCTAAAATTTTCTTTGGTAATCAACTAATCATTATGATTAGGCCTGACCCATCCTTGAAAACTAAAAAAAGCCTGGGTTAGCTATAATTAGGTTGTTTGTCTCTGAATCCATTTTTTATTTTTATTTTTTGTTCCTTGTTGCTTTAAAGGGTATGCCAAAGGCATTTCAATGGCATCCAAGGTTTATGATATATTATATAACATATTGGCATCCACCAAAATATACCATGTCAATGGACATTATTATATATAATATATAGGGATCTTGTTTAGCTTATCCATTCTCTGAATTGAATATTCATCTGAATCTTTGGAAATCTATATGGCAGATTGTTGAAGTTTTAGAATTCATTGGTAAGAAAGAAGGGCTGCAACTTCCTCCTGGTTTTGCTGCTCGCATTGCACAGAAATCAAATCGGAATTTAAGGAGGGCTATATTGTCATTTGAGACTTGTCGTGTCCAACAGTAAGCTCCATAAGCTTCCTATTCATTAGTGGATGCATAACCTCAAATGTTCATCTCCTTTTCAAAGCTTTGCAAGGGGCAACTAGTCAACTACTGACAGCTATCTCTTTTTGCATATTTTCACATGTGATACTTGCAGATATCCTTTCTCTAACAAACAAACAATTCCTCCAATGGACTGGGAAGAATATATTTCTGAAATTGCATCTGACATAATGAAGGAACAGAGCCCGAAAAGGTTTTCTTTTAATACAATTTACTCTGATTTGATCTTTCATGATAAATTGAATGTTGCATTGAACCTTGAAATTTGTCAGGTTCATGGATCGCCCATTGAATTGTGTAGTCAACTAATTTCATGTTTTAGTTAGTTAGTTATCTGAGTGACTTATGTGGTGTGCAATGTGCCTCTTTCATCTCTCCCTGTCTCATCTACCTTAGGTTGTTTCAAGTTCGAGGAAAGCTCTATGAGCTGCTAATCAATTGCATTCCTCCAGAGATCATTTTGAAGGTAAAGCATTCCTTTATGATGTTGCTTGTAAGGTTTTTGTTTTTCGTTTTTTTTACTTTACTTTAATGTTATGTTTTTTGACTCAGAGGCTTCTTTATGAGCTATTGAGGAAACTGGATGCAGAACTAAAGCATGAAGTATGTCATTGGGCTGCATATTATGTATGTTCTTTATCAGTATTATTTTTCATATCAGCATCTGGAATTGATATTGTAATGTGAATGTCTTCTAGAATCGTTCAGGCCTGCTATATTTATTTTTCCTAATTTGTTAACCTAAGCAACTAAGAGCCTGTTTGGATAAACTTCTCCATAAATATTTTAAGAGAAAAAATAAGAAAAAAATGAAATAAATTTCTCCAAAAGCTAAAATTAGTTTATACAAAAGTTAAAATCAGTTTTTGGAGAAGCTAATATGAGAGTATTTCTACAAATTAGCTTATGCATAAGTTAATTTTAGTTTTTGGAGAAGTTTTTTTTATTTTTATTTCTTATTTTTTTCTCCTGTAAGTGTTTTTGGAGAGATTTACCCAAACAGGCCCTGATTCTCCTTTGTGTAGTTTTGATGTACTTTGGTATAAGCATTCATCTATGTTTTTCCCCATTGTATTTTTCTCATTAGTCATTAGCTTGGAATTAGCTATCGTATTAATGGCTGCTGAAGATTTTGTCTAGCCATTTTCACCTCTTATTTTTTTGAAGTAGTTCCTGATATTTTTTTCCCTTCATTGAACCAGGAACATAGGATGCGGCTTGGACAGAAGGCGATTTTTCACATTGAAGGTATTTTGACTTAGTGTGGAGATATGGTTGATCATTGTGAATTCTTTTATAGACCCTGTTTATATTTATTTTGTGGACTCAATAAATTTGCATCTGTTTAAAGCATTGCGTTTATACAATTACAAAGTGAATATAGATTCTGATACGGGTTTGGGCCTATCAAAAATTGCTTGCTGACCACTTTGTTCTTTATTTGTTTACATTGACAGCATTTGTGGCCAAGTTCATGAGCATTTATAAATCCTTCCTTATTGCAACGTTCGGCTGAAGGGGTCAGATGATGGTTTACTTTTCCATGATGCAACATATTAAATGAATTATGTATTGGAAATAACTTCATACATAATGGAGTTTTCTCACATTGACTACTTGATGTTTTCTCATCATGTATGCATCAACACCGCGTGGCTTCTCGCTCGCTCCCAATTTATGAATGAGGTCAAAATTATAAATAGGCTTCGGATCAGCGCTACCAAGACAAAGTAAATAGATATGTTGGTCCTCAAATTTGGGATAAATTTATTTTTGGTTTTCTAAGTTTAAAAGTGATTTTTTTTAGTCTTTCTAAGTTGAAAAAAGTTGTTTAGTCCTTTAAGACCACCTACAGTATTATTGATAGGGTAAATTGAGTCAGTTGTGTAGCATTAATTAAGTTTGGTGTGATGTTTTTATTGATAGAGACATTACTGAGTAGGTTTTGTGACATTTATTAACTGCATTTGGGCCAGACTAAAATATGTTTTTTCAAATTATAGAAATTAAAAAGATCACTTTTAAATTTGGGAGATCAAAAATAAATTTATCTCAAATTTAAAAGATTAAAAATATATTTAAACCAAGTAAATATTATTATATTGTCTCAAAGTGGTCAAGGGGAAACAAATAGACAGCTGTGGTAAAAAAGGTTTTAGGTCTATTTGGGTAAATAATTTAATCTAGGTCTTATTAAATAAATATTTATTATATAAGTATTTATGTATGAGTTGTTTTTATAATCGAATAAAAAATAGAATTAAACTGTTTTTATATAAGTTATAAGTTATTTTCATAAATTATTTTGGAAGGTTTATTAAAATAAGCTAAAAACAGTTTATGAACATATCATAAACTATTTTTATAATTTTTTTAACTTACACAAATGTTTGTTATAAGATAAGTCTAAATAAATGGGGCCTTAAAGTAAATCTATTGTGGAACAATTTTCTTAAGCGACAGTTTATTAGCACTAATTAAAGTATGGAATATTTGAATTAGCCACAAACAAAATAGCATTGACTCTAGCTGCTTATGGAAAATATTGCCCCTGGAATTGTGAGCTACTATGTTTCTCTTGTTCATAGAAGTTATACTCGAGGGTTATAATCTTAACCGCAGGTCATAAGTGGTGTTGGAAATTTGTGTTTAGCTCTAATGAAATTATCAGTAGCTACAGTAATGAGGTTAGTTGTCTGACAATACGTTATAAATTAAATTGTAGCAAAAGCAAACATGCGCTGTCAAATTGTTTGAATGGATAATCTAGGAATTATTCTCACTAATCGAAATCTGATAATTTAGTAAGAAATAAAAGTCGTGTTTCACTTTTTTTTAGCTAAATCAACAGTTTAGGTGAGTTGAGTTCCGGAGACTCATCAAGATCAAGATAGGTCTTACAGAGTGCTTTATCTGTAGATTACTTACCAACGAAATCTTCAATGGGATTTAAACTCACGTCTTTGTGGAATGTGAGGCTTATCCTTACCAACTAGATCAACTTTTGTTGACTGGTCATGTTTCGTTTTGGGAGAGGTTGAAGTTGTGGTGAGTCCATCTTTGGCACTTGGAAGTAGAACTCTACAACTACATACGACCCAATTCTGACTATATATGTTTTGTTTTGAGTGTGTCGGGTGTGACTGTATGTAGTACAGTACCAGAGTATGTAGTTTTGTTTTGGGTCTGTCAGGGGGTGTGAAAAGGGGTGCGGGTGTCTCACACAGAATCACAATGATCTCCTTTTTTTCTGGTCAAATTCATTGAAAGTGTTCAATCTCAAAACAAAGCAGTACGCCCTTAAGTTGGGCCGTGAGTGCAAAAAATGCTAAAAAAGCCCATGAATAAGTGGATGAAATAAAAGCCCAATTTGCCCATGAGTTGTAACCCGTAAGATGTTTTGGTGTCCAATTTTGTTTGTGGGTATTGAGGGGGAGCAGTTGGGCTTGCTAGCAAAGCCCAAAAAAATTGTTTGGAAAACAAAAATGTTAATTAACCCGTTGGGAGCATACACATGGATTAATTAATTATTTAATGCAATTTGCGGCATATCATATGCTTGTTTTGGCATAGAATCAATTCCAAGAACGGAGACTGGTTGACCTGGCCCACAGCCGCAAGTTTTCCAATAGGTAAGGTTAAGGTTTCATTAGAAGTTTCCTGTTGGAAAGGCAATGCAACAGATGGAAAAACAAGAGCATGGAAAGAGAGGAAGGAAAGAAGGAAAGGCAATCTTAACTCTCCATCTTAAATATTCCCATCTACACACCAAAGTTTAACATTCTCAAGAAGCTAAGGAGCTCCTTCCCCTTCATGCAATCTCGCATAGTGACTTCGACTTGTAGACAATCAACCTTGACACACAAGAATTGGTTTTCCTCTACATGCACTTTTCTGTTCCCATGTTCCTATCTAAAACTTCATCTATATATAGTAAACACATGAAACCGAGTTGGAGGGAGAAACAAAAAAAACAAAAGCCTTGTGATCATGGAGGTCTCTTATCCATGCAATGAGCACGCACCCGAGATTGTTTTCTTTGATTTGGAAACTACAGTGCCCAAAAGGGGTGGAGAGCGTTTCTGGGTGCTGGAGTTTGGTGCCATTGTTGTTACCCCCCACAAACTCAGCGAGATTGAGAGCTACACCACGCTGATAAGACCCAAAGATCTATCTGTGGTCTCAGTGAAATCCAGCAGAAGTGATGGAATAACTCGTAAAGCTATTGAAAATGCACCGTCTTTTGAAGATGTTGCAGACAGAATATTCAGTATCTTAAATGGAAGGGTATGGGCAGGACATAACATCCAGAGATTTGACTGTGTTCGAATCAAAGAGGCCTTTGATGATATCAATAGGCCTGCACCGGTACCCGTTGGCATCATTGATTCTTTGGGGGTCCTAACTGAGAAGTTTGGAAAAAGAGCTGGTAATATGAAGGTATGTAAGAAATAGCAGCAGCTAGTGATTAATTCTTCACACAACAAACATAATCCTCATATTTACTTCAAGTTCTCAATTGCTATTATTTATGGGCAGATGGCAACACTGGCTTCTTATTTTGGCCTGGGCCAACAAAAGCACAGGTTACACATTTCTAACTCTAGTGCTAATGGTACTATTGTATTAATTTGAGTATTATATATAAGAGTTAAATTTTGATGATATATCCGATTAGAAATTACTTTTAAAGTAATTATTATAAAACTCAACAATTTTTATATAGCAGTGTAAAAAAATAGTATATTTCAATTAAATTCTATATATAATGGCTTTTGTAAAGTCTGAATGATATGAATATATTATGATGACCATTTTGAAGCAGGAGCCTAGATGATGTTCGGATGAATTTGGAGGTCCTTAAGCACTGTGCAACGGTGTTGTTTCTGGTCTGCAATTAATCTCCATGTTCAATTCTACTTGGTTACCTTTGAAAACAAATATTCGAGCTAGCAGCATGATTCTCACACGTTTTATATGGCTTATGGGTAATGTTAGGAATCTAGTCTACCAAACATATTGCATAGCAAATGGTATGGATCTCCCAGCGTTATGACGCGAAGCAGAAGCAATGGGAAATCGCCCTGCAGGGAAGAGACCAGCAGAAAATCTCCCCCAACTTCATTTGGATATCAGAGGACAGTCCCCTATGCTAGGGGAAGTTTGGGAAAGGTTTTATTTTATATGTTGGCATAATTTTAATTTGATTTTTTCCAAGTGCATGTTTAGCGTAGATTATTTTTGGAAATATATATAACCTCAAATACATATGGTATAGATCAGCCGCTAACAATGATAATGGTGATGTAGGTGACCGAAAGAGTAAAGGGCTTGTTGTGTAAAGCACAAGGGCAACCACCACTCCAACAACTACTCAAGCATTCTCATTCATTACTAAGGTGAAGAAGAATGGACAACATGGATGCCACATTCAGAAAAAGGCCTTGGCGATTAGGAAGACAAGGGCCTCACGTTTTGTTGAGTTGGCAGATTGAAAGGAAGATATGCATGCACAAGAATGTTTAATTTTTTAGGACACATCTGATCGTGTTTCAAGACTCTTAAGCTCCAAAAAGAAACCGAGTGGCAGCCCAAATTCATTTGTGTAAACTTCAATTAATTGATTTGTCTCTATACTCCAAATTCATTTGTGTAAAATTCAGATTCTTGAAGCATATGTACTTCTTAAATGAAGGATGCTAATAACACAAGTATTTGCAAATGAAATCAAAATGAACAGTGACATCAATATTTTCTCAACAATGAGTTTCGGATACATACTTGGATTTTCAGTTCCATTGAATCACAAATATATGTTGATTAAAAGTTTGTTTGTTATTGGGAGGAAAGCAAACCAAAACTAAAATGCAGATTTTTGTGGGCTTAAACTAAAAAAAAAAAAGAGAGAGAGAAATTATAAATATTACGAAACGAAATTTTTGACGAATCCTTGAATGAAAGATACTGATTTCCGTCAAACATCAAATTTGTTTTTCAATTTTTAACATAAGATTACTTAATAAAATAGTGTCACGTCTCATTCGTAGTTTTTCGTGCAAAAGAATTCGTACAAATTAACAAATCTGCTAAAAAATTATGGAATACACACATGTATATAAAAAACTCAATTAAACATTTCACAATATGTCTTTATTTTTTGTGCTGTCCAGAAGTATTATTAGAAGTGTTTTTCCATTCTACCACATATAATAACAAAAAAAAAAAAATGCTTTTATTTTAGTTTCTTTAGATCGGAACATATCTATTGACATCATTTTGTTCAACCATGCCCCAATAATTGAATGCAGTACATGAACCATTCTTTCGAAATTTCAACTGCATTAGCTTTTTTTTTCCCGAGGGGATACTCACAAGCGGAAGAAAGAGACGGATTAAGGGAATAGAAAAGAAATAAAGCCTATCAATAAAGCTAATATATATATATATATATATATATAAGGACATATTAAATTAATTTTTAAAATATTGAAAAGAGTACATTTACATACATGATACCTAGTGAGCAATGATAAAATTAAATAATTAAATAATAACACTACCATTCTACACTGACAACGATAAAATTACCATAATAAAATATTTTATCAGAGTATAAAATTTATAGAAGAAAAATTTGTCTGTATTAATATAAGACTTAACATTCTTTCATTATTCAATAATCTATCTAACTGTTAAATTATAATTACTCCTTATCTTAAATGTTTGTGTTAGTAACAACTAAATTATCATCATCAAATGATATTTTATGTTAAACATATTTATTATAAGTTTAATGACTATGTATTGTAAGTATAAAAAGTTTTATATTATCAACCAACCAAAAATATTGTTGGTATGACTTTTAAGATAATTATTATAGAAGTTAACAGACTTATCATATATGGTGGTATGTGATTAAATGACAGTAAAAAACTATTTTACACTTGTCAATGTATAACTTATTTTCTCATTTAGTATTATTGAAAATTATTAAATTATTTATTTCTCATTTTAATAGTATTATTTTCAGCTATAAAATATTTTTAATATTATTTTATTATTTCATTGTTGCTTGTCAACTTTTATTTGTAATATTATTATTTCATTATTATTTTTAAACATTATTTCATTATTATTTGTAATTTTTATTTATCTGTATTTTTTTATTCAGTTATAACAATATTTTTGCATATATATATATATATATATATATATATATATATTATAATATTACTTTTATTTCAATTTTTTATATATTATTTATTTTTTGTTATTATTTTGGATATTTCGAGTTGCATATATTACTATACAGCTATCTCCATTACTATTTTTATATATTATTCATTAATTTTTAAATTTTTATAATATATTTTTAATATTATTTTATAATATTATTTTATTTTAAGTGTTTTCTGTTTTGATATTATTTTTTTAATTCTCCATGATTTTTATGATGTTTTTATTAATTTATTTTTATTTATTTTCATAATATAATTTTTATTATTATAATTTAGACAAAAAAATTATCTTTTAATATTATTTTGACAATTATAATACTTTTTATATTATTTTTTTATTTTTGAATATTACAATTCTTTATTATTTTCTAAATATTAATTTACTATGGATTGCAATTTTTTTAATATTATTTAATTTGAATTTTTATTTTTATTCTTAAAATAATAGTTTTTCAATTTGATAATCTTATTTTATTTTCATTGTACTTTTATGTGTATTATTTTATTATTTCATCATCATCATCATCATCATTTTATAATACGGAAGAAACGTTGCTTGCAGTGATTCATTGGTTAATTGACGTGTTTCATTGCTATATATATGTGTGTGTTTTAATTTGTTGAAAAATATTTGCCACTTCAAAACATTAAAAAAATATTTATTATTATTTTTCTAATAATATCTTTTTCTGAAGGTTTTTGAATCAAAGAAAATTAATTTATAATAATAATTTGTGTAATTGATATTTTTTTTAGAACATATATAATATCTCAAACAATAATGTTGAATAGTACTAATAGAGGACAGCACAAATATGTACGTATCCAACGTATCGTTTTAAATTGGTCACTTAACTTGTATGGTCACTAGCCCTTAATTTTGTTCGTTGATCTGATTGGTTAAAATGGAATTCGTGTGATTTTCGTATACTTTGTTAGTGCAATATAACATTGTTGTATGTAAAAAGACAAACAATATGAAATGAAGGGAGTAATATTTTGCAAAAGTACACGGGCATTAGTTAGAAGTTAGAACGGATGGTTTACGCCACGGGTTCTGCCTAGTTTCCTACGAAGTGCTAATCATATATATGTCGAGTTTTGTAGGCTGATGGAGGCATAAATTTCACACGAATTATATAGTTCTTTTATTGTATGATAGGCACAAACCAATATAATACATAACCCAAATTGCACTTCTGTCCCACTATATTGTACATAAAGTACTCCGGGGCAGGTAATCCAAACACACAAAAGAAGCATCATATATGAGTGGAATTTTACGACATTCCGATTCAAACCAGCCATGAAAAGATTTTATTCCCGCACACGAATTCTAAAAACAAAGACAGAGGTACAACACACGGTTCAATCAGTAGCAATTTAGAAATCCAGCTTACATTCAATGGCTTCTCCAATTGTCAAGAAGACTCGTCCTCCAATTCTTGTCACAAAGTTGGTCGCCTTTAGCTTGTAAATCACTTGCCAACTGGGATTGGCAATTGCTAGCTGAGCGAAATTAACATCAGGAATAGGTAAAAATAGGCACAATGTAGACATGAAAACCACAAATTATAGTGTAAAACGTCAAAGCAAATGAGGTACGCCTTACCTGCTTCCCACTTGAGACCAAACTCTTACGCAGTTCCTCTAGGGAAGCAATTCCTGAGGTGTCGATGCTCACCAAATCTACCATAATAATATAATGAAATAAACTGTTCAAGACTTGCCTACAATATTGTTAACCCCATACAAGTATAGCACACAATACAACTTAGATGTAATTCTTTAAGCATTTTTTGTGTCATTCTCTAATCAGAATTGTAATTTTATTTCGATAACCTATGCTGATCTTGAATGCAAATTTTTATTACGCGAAATACTGATGTGAAATCAAATTCTTGTTGATCAACACCCGTAAGCTTTGTCCTATGACAAATCCACACATTAATCATCCTTGGTAATGGCTTTTGCATTTAACATTATTAGTTACAAAATATCATATAACTAAACAAGCAAAGGTAATTGATGCAATTAATTCGTTATTTTTTTCTCTCCATCCCACCCGCTTTCTAAAAATTTTCCTTCAAGGGCCTTCAATATATTTCAGAACATAACTTACTTGAGGCGTCAAGGATTACGAGCTGAATTATGCTTCTGGTGTTACCTTCCTTGTTTCCCTCTGCTTCTTCACGAGTGATCCATTTCAGAATCCTTAGAAACAAAATATGTAAGTTGCCTAATCATTAAGAGCTCGACCTCGATCGATTTATTTTAATTTATTTAATATGAAATGGTTACAAGTGCTTGTTGCAAGTGCCTACTATACCTTTCTCTGACTGCATCGGCATTAGAAAAGCAAAGCAATGCAGACTTGACGCGTATTATTGCAACCCCAGGAGTCTTAACAGCCATTGGATACTGCTGTACATCGTAGAACACATCTGTGCCGGGAAGTCTTCCCAGAGTTTCTGTGCCTGGTCCAATTGAGATCCAAATTATCTTTGTGAAAGATATCGCCACCTGAAAATAAATTTGAGTTACCTTAATTCACTCTTTTCCCCTTGAGTACATTATTAGTCACTCCTGTAGTCCTATTTGATTTTTGAATCATACATATCCCAATCCATTATTTTACTTTATTTATTTTTAAGTCTATTTTCTTCACTTTAATGTCAATGCATGGTCTTTTGCTAGAAAGCATTAGTTTGTTTCTCAATAACTGGATGAAAGTACTGTAAACTACAGTAAATCACACAGGGACGGGGATTGGGGAGAAATTATTTTGTAGTCCAAAATTACCATAGTCTCTATTAATCTCTACGTAACATATAATTAAATGTTATTAATTTTTTTTCATAAATTGAAAATTTAGGTTATATGTATGTGAAGCTTTGGGACTATCGAGACGTGGTGGTCTGCAATTATATAATAATTTCTTAGGACTCAGGACACTTCAAATTATCACTTCTAGAACCAATCAAAAGTAGCTAAATCAAAGGTGATAGGTAGACAGTGGGCTGATAATTCAATATTTGTATGCAACGGCGGAGCATCTTTGGGGCGGAAGGGGGCCATGGCTCCTCCAAACTTTTTACGGTTTATATACATATAAGGTTGTCTGATTGCAGTTCAATGCTTTTTCAGCTTCTCTCAGCCTACATTGAAATTTGTAATTCCATTTCCATCATAATACACATTATACTTAACATCATTAAATAAAGCATATATTTCATGATTTGGACTCTGACATCAAGGTTTATATATATATATATTAAAAATTATCTATATTTTTAGTTGTTTTCAATAAATTTTTTTATAATATTCTTAAATTTTTTTAAAAGTTGTTCATTTATTTCAAACTCATTTTTTGTATTTTTTAATATCTTCATCCTATAGGAAAGTTTATACAATATAACTTAAAATTGCAGATTTTTCTTGCGTACGGATTTATCTTGTGAATTTTTCATGCAAATTCTTTTTATGAATATTTTCATTTTCTTGTAAATTTTTCTGCAAAATTTGCTATGATTTTAGAAAAAATATGATTATTTTCTTAAATTTGTTAAAAAATCCATAGAAAGTTTAATATTTTCTACATATTGTTGTACAAATTTTTTGTATAAAAAAACTTAATGTGTCTTGCATATTTTTTCACAAAAACAATTTACATATAAATTCTTTAACTCTTTTGATTCAATAGCATGTAGTGGTATTAAAGTCATAAAAAAAACCTAAAGAATATTATTAATAAAGTAGAAAAAATATATTTTGGTACCATAAAAGACAATTAATTAAAAAAATAATTAATGTTTAAATAATAGTATCATTAAATACTTAAAATCACCTATAAGAGACGACATTATCAAAATCATTATATTTAATTTTACATTATAATCTTGATTGTTTTGTCCCATTCAAATTTTTTTGTCAAGCTCCCCCACTGTTTGCATATATTTTCTATACTTTTCAGCTTAATGAGATTCCTCAGATAACGGGGCTCTTTTCATGCCACTGATATCTCGAGGCATTGGAGTTTCCAAACCATCCACTTTGAGTGAAACGTATTGGACTAACATTCATTGCTTTATAAAAAATCAGCTTTGCATGTAAGTCCAATAAGGTAGTGGAAATTTTATCGAAAAAATAAATAAATAAGGTAGTGGAAAATGGTGACGGTTTTCTGTGCAAGCTTTTTAGACGTACAACCTAACTTTCTTAATTACCAGTTTGACTGGGGAAAAGAACAGCAGAAGAAGTTGCACTAGTTAAATATTCTCTCAACTTGGCCACAAACTTATGATGCAGCAGATATTGTTGAAGCTTTTTTTGCATCTCATGATTGCTTAATAACAATATTTGGTTTACGTAATAGTCACTGGCTCACTGATTGCTAAATAACTGCACTAGTCACTGACTCACTGGCTCAAAGATTAAGCTTTGAGTTGGCAACTTAATCAAAACTTATCTAAATTTTATTTTATAGTGAATCGTTTTCAAGTGTTAGATTCAGTGGCATAAATAAGTGGTGATTCTGAAAGAATATGGTGGAGGTGAGGCCCTCGACGGTGACTATACTGTGAATGAAATTTGTGGCATAGTTGCTTACAACTACGTTCCCATTAAACCTGGTACTCCGAATTTTAAGAAAAATATACAGATTCGTAGGGATCATGATGATCATAGATCATAATAATTTCTCTATTTTTGAAGTGTATACATGGAAGGAAGACAAAGATGGAATAAAAAATAAAGAAAGAGAAAAAGGAATAAATATGATAAGTGATATAATAAAAATTAGATAGAGAGAAAAAAAGAAAAATAGCATGAAAATAAAATAGAAGAGAAAATGGATGTAGGATAATAATTACTGACTAATACATATCAATAACAATTTATGCACAATAAAACCTTCCGTGAAATGGAATGAAATAGAATGAAATCAACTAAAATAGCTTGATTGAATATTTTTATAATATAACTAAAAAAGTGGTTTTATACCTTGAATTTGAGAAGAAAATTTATCATATTTTAAAGTAAAATATATGTTATCATATTTGTGATAAGTATTGAATGAAATGAAATAAATATGTAATCATATTTTATTTCATTCTATTTTATTTTAAATAATTAAAACAAGAAAATTTATTCCATTTTATTTGCAAGTGATTGCAGCTAGCAATAGTGTTGAAAAGTGGTGCACTTACCGCCACTAGCAGACCAATTTCCACTGACGCGAACAGCACCCCGAAGAAGGCTCCAATGCAAGCAAGAAAATCAAGCTTATCAACTTTCCATATTTTGTAAGCTTCGTTGATGTCAATGAGTCCCGGGAGAGCTGAAAGGATTATTGAAGCGAGAATAGCAGTTGGTGTAAAATACAATAGCTTCGTCAAACATTGTAGTGATATGAAGACCACAATGGCCATCACAATGTTTGACGCTAATGTTTCACAACCAGCAGTGAAATTAACCACCGTGCGGGAGAAAGAACCTGCAGATAATTAAGTAAAAAAATATTGCTTAGCCCAATTAATGCTACTCAAATTAATGTTTTATTGGTACGGCATAAGGTTGATTACAAACATGAATTGAAGATGCCATTTGACTTTATTAGAGATTAAATCTTAATAAATTTATTTGAATTTTTTATAAAAGAAAAATAGTCCTTCTTTATTATTTTTATGGTCTAAGCAGCTTTAATTTCAGACGTGAATCTTTAGACGAGTTTTTAACTTTGGACATTGATAATGGCCTAACGGCACGGTAAAGACACTTGTTAAAGAAAATTAAATACTTTTATTAAACATTTTTAATTACTTGAAAAATTAGTATTTTAACCTTACATTATACAGGAAAAGTGTTTATTTTAAACATAATGAATTAATATTTATGAATATATAAATCATATTATTATTAAAATTTAAAATAAATAAATATATTTGAATGTATAAATTATATTTAGATTTACAATAAAAAATTAAATTGTGGTATAAGGTTATTTTAACTATTGACAAATTCTTTTATAAAAAACTTTTGAAATTTAATTTAGAAATAAAGATAAAGATAGTATATTAATTATAGGGGATAAGTGGTTAGGAAGATAAAGGAGAGTAGTTTGAGATAGTTGAGAGATTTTTTTTTTTTGGTTAATTGCAAGGGTAAGGTGTGAAATACACCTTTAAAGGAAAGAAAAAAAATATTGAGAATGTATAATTAAAAGAATAAAGATAGTGAGAGTCTTACTATTTATTCTTTAAGTTGTGTATTATAAGTTATAATATAAGAGTAGATGTGTATTAAATGACTTTTTCATTTCTAATTAATTTAAGACACTCATCTAGGAACAATGTGTGTGTATGTGTGGGTGGGTGGTGGGGGTGTGTATAAAGTAAGAACAATTTTCATTATCATTTTAAGAATATGAGAATTTTAATTTGGGCCATAAAATACATGAATAGTCTAAATTAAAAGTTATTCATGGTTATATGACTACTTAAAAAAGTTGTGTGTATTTTTTTTTAATCTTAATCATTCAAATAAGATTTAATGGTTTATATTTAAAGTTTAATGGTCATGCATTGATAGTGTAAAGTAGTTTTACACTGTCATCCAATCACAAACGACTATTTATTGTAAGTTTGTTGACTTTTATAATAAATACTTTAAAGGTCATATTAATGACAATTTTTGATTGGATGATATTGTAAAATTTTTTACATTGAAAGTGTATGACTATTAAACTCTTATATTTATAGTTATATATTTCTCACAATAAGAAGTATTCTCATTTGATGTGTTTCTAACTACTTAAAAACTTAAGTGCTAAATAATTTTTACATTTTTTATAATTTTTTTTATATTTTTATTTCTTTAACTAGTATTTTAAATTATTATTTAGCATTTTCTTTTAACTTTTTATCATATAACGCTCCGTAAGTTTTTAATTTTTTTGCGATAATTGATAGAAGATTAAAATTTTTGGCTCTTGCTGTATCAAAGCACTTTCCCCAATAAAAACAACACACAAAGACATATATAGTACACTTCCACTAGTTAATTTTCTGCTTTGTCAAACCTTGTCCGTGACATGGACCATGCTTGTTCTTTATTTCCCCACTAATTGGTGGACTTACGGAATTAATTCTAAATGAAACAACGTTCGAGAATTCTATGTCAACTTTTAGCTACCAAAATCTTATCTAATATTCTAATTAACTGTAATTAATTGAACTGTTGACCCATCAACTGATTCGACTATGTAGGCCGAAAATCTCTATTGATCTTTTTAAGGGATCTAAGAATTAAGATATTACGTTACGGATTCTCCATATATATCTGTGTTAGTGGCAAACTAACAAATTAAACCCTATAAAATGAAAACATTCTTGTTTTAAATAAATTAATGTAGTTGATATTTTCATTTCCATCAAACTTACCAGTTGCAACATAGCAAGATGTGAAGCATCCTATGATGTTCATGAAGCCTAATGACACCATTTCCTTGTTTCCATCAAGGTGGTATCCTTTCATGGATGCAAAAGATCGGCCAACAGCAAGTGATTCCTATAATCGACAAGATAAGAAAAATTAATAATTAATTAATTGGAATGATTTGAGCGTGCGATGCAGTGTAAATAGGGTACTCACAGTGAGTGCAACAGCAGCAACAACTAGTCCAATTTTGGCCAGTGCTCCAATATGGGGGCTGTTCAACTCTATCTGATTGATAGAGCTTGGATTCAGTCCTCCTTTTATATGTTTCACAATATTAACTCCACTTTCGTCAGCTCGAGTCAGAAAAACAATAAGAGTTGACAACATAACTGATACAAGGGGGGATATTGCTGGCAGCCAGAACAGTTTGCTTTTCCTTTTACCCTGCCATGCTTAGTTTGGCCCGCATTAGACAAAAATATATTCTAGAAATAGTTCAGAAAAAAAAAAAAAAGATAATTACTTCTTAATTTGCATATAGATCACTCACCAGAAATCTGGTAAACAGGATGAAAATGAAGAATGAACATCCCAGGACAAAATTGCGGGGATTCCACTGCAGTTGAACAATTCTAAGGATTCATGTGATAATTGTGTTTTGATCGAAACATGGACATTTTGGGAAGAAGACGTATAAGATTTTCCATCTCTTTCATATTTTTGTAATTTATCTTAGCATATAGATGAATCGTACAGTTTACATCTCTACATAAACCTAAGGTGTGTTAGTTCCGTATTATCCTTATACAATTTTCAAATATATATATATATATATGTAAAAGTTGCATAACAAAAAAGTATGAAAATATTATAATTGTTAGAATCCCACAAGTCAGATTGGCTGCAATTGGAAAACTACGAACTATTGTCTTCATTCAATCTAAACTGAACATATGTGAAACGTAAAAAATAAAAATTTAAAATATATTTAAATTTTTATCAATTCACATATAAAATACACACACACACATTTAAAAATATTAATTTTGAAGATATTAAAAAATAATTTAATTGGTAAAATATTATTTTAATTATGATTTACAAATATCTATTATACTTAATGTTAATTGAAGAACAAACAAAAATTCGTCTTAAACCATCTAGCATGGAACAAACAAAAATTTATAATGTTAAACATTGACTATTATTTATAATGAGAGATTTCACCTCTTCTTTGTTTTTTTAATTACTTATTTTAGGAATAATATATATTAAAGAAATTATGCTTGTATTAATTAAGATAATAATTTTAGTTACTACTAATATCATAAATCACTTAAAATAATAGAAATATATTTATATTAGTTTTATTTATAGACTTGACATTTGTAACAATTATATTTTCTCTTTTGTATTTTTTTTAAAAAACCACATAGAAGACAATCCTGTTCGAGTTGTGTAGGATCATTATGGGCGGCAAACTCTCTCTCCGAATATTTAACGTATTTGCATACTCAAAACTCAAACTTGAGACCACTTTTATATACTTAATTAAATCTCAATATTTTAATTGTTTTTACCATTTCAGTCAAAACATTGAAAAATATCTGTGCGCATTTGTTAAACCCCAAACGTTACAATAGAAAATTTTCATATGTTATTAGCTAGAGAAAGAAAAGCTCTTCTTGCACATAGCACATTCTCCTTTAAATGTTACATGAGATTCCCACTTACTATAAACCCCACAAATATAAACATGTGTATGCTTGTGGAGTAAGATTCTCCCCACCCCACCCCATCAACACACTAAAGTTTTTGTTCTATCAATACCTTATAGTTTTTCTTAATCATTGTCCCTTGAAATTAGAATATTTATTAGTTTAAGATAACTATTACAAAATATATATTGAATAACACTAGTACATCCATAACTTTTAAATAATAAAAAAAGAATTTAATTAAAATACACTAATAGTATAAAAAAATTTTACATTATAATTTAATTATGAATTGACATGTATAGTAAAAATTTTCATTTTTATAACAATTACTTTAAAAATTATATATAGGATAATTTTTAATTAGTTGATGGTGTAAAAATTTTATATTGACAATGTATCAAAATTAAATTCAAAAAAAAAAAATCACAAAATTCAGAATTTATGATAACTAGTATTTTAGTTTGAACAATGCACATGATAAATGTTTATTTTATGTAATTAGAATGAATAATAAATAAATACTTTTGAATATATAAATTATATTATAATTAAAATTTGTAATAAATAAATAAATAATTTTTATCATATTAATTATATTTTAGATTTATGATAACAGTTTATATTGTGATATAAAGTTATTTTTAACTATTCATAATTTTTAAAAAATATAGAAATAAATATAAAAATGATACATTAAAAGAGATTAGAGATGAAGAAAAATTTCTAAAAACATTTTCATTGAAGGAAAATTCCTAAAATATTGTCATTAAAGAATAATAATTCTGAAAAATACTCTCTTTTAAAATAATTATTCTAATTTTTATATGTTGGAAAATGATATTTTTAAGAAATTTTGCAAAAACTAGATCTCACTAGTGCAATATGTACGATAGGTGGATAATATATATAAAAGAAAAAAAAAACGATTTTTTTTTTTCTTTTTTCCATAATTGACGACAAAACCCACAAGTCCTTGGTAATAATTCTCTTATGACACGTGGCTACTATGAGTAGGTTATTTCCAACAAAAGGCAGTAAGCAAACAAATAAGGTAAAAGCACAACTAAATGGATAACATACGGGATGATGAACCGATTCCCAAACGGATTTCATGACAGAGATTATGTCGGTTTTGTTGGTAAAATGATTGATCCCAAATAGTCCCTTCAGCTGCTGAAGACCAATTACTATAGCTGCTCCCGCCATGAATCCAACAATAGCAGCATGAGAGAGAAAATCCACAAGGAATCCCAACCTATTCATTGGCAAGGTTAATTATTACTACGCCATGCATGTAAATTACTATAGTAATTAACTACCTCAGACCATAGTCATACCTACCTAAAGAGTCCAAAAGCAGCTTGAAATATGCCAGCAAAGAAGGTGACAGTGAAAACAAGCTTTCTGTAACCATTTGGATCAATGGCAGGGTCTATTAATTTCTGAATCATTGATGACAAAAGAAGCGATATCACGGCCACGGGTCCAATTGCTATTTCTCTTGAAGTTCCCATTAATGCATAGATAAGAGGTGGCACGACACTAGTATCTAATTTGTTTAAAGCATTGATTTCAAACTTATAATTTCAAAATGTAACAATTTAAGGCGAATTTATTTTTTCAGAAAAAGAGGAAAAAGAAACATACAGAGGCCATATTCAGGATCAAGCTTGGCTAAAGTGGCATACCCAATGCTCTGCACATCGAAACAGAAAATGTGTTTAATTATAGTGTTTAAAGGAGCCAAACTTATTTACATTTATAAAAAAGGTTTATGATTCTATAATTTTTTTGAATTTATTTTAATAAATTTCACGATTTATTTGTGTAGTGTTACATTATACCTTTAATTAATGTGTGTGTGTGTGTGTGTGTGTTATATTATACCTGAGGAATGCAGAGACTTGCAATGGTTAGACCTGCAAGTAAGTCGTTCCTGAATTTGGCTGGTGTATAATTTCGACCCCAATGAAGAATAGGAAAAATGCCTCGCATGAAGGAAAGTACAACTTTAGGTCCAGCTTGGCCTCTTAGAGAAGAACACATTTCTTGGTACGGTGAAATTGTGTTCCTCACAGAACCCATGAGGTTGTGCCACGTAGTTGGGGGATCAGGAGCATTGAGCACCCACTGAGACCTTTCATAGTGTTCTGAAGCCACCTTCTCAGTATCCACCACCACTGGCTCCTCTACCTTGCAGCTCTCAATGGTTGACAAAGCCATATTTGATTGAAGTGTTTGGGAGAACTCTGTTCTCCGCACAAAAGACTAACTAGTTTTCTCTAGAGCACAGAACTTGCCATGAACAGGGTCGCTGAAAACTCTGATTGTGAATTGTTTTCGCAAGCAATGTTTCGAAGGGCACGTTGCGAGAAACGAGAATCAGGCTCCTTTTTAAAAGAATGATTCTACTCCCACGTCATTTTCTTTTTACAATTATTTTTATAATTAAGAAAGGAATAAAAAAAAGAGAAAAAAAAAAGGTGAAAGAACGAGTGATACAATGGAAAAAAAATTAAAAAAATAATGAAAAAGTGTTGTAAAAATTGACGTTGAAATAACTATACTCTTTAAAAATGTAGAAGAAGTTCGTTTGAATTATCCGATTAAGTTTTAAAAAATAAATAATGAAAAGGAAAACAATTTGCAGAATTGATAAATCTTTTATTATTACTTATTAGTAGGTAAAAAGGCAATTTTAGAAGCTTGATATCGGCTATCAACACTTTTTTTTTACTATTATTATCACGCTTCCCATATTTTAGGGTGCGTGTCATACGCACTAGAGTACAGTATAACAAGAAAAGTAATAGATAAATGCTTAAGTTATAAGATAATTTTTTATCATGTGCATTGTTTAGTAGATAATAGACAATACAAGCAAAATAATGTAAAAATTATTGCAATATCTTTTTTAATATAAATTATCTTAATCAATTCATATTAATTTTCTTAACACGATGACAAAGTGGTGACAGTGTAGGGTGGCAATAGTGGTGGCAGAGGTAGCTACGAGACGGTGGTGACGTTGACAACAGTGTTAATGGTGGTGGTGGCGACAACAATGATAGTGATAGCGACAATGATAGTGAGAAAGAGATAAGAGAGAGAAAAACATTATATTTATTAAGTGATAATAAAATGAGTATTTTTATTTTTTGAGTACTTTATAATAGGACAAAAAGTTGTCCCATGAATTATTAGATAACAAAATATAAGTTTTTGTCTTATCCATTTTCATTTTCTTCGTGATGTCTCATGATTACCTTTTTTAATTAAACAAGAAATAATGAAGGAATAAAAAAGTATTTAATAATGAAAAGTTCAATATTTAATATAATTAAAAATTACGTTTTTTTCGTTAATACTTTCATTTTTTGAATTATTAATAATTATTTTAAGAACGTATTTATTTTTTTACTCTCTTTTGTTACTAATGTAATAAATTGTTTATATAGTTAATTGGTAAACAAGTGTGAAATGTAAGCTGATAAGAAGAAAATGTTTAAAAGAAAATGTGCTTGTAACTAATTTTTTGTGGCTTTGCATCTTCTCTTTCTCTCTCTTTAAATTTATAATATTTAAAATATTTATAAAAAATATATGAAAGGCATCTAAATAGTTAAATGCTGGCTACTTTATGCCCATGGTTTAAATGTTTATGAAATCGAAGAAAATAAAAATTTATAAAAGAAAACCATCTTAATTATATAACCTATAAAATGTATTTGCACACCATTTTACTTACACTATTTTTATACCAATAATTAATGATATACCATGTATGTTATTTGATTAACATGCAACTTAATTTTTTTCTTTCAAAAAAAAACCCTAATTTTACACGTTGCTAAATAAAAAAAATGTTTAAATATATTTTTGTTTCGTATAACTTATCTAAGAGGGGTGTATTGGATGAGGATTTTAAAAGACAATTTTGGCATAAAAAAGTCTTGTGGATTTTAAAAGATTATGTAGGAATGTAATGACTTACAAGATTTTTTTTAAACGACTTTTATAATTAAGATTTTGTAGTTTGGATTTTAATGTATTTGTATCATAAGAATTTATAAGATTTGAAAAAACTTTATAGATTTATAAGATTTGAAAGGACCTCGTGAATTTTTAGAAATCATTCGAATTTATAAGAGTCAATGAAAAACATAGCAAAAATAAAATGATAAGGTTTGGATAAAAAAAAAAAAACCAATATAATTTTTCTAATCTTTTAATAGCTAATTGATTTTAACTTCATGTCTTACTAATTTTGTCAAAATAAAAACATTTGTTTTCTAATACATAGAACAAATTATTACCTATGCCTAACTATTTCATTACCATTTGAGGCTTCTTTTAATATCTCAATCATATAACAAGTCATAATTTATAGTGCTTGCTTAGTATTAAAGAACTGTCGATCCATAAGCACATGGTATTGTTGTCTAAATAATAGGGAGTGTCCAAGAACAAATAGATAAAGAACTTTACCATGAGAAGGAAAAAAAGTTCAAACTTCCTAATAATCTTATGAGAAAGAATTCTAATAATATTAGGGAACATGAAATCCACATAATCCATGTTGCAGAGCATACTATTTTATTTGAAGCTGAAACAATGCCTTATAATTTATGTTGGGATCAGTGTGTGATTGGCATTGGTCATGCATAGGGTTTTTTATGCATTTTTTACATTGTCTTTTTGGTGATATACACAATGAATTTGTCTAAACAAGTTGACAAAGGCAAATAGAATGATCTTTTACTTAATTACAGAGAAGGTGTGTAAGATTAGAAGAAAGAGATGACCAATTACAATATCAACATCCATACTACCTTCAATGGAGAGAAGAAATCGTGTGTGATGAGTGAAAGAAAAGTCTGGCAATGATAAAAAAGTCTTAAGGGTTTGCATGAGATTGTTGGATAAGTGTGGTATTTATACATCTCACTGAAAAGTCACACGAAATCCACCTTACGAAACAATCCATCAAAATTTGCATGTTTTTGAATACTAAAAGACTTTTTGTAAGTCTTAAAAAATCTCAATTGAATATCACCAAATTTTGTTACTGTTTTAAAAAAATTTGATAGTCCTGATTGAATATCACAAGACTTATTTATATTATTAAAAAGTCTTGATTAAATACCACAAGACCTTTTTATCACAAAAAAAGTATTTTAAAATTCTTTAAAATCTCAATCCAATACACCTCCCTAAATTTTGGTTTAGGTCTTTATACTTTAAAAAAATTGACTTATAGTCTTTATAATTTTACATGTTAAGGTTTTGATCCTTATAATTTTATTCTATTTTGATTTTAATCTCTATAATTTTATTTATTTAAGTTTTAGTCCCTCTAGTATACCAAATGTTGGTCCAAATTAACGGTTGTATTTGTAGGAAATGTGTTTTGACATATTACTTTTGAGAAATGTTAGTAACGCACTTTTTAATACACTTTTTCTAGCATACTCTTCACTATTCGCTGAACTATGTGAGCCCCACTTATTATTTAATGCATCCCCTTTTTTTCAATAATTTTTAACGATTGAGAGAGAGTATATTAAAAGGAGTGTGTTAAAGAGTGTATTTGCTAGCACTCCTCATTACTTAATTGTAGAAAGGATCAAAAAAATTATATGGATCAAAAACTAAAATTTTAAAGTATAAAGACTAAAATTAAAATTTAAATAGAATATAGGATCAAAAATATATTTAAACACAAAAAACTAAACATAATCAATATAAAAATTTTGGTGTGAATATATAAAAAAATGTTTATAATATAGTGCTCTAGAAATCTACTATACTTTCAACCTGACATATTCAATTATTTAGTGCAATTTCAAGATTAAAATATGTTTGCTAGCTGATACTTTATTTTATAAAACAAAGTATCATCCTAGCAAAGATATTTTAATCTTGATAACTGCCTTATGCACATTTATATTATTATTATTTTAAAATAAATTTTTTTAAAAGGACACTTTGGTATTAATTATCTCTCCAATACTCCATAACTTTGAGTGGTGTCCCATGTTTGTTAGTTGATGATGATGATAATTGGAAGTGGGAGCAGTCAGGTGCATTAGGTAAGACTTGACGAGTGAACTAAAAAACAATGAAACAAACAAAAAGGTAGAGATTGATAATGGATCAATAACCAGAAGTATGGTACCGAATGATTATTACGATAAGCACAAGGTCATACCGATCAGGTTGACAAAATTAATTTTACAAACATAATAGTCTTAGGAAATGTGTCATTAGAACACTGATTAAGAAATCAAAAGTGATTTTTTTTTAATCGAAAAGTGTAATAGTATATTTTACTGTGATTTCTCATATACTTCCAATTTTTTTTTTTTACTTATTGATTCTTTAACTAATATCTTAAGGATACTAGTTAACAAACCCACTAGATTGGCTTAGTAGTAAGAAGTTGAGATAGTATGCATGAAGTCATAAGTTTTAACCTCAATGCGACCATTACTAGTTAGCAAGACTAATAATCTTACAGTTTAATTTTGAATTATAATGAGTCCACACTTGATGGACTTTCTAGAAGCATTTTATTTCATTTTGTCACTAAATAATTCTTAACCAGGTAAAAAGTGGTAGAAAATGATATATTCGTTCATAAGTGCTTAAATTTTAGGATTATGTGAAAATTAGTAAAAAAGCATGTCATTTTTAATGGAAGATTATGTGAATGAAGGAAGAAAACAAAAGGCTGGAAGTACGGAGTGAAGGAAATCAACTAGTGGACACTCCAGCATTATTTTCGAGAAAATTGGTTGTGATTAAAAGAGGAAAAAGGATTAGTTATTGAACTACTATGCTAGCATTTTTACATTCAAAATACATTATCGTCACAGTGACTTGAGATATCCTAATACTTAGCTATACTTTACAGACTATGTTTTTATGTTTGAAATTCACCGAGGATACACTTAAACGTCAACATGTAAAAAAAAAAACCAAAAACAAACAAAAAAAAACTTTTAACTGATTTAACTAATTTTTTAGGCTGAGAATTGATAGGAGTAAGGGTTCTCTCTTTTTTGAAGGTCATGGATTGTGGAAACAATATTGTAGAGTCTCAATGGATTTTTTATTTTTTTTTCTCCATTCTACATTATGAGGTGTTGATTTATTTATTTTTTTGATTACGCGATGAAAATTAAATTCCAACCTATATAAACTCTATGTAATTGTATATTCTTATTCTTGATTCAAGTTCTTTTCTATTGATTTTTTTTTTCTATTCTTTATGCTTTTGTGAATTAGTCATTCGTGGATGATTTTAGATCTTTAATTGCAATTGAAAATTTGGATTAGAGATCAGAAGTGAAGCAAAGTAACATATGATGATGCTTTATGAATAAATTTGTCAATTATGATGTTTTTTAGATTTTTAATACTAAATCTTAATTTTTTTCTTTAATTAGAGATTTATAAAATTAGAATTTTTAATTAGAAGAAAGAGTTAATATATCAAGGAATTGTATTTAAACTAATTTTAATAATTTGATATTCTATTTTACTTTTAGGACATGAATTAAGTTGAAACTTAATTGCTCGAGTGAGGGTAAAGTATTGGAAAATGAAGGTAGAATGAAAGTGTTGGAAAATTAAAAGTTGATTAAAGTTTTAATCATAATTATTTTCATGTAATATAAATGATAAAATATTTCTTTATATTTCATTTTTCTCTTGAAAATATAACTTCAAATTTTTATTTTTATTATTTTATTTTATTTCTTTTCATGAGTCTATTTAATTATTTTTGTAACATTCCAATTTTTAATCCTAGGAAAAAAAATCCTAGTCAAGTACCTCATGCTTTGCTAAGGGACAAGTACTTGCCTTTTTGCCAATGCTTGTGTGACTACAAGCTCCTGTAAATGCATTCATACTGGTGCATGTTGTAAAACACCTTTACGAGCATATTATATGTACATATTTTCAAGTAACATATTAATTTCAAATATTCTATATTTAATTCAAAAAGGGCTTTGCTTATACTAAAGTCTCTTTCTCCTCTTTAAATTAAATTCATTATCTATAGCAAAGATTTTCATGCATCATGATATATATATATATATATATATGTAGTTTTAAATCAAGTTTTCAAAGTTGGAATAATTATGGTACTAAGGTTTATTAAACTAAAATATAAGTTATAGCTATATTTTTTGTACTAGCCTACATTAATTGAATCGAGTTCCCAAAGTTAGAATAACTATATTACAAGTGTTTTATTAAACTAAAATGTGTTGTTCCATGCTATTAATTAGTACATCAATCCATTCAATATGATAGAGGGTTAAAATTATTAAATGAAAGTTTTTATTAAAATATGCTATATTAAGTAGTTGTTGTTATAGTAATTGGTTTTACTAAAATTTCCTAAAACAACTATATTTCTAACTAAAGTTCTAAAATAAAAAGTGTGCTGTTTAAATCTACTGATTACCATAGCAACTTACTTCATATATTAATGTTAAAGCTTAATAAGAAGTTTTCTTAAAATTAAATTTATAATGAACAAAAGGAGGGGGGGGGGAGAACTTTAGAGATTACAAAAGCAAAGGGTTCTAACTCTTTATTTGTAATCTTTGTTTTCACGGTGATCAGGTTGTTAAAAGTCTCTCTAATATGTCATTTATACAAAGCAGCTCAATTTTACTATCCATGACTGTGTATGTTCAAATATGTATAGTTGTGTATGTTCAAAATCATGTCTTGAACTCTTTTATTTCTGGCCGTGCAAAATGTTTGCAAGGTCACGCTTTTGCTTGTGTTTATTTTGATGTCAAGTCACTTTTATGTTGGGTCATGCTAATTAGATTAGAATGGTAGTGTAGATAGCCAGCATGACTGTGCATTTTGTCTTTCATCAAATTTAAATCGTTTTGTTCACAATTTTCCTTAAATTTGACTCTTCTTTGTTAGGTATTAATAGTAGCGCCCATTCACCCAAACTTATCAAATCTATAATATTTTTAAAAAAATTAATGAAACTTTCAACCAAAGCTCAAAAACATAATTTAAAATGAACTAATTTTTGCCTAGATAAATAATCTGAATACTGGTTTATGAGCTATGTAATTATATATTAGCTATTAGGAGTCGAGGACATGTGCATAATAGGACTATGTATTAGGGATACTTTCAGAATTGGGATTCGGATTTCACCTTTTCTTAATCCCATCTCATGGATAATTAACACCTGGACCTTACTTAATTTCAAAGTTCAGTTTTTAAGAAAGTAACTTGGAAAACAGATCCCTCTTGCCTCTCCAACCTTTCCAGCAAAGAAAATTAAAAATAGAAGCATACAAAAAAATAAATAAGAAAACAGATGATGGAGGGAAAAAAGAGAGTAGAGAGTTAGACGGACTAGAGAGAGTTGGAGAGAGATTGGGTTGGAGAAGATCCAAGCTCAGTAACTTGTCAGTTATTTTTCCTACTTAATAAAAAATAATTAAATTTTTATGCATTATTAATGCAAAAGTTTTTAGTGTTAATCAATCAGAAATTATCTCATGCATGATTTTTAAAAGAATTATTATAAAAATTAACAAATTTGTCTATATAACAATTTTTTTGTACCAAAAAAATACATAACAATTTTTATTAGATGAAAGTATAAAATATATTTATATACTTATTTTATTCGTGCATTTTAATTAAATTCATAAAAAAATAGTTGAGAGCAGTGTTTTAAAACTCGGACCGGTTATTAACTCGGTCTAAGTACCAAGTTAATGGGTCACTGGTTGAACTAGTGGGTTAATGGTTGAATCGCTTGAACCGGTCTATATATTAAAAATGTAAAATTTCTATGCAAGAATGGTATATAAATAAAATTTGCTTCATATATATTAACTGAACACGTTGGCTTAGTGGTATATATTCTTTTGGCAGTTGGAGGGTATTGGGAGACCAGCTTGGGCAAAATTTCAATCTTCAATTAAAATTCCAGCCAGCTAAACGTTCAAATTCTTCTCCTGCAGGTCTCCCACCAGGTCGCATCATGTTACTGTGCGTGTCAGGCACTCAGGTGGTTGTGTGCAGCCAGCGGTATTGGGCAGCGTGCACACAATTCTCAAACCGGATTGAAGGCGTAGATGAGCGAGTAACTGGTTGACGTGGATCCGGGTTGGTAGCATTTCTGATCCAAAAGCATGACCGGAACGGTCACAGGTCCGGTTTCCGATTAAACCGTCCGGTCCAGGTTTTAAAACACTGGCTGAGAGTTCATTTTTTTTAAATATATCTTCAAAAAAGGACAAGTGGTCATGAAAAATGGAGGAAAAATAGTGGTGCTTTAATAATGCAATTTGCATGTGGGTTTTAGCCAAAATCTTATGTATGAGAAATAAGAAGAAAAACCTAACTTGTAAAATGTTTTTCGTCTCAATTTTAGTGTGCATTTGTCTCTGTTTGTTGCAGTTAACACTCGAGAATCATGAAGTGCAAATGATTATAAAGCTGCCATTCTGACTGAATCCATATTGTAATTTCATCACCAATGGGTTACAGATGCATTCAATGTGGGTTTCCCATCAAAACACTTCACATTCACTATTCTCCGGGCAACATTCGCTTGATGAAATGCGTAAGCCCTTTTTAAAAAATCAAATAAAATTCATGATCTTTCATTCCATATTGTCTTGAATTTCCCAACTAATGAGTTGATTTTTTAACCTTTTGTGTCATAGGAGAATTGCAAGGGTGTTGTAGATGAATACGTAGAATGTGAAATCGTGGTGCCAATACCCCCTTATGCATCTAGTTTTAAAGTTGAAACCTTTTAATTTTTTGTCTTGAAATTCCCCTATTTTGCAGATTCTTGTAATAGATGTAATACTTCACAAGCCCAAGGACTATAGACATCTCCTCTACAATGCCATCAATCAAGAAACTTTGAAATTCTAGGTATATATCAATTCCTCTATCATTTCTCCTATACTGCCATGTTGTATAATTACTTTATTATTTATTTATTTATTTTTGTATCTTTAGCAATCTCAAATTGATTTTAGTTTTACAGCTTTGATAATTGCAACTATCACATTTAAAAAAATGGTAATCTAATGTTAATTTTAGTTAACATCATTACCCCCACAGTAATGTTACTTGATGCTAAGGATAGGTTGTTATTTTATTGACTGATAAAAACTAGCATGAAGCATTTTGAACTAAAAAATTAGAATCTTCAATAGTAGTTAAATTGTTACTTTTGTAGAATCCTAAATTTTGTATGAAACACAATAATAGAGTTTGGATCTTTAAATAAACAAATTGATATACTGCAGTAAATACATGCTTTTTAGCCCTATCAATGTGCATAAGGCATTTATTTTGGTCTTATGATTTGGTAGAACATTCTTAAATAATATGCAGGCAGGGTTCTTTGTGAGAGTGCATTTTCTGAACAACTATTCACAAAAAAAATGATTTTAATTAGAATAAATTACACTCACACTCCTTTAGTTTTTTTGAAATTATGTCCAATACCCCTCTGTTTTGGCACATTATAATAAACACCCTAAAAGTGTGTGAAATGCAACACTGACCCCCTAACCGTTGAATGCAGTCCAAAACATTTACAAAAAGTGAACATGTGCTACTTACATGACCTTTAATGAATTTTTCTTTCAAAAATACCCTCACTTCTATCCTTTAAACTTAGTTTCCTTACCTTTCTCTTTCTATGCTCTATCTCTTCCAAGCATTGTCATACCATATGTGAATGGCAACCTTATTGGAGACACCTTCTTCTCCTTTCCTAACACAAGGTGCAGTAATTCAAATTCTAGTCGTTGATTTTCTTGAACCAAATCTAGTATTTTCAATAATTTCTAAGAATTTTGCTTCAGTAGTTTCATTATCTTGGTATCTCATGCTAAGTTAGTGTTAGCTCTTTTACTGCCTATACCATATACCCTTCAAAAGCATGCTTGAATTTTGCATATAAATCTTACGGATCCCAGCTACCATATACCTAACTACTTTCTGTTTTACTCATGTTACATAAAACCTTGACTATGTGTATGAACCTGAATGACCTTGACTGTAAAGCTTAAAGGATGAAGATGAGGGTATTTTTAATGGAAAAATTCATTAAAGGTCATATGAGCAGCACATGCTTACTTTTTGTAAACATTTTGGATGGCATCCAATGACCAAGGGATCAGTGTTACATTTCACACACTTTTAGGAGATTTATTATAGTGCACCAAAACAGAAGGTATGGGGCATATTTTCAAAAAAAATAAATTAAGGGGTGCGAGTGTAATTTACTCTTTTAATTACCCATTACTTGTTAATAAAATCCATTTATGTGTAAGTCATACGTTGTGCTCAAAATAAAGAGATCCAATTTATCTACTCAATGTTTTCCTTGAAATTTGTACTGGTACATCATTTACCTTTTCCGACACTAACAAGTCGTTCATACTCTTTGATAACTTATTAGGGACTACTTTGGAAATTGGCTATCATTTTTCTTCTTTTTGATGCTTGTATCCATTTTTATGTGAATATTATTCTTTTTAATGCTTTAGGAGCATAAAGTTTTAAATTATAGTTTAGTTTACAAAACTGTATATAAGGGCCTTACAGTTTTTTGAAGACAAGTGTTTGATCTTGGAAAGCAATATGGGCAGATTGGGTGTGTTAATGAGCTTCTCTTTGTTATTATCAATATGTTGGAAGGTTTAGATAATATTAAAATCACCCTTTTACGTGAATCAACTTGTCTGGATTTTCATGTCAGTCATAGTGATTGTTATATGGTTTTCATTGGCAGAAGCTGATGATGGATGTCTTCTTTAGAAACTTTATGTTTTTTTTAACTTTCTTCTTTCCAGTTAAGATATTTCTCCGTACATCAATCAACATCTCTAGATATATACTTTTGATTTATTTGTCATACTATACTTGTAATGAAGAAAGTGACAATTAGTTAACACACTTTTAATTTAATTATGAACAAAAAGGAACAATTTATTTTTTTATTTTAGCATTTTGAATAAAGATAGAGTACCAAAATTGTCCATTGACAGTTCTCATGGATCTATCAAAATTAAATTAAAGAAGTTTTTATTTTTTTGATGTTTTACATTGGAAGGAGAATGACTTCTAGATGCTTGTGTATCACAAATATATGAGCTATGGAAACATTATTAAGTAGTGAATTCATTAATTTGTAGTTATGGTTGAGATAAGAATTTTAATCTGATCAAATGACATAGTTCAGGCGTACAAGTGAAAATATGGTTTAGAAAAGATGGTTTAGTAATTTGCACCAAAAGGTTCATGGTATGCTTATGCTGTCAAGTTTTAGCTTTAAACCTCGTAATTAAAGGGATAGAAAAATATAAGGCGTGAGAGAGTATGGAACTATTTTTACCAGTTTTAACTTCATGGAAGCATTAATGAGGTTTTTTTTTTTATTATTAAGTACATATCTTTATCCATATCAGTTTAGTGTTTATAGACCATCAAGATCACTTCAATTTAAATGTATTCGTTTATGCAGGTGCAATGACCTTTTGCTTGCACTCATCTTTTCAGGTTCTTTCAAGATTTTTGTTATTACCATGATGGTAAAGTCTGCAATGAAGAAATCTAAATCGGTTCTTAGTTTTATTGTTTACCACTTCCTGTGCATGTCTATGATGTGTTGCTGAATGCAATATATCTTTTTAACTTTCAAGTATGTTGTATCCTTTTGGTATGGGAATTTCCATCTTCTGTGACCTTCATCATTAAATTATTTTGTTTATCATCTAATGTAGTGGCAATGAAAGGTTAGTAATTATATTGCTGAATCTTAAAGATGTCTGTAATTATACTACTCCTTTACAATGCAAACAAACATAAAACATATTTTTATGCTTCGTGATAATTTGGTGTTAGTAGTTCTTAGATTCACAAAAAATTCAGCATCATGAATGATATCCTTCAATTTTGTATATTTCATCCCCAACTTTTACCACTTTTCTGTTGAGGTTCTTTCACATATATGGTAGTGAGGTATTTGTGTTTATTTTGAACAACTAGTGGTAGTGATGAAATTAACGTGAACTACAATATGTGCTTGTCTTATATGAGAATTAAGTTGATGAAGGGAATAAAAAAGAAATGAAAGTATTGTTTTAAGTTTTTCTCCTAACATGGGATTGATTATACATTTAGATTGTCAATCCAACTATTATTCTAGTTAATTGATTGCATGTAATATTATAAATGAAGCTGCAAGATGCAAATAAATAATTTCCTTTCTTATATTTATGATCTGAACGTATGTCTGCATGATCAAAACCATATTTTTCTTATGTGCTAACATTTGCTTAGCTACAGTTGTTACTATTTTGAAAATTGACCATATAATGGCTTGTTGTATTTTAAGTATGACCATGTTTGTCGTTGAACACTGATGAATGCTTTGTCAACCAGTGATGACTGAGTCAACTATGAGTCGATGTGTTTGGACATGCTTCAGTGCATATGTTATAAAATTTTTGGTCACTCAAATATTGAAGCTCACATTGTTGGGGCAATTAATACAAGGCTAGAGTCAAATGCCATGCTCATTGCCTTTAAAAGCCTACTTGACTTAGCTTTGCACTATCAAGCCAATGTATTGGTAGCAGAATTTTGTGGTAGTAATGTTTCTGAACTGTGTTTATGAGTATATATGGGGACAACTTTCATTTTAAAAATATGGGAACTATAAATTTAGGTTATATAATTATATATCGATAATTAAGATTAAAAGTTAGTTAATGATTACATGATGACTTAAAAAATTTATTACATTTATCTTTTAATTTTGATCATTTAAATATATTACGATCTATATTTCTATTATTTCTCACAAGATTTTACCTGTATTATATGAGATAGGCATATTTATTGAAATGACTATTTTTATGAGGGAAAAATAAATTTTAAGTCGTACAATTATGTGTGGATATGGATCATGAATAGAGTTGTTTTTTTTTGGAGGGGGTGTTGGACAAAATGATTTAAAAATACTATTATGTTCAAAGTTTTTGAACCATATTGCACCATTAAAAAAAAAAAAAATTTAAGCCAGTTTTGCATCCTACTTACTAGGTTATATTGTCGTAGATAAGAGCAACTTTAGTAGTAAAAATTTAAGAAATCTACTTTGTGTTTCTTCAGTACAATTTAGTGGGCCCATTGTGTCACATCAATTTTAAACAATTCACACTTTTATATTTTTTTTATTTGCACTTCATTTTGTGCCAAATTAAAGTATTAATTCAATTATTTTAATTAATACGCATTATTAAAATTTAAATAATAAAAAATATAAATAGTAAATAAAAAATGATGACAATTTTGTAAAATTCAATAATTAAAAATGACGAGAAATGCATAACATTATATTAAACAAATGAGAAATACATAATGATGAGAAATACATAACATTAGATAAAAATTAATTTTCATTATTTTCAGGTCTGAAACGTTCTCAAATATGCTCCACCAAGTCTATTTGAAGTTGGCGACGAATTTGTTTATCACAAAGATGTACTCTCCTTTGTAGGTATGTTACAGCAAAATTGGGATGAGGACCATTAAATACTTCAACAGTTGAGATGTCATTATCTACCTGATCGTATTCAAAAGTACACTATATGAATGTCGTTCGTCTTCAACAATCATGTTATATAAGATTATGTATGCATATCTTATATTCTTCATTGTATTCACGTGTAGGCACCTGCCGAACCAGATATAATTGTGAATTGAGATTAGAGCACTCCAAATGGCCGTTCTACGTCCTTTCTTGCCACTTCTTGTCGTTGTGCAAATAATTTTCTCTTTTCTCCTTGCGGCATTGGGATAGTCTCCACAAATGTAGTCCATTAAGGATAAATACCATTTGCTAAATAGTACCCCATGTTATATAGGGTTTTATTCACTGTGTATTGCACTATAGGAGCTTGTCTCAACAAAACTTCATTAAACACATTAGATGCGTTTAACACATTAATGTCATTATTTGAAACTGTAGTAGCAAAAAATGCATGCCAAATCCACAAGTCTTGTGATGTAACTGCTTTAACCATGATAATCAGTTTGCCATGATCACCTCGAGAAAATTGACATTTACATGCGACTGGACAATTTTTCCATTCCCAATGTGTACAATCAATGAAACCTAACATATTTGGAAAGCCACATGTCTCTCCCATTTGTAGTAGTCGTTCAAGGTCTTCGTTGTTAGGCCTCCTCAGGTACCCATCCCCAAATATCATGTAGGCACCTGATACAAATCTCTTTAAGCACTTTAGTGCAGTGCTTTCACCAATTCAAACATAATCATCCATATTATCAGTAGGTGATCCATATGCCAATATACGAATAGCGGTAGTGCACTTCTATAATAATGAGAGGCCTATTCTACTGATTGTATTAACCCTCATCTAGAAGTATTCAACATGATTGTTAAAGGCTTCTACAACTCGAAGGAACACATGCCTTCGCATTTGACACCTTTGTCGAAACTGAGCCTTTGAGTATACAGGATTTTTAGAGAAGTAATTATTAAACAATCGCTGATGTCCTTCTTCATGACTTCAATCTATCATTGTTCTTCTTCATCTACGCCTAGTTGTGTTGTCGGCTTGTCATTGGCTCTCCAGTATTATCCTTATGACTTCTTCTTCAGTGTTGTCCTCAAGTTGTTCATCTATGATTTGGTTCCAAAGTGTATCAAAGTCAGTGTTTGGATTCATTCTATGGATGATTCAAGCGTAAGAAAATGAGAGAAGAAGATTGCAGAATTTGATGAGAGGATGAGAGAACATTGCACAATTATACAGGATGATCCATAACGGTTAGTTTTTCACAACAATTAGTTTCACAACGGCTAGTTTCCACAACAACTAGTTTTTCATAATGACTAGAACATAACAACGAATTTAAATAAAAGTACAACATTAATTTAGTTTCCTAACTTACGCCTAATAAAATTACAATACAACTCATGATCTCTGCTTTGACTTTCAGACATCACAATTGTATCATACATAAGGATATCATACAACATATGAATGTTCTCTGTCTCCTTTGCCTCAACCATTTTTGCCATGATAACATTTTTTTTCCTTTATAGCATTTTTAACATCAGTCAAATCGACTTTGTTAGAAGACGTTTCAGCTCATTTTCCTTTGCTCTTTCTCTTCGCTGCCTTTTGTCTCATTGGGCGGGTTGTTGTAGATACTAGGTCATATTTTGAATAATCGCTTGGTGTCTTTACGTTAGAAGACAATGAATACCCCCCGGAAGCAAATGTTTTTGTTCTTTTTGAAGAGTTTTCCAATGACTCTCCATTCCATTTTGGTTCATCCTTAAACAAACACCATGCATACTTAAAATTGAAATTTTCATCTTGAGAAAAAATCTTATACGCGTCAGCCATGATGTCCTTCTCTGAGCTCCCACTTTTCTTTTGATTAACAATTTCCTTGTCAGCAGTCGACAAGCTTCTAAACTGCAGTATGTATTCAAAACCACCGTGATTCTAGTTGACCAGCTTCCCTTTCTTGAAATTGCCCGTGGTAGTTATTATAATTGTTCTTAATTCTTAACCAAAAACTAGTTCCTATTTGGTCAACTCCTATAATTACATCCTTCGAAATGTTCAACCATGATTGAATAAGAAATGTGTCTTCTTCCACTAAGAACTTGGCATGAATTTTTTTTCTGAGTACTATGTCCTCCACGAGATACTAGGTCATATTTTGAATATTTGATTGGAGTCTTTGTATTAAAAGATGATAAATACCCCCTAAAAGCACATGTCTTTGTTCTTTTTAAAGAGTCTTCCAATGATTCTCCCTTCCATGTTGATTCATCCTTCAACAAACGTCTTGCATGCTCAAAATTAAAATTTTCATCTTGAGAAAAAAATATTATATGCATTAGTCATGATATCCTTCTTTGAGCTCCCACTTTTTTTTTGATTAACAACCTCCTTGTAGCAACTGACAAACTTTTGAACCGCAGTATTTATTGGAAACCATCGTGATTTTGGTTGATCAGGTTCCCTTTCTTTAAACTGCCTGCGATGGTTATTATAATTATTGTTGATTATCAACCAAAAACTAGCTCTTGTTTGGTCAACTCTTACAATTGCATCCTTTGAAACGTTCAGTCATGATTGAATAAAAAGTGTGTCTTCTTTCACTAAGAATCTGACACGACTTTTTTTTTTAGTACCATGTCCTCCTCCTTTATCGAGCATGATGTTTTCTAGACCAACTAGAGACATCGACATGAGTGGTGACTCAGGTTCATTGTTAAAAGACTCCACATCGCTGTTGGTACCTAATGGGGGCCTATACCACATGGTGGGCTTGGTTGGTGGTGGTGGATACATAAAATATTGAGAATTTTGAAAATTGTCACCAATAGGGCATGGTGGATGCATAAAATATTGAGGATTTTAAGAATTGTCACTAGTATGGGGTGGTTGGTTTTGCAAAAAAATGTATGTAACATTGATAATTGAACTGATTGGGATTCATTTGACAGAAAATAAAAAATATTGAGACTTGATAGCAACAAAATAATAGATTGATTCTGGAGAAATTGTGTGCAAAATGGTGTGAATTGAACCACTATTGATAGTTAAATACCTATCAACGGTAATAAGTTGTCACTGACATTTCAAATGGTAAAATTTCAACTCACAACATATCATGTATAGAGCAAACCAAAATTTCCAATTTCAATGTCAATGGTAAAAAAATTTGACAAAATTTTGATCAAATTTGGAACAAGCCAACGTCAAAGATTTAAAAAAAATATTTTTTTACTTTTTTTTTAACCTTCGTGGATAAGGTTCTTAAACTCTCTCAAACTTTTCATTATTCTCTCAAACTCTCCTCCTCTCAAACTTTTTATGTTTCAGGACCTCCTCTCACTTTCTCCTCAAACCCTCCTTAAATTACCCCCTCCGTGAGTCTAACACCTTAGTCAAGCCCCCATCGTCGTGACTCAACCAGCACTTCTACTGCTTTATCACTAACGCACCTCCAACCACGCCACGCATCCACCACCTCCATCTCGTCCCCACCCCCACATCTCAACCTCCTCCACAACATCGTGCCTCCACATCATCATGCTGCCATACCATCACGCCTCACCGTCTCACCTTGGCTCTGATCTATCACCACCGCCCCAAATATGCGCATGGTGTACGTTCTCACAAAGCTTTCTTAGGTTCTCTCTTTCTTGCATGCTGCTCTAGATCTAGAATCTGGAATGGCAATTTGTCAATAACATGAAGGGACGAAAGCAGATCTAGAAGAGATTTTCTGGTTCTAAAGTGTTTTTTTTTTGTGAATATGTAATTTTTTTTTTCAGTTTTGGAATTTGTCTAGTGGTAAAATGTTTTTGGTTCTAGAATTTGTTTGTCTTCCCCGTCCATTGCTGAAGACCAATCCAACGGTAATAAATTTTCCAATTTCAGTGTCCAACGATAAAAATTTTGATCAAATTCAGAACAAGCCAACATCAAGACCCTTTACTTTAAAAAAAAAAAAATTACTTTATTTTTTAACCTTTGTGGAAAAGGTACTTAAACTCTCCCAAACTTTTCATTATTCTCTAAAACTCTCCTCCTTCTCTGAAACTTTTATTTTTCAAATTCTTCTCTCAAACTTTTTATTTTTCAAATCCTCCTCTCACCTTCTCCTCAAACCCTCCTTAAACTACCTTGTCGCGCATCCACCACCTTCGTCAAGACCCCATTGGCACGACTCAACCAGGGCGTCTCTTGCTCTATCACTGGCACCCCTCCAACCACATTGCGCATCCACCACCTTCGGCCAGCCCCTACCGTCACATCTCAACCTCCTCCACAACCCTGTGCCTCCACACCGTCACGTTGCCACACCATCATACCTCAACTTCAATCCATCACCACCGCCCTAGATCTGCGCATGGTGTGCATTCTCGCAAAGCTTCTCTCTTTCTCACTTGGTGCTCTAGATCTAGAATCTGGAATGGCGGTTTGTTAATAATATGAAGGGGTGAAAACAAATTTGGAAGAGATTTCTGGTTCTAAAGTGTTTTTTTTTTTTGTGAATATGTAAAAAAAAATTAGTTCTAGAATTTTATTTGGTGGTAAAATATTTTTGGTTCTGGAATTTGTTTGTCTTCCCCATCCATTGCTGTTTGTTTTCCTCTTTTTTTTGGTTGGTAGGTTAAAGCAATAAAATAATTTTTTAATCTTAAGATACGGTTGCTTGTATAAGGAACGGTGCTTAAGTTGAAGGAACTCTCCCTGCCAGCTAGACCTCCTCTAATGGAGAAGAAAAATAAGAAACGATTGATTATATTTAAGCAACCTGTAAGCAATTGGTAATAAAGTTGCTCTAATGGCCCTGTTGCATCCTTTTCTTTTGGGCTTGAAGAGATGATTTGGTTTGAATAGAGTAGCAAATTTTCGAAGGTCCCCACCAATTAGGTGTGAAACTTTGTACATGTGCATGTAACCTATTTGGGTACGAGTACCGTGTACCTTTCCGTGTGCTTAAATGTGTATGTAAACTGTTAGTTGTATTTTAATGTAATATATATTTTCCAATAAAATGATTAATTGTACAAAATTATTATAATAAAATGATTTTTTTTATTAAGAGTCAAAATATAGTTATAAATCCATTTAAGTATTTAAATAAGATACTAATAAATAAATTATAGCTGAAAAAATGACTAATTCTTTCTTAATTTTGTAAAGTGAAATAACGTGTAAAAAACTAAACTCACAAATTAAAAAAAAAAAATGTTTATTTGATACGACTGAAAAACAAGAATTGAGGAGGCAAAATAAAAAGTCCACGTGAACTCTACACAATAACATTTCACGTCACACACACTTGTCATAAAATTGTTTCATTAAAACATAAGGGAGAAGAGTTAATAATACAAAAGTACAATTTTACCCTTACTTCAATTATTATTTTTTATATTATGTTAATATAAATGTCATTTAATAAGATTATATTTTCTTCACAATTTTCTGTTAAACCAGATAACATCTTTTTTTATTCTTCTTATTGCTTTTTTAATTTTTTTACCTTGTCCAACGAAAGCATAAAAGTTAATGTGTGCCCGTGGAGGAATACCAGGTGAAAGACTAAAATTAAAAAAAAATGTTAAAGGTTTCTACTTTCTTTCTACAACATTAACATTATTTTATGTGAGGTTAATGATGTGCAGCAGTTTGTAACAGGAGCAGCACTGATGTGACCGAATTAAAAAAGCGAAAACAAATTAATAAGTCGGGCAACAAGCCCTAATTACTAGTGTTGTACTTACAAATCCCATCGCCATCAATTCCTCCGCATCGCCATCAATCATTTCTCACAACCACTACTCTTTCTTTCGTTTTTGGTATTACCTACAACCACTACTCTGTTTGGGAGATTTCATAAGAGGGATGCATTTCTCTTTCACTCCTCCCTTCACCTTCACCACCGTCTTGTCTTCTTCCGTTACTACTTCCGGCTTCACCTCCTCCATCCCTAGCCTGCTTCTTCTGCACATAACAAATAAATAAATAATTATGTATCAAAATTAAAGGAAAATGAACGACAAATTACAAACCCAACCTTTCTTCGTTATAGGAATTAGACTTCTTGAGCACGGGCTCCCCCTGATTCGCTTTCATGGACTCGACCAAGCTCCCACTAAAGTACTCCTTCTCCTCTGCCTGCAAGTTCCCCAACAGCCTCGGATTGTCGGACACGCGATTCACCATCTCATTCTCGGCCTCCTCCCAAAAGAAAGCCTTCTTCTTCTCCCTCTCCCTCTCCTTGGTCCCCACATCGCTCAGTCGCGGCCCCTGCTTCCCCTTGAACTCCGCGGCCGTGCTGCCACACGCTATCAGCTGCAGCAGAACCGAGTAACGACTCGATGCTGATGACGCCACCGACCCCTCGCCATCCCTTCGCTTCACTTTCTCCCCAGGAGCGTGACCCGAATGGCTATCGGTTGTTGCAGCAGTTACCAGCTTCGTTGCGTTGCTCTGGTCTTCATCATAAACGAGTTCTTCCGTGGATACACCTCTGGAGCAGCGAGAGTGCGGGGTGGTGGTGGAGCTCGTGTAGCTTGTTTTCTCTCCCTCCTCTTGCTCCTCGTATTCCTCGTACTCATCGCGCTCTTTCTGCTGCTTGCACACGCTGAACGCCTTGTTCCTTGAATCGTAATTATAATTGTAATTTGCTTCTGCCTGTTGATGAATTCCTTGCTTGTTGCTTACATTAAATCTCTCTACATTGTAAATTTAATTGAAAAACAAATATGACCAATTAGTTAATTTAGTATTATAATTATAATAATAATAAGGTTTAATTGCTTTTTTACGAATTTTACTTTTTATTCTCTATAATAAAAAATAATTCTTTTTAGTCCCCAAACATGTATTTTCAATACCGTTTAGTTTTTACATTTAAGTATGTTTTAATTTCATAAAAAAAAATCGTCACAAAATAAAAATTGATAGTAAAAAATTGTTACAAATAGACGGTTTAAAACAGTAACAACTAAGTTGATATTAAAAATATATGTATAAAGACTAAAAAAAATTATTTTCAATTATAAAAACCAAAAAATAAAATTCTTACGGCTATAGGAACTAAAAGATAATTAAACCTAATAATAATAATAATATTCAACACAAGAGAGATTAATTACCGGAGCATCCTTCGACGAGTTCAGATCCTTTGAGCACGTATTCGCCTCCTTCTGCGGGATGTATTATATCCTTCAGTGCCAAGTCGTACCACACATAACCGCTCTTATAGTTCCTGAAATTGGCGAAGTAACCTTTTATTTCGAATTGAACAAGATCAGTGTGTGTGTGTGTGTGTGTGCAGAACATGAATTAAATCGATTTAATATGAGTTTACCTTTTACTAGACCATGAATATTGCAAAGGCATGCCACTCCCTCGGAGAGCCATGAGTCGATCGAACACATCTTTATAAAATCGTATGTAAATTACCAGATGACCGAATCAAGTTATAGTAGTGCAAGAAAATTAATAATCATGCGCAGCTATATAAGTAAAAAAAAAAAAAAATTAATAAGGTAGTGTTTTTTTTTTTTTTTGGTATGTACCTTTCAAACGAAGAGGTTGATTGGGCAAAAGGGTGACCTCCATGAAATGGGGGTGCTCTAAAAGGCCGTTTCGGGATAGATAGTAAACGACTTGAACTTTTCTAGAGGGCTTGACTTTTTGCTTCAACCTGCATATTTTGGCACGGTCTGGGCTCGTGTCTCTATTACTTCTTTGTGAACGAGCAACGTCCATGCTCCAAGCCTCCACCAAAACTTCTTGGTGTTGATAACGGTGCTGGCCGAGGAACGAAGGTACCCAATAGGCCCCAGAATACCTCTTTATGCTCACACGAGAATGAAACTGAATGAGAAAGCACCAGGAAAACAGAGAGACCGAGAGTGTGTAATTAATGTTGCATTGCATGGATGTAAGTTGGTACGAATGTTTAATAATAATAAAGAAAACAATAATTATTTTTTTATTATTGTTACATTATTTCATGAAGATGTTTAATTTTGGTACCATTTAATATTATTTTACATATTTCAATGTTTGAGGCACGAGAGGCAGTCTATAGTCCGTAGACCTTAAAAAAAGCGTGAAATCAGGATGGTACATGTCGATGCAGAGAAAGATTCCCTTGAAAAAGGACCGTTAAATAGAAAGAAAGACACAGTGGAGAAGGAGGAGTGGGTGAAAGCAAAAGATAACAGGGCAGTAGGGAAAGGCTCAAGGTCATGGTCTCAATCACCATTCCATAAATGAATTTATTTTTGACTTTACTCTCGCTCTGTTCCTGATTTGAGAAAACAGTGACCTTTGCCAGAGATTGCTTAGTACGGAGAGCTTTTTCCCGATTTTACTTCAGATCGTTGACGCAATTTTACTTTTATCACTTTCTCTCTTGTTTTTATCCACCAGGTCCAGTTAAGAGTTTGGATTGGGACAACCACAGTCTAGTTCTACCGACGTTTTTAAAATTGAATTGATTATTAAATTGGTCAAGATATTTATTTAAAATTTAATAGTTTAATTATGACTAAATTATACGTAAATTAGTATTAATAAAATAATAATAATAATTAAATAATATATAAAATTATATTAAAAAAATATAATATCATAATTTTATAATATTAAAAACAAAAAATTAAACATAATTTTATATGTTCTTAAAATTTACAATACTTAAAAAAGTTTAAATTAAATATGTTATAATACTTAAGTCTAAAATTTAACAATATTTATTAATAAAAATAAGTTCATATATAAAATAAAAAAGAAAATAACAAATTCTTTAAGTTAATTTTCATTTTTTTCAAGAAAAAAATTAAAATAACGTTATATTAAGTATTTTGCATTGACCTTTTATGAATTGATTTTTTTTATAGTTTTTGACCAATTTCTGGTTCTTAATTTGACCGATTTTTCTCTACACCAGTTTAGCGATTTATTTGAACTGGTCAAGTGACCGATTCACCGATTTTTCAGTTCGATTTTCAAAAATATAGGGCTCTACAATTTGTTTCTTACCGGTGTGTTTCACAGAGAGAAAAGAGAGAGAGAGAGAAATGAAGTAAGTAAGAAATAAGTGGAGAGAAGAGAAATAGATGAAAAATAGACTAAAAATAAAGATTGTTTGGTCGAAGAAAAATAGAATGAAAGTTAATTTTTGATGTTATTTAATTTTTTTAAAAAGAAAGAAATAAAAATTATTATAAAATTTATTTTTTATTTTTACTATACATAATTTTTTTCCATTTTTTACCGTAATCCTCATGTATTATTATTATTATTATTATTATATAGGACAGGAGCATTGGTTAATAATCAGTTATGGGGTGGGGGGTAATAATCGACTAAGTGGATGGCTAGGGGTAGAAATAGGCTAGGTCGCCGTCGACAGAGACCTATGGTCTAGTCTACATCAGGTCCAGGTCAAGTCAATCTTTTTTATTAAATAAACCATACCTGAATTTTTATAAAAGCTTATTTAGTTAAAAAGGCTAGGCTTTAGGCCATGTAAAAAGCCTTTTAAGCCCAACAGGCCAACCTATTTAAGTAAATATAAATAATAATTTTTGTTAATATTATTATTATATGAAATTTTTTATAATGTATTCTTACCTTTTTTAAATATTAAGTATGTTGACATACATAAGAAGTAAAACCTATAAGCTTATTGAAAGATAAATTTATGTCCTGTTTAAAGGTCTTACTACATAATAGACTTTTAAATAAGTTACTATGAATGTTAGATTAAACATTAAAAATAAACTTATATCATATAAACATGTTATAGCCTTAACTCTTATAAAACCTTTTTCACCTATTTCCACCTTTGTCTTATGCTTTGAGTAGCAACTATTTTAATATTTATAGATTATAATTTGTTTTACATAGAGTTTTTTCCCATTGGCCTATGATCTTATTAGCCCATGTAGAGAGAAGTTAAATCTATACAAAAGCTTTTAATATGAAATATGCCTTTAAATAGGCTAACAGGCCAAATCAAGCTTTCAAATGGGTCAGGTCATGCCTAAATATAAAGCCTATGATAGGTAACAGGCCAAGCTCAAGCCATAAATTTTTAAACAGGCTAGGCTTATTTAGGTAAAGCCTTATTCGGCCTAACTTATTTCCACCCTTAGGGAGGGCGAACAATATAGAATTATATAGGTTACTTATATAATTGTAACACCTTTATTATTTCATTTCCTATTTTTGCATACTACCTATATTCGGACTTAATTGTAAATAAGAAGAAAGTTGAAAGACTAAAAGTGCAATTAAGTTCACTATAAATTAAGAGTTATAACACTGTAGTGTGTAGGGATTTAATTACAAACTTTTTAAATTATAAGAACTTTTTTAAAGTGTTTTTACCTATAGGGACTTAATTAAAAACTCTATAAAACTATAGAGACCTTCATATTAATTTAACTTAAAACAAGTAAGCTTTTAGCTAAAAAAAAAAAAGTAAATCAATTTATTGATTGTTACCAAAGCAAAAAAGAAGAGCGAATGGCAGCACGTGTATTTTTGCGCAAATCGTTGAGTTAAAGTGGAGAATTTATTTGTTATGGGTCCTACATTTTAAAAAAAAAATTCACACTTTCACCTTACCAAACAACCCACTTCTTCTCACTTCCACTCTTTTCCTTCCTTTCCCCCTCTATTTCTTCTCTACCAAATGAAGGTTATGAGTGTGTTTATTGCATGAATTAAAAGTTCATTTCCAGGAATGTAATATACCCATGTTTGTTACAAGTTTGGAAAAATTATTTTTAGATATTGTTCATTCTTGAAAAAGTTGTAACTTCTCTTTTTACTATATTTTTTTACATTTTTATTTCCATGAGGAAGGGTGAGAAAGTAGTATTTCCATGAAAATATAAGTATTTTTTAACACACTTGTAACTTCCATTTTATTTATTTTTCATTTTAGTTATTTTGAATTTTAAAAAACATTCCTAAAAATATTAAAATGTCATCAAATATATTTTGAATTTAATAGTCATGTACTATCAATGTAAAAACTTTTACACAATCAATCAATTAAAAATCATTACTAATATGACTTTTAAGGTAATTGTTATAAAAGTCAGAAAACGTACCATACATGGTAGTTTGTGATTAGACGACAGTATAAAATTGTTTCACATTGTTAGTGCATAGCCTATTTTCTCATATATTTTTAAATATATCCAAAAATAACGTTTCTGATTATAATATTTCTAAAATTATAATTCTTAAAAGAGTAAATTACATTGACACTCCCTAAAGCTTTTTCAGATTACACATAATTTCTCTATTTTTTAACGTTTACAACAATTTTCCTTATAGGGATACACGATGTCATTTTTTATAAATAATTAAGAGATATTAGAGTAATGTATAAGAAATGTCAGTGTAATATTTTTCAAATAATTAAAAAAGTTAGTATAAGAATAAAAAAATATATCATATTTAATCTCAAAAAATCTCAAAAATATCAGTATACTTTACTCTTCCTAAAAATATATTTCGCTTGTTGCATTACATATCGGCCTTTTGTGATGAACCCAATTACTTTAGTCTGCACAACTTTACATGCAATTTTTGGGAGGAAGCTAGAAAATTGATGGTATAGAGTGAACCTAAACTAACTCAAACCAACTTAAATACTTTGACTTGGATTTTTTAGATGTTTGGATAGCACTCAACCCAATCCATTCAAATCCATTCATGTACAGGTTGGGTAATGGGTTTTGATTTTAAACCTGTGAATCCAACCTATTGACATGAATAATTTTTAAATTTATTATTTATATATATTTTTAGTTTTAAAAAATTTATGAATAGTGAGTGTTTCAATATTGAATTTAGTCATTTTAATTATAATATACAAACATAGATATATGTATATTGATCACCAACATCCAATGAAAACAACGGATGTGATTATTGGACCTTGGCTTGTATTGTAGAGCTCATCATTCACGCGTAGTGAATAGTGCAATATTTATTATATTTTTTATTTTAAAAAATATAATTTAATTTTTATAATTCTTTTTTTTATAGAAGTATATTTAATATGTCACTAAATAAGAATAGGTACCCATGAACTCAACTCAAACCAACCTGTTATTAATCAGGTTGGTTCAGTTCAAGTTTGATAAAAAAAAATAAAATTACACAAATTCAATTCAATCCAACTCAATTTATTTCAATTAATTCGAGTATCAGATTTGACCAAACCTAACTTAAACAGACCTATAAACACCACTATTTTTTGCCGTGGCAATTCATTTTAACCCCTTTTGAATATCGGGGTTAAATAAATTATTAAAAAAGGACGATTCATGGAGTTGATGATTGATGAATGCAATGCGTGCAATGATTTTGGACTGATATAACTTTGTATCATAATCATTACATTATTCTTATAATATTTTTATAATATTATTTTTTAGGGTTGATTATACTTTTTGTGGGGATTAACTCTTTAATAGATTTTGTTGAAATAATACTGATGAATAATGTAACATGCAAAAATATGAAAAGAAATTGTCAGATTTTTTGAGGTGAGATTCAAACCTTCTATCTTACATTTTAATGATAACACTTAACCGTTGGACTAATAGATTTTTATTTTATTTTTACATTTAAACTAATAAGTTTCTATGAGATATGAATGAAAATTATAATATATATAACTTAAATAAGAACTAAGATTATACATATATTTACTATTACTAAATAAATAAATTTGTATATATTATATATATTATTAATATTAATAATATTGTTAGTATACATTAATAAAATAATATTAATAAATATAAATTAGTATATGTTAATATGTTTATACATAAATATAAATATATGAAATATGATATAAATATATTAAAAGAAGGTTAATGAAAAATATGTGATATAAATATAATTTTAATGACTAAAATATGAAAATTAAATGTTTAATATTAACATCGATCTCAATCATTTAAACATTATTATAAATAAAATCACCCTACTCAACAATTATAAGGGTATCAATTTATATTTATTAATAAATTCATACTAATAGTATTTATTAATAATATCATTGATATACTTCTATAGAAATATATTAATAAAATAATAGGATAAACACAATAAGAAAGAAAAATGTGTATTTAAAAAAGGGTAATAATATGTGGACACTTGAATATCATAAATATTTTATTAACATCTATCATTTCATTGTTTTTTTTTTTTGGTCATATTATATCAACTAGTTATCATATATATACTTTTTTTCCTCTATATGTCAATTAGTATAGGAATATTCATGCCTCATTTTCCTTAAAAAATAAATGTGATTAAAAAAATAAAGAAAATAATATTATCAAAAGAAGCAATATAAAAAGTTTGATAAGAATAATGTTATTAATTTTGTGTTACAGTGCGTGGTACGGTACGTGGTCCGGTTAATGAGTTGGGAACTTGGGATGGACCCCAGTTTTCGGAAGCGAGGTTGCAGGGTGCATTAATTAATGGATGATACGAAAAGGAAACATAAATCAGAAACTTTCAGAGCTCGTCGGGTAGAATTGATATTTGTATTGCATGTTGGATCTCGGAAGCTCCTGTTGCTGTGCCGGGTGTGGATCCATGATGTATCCACAGCTTCCCCCACAGCGCAACAGCTGTCGTCAGAAGCATCCCTTTTCTGCCGCTCTGTTTCCGGTAGTGTAGATGCTGCCCCACTACTTCTCATTGTACCACCTTAATACTAAGGGTGTGTTTGGTAAAAAAAGAAAAAGAGAAAAAAGAGAAAGAAAAATAGGTGAAAAATAGAGATAAATTGATGGTTAAGAAAAGTTAATTTTTTGATATTAATTATTATTATTATTACTATTATTATTTATTTTATTATTAATATTATTATATCATTATTATTATATTTTTTATTAATAATATTTATTATTATTATTATTAACCAGGGGCGGGGGGGTGTGCTGGTATTAACATGGGAGGAAGCAGCAAAAATTGGTTTGGAATTTAACCAAACTAATTTTCTGTTTTGCAAAGCAACAACCTGTGTGTACGATTTTCACTAGTAATCTTCCCATTTCAGCGAAGAAAATTTTACATGTAGGGCCCACAGTTTTTTGGTACAAAAACCCTTTCTTTCACTGAACCAAACAAGGAAAAAAAATGCTATATTTCACTTTATTCTTTTCTTTTCTCTTCTCCTCTCTCCAAATTCACGCCAACCAAACAAAGCCTAAATACTTCTTCTTCCTCTTATTTTTAGATATTTAAGGTTAATATATATAGATAAAAAAATTTAATAGAAAAAATTTATTATATTTAGACTAAAATATATTTATTTAATATCTTAATTCTTAATGTTTGCATTATTAGTAGTGAGTAGAGATAGAAATAGGCTAGACCGCTCGATAAAAACATATGGCCTAACTTACATCAGGCCCAGGCTAGGCTAGACTTTTTAAAAAATAGATCAGACCAATGCTTTTATTAAAGCCTATTTAGTTAAAAAGACTAGGCCTAAGCCATTAAAAAAGTCTTTTAGGCCTAGCAAACCGGCTTATTTAAATAAACATAAATAAATATTTATTGTTGATATTGTTATTATTGTATTAATTTGTTATAATGTATTAATATTATACATTTATGTATCTTTTAAATAATAAGCATGTTGACCTACATAAATACTCAAGCTTATAAGTTTATTAAAAGATAAATTATATCCTATTTATAGACCTTGTTGCAAAATATGTTTTTAAATAAATTATCATACCTTTATTATGGTGTTAAATTATCATAAGTAGGCATTTAAACAGACTTGTAGCCAAGCCAAGCTTTTATGTAGGTCAGCCTTTAAAAAAAGCCTATAACAGTTAAATAGGCTAGGCTCAGGCCATATATTTTTAATCAAGACCAGGCTTAGACCAAGCAAAGCCTAGCTTGACATAGCCTATTTTCACCCCTAGTAGTGAGACATTAAGAGTATATTTTGAAAAAATTAATTAGACTTTAAAATTCTAAAACATCAATTTTTTTTTATAAAAGAAAATGACTAAAACATCTAAAGATACAGAAAAGAAATAGTATTTTATTATTTCTTTCTGTCTCGAATATAAATAAAATAATTAATTTATGCTAATTAAAAAAGCTAATTATCATTATTTAATCAAGAATAAAAACAAAGGATTATTGAAAATAAAACTTCGGTGAAAGATGTTTTGAAAATAATATCGTTAAAGGGTTAAATATGTTTTTAGTCCTTCAAAAATTGATCCGTTTTGGTTTTAGTCCTTAGAAATTTTTTCCTTAAATAAAATTCCTTAAATATTAAAAATACCCTAATTAGATCCCTATGTTCAACTCTGCTTAACTTTTTTGTTAAATGATAGTCACATTAGCTTTCAAGTAAAGTATTTTATTATTTGAAGTGTCTACTAATAATTTTTAATAAAAAATCGTGTAATTACTTTTGCTTTAGGGTTGAAAAAAATTTGCAGTTTAGAATTAAACATGTAATAATTTTATTTAAAAAGTATGTTACTAATCTGATTTGGACATAACAGTTAACATAAACAGCCACATCAGTATATTAATGGTGACTGTAATACTGATGTGGCCATTATTTAATAGAAAAGTTAAACAAAGTTTAGCATAGGGATCTCTAATTAGAATTTTTTAAAATTTAAGGGACTTTATTTAATTTTTTTTTCTAAAGACTAAAACCAAAACAGGTCAATTTTTAGAGGACAAAAACATATTTAACCCTATCATTAAATTATATATAATTTTTTCTTTACTTCTATTCGACACCGGAGAAATAGAGTATTTATCTTTATAGTCTTTACGTTTTAATAGTACACCGATTTTTTCTTTCACGATTCAATTGCAAAGTGAGACAACAAAAATATAAACACACTTTACATTCCACTGCATTTGCTGATTAAAGTATGAAACACAATATCGTCACTGGGGTAAAATCCATATAACATTGTTCACATTATTCAGCAAAAGGGAGAATCTCACACAACATAGCCATTTTTAAAAAAATTATATTAAAAAAGATATTTACATTTAGTATTTAATAGTATTTCAAACAAGATTATTTTTGAAAGAAAATATTTGTATAAAACCAAAAATAAATTATTCACAAATTCAGTATGTGCAAATTATTTTTATACCGTGAATAATTGCTAATTTAACAGCTAATATCGAATCAGATTTTAATTTCGATTTGATAATTCAATTGATAACTTATTCATAATAATTCGTATAATCTTTTGCGGAATCTTGTGATAATTCATTGATAAATAATTTATAATAATAAATCGTGTAAGTTTAATATGGTTTTATTCAGCCAATATCATTTTATTTTAAATAATTAAACTATTTGATTGTGTTTTGGATAAAATATCATTTTACATTCATTTTTAGATTGGTTCATAAATGAAGTATCCTAACTTTTATTTTGGCGCACCTTGTGATTAGTAGGTATATATTTTATCAATATAATTATTTTTCTTATAAAAAAATATTATATTTTTATTCTTATTATTTAAGTTGGTTATAATGACATTAGAGAATTGCTTATATATGCGACGGAAATCTTATTTAGCATGCAAATAAAATTAATATTTTAGTGTCTCTATATATAAAATTACATTTTAATTCTCACATAAAATTGACATTACATTTTCAATCATGATGGTGGAAACACAAATCAAAGGAAGACCCATGAAAATCTATGGTTTGTGTTTCTCTGCAAAATGCAAGGGTCTTGTTATAACATCTCAGTACAAATTGGTCAAGGAGTATTGAATATATTCTATTAAATAGGGTATACTAACAAGCAGGTGCCATTAATTACAACAACTAATTTTCAGTGAAGAAATTAAATAACTTTAGCTGAAAATCATTATATTTTCATTATTTGTCTCTATATTTTTCGCATTCCCAATTTTCACTTAATTCAATGAGATCGACTTCAAGTTTTCCTTATAATTATAATCAAATTCATTTGTTCAATGAGCCATTTGAATTGTATTAACTAGTTTTCTTTTAATTTGCAGCTCATGCTCGCAATGTGGAGGAAAGAAATTCACAATGCAGGCATATATCACACTCCCTCTTTTCTAAGTTCTGGAACCCATATGGTAGACCATCCCATATTACTATTTGGTTAGGAGATCTCAGTTGATTTGATCATAAATGATCACCTGTCATTATGAAAACATGAAATTAATTTATTCCCTCTTCTTCAACTAGAAACCAGTTACTATTGCTGTATTGATTTTTTTTTTTATATAGATATTTTGTAGTTTGTTTAAATCTTTGTTTATAAGTTAAAAAATTTGGAGAATCACAAATGCTCTGAAGCACAAACGAGTGAAGGTCAAAATGCTATAGCAACATTTGCACTTCCAAGCTTCCATATCATGTAGAAATGGATTAGTTTAACATGTCAGGCAAAGGAATTGAAGTTTCAAACCAAAGAACAAAATGAAAGAAATTCAAGTATTAAAATCGAAAATCAACCAATTAACACCAAGGAAATATTCAAGAAAGTAAGCATGTCAATCAAATAGATGAAGCGAAAGAACATTATGGTAGACCTGCTGATGAACAGAAGACAGGCAAATCAATAGATAACTCTATACTAGAAATTGTAACTTTATCAAAAGGCATCATATTTGATCAAATGTATGAATGTTATTGCTTATAGGATAACTCTGTTTGCTTCATTTATTGGCTTGGGTAAGCTGACTATATAAAATGTTAAACGCATATATAGTGGTCATTGTTTTAAATTTTGATTAATTTGGCAATGTTTGATTGTATCATTGTTCATTACCACTATTATCATTATAGCCTATATAAGTTCTATAAATTCTTACTGCACTATATGATAACTTTAAGAAACTTCAGCTCTTTGTAACTATGCTTACTTCAAACACCATTTTAGGTTTCAATGTCAACCTAATGCAGAAAAGGAAACTGGAGTGTCGTTAGTTTTGTGGTCGACACTTTGTAATGTTCCGAAAAACCATGTAATGATTATTCATTGAATCAAACGCTAACATATTGTTTATGATGATATAACTAATTTATGACTAACATCCAACAGAAATCGAGAGAGAATTTGAACTTAATCAAGGAGACATATACCAAAACTTTATTGCGTAGTGTCACTTGCTACACATATTTGAGTTTATGATTAACATGATACAATATGGTTGGTATAACCATGTCCTTTAAATACATAATCAGAGGTTCGATCCATAAGTTTGCATGTATGAAAGAACATTTGTTGAAAGAAGTCAATTTTTTAATTGAATCTCAGTATTTTGAAAATTTGGTCTTTAACTCTAAAAAAATATATTTGAGTTTACGAACAAAGAAAATTAAAACTGAAAAAAAAAATCATTAAAAAGAGTAAGATCAAATTCTACATTATGCAGAGGATCACAAGTCATAAACTTTTATAAATCCTCATTTGGTTTTTATTTCCATCATCACACTCAAAAAAATAATGTTAATTTTGTAAAGAGAGTAAAATATAATAATAATTTCACATAAAAACTAAAATGTTAGCTTCATTTGAATGCCAGATGGGATTTCCATCATATGCGTCAGAATGTCATCATAATGAAATAAAATAGAAGAACAAAAATATAATGTTAATTTTGTATTAAAAATTAGAGTTTTTTTCATACTACTCTGTAAATGAATATCAAATATAGGAATCAAATGAATATTTAAATTTTTTATCATTCAATTTTAATCAGATTTAACATAAACTATTATTTTAGTTTGTGTATTGCACGTGATAAATATTTATTTTTATGTAATTAAAATTTATAATAAATAAATACTTTTAAATGTATAAAATATATTTTGAATTTATAATGAATAATTCAAATTGCGATATAAGGTTATTTTTAACTATTGACAATTTCCTAAAAAATATTAAAATTTAATTTAGAAATAGAGACAAAAGAGGATCGATTAAAAAAGATAAGTGATTAAGAAGATCAAATATACAGATAAAGTAAGGGAGACTTTTTTTTTTACTAGTTGTAGGAGTAGTGCGTGAAATGCCCATCCACAAAAGAGAAAAGAGAAAATATTGAAAATGTTTAATTGAAAGTATGAGGAGCGTGAAAGCAATAAATATAAGAGTTGTATTTTAATTTATAATATAATAGTAGATAATTAATTAAGACAATAGTTATATAGTTATAATTTATAGTACAGATAAATTGATAAAAAAATATTTTAAATAGTCATTAAATGTGTAAAAATATTAAGTCTTACGTCAATAAATCTCTACTGAAAGAGACAGACAGAGAGGCTTTAATTACATTGTGCTTAATTATATAAATGAAGCTGAAAACCTATTAGTGTTGGTCCAATGATAAAGGATTTGGGTAGTATACTCAGAGTTCTAAGTTCCAACAACTTTGTTACAACCATTATACACTAAAAAAAATATAAATGAAGTGTGATAAAGTTCATTTAATATATATGAATAAATTTTTGGGAAAACATAGTATATCATAATTTTAAAGTTGTAATATTATGTTTCTTTAATTTTTTTTATTATTTTATTAATATCGATTTAATCATGATTAAATTATTAAATTTTAAATCAGCATCGTGATTAATTTAATGACCAGTTCTGTTTTTAAAAATAAAAACATTGGTATTTACTATGCATGATATGATTGTGTTTGTTTTGTGATTTTCCACTGCTACTTGTTCTCAGTTGAATTGAATCATGTTCTGGTTGGCCTTGTTTTCCTTTCGTTTTGGGTCTTCGTTCTGATTGGTCGATTCATTGTAAATATGTAACTACGTTATATGTTTTTTTTTGTTGATAGAAGGGGTTTGGATAAGCGGGGCACAAGGCCCAAACAACAGCTTACATTCTAAGAAAGCAGTAATGGAACAATCAGAAAACACAATGAAAAAAAAAATATCAGCAAAAAAGGAAAGAAAAAACAATGTATGTAAGCGGTGACAGCGTTTCGTTTGATGTAGGTTAAATTATTCAATTAATCTCTAAATTATATGAAAATTTTTAAATAAATCTGAAACTATTTTTTTTAATTAGGTCCATAAACTAAAAAAATAAAATTTTGGAGTTAATTTCTAAAGACTTATAACAGTTAGAAAATGATAATTTATTATGGTTTTAAAAATTCTAAGAATTCGAAAAAATAATTACTTAATCAAGGATATTTAGAAAATCAGTTTGAACCTTTGGATTCATTTTACCTCCCACTCATACTCATTATGTATGCACACTTCTACGCACCAAATCCTTTTATTTATGGGATTGGTCGTACAAGAACGAGTCATTTTTTAATTACCAGGAATAATTAGAAAATCAATAACGAGTCAGTATCTTTAAAAAAAAAATGCTAACAAGCACAAAATTAATAAGCACGAAAAATAATTAAAAGGGCCAATTAATAGAAGTGGCAAAATGGGGGCTCAAACTTGTCTGTTAAAATATAGGATTTGGGTTCTAAATTTTGAGCCCGAATAAAATGTGAGGTCTTTTTAGCCGATTTGATAAAGTCTGCAACATAATCGGCTCGGCCCGGACTAGCCCGGTTGGGTTTGGGCTACCCATTTCTTTTTAATTTTATTGAGAGAAAATTAGACTAAGAAAAGTTTGGGAGACTAAAAATAATTATTAATTTGTTGTTTCAAACTTTTATTTGTTTGATATAGGCTTTGATATTTGATTTTGACAAAGACTACTTATAAAGTTATATTACATGAATTCAAATTATATTTTATCTTTTTGAGTTACATATATTTAAGATACCAAGAGACTTTTGAAACTTAATTTATTTGACATAAACTACTTATAGAGTTGTAATACATATATTACTTTTTTTTTTGAGTTGTGTATATTACAATAATATAAGACCTTTGCAATGTTTACAAACTTATTTGTGTTGATCATTAAATATAACTAATTTTATTGTAACTTTTATAAAATGATAAACAAGATTACCTTATGGTATATAAGTATTTTTTGTACCAAAAACAATTATAGTGATTATCATAATATCACATTTCAATCTTTTTACAAATGTAATAATATAATAAAATAATTATTTATATTTTATTTATTACACTAAAATAAATATGTCAATAAAAAAAATTATCACAATATATTTCATTCTTGAATTTTGAAGAAAAATAAAAAATTCAACCAAAAAAATAAAAAAATGATAGGCTGGCCCGAAAAGTCTACAATCCACATAAGGTCGGGCTTGGGCATTAAATTAAAAGACCGAATAAAATTCAATCCTTTTTGGCCTAACTTGTTATAGCCCATAGCCCGTATCGGGCTTACCCACAATGGACTGAGTAACCCGTTTTAGTACCTTTACTAATTAATTACTTTTCCAAATTCACCTTTCCTTACCTTTTCAAATTAATAAAAAAACACTAAAAAAGAAAAGAGGTGCAAAGTCCACACTTTGTCGTCTAAATGTCAATGAAATTAAGAGTAACAAATTAATTAGAACCTATTTGGGATAGTTGTGAATTTTTGGTTTTTGGTTTTAAATGCAATTGTCAAAACAAAACATATTTGGCTAAATGGAGCTGAAATGGTTTTTAACTCAATTTTAAAATACTTTGACATTCATTTTCAAAACCAAGAAAAAATGATTTATGAATTTGGTTTTTAGTTTTAAAAAAATACAACTCTTATTACATATGACAATGACCATTTCCATCATTGTGACCACCATCACCACTGGCACTACCACCACCACTATCAGCACTACTACCACCAACACTGCCACCATCAACACTGTCACCATCACCATTACCACCATAACTACCGACATTGTCATCACTACCACTGCCACCACCACCCGCACCATTACCACCACTCTCGACACCATCACCATTACCATCACCATCACCATCGTTACCACCATCATTGTTGTTGTCACCACTACTATCACCACCACACTAAAATACCCTTAAACTAATTTTAACATGATAAAAAATTTCAAAGTGAGTTTATTTTGAAACTAAAAATTAAAAAAAAGAATTAAAACTAATTTTTAAAATCTAAAAATTGGTGACAATTTTTGAGAATTTCAAAACTTACAACTAAAAAGTACCCAAAACAAGTCCTTAGTTAATTTCTCTCACTCTTCAATCGTCTTCATGTTTTGGAACCTCCACCTAATGTGTGTGGTAAATTCTTGCATGAGGACCGCTATGGCATCTCTTTAATTAATTTAGTTTTAGTGTCCTTCCATGTCACACACAAAAAGTTATTAACAACTAGGGATGTCAACAGGGCGGGGCGGGGCGGGCACGGATTGTAGCTACCCGCTATCTGCCCCGTTGAATAAAACCCGTATTGGTGCTCGCCCCATTGCCCACATGGGTACTCGTTAAGCGAATACCTACAAATATTTTTAATATCTGTGGGTATCTATGGATATCCGTGGATACTTCCTAAAAAAATAAATAAAAACTAAAAATAACAAATTTATTTTGTGTGTTATAGACAATCATAAAGTGCTGCAAATATCACTTTGAATTTATAAATTAAAGAATTATTGTTTAAAATAATCACTTTGAACATAAATTTTAATTATTCTAATAATTTTTCTAAAAAAAATAGTTTAAAAGCCTACAAATTTATGTTTCTTTTCTCTCGTAATACAATTATATAAGATTTATCCTGTAATGAACAATTATTTTGAAAATTTTGAATAAATTTTATATAATTTTATCTATATTAATATATAAGAGTATTTAAATAATGACAAAACTTAGATACAGTACCTAAGGTACTGTTTTCCAATCAGAATTGGAGATTTGCCTCGGTAATTCGTGTAGATTACCAAGATAAATCCTCAATTCTGATTGGAGAACAATATCAACAATACCTAAAATATTGTATCTAAGTTTTATCCTTTAAATAAATATATAATTGCAGATAGCGGGTATCCGTGGGTACGGGTACCATGATACCGTACCCGTCCCATTAATAAACGGATAACAGATATACCCATTTAAAGTATTCATGAGTACCTGTTTAAAGTACTCATTTTTTACCTGTGGTGAATTTTATCTGTAGATTTCCACTCAAATTTTTTTGCCATCTTTGTTAAAAGCTTTCATTTGTTCAAATTCTACATCAGCCTCTCTTGTTCACTCTTTCATAACCTTTTAGGAGCTTTGTATGACGTACATTGTCGGTGAGAAAGATTGAAAATGATACCGCACTTTGGTAAGCAGTAGTTATCCACGCCTAACAATTTGTTGTTTAATTGATTTGAAAGCAATTAATCAACGGAATGAATAGTAATTCTTGGATGTGCATTCACGTTAATGGAAAAACAAAGATCACAGAACTACTCTAAGAATTTCGAAATCGATCTTGAAATCATAAATTTAAGAGATTCAAACCTCTTCCATTAACTACTGAGGGTGAGAGGAGTTTTCACTAAAATACATGACCATATTTTAGCGGGTTATAGTCTTACTTCTTAAGTATACTCAAAGAAACCAAAAAGCCAAAAACAGATGTTTTCTGTTGCTTTTTTTTTTTTTTCAGAACTCTAATTAAATAATGATTATTTGAGAGAAGATAATAATAATGAATTTTTTTATCCAAAAAAAAATGCAAAAAGCACCACAAAAAAATAGCTAAACTGTCAACATATAATTAAAGGTTAAAAAGATTTGTACTTACAAAAATTCAAGGCACTCTTTTGCTGAGGTGCATCGACATGTATGATGATCCTTCATGCTCTGTGATCCAACCTCCCTGAGACGGTAAGTGGTGGTACCTACAAAAATACTTTGACGCTTAAATCAGAAAGTGATATATGTGTTTGAAAGTAGGAATGGAATTACCTTACGTGTGTAATGTACCACTTTTATATATCATATCATATGTGTAATTGACTCTGGATAAACCATTTAAATTTTCTCCCAGTAATGTGATATTGATAGTGTCCCCCCCTTTTCAGAGGTGTAAGCAGTCTTGATCTTTATCTGTCATCTTCGTACGTTCTCTACAATTCTCAGCCTAATAAACAAATCAATTATTCTTTAACTGTTGGCTTTCATTGAATACATCGCTTGGCCGAGGTGTATACTCGACCTAACCAAGCATATCTTTGGCCAACACGTTCTGATTCCTCCAAGTATTGATCGTTCTGCGCTGATATAATAACTCAGACGACCGAGCTATATTTGTTCGCCTAGTCCGCTAATCCTTGGCCAGTACAAGATGAAAAAAACACAAAGAAACGGAAATTTTTTTTACCTTTTATGCATGGCTCCTTGCAACCGCGACAAGAATTCCTTTTATGGGGATCCAAAACAAACTTTTTAATTCTTTTTAATTAGATGCGTGACAATGAATTCCGAACTCAATTTACATGAATTGTGAAATTTAAATAAATTTGATTCGATTTAAGTGAAAAAATTGGATGATTAATTTGTTTCTCTTAAAACTAACAATGTTAAAAGAAACAAATGTGCAGATTGGATGACAAACTAATGAAACTATAGCTAGCCTATAACTCTGCTATAGAATCTTACTGTAAAATACAGGGACCTCTCCTGCTCTCTTTTCTTCATTGTCATCTATTATCTCTTGACAGAGAACGAAGGAGTTAGAATAAAAGTAGTGAATAATTGAAGGGAAAACTGCCAAAAAAATATATTAAAGAGTGGGGCTTCAACAGAAACATTAAGCTTTCAAAGGATTAATCAAGATAATACGAATAGGATTACATGTATCTTCACAAAAAACAATTCTATTCAAGTCATAGCATAATGTAATTAATTCTTCCAATAATTATATATATATATACATATACATATATATATATATATAAGATTCTAATTCAAATTACTTAAAGAGAATCATTAAGGTATTATATCAACTAACCACCTATTGGTAAATAATAGAATGATTTTATGTGTGTTGTATGTTTCTTTTTTAATTTTTGATATAATTGAACCAACAACACTTTCATGACGCATCACTTGAAATGTGGGAAAGATAAAGTGGGAGCGGTTGAGAGCTACACCTTTGTCCTTGAAAAGAAAGTTCTTTCTAGAATCAATGCCTCTACTCTGGCGATTGCAAGTTGTAAGCCAAGCACACTCCTTTTAGTCATTTTCATCGCGCTTCGCAGCAATAGTCATTGAACTTTTTGACGAACGAACGTTTTTGTTCCTCTTTTTTTGTCTTCCGTTATCATTCCAGCATCGTGCATGGTCCCGCCTTTACTTTCATTGGCACTAAGCAATAGCTACTGCAGATTTTACCCGGTTCCAAATACCCCAGTTTCCGAAATGGAAAAAAAAAAAAAAACAAACCCATCATTTCAATTAGTAAACAATGATACTACGAGCGAGTTTGGGTAAGCATTTCAACAAGTGTGTATAAAAGAAAAGAAAAGGGAAATGAATCAAACTTATTTTATAAGATTTTATACAACTCAACTTTTTGAGAAGTTCGAAGAAAAAATTTCTAAGATAGTTTAGAGTGAATAAGTTGATTTTAATTTATAAAAAAAGTTTAATTCAATTTATCTTATTGTTTTTCTTTTTTTATAAGTACTAGTATTTTTCAATAATTTTATCTAAACTTGAGTACATACGCTACAAAATCCTTAATAATGTGTTTAATTCAAAAAAGAATGGGAGAGGAGAGATTTTAATAGAGCTGAGGGAGTGGAAGTCCCTTTGTTTAATGTTTGGTTTAACTTAAGAGACAGATGAAAAAAGAAGAGAAAAAGTCGCCTTGTTTTGGTTCAAAGGAAAAGTATAAATAATATATATTAAATAGTTTTATAAATAATAATGAAGCAAGTGTGAGGTAAAATAAAACCTTAAAACAATTTTGAAAATTATAAACTGTTTTTCCTTTCCTCCAATATTTTGAAGAGAGACAAAAATAGGATGGGAGGGATTTTAGCTGTATTATTTTTCATCCCCTCCAAAATTCTAGACTAAATGAGATTAAAAAAAAAAGTTAAAGCATTCCCTTTTCCTTTTATTCATTTTATTTTCTTCCATCCAAACACGTAATGGAAGGAAGAGGAGGGGAGAGATTTTAGCAGAAAAAGAAGAAGAGAGAATACAAGAGAAGAGATGTTAATGATAGGGAGAGACAACTTATTTAGTTTAAAAGAGAAGGAAAGAAAATAAGAAATAAACAAATTTACTATTAAATACTTTATAATTGTCAAACAAAGATTTTAAGTTAAGGATAATATAGTCTAATTAGTATAAAAAAATTTCTTCCTTCCAAATTACCCCCATTTTAGGAGGTGTCAAAATTGAGTAAGTGGAATTTTAGTCCCTTCCCCTCCAAAACTTTGAACAGAACATAAATTTTTTATAAAAATTTCTCCCTCATTTTTTTCTTCTATTGCATTCCCCTCTAACCAAACATTATATAAGTAACCAATAAAATCTACCACAAGCGATAAATAGTTGGATCTTTAAGCATGCTAACCAAGTTTCAATTCCTTATCATATATGTATAACGTTTTGTTGGGAGAAGTAAAAACGTGAAATTCACTTTATCAAGCTCTATGACTTAAAAGAATTAATCGTGGACTATCAATAGAGGGATATTCTTAATACACATTAAAAAGAAAAAAAAAGTTTAATTTTAATAAATTGTAACTAAGATTTTTATACTATAAACTAATTAGAAGTCACTCTATATATGATTTTTAACATAATTATAACAAAAGTCAACAATCTTATCATATGTGACAAACTATAATTTAATGATAACATGAAAACTTTTACATTACCACTACGTTCTAATTAAATGCATAAGCTAAATCCTTTCACAAAAGTGATCAATCTATTAATAATTAATATACTTTTTATTATATATTGGAATTTATCTTGTGATACAAATTTCTAAGTTTATCTGCTAAATTGAATTGAAAGTTTTATTTTTATTTTAAATAATTTTTATTTAATTTTCTTTGATTCACGTTAGACATCGTAAAATATTTAATGATTACAGTCAAAACAATTTTTACCAATTTAAATCAAAACTAAAAAAAAAATTAGTGTACAATGGTCGCACTAAAGTTAGAATTTATAACCTTAGGTATATTATCCAAACTCTCACCACCACTAGACCGACTCTAATGGGTTGTTAAAAAAAATAAAAATTAAATGTCTGTATTTTTACCCTGAAATTACATTATTATTATTATATTATTATTATTATTATTATTATATTAATAATATTTTATTACTATTTTATTGTTACTTTTTCAATAAAGTTTATTTTAAAGCTTTTTATAATTTACACGCGCAAATTTCCATACATTACGTAGGAATAACAATGGGTGGGGACACAAATATTTGAATCCATACTCACCTTTGAAAAAACTCTATCTTCAATTTCCAAACTCGTTCTTGCATGAATAAGTTTTATCTTCATTTCCATATTCATTTGGCATTTAAATACTCATATTTTAATTAAATGATATATATTTTTCTTTTACTGAACTTTCTTTTGGATAAGTTAATAAAATAAAATTACTATTTTAATATTAAAAATAAGTAGAAGAATTAACAAAATAAATTTAATTGTAAATTCATCTAACTTAATCAAAAAAAAATTCAAAGCTATTTAAACATCAATTATAAAACATAACAAGTACGATTTAACTCGATTCAAGTATATAAGATTATAAATTTATTATATAAAAATAAAAGTATGAGTATAAAAGCACAACTATAAGTATCATACATTTGTTATATTAAATTATACTATACAGATATGAAATGAAATAAGTATCAAAATACTCACATCTACACTCATCTTCATTATTTTTTAAAATAATTACCTAAATCCAAACTTATACTTCCTTTAACCAATAATTTTTGAAAAATAATATATACACTGACAGTATAAATAATTTTTATAATGTCATTCAATTACAATTTATCATGGATGGTAAGTTTGTTGACTCTTATAATAATTAACTTAAAAATTATATCAACTATAATTTTTGATTAGTTGACAGTAAAAAACATTTTACATTGATAGTATATAGAAATTAAGCTCAAAATTTTTCTTCTCATCATAGATAATTTTTATAAACACTAAAAAATAAAAATAAAATAAAAGAGAGAAAGTGTAGTGAGTAATTTAGAGAGTAATTAAAAGATAAAATAGTAAATAATAAAATAATTAAAGAATATAGTAGTTTAATAAAAAACAGAAACTTAAAGAGGGTATTCTCTTTTGGGATAATACATTCACAGGTCCTTATACATTTTGGGTTTTTTAAATAGGTCCATATCTATAAAAATTTATAATTGAGTTCTTAATTTTTTTCAATTTTTGTAATCAGGTCCTTAGTGTTAATTGTCCATTTACAAACCGTTAACTTTGATAAAATATTTTTTATTTCTTCCTGACTCCAAGGACCTAATTACAAAAATTGAAAAAGATTAAGAACTCAATTATAAATTTTATAGTTTAAGGACCTATTTTAAAAAATCCAAAAAGTTCAAGGACCTATAGATGTCTTATTCCTAAATAAAACTTAGTAATGGGAGACATGTCTTGTAATTTGCGCACCCTATAAATTTGCTTCCAAGATTCTTCATTGTCTTAAAACTTAAAAGAACCACTAGGTTCCCCTATACAATAATGCATATATATAACAAATTATATTGGAAAGATTAACTAACATTTAAGAATGAAGCTATGTTTTTAGTAGAGTTGTCAAAATAGGCTTGCCCTAGACCAGCCTGACAGGGCAAAGTTTGATAAACGAGTTGAGCTAGGTTGATTTTCATATAGGCCACGATTTCTTTGGCCTGTCTAGCTTGATTGGCTGGCCAGATTAACCAATTTTATTTTTTTTGCATGAATTTATAATTTTTTATAAGAAAAAAAATATAAAATACCAAGCCAAATAGACTCTATAACTTGTGGGCCAACATTTTCACAGCTCAATCGTTTGGCCCATCAAATTAGGCCAAATTGGCTATATTCTTTTTGGGCCTCAAAATAAAGAGCCTAGCCTAGCCTCCGATCAGACCAATTTTAACAACACTAGTTTTTAAAAGGGGTTATAACTTCCTTATTTTTTTATTTTTCTATATGTAATTATTTTAGAAAATATTATTCCCTTCCTTTCAAATAAAAAACATTTTAACACAATTTTCAAATTAAGTAATTTTTGAGTCTTTTAACTACATACTTAATTTTTTTTTAATTTTTATAATTAGGTCCATGTGCATAAGTTAACGATTTGTAAATGGACTATTAATTCTAGGGACTTGATTACAAAAATTAAAAAAAGTAAGAATTCAATTATAATTTTTTATAATTTGAAGATTTGTTTAAAAAAAATCAAAAAATTTAGAGACCTATTATCCTTCTCTTTATTATAATTATAGATTTTTGAGGTGGGGATTCAATTGCCATCGCTATGACGCTATCCTACACCACATCTTCGTTTGTGGTAAAGAAGCATAGGTAATACCACGGAGTTACCACCTCATTCATAAGTCAAAAGTTAAAACTTAATCAGACAAGCCGGTCAAAAATTAAAAATTTAAATTGCCACATCATTAATGCAAATTCCTTTCGTACTCTCACAAAAAATGTACACAAATTCCTTTCGTACTATACAAGTATTTTAAAGAAGGCATATTAAAAACAATACTATTTTCTGCGAAAGTGCAGTAAGAACAACGGAATTAAATCACCTGAATTTTCATTTTTAATGAAAAATGATACTTTAACGAAAGAAAAATAATAAGAGGAAAAATATTAGCATCAAAAAATATGTTTTGTTAAAGTGTCATTTTTAATTAAAGAAATAAAAAATAACCAGGAACGAATGATCTAAATCTACAAATGACATGAGATTATATTGTCAACCTACTTATATATGCCACCGGTGAGTCATTTCATGTAAAAACTTCGTGACACATACCACTTCTCATATGTCATCTTTAAAGGCATATAAGTGAACCTTTTTTTCACTTTTTGGCTAATTTTTAGGGTGGCTGAATCCAAACCTTTGGGGTCCTCTCATCCGACGGAGACAGAAAATGATATATGGTGATGGGCAATTTTCAATATACTACCATGTACGTATAACAAAGCGGGACGATCAATGTGACACTATAACATCAAACATGACATTAAGTAGATTACTAGTTACTACTTAATGTTTAAGCAAAATCTAGGCAAAGATATTTGTAGACTGTGAATTCTATATATTATAGACATATCGTCTTGCGTAGCACTCACTCCACACAAGTGTAGTAAGATGAGCAACCAATTATTCTACGCGAACCTTCTGCTCGCTTTCTACCTTTCATGTCACTATGCTCTTGCTCAGACTGAAAATTCCACTTTGCCACTCAAAGCTGTGAATCTTGGAAATTGGCTCGTTATTGAAGGGTGGATGAAACCTTCTCTCTTTAATGGAATAACCAACAAAGATCTTTTGGTATGTTGATCATCAATATCACTTATTATTCATTTATAATTGTCTATCCTATGTTGATCTCTTGGCAATGCTTTCCATTCCGAGGATTAAATTATTTGTTTATAGTTGAACTTCCTAGTCCCTTAACTATAATTAATTTGGTCATTTTAGGATGGAACTCAAGTGCAGTTCATGTCTACGAAGTTACAAATGTATCTCTCTGCAGAACATGGGGGAGGAAGTATTGTTGTTGCCAACCGCACCAAAGCTTTGGGTTGGGAAACTTTCAGGGTTGGTTCCTCAACATATATATATATATATACTTTGAAGAGTATTATTTATTTAATTTATTTGGTACACATTTATAATTTTATATATTTAGTGGCATTTTTTGTAACCATCAACATCGCAGCTGTGGAGGGTCAATGAAACGGCCTTCAATTTGAGAGTTTCTAGTAAGCAATTTGTCAGATTGGCCAACCAAGATGAAGGAAACAAATTATTGGCTGATTCAGATTCACCTAGCGACATGGAAACATTTGAGATTCTGAGGAATGATGATGACCCAAACAGGGTTCGCATCAAAGCACCAAATGGTCTGTTTTTACAGGTACTTTGGCCTTATTTGTGTTATTAATTGATCAATCTAACGTTTAGCTAACTCTTACTATATATATCTGATCACCAAATTGTGTTGCTAGTAATGTTTCTATACTCTTAATATTGATTATCAGGCTATATCAGAGACTGTGGTGCTTGCAAATTATGAAGGGTCAAATTGGGAGGATAGTGACCCTTCAGTCTTCAAAATGACTGTTTTGACTGGCACCATTATAAGAGGCGAATACCAAATTACAAATGGTTATGGCCCAGATAAAGCTCCCAAAATCATGCGGGTAAATATCTGCTTTAAAGAGAACAAGGGGCAGCAATTTGTATCAGATTTTAATTGATTAATAGAGCTATACGGGGCATGCAGGATCACTGGAGTACGTATATCACTGAAGATGATTTCAAGTTCATGTCAGAAAATGACTTAAATGCTGTCAGAATTCCCGTGGGGTGGTGGATAGCCCAAGACCCAACACCACCAAAGCCATTTGTTGGGGGATCCTTGGAAATGCTAGACAATGCCTTCACATGGGCACAGTAAGACCAATTAAGGGCTGGTACTCTGTCTATTTCGTTGCCATGAAAAATGGAAAAGCCACTTTGTCTATCCCTTGTCACAATAAATGTCACTCTTTATTGTCATTGCAGGAAGTATGGAATTAATGTAATTGTGGACCTGCATGCTGCTCCAGGCTCACAAAACGGAAAACCTCACAGTGCCTCAAGAGATGGATATCTAGAATGGGGAGATTCATACATATCTGACACTGTAGCAGCCATAGACTTCCTAGCTGGAAGGTTTAATTTATAGTTAATGTCCCTTTCGATTTTCTAAAAATGTGTCACCATCTTCTATAGCATGTTTGGAAATGCATTCCAAAACAATGTTGTAGTTGATTGGACACGGAAGTTACAAATAGTAGCATATAGTTTGGCAACGGGACGGGGCGAGTCCAAGTTTTGCTGTCTCTGCCTCCGATTCCTGCGGGAGCAAGAAAATGGGTATTCATTTCTGTCTTCGGTGGAAATCGGGTTTTTCTGCCCTGCCTCCGTCCCTGCTCCTAGTATTTTTTTATTATATTTTTTTGTCTTTTATGGTTAAAAAACATGAATAAGTAATGCTAATAGATAAATATTTAGTATGTAAATATTATAATTTTTACAAAAATCATTTTTCATTATCCTATCTCAAGTTTAACATATCCTACAATTTAAAATAAAAAAGGAATTAATTAAAACAAATGATACTAATTACATATTTTATTAGTATCGGGACAGGGGCAGGAGTGGGAGCGAGACGGGTATCAACATCCCTGTCCTATCCCCCCTCCCTAACTTTAGCATTCGGGAGAAACTTGTCCTTGTTCCTGATTCCGGTCAAAGTGGGTTTTTTCTGTCAAAGTTGGGGTGAGATCAAATGGGTACCCACGAGTCCAGATTTGTTTGCCATCCCTAATAACATATGAATGAATAGATTTAAAATGGAATGAACGTCATACCAAACATGCATTTGGCGGTCTTCTATTTAAAAATACATTATATTATACTATTTGTTTGGAATGTTTATTTATGTCTCTTAGCATGCCCTTAATCCGGTTAACTTATATGTATGTGGCTCTAAAATTGCTTTTCAGATATGCTGACAGACCAAGTCTAATTGCAATAGAGCTAATGAATGAGCCTCAAGGCGTAAATTTGGAAAGCCTTAAAAGCTATTATCAAGCAGGTTATGATGCGGTACGGAAACACACGTCGAGTGCCTATGTGATCATGTCTAACCCTCTGGATAGAGATTCAAAAGTGCTTCTGTCCTTTGCTGGAGCTTTCAGTGGAGTGGTTATTGACGTGCACTACTACAATCTCTTTTCGGATAGGTTCTCCAATATGAATGCGCAGCAGAACATCGATTATATTAAAAACCAAAGAGCTTCAGATCTTAGCTCCCTCACCACACCTAATGGACCGCTCATTTTTGTTGGTAAGTTTTGTACTTTTACATATACAATAAAGTAGCATAAATGCATGATCAAACCCCTTCTTTTAAATTTCTTTTATTCTAAGAAAAGTATAGCATATCATAACATGGTGGAATCTGGCAGGGGAGTGGAGTGGTGATTGGAAAGTTCAGGGAGCATCAAAGAAAGATCACCAAAAATTTACGCTTGTCCAACTGGAGGTATACTCTCGTGCCAAATTTGGATGGGCTTATTGGGCGTACAAATGTGACTCTAACTTCTGGAGCATCAAGTGGATGATTGAAAACAATTATATTAAGCTTTAATTACTGTAACTCCCTGTACTCTAAAAAGAGTGTTGGGTATTTTATTTTAGATGTCTATTCAAATTGGAAGTGTAATTTACAAAAATAAAGATAGCCTCCTACTGTTAAACAAAAACATATAATGTTCGTGGTACACTGCTTACAAAATTCAATGTCTATTGGTAATTTCTATGAATAATGCTGCAACTTTCGGTTCTCTGCATTACCTTTTTTATCTTAAATTAGTAAAAGATGGTCCCAAATGTGAAATAAATGTTAAAAAGGTTGACTGCTTAAGTTCTTCGCTAAAGTTAACTTATCACATACTACATTTCTTTTTAAAGTCATCTGCGTCCAACTAGCTTCGTTGAGCCACCTCCTCCTAAACAACGAACTTAGTTAACAGACGCAAGAAGATAATCAATTCCCGGGAAGTCATAATGCTTGATGTTACCAATAAACTAGACAATCAATAAATTTCATCAATAGGATTTCGTAAAACCCTTTCAGCAAATATTGACATGTCTTATTTTCTTGGCAAATGTTAGAGTACTCGTTAAAAAATTAAAGGTGATCAATTTTATAAAAAAATTTATTAATACACTTTTATTATAATTTTTAATATATTTCAATATGATTTTTAGTAATTATTTATTTATTTTAACTAATACTCGATAACAACAGTTTATTTTCTTTTGAACTAAGACATGACATGACTCTTAAAATTCTTTGCATCACAATCATGATTAAGATTCCTTATGAGCCTCTCAGTTTCGCAGCCCTACCATCCTCCATTATCCTTTTAAGCATTAAGCGAGAATGGTTGTGATGGACTAGTTTGAACTGAATCCCCATTAATGTGACGTGCCTGTGAAGAAAAATATTCAATAATCTCGGAGAATTCTGGTCTACAGATTCAACAGTTTTACCCCCTTCAAATTTTGTATCCAGGCATCAAACCTCCTCATATTCACGTAGGTATATTATAATTACAGAAATATTATTCGACTTTAATAGATATATACTGTCAGCGTACAAAATTTTACGTTGTTAAACAACTAGAAATCAGCTTTGGTGTGACTTTTAAGGTGATGATTATCAAAGTTAATAAACTTATCATACATAGTGACTTGTGATTGGATAACAGTATAAAAAAACTTTACACTATTGGTGTATATACTTTTTTCTCACATTATTCTTACACTAAATCTTTAATATCTTTATTCTATACATTTCTTTTATGAAAAAAAAAAAGAGAAGGAATTCACTTATTTTTCCTTTTTCTCCTTTTTCCATAATAAAAAAAGACATAAATAAAAGCATAGAAAATGAGGCATTGGAATAAAAATTTTGTACAAATTAATCATCCAATTCTGTATGCAATTTGAAATTTTAAATTCATCCAAAAATTCTGCACAAATTGATCTTGCAGTTTCCAGTAAAAAGATCAATATAATTCAAAACACCAGGTACTTTTTGGCTAGTTAGCCGTGAGCGCGTGGATCAACTGATACGAGGTTGTTTCAGCTTAACCAGTGGTCTTGAATTTGAGTCTTGGATATGCAGTTGTATTAAATACTTGGAGGGAGAACTTTATCGCTTATAGTGGTCCTATCCGGTTCGAATAGAATTATCTTTTGTGAAGGATACTTGTGATCTTTACAAAAAAAAAAAAAAAGTAGTCATTGAAAGATTTTGATTGATCATTAGAGCTCATCTAAGGGTGGCAAAGTGGGATAAACTATTTGGGTCAACTCGCTAAAAATAGTGAGATAGGTTAGGTAACTCAACCTACCAACCTGATAAGTTAAAGGCGGAGCTAGTTGTCCTGCCTCAACCTAATTTCAACTCGTTGGGTGGACCTGCCAAACCATCATTTTAGATTTTTGTATTTTTAGACTTTTAAAGGACTTATTTAATAGTTGACTAGTGTTGATGAATTAATTTGTGTTTGTGGATGTATTGGTAATTGATTGAAGTATTTGGATTCTTAAAATATTATTATCTTTTGTTTGTGTATTAAGAAATGTAATTTTAATATCAAATATCATTTCAACATTTTCTTTCTATTTTTGCTTATTGAATTTGTTGAGTGCAAGAGGATTGTCCATAATGAAATAAGATTAATACTTAGTATATCATTCATGGTTTTTTGAATGAAATTAAATTATAGGAGTTGATTTTATGAATATTAAAATGATTTTAAAATTTATTTTTTTGGTTACTCAACCCTCCATTTTATCCTTTAGTGGGCCAACTCACCAACCCATCTCTAAGTGGGCTAGGTTATGTTTCTCAACTCGCTTCCTCTAATAGGTCAACTTGTCTTACCACGCTTAAGGCAGGTTGAAAGCGAATTGGAGTGAGTTGGCCAGAGCTTGTCAATGTCATGCAAGGTGAGACTTCAACATTTTGACAGATTTTGCAATTTTATATAGTAACTAGCTAGGAGTAATGGGATTTTTTGACAAAGCATATTTTTAACAAAAACAAATTATTTTTTTAAATTTCGTAAAAATAAATAATTATTTCTTTAAAAAAACTAAAATGAGCATGAATTAGAATTGTTGCTACTTAGAAGATGACAAATCCATATTATATAATAAAAGGAGTTGATAAATGATTATGTCATTTGGGTTTTAACTTTTATATATGACTAAAATGAATTATAATTTAAAATCTTATTTTGATACTTGAAAAAAGTTATTTGAGAAATCACTCCCATCACTAATAAAAGATAAATAGATAATCACTATATGTTAATGTATTAGGGTCATGTATTAAAAATAATCACTTCATATTAATGTATTAATGTTGTATTTGATATTATTTTTTTTAGAACTTATATTAAGTAGAAATTATATTTCATTAAATTTGTTTTGTAGTAATACCTTTTTGGTTATATTTTAAAGTTAATATTTTTAAAAAAATATATTTTTAATTTAATTTTACCATGGGAGTTATTCTAGTTTTGAGACAAGAATACTTACCAATATTATTTACTAATGATTTGAAGATGTAAAAGTGAAGTAGCAAGTTAGAATGATTTAACGACAGTTATTGACACGTACCGGTCGTGTAGTGTGATTGGAAATGGAACATATCGTGGGAAAACGATTTCATATTTCTTCTCAACAAAGAGGATTACCGAAGCTACCAAAGCCCAACTCCAGTGGTTTTCATGCCTCTTTTTAATGGGCTGACTACAAATATTTGGGCCTACGTCAGGAGTAGGGCCAACTAAATGGCTTATTGATTTGATTACGATCAAGGTGGTTGACTTTTGTATCGGACTACCTGACCATTTTTAATGAAGTCTTTTCTTTTAACTAAGTTTTTTCATTTCGAATCCGAAAAAAATCAGAAACGTTTTGCTATATATAAAAGTATTTCAAAATAAAGATTACAAAAGAATATAAAAATGGTATAATTGGCAAAAAATAGTTGTTAAATGAACACTACGAAAAAGTGGTAGACAAAGGAAAAAAATACGTTACAATGAAGTGTATGTTTGAATAATTTTATATTGAGTAAATTACACTGACACTCCTAAGATTTTTTCAGATTGTACATGATACTCATCTTTTTTTTTATCCCTCTACTAACCTCCTCGATTGTTTGAAAAACATTACACTAACATTTCTTATACATTACATTAACTCTCCTTAATTGTTTAAAAAATATTATATCGTGTACCCTACAAGAAAGGTTGTCGTAAATGTTAAAAAAGTAGGAAGATTATGTGCAATTTGAAAAAACCTCAAGAGGTATCAATGTAATTTACTCTTTTATCAACTAATTAAGACAGTTTTTTTATTTTTAAATAATTTTATTTCATGTATGGACAAGAAAATGGTGAGATCTAATAATATCTTTCGGCCTACAATATATTTGGATGAAAGATCTTGAAGAAAATGAATAATATTATTTTAAGTAATCATTTTTCTATTTAAAATCGTTTTAATATCTTAAGAACAAAATGAAATGTTATCCTATAACATTTTATTGTTTTTTAATTTAAAATACAAAAATTGTCCTTCTTTTCCTTTCTTAAATTCTCATCTAGTGTTTGACTTTTTTAAGTTTGTTTTTTTTTTTTTTGTGAAAAAGAAAAACTAGATCAAATACAATTTTAAAAAGCTTTAAAAAATAAAAGATCTTTTTTAACAAAGAAAGCGTCAAAAAAAAAATCCTAGATAAGTTGATTTTAAGATTTTTTTTTTTAAAATTTTGGTGTTCAACAGCGACAATAAGGCTTAAACCTAGAATGGTAGAACCTTATGCAGACTACTCAAACCTTCCATTACTAGGCTAATCCTAGTGAGTTTTTTTTTTTTTTTTACTTATGTTTTTATCCCCCATTCTCATCTTCCTTTCCAATATATGTTTGCTTCCTCTTTAATCCCCTTTAATCTTGTTGTTATATATAAATAGGTGACGTATTAAGTGAGAATATTTCTCATTTTAAGAATGTGAGAACTTTCAATTTGAGTCATACGACCATACATAGATAATTAAGATTAAAAAATTATTCAGTGGTCACATGACACGTAAAAAATTCATATATTTTTTCTTTTAATTTGACCATTCAAATAAAATCTAATCATTTATGTTTATAGTTCTCATTTCTTACAATAAGAAATATTCTCGTTTGATATGCTCTCTCTCACACACACACCCCTTATTTGGCACAAAAAGCGTGTGTATATCAATATAAAATTTATTTCAAAGCTTTGCAAAAAATATTTAGTTAAAAGAGTATCTAAGACTTTTAGGAAAACTCATCTTATTTGTGAAGTTTGTCAGAAAGGAAAGCAACTTAAAACGTCTTTTAAACCCAAAAATCATGTTTCCACTTTTAGATCACATTGAGTTGTTACAAATAGATTTATCTAGTCCTATAACGACTGGGAGCCTTGGTGGCAAAAAGTATGGATTAATCATTATTAATAACTATTCTAGATACCCATAGGTATACTTTCTAGTCCACAAACACGAGTCTTTTAATGTATTTGGGATATTCTATAAGAAAGCATAATGATAAGGTTTTTTGCATCTCGACCATTACAAGTAAGCATAACAGACAATTTAAAACAAGGGGTTTAAAAGCCTTTTATGAAAAGAATGACATATTCCATAATTTATCTTTACCAAGACAACCTTAACAAAACTTGGTGGTGGAAAGGGAGAATAAAACCTTATAAGAGATGATAAATACCATACTTAGTGATAACTTTCTATTAAAGAATTTTTGGGCAGAAGTTGTTAACACATTATATATCTTCAAAATAGAATATTGATTAAACGATTGTTGAATAAGACTCATTATGAGCTATGGAGGGGGAGAAAACCCAACATATTATATTTTTATATTGTTACAACTAGAGTCACGATAAGATGATGAAAAAAATATAAAAAATAGAGGGTCACCACCAAGCTTTATTAAGAGAAAAACATTAGAAAAATCCTTAAAAGAAAAATAGTCATTGAAACCAAATTTTTGGTTCAAGATTACACGTAAGGAAAGTATTAATACCCTATGACATCTATCATAAGGACTACTACCTCTAATTAAATATGCAAAATTAAGATAACTTCAAGAATATTTATTTTATCCCTATATATTAAAAAATTGAAGTAAAATTATATAAACGAATAACATATAATTAAAATGAAAAATAAATTACAAAAATTAATTTTGGCTTGACGATTTGATTCACACTCTTATGTATTCTTCAGTGCAATGAAGAATTCAAGGTCACATAATTCTTTAAAAAAATATTTGTGTGTTGGTTATTTTAGTATTTTTTTTTAATTTGAAAAGGTAGGGATTACAAGGTCTTAACAACCTATTATTATTATTTAAAATATTTAATTGGACAATGCCTTTGCAATAACCAAACAGGAAAGAGATCCAAAATGATTATCACTAACAACCCATATTTTTATTTTATTAAAAATACTTCAATTTGAAAAAAAATATAAAAAATATCTTTAGTTTGACAAGGTACCAAAGAATAAAAATAAAAACAATAATAAAAAAAATTAAATAAAAGATGGAAAAAAGAAAAGGACAGGATAGAAAAACTTACCTCAAGACAACAATTCATGTTGGACACAATGCATAAAATAATCCAAAATAGCTCATGCGCATCTAATGGAAGACCCAATAGAAAATAATAATAATAATAATAATAATGATGATGATGACGACGACGATGATAATTATAATAATAAAAAATAAAATGTCACAAGCCTCATGCTTTGCACTAGGCCCATTTTTCTGTTTATCCTTTCTTGCTTTCTTTTCATTGCTTGGTGGTCTCCTCCTTATATAAAGGAAGGAGAGAATGCATGAGAGTAGCTTGCCTAGTGTGAGACTTCTTATGTGAGGGAAAGGAAAGAATTAAATGAATGTGGGACTAGAGTTTCTACCATGGTTAAATAGCCTACTTCCAAGTTATTTTTCATCAAGATAAAAGTCAATTTTAGTTTATAGAGTAAAAATATGAGATGTAGATCTTTCTCCAAGATTTCCAATGGCACAAAGAACACCTTAACAGGATAAATATAGCTCAAGATATGACTTTGACTTTTCATGGTGTATGGACACTCTTCCTTAAAGTAGAGAATAAAAGTATTATTCAAACAAGTGTTCATAAACAAACTTAATGAAAATGGAAAAATTGTCAGAAACAAAGCAATGTTAGTAGCTTGAGGTTATAACCAATAAAAAGGTATAGACTTTATTGAAACTTTTGCACATATAGCTAGATTAGAAGTTATTAGGGTCATGCTATAATTTGCTGCATGTGAAAACATAAGATTTTTTAGATGAATGTCAAAAGTGTTTTTCTAAAAGATTTTATTGAAAAAGTGTTTGTAAAGCAACGTTCTAGTTTTGAGTACATTAGCTTTCCAGACCTTGTTTTCAAATTGAAAAGGGTCTATATGGTCTTAAACAAACTCCTAAATCTTGGTATGACATGTCTTCTACAAGGTTAAGCTCAAAGAGCTCCCCTTTACAATCTATTGTCATTCTTTTCATCTTTCCCAAGCGGAATCGAAGGTCGCAAAAGGTGGTGATGGCTTGATGGAGGTTGCCATTAGTGGCATAGCTTGCAATTTCAATAGCAAGTTGATGTACACAGGTACAATAGGGGTGAGTGATGGTCTCAAAATCTTTATGGTTAGCTTCATTGATAATGGAAATATAAGGACGATAGGCGTTATCCACTACAACATTACAACCATGGTGGTGCATGGATGGTGTCTAAGGCATGGTTGGTGGTTGGAAGTAGTGACTAAGAAGTTGGTTCTTGTAATGGGAAACAAAATTTGATGGAGACTATAATTAGACAGAAAAACATTCATGAAAGATTACTAATAAAATCTCATTCATATAAGATTTCTTATTTCACTACATGATTGAAAACTCCTGCCATCACAATAAATGTCACTTCCCTATGGTGGGCATCATTGAGGAGCTCAAAACAACAAAATCTACATGTGTGTTCCTTTTAGTTGGCACCCGACAACATGGAAAGTGTCACAATCTCCTTTGCAAGTACAACTTCTCCCATGTTTTCGTACAACACCCCACAACTTTCTCTTCCTCCCTCACTATTTATTAAAGTCTCTGATCCAATGCCTTTACTACCTCTAAGATTTCTAACCCCATGTTATTGTTGGCTCTATTGGTCATATTTCTTTCCCACTTGTCTCACTACTAAGCTTAAAGGCATTAGTTCACGAATCCAATTTTATCCCTAGCTTGGCTCTGTCTCTTCTTTCTTTCTTTGTTGATGCAATATTTCCTTTTATATTTGTCCCTTCAAATTGATCCTATTGATGTAGATGATTAGGCGAGTCCATGTGTGTGTCGCATAAGCATTTAACATGCTTGAGTAGACATTTTGTTAAAAATAAGTAAATTGGATTAATGATTAAACTAAGGTGATGAATGAAATACAACTTTAAAAACTATTTTAATTTCGTTAAATATAATTAATATAAAAAAAAGTGCCAATTTGAAAGACTAAATAAAGAATTTACTTCTTTTCTAGTGAAAGCCTATAGTGACATGTGGGTCCTTGTAATTCACATAAATTTACTGCTCCTTTTGTGACCTTGGGACCACCTCATTTGACAACGGTCTCTTGTACAAAACCCCATTTCAAAGATTCCCCACCCCCTTCAACTTGTCGCCCATGTATGGTTTTATTCTCTAAGATGTTGTGGTTATTTGCATCAATAATGCAGCGATACTTTATGCAGCTTTCAACAATAATTCTTCATTATTTTTTCAGCAAAGAGAAAGAAAAATATCGTGTGTATATCTGAGAGATACATTCGATGTATGGTAATATATAAATTGAGTTTGTCAATTTAGAGTTCACTTTTTCCGGGCCACAACAGGATACCTGGTTTATTAACTCATTATATGACTTTGAAGTATGGTCCAATTGTCTGTTACTAGAATCTAGATAGTTTTTATGGATTAAAAATAATTTTGTTTGTTGACTATGATTAAGGAAAAAAACAAAAAAGAGCACGTGAAGAAGACACATGATGTTATTGAGATATTTAAGAAGTGTAAAAAAATGGAGGAGTCAAAGTACTGTTTTTTTTTTTTTTTGACAAGTTGTGTACTCACAGAAGAAAATCCATCTAAGAATTATAAAATATGATAACGAAATACTAAATGATAATTCCTTAGTAGTATTAAAACTAGCACTATATTACCAAAAAAAAAAACACTACTATTAGAAATTATAATTTAGAAGTTATGAATTAGAAAATGTTAATTTTAGTTATATTATATTTTTATAAAATTAAACTTTAAAATTTTAATTTTAATTTTAAAAGGATTTCCATGTGACGTAATTACAATTTTAAAATCCAAATTAATCTGAAGTTCAATTTTCAAACTCAATTCTATTACTGAATAGACACTAAATTTTTCTTCTATACAAACATGTATTTCATATAACATCCAAGTATTCTTAATGAATCAACTATAAAACAAACAAGCTTTAATTTGCATAACATCTAAATAAGAAAAAAAAAATTTAAGTAAGTTAGCTGAGTTGGTTAAAATATGAAGGTGAATTCCATGTTCAAATCCTCACTTTATAATCTTTTGCAACAAAAAATACAAAAAGACAAGAAAAGTCCTTTATTATTTTCCTAATCAATCAATCTTTATTAAGGCTTAAATATGTTTTTAGTCATAAATTAAAAAAAAGTGCTTTTAGTCCTTATAAACGAATGAATTTTGATTTTAGTCTTTGTAATTCTTTTTTTTAATTTTCATCCATAAAAATTATGAAATCATTGGTTTTGGTCTTTGTTGTTAGGTGACATTCGTTAACTACTTATGTGTTTAGCAAAAGGTTAAGTGACCATCTTAGGTGACATCTACTAGTGTTTGAAGTACCATGTCAGTATGTGACACATTTAAAAAATTTCTAGATCCATATAATAAATGTTGTTTATCTATCTTAAAAATGAATATTATCAAAAATATGAAATCATTAGTTTTGGTCCCTATTGTTATGTGGCACTCATTAACTACTTATGTATTTAATGGAAGGTCAAGTGACCATCCTAAGTGACACTCACTAATGTTTGTAGTACTATATCACCACATGACACCTCTATTTATTTTTAATTCATAAAATGAATGTTATTTATCTATTTTGAAAATGAATGTTAGAGACTAAAAATAATAATTTCAAATATTTTATTATTTTCCTAACCAATCAATTTTTATTATCACTTAAATATGTTTTGTCATGAATTTTTATTTTAGTCTTTGTAATTTTTTTTCTTTAATTTTCATCCCTAAAAATTATGAAATCATTGGTTTTGGTCTTTCTTGTCAGATGACACTCGTTAACTACTTTTATGTTTAACAGAAAGTCAAGTGATCATCCTAGGTAACACCCACTAGTGTCTACAGTACCACGTCAACATATGACACCTCTAAAAATTTTTCTAGATCCATAAAGTAAATGTTATTTATCTACCTTAAAAATAAACATTATCAAAAATATGAAATCATTGGTTTTGGTCCCTATTGTCATGTAACACTCGTTAACTACTTATGTGTTTAATAGAAGATCAATTGACCATCATAGGTGACACTCACTAATGTCTGTAGTACTATGTCACCATGTGACACCTCTATTTTTTTTTGTGAAAATTCACGAAATGGATGTTATTTATCTACTTTAAAAGTGAATATTAGAGATTAAAAATAGTAATTTCAAAATTTAGAGAAGTGAAAATAAATAAAAATAGTAGGAGTGTTCATCGGATCGGATTTATCTGATGAACCCAACAATCCAAATCAAACCAATTAAATTGGTTTGGATCGGTTCAATTATCAATTCTTTTAACTTTAAATCTGAACCAAACCAATCATAATTGGTTTGGTTATCAGATTTAACTTTTTCAACCCAAACCAACTCGAACCAATCCAATCAATTATATTTTAACTTTTAAAATAATATATTTTAAACTTAGAACTTAAACTTTGCTTCAACTTTTGTATTTTCTTTCTTTTTCATTTATTTTAATTTTTTTATGATCTTATCTAATGTTATAAAATATTTTAATTAGATCATGTTTATTATGTAATTTTTTATTATATTTTAGGTAAAAAAATTAATGATATATGTAAAGTAATAATTATATAAAAATTAAATATTTTTGATAAAATAAATAATTAGTTATTAAAAAACAAGAAATATTTTTGTCCTTGCCTTAGTATAAAATTAAATAATTATATAAAATAGACAATAAATGGAAATAAAAGCTTGAAAAATATAATAATTTATTTTTTTATCATAACTCGATGACTCGAACCAAACTAACCCAATTATAATTGGTTCAATTCAGTTTGGATTAGCCAAAAAATTTTTTAAAACCCGAACCAAACCAATCCAATCAAGTATAATTGGTTCGGATTTAATTTTGTCCTAAATCCGAACCAATCTAACCCATGAACACCCCTAAAAAATAGAGACCAAAACCAAAATTCTCTCATTTTATAGAAAAAAAATAATTTAAAATTTTAGAAAAAAAATAAAGAATTTTTTTAGGAGCATGAAAATCAAGATACTAAAAACGTATTTAAATCATTTATTATTTATAGGTTAAAATATACTTTTGATCTCTTATTAATTTTTTATTAACATTTGTTTTGATCTTTTATCTTTTAAAAGATTTATTTTAGTTCTTAACTCTCAAATTTGAGTCAATATTATCTTTTTAAAATAATAATTATTTTGAATTTTTGAGGTGTGATTTTAAACCCTATTCAAGACTTGAAACTAAAGTATATTTTATCCTTAATTATAAGGCGGATAGACCACTATTATGCTATAGGCCAATACCAATCAATTTGTTTGTCCACTTTTTCTCATGGGCCCATCGCAAGAACAAACCCACTGTGTTTTTACTACACAAAAATAATTAAACCAATAATGTTTTGGAGAAGCGGGGTATCGATCCCCGTACCTCTCGCATGCTAAGCGAGCGCTCTACCATCTGAGCTACATCCCCATGGTTGTTTCTAGGTACATGTTACTATAATCTATTTTATTTCTTTCCATAAAAAATGTCATCCTCTCAAAGCCTGGCCGAAATTAAAAATAATGTTTGATGTGTTTAACTTGTTATGGGGGAGAATGCAAGATTAATTTAAATTAAATTAATTGTGCCTTTCTTTCACGTGCAAGAAAATAGAAAGACAACGTAATGAGACTAGTGTCAATTTCATGGCGATATATCACGGAGGCTCTTCGTATACAATATGAATGGTGGTAACCTTGAGTGCACAAAATATCAGGATAATGTCATTTCTTAGATGGGGAAAAAATATCTTTGACACATTGTCAAAAAAATAATTGTTTCTTTGACAACTTTAGAGTGTACACGTCCTATTATTAAAGAAAAGTAAAGAAAAAAAAAGTGATGATCAATGAGTGCTTTGATAAAAATAGAAAGAAAATTAAAAGAATAATAAGAGTAAAAAAATGTAAAACAAAAAATATGAGAATATTAGAATTGTTCTCAACATCTTCTACATTGTTTCTAATCGAGTATTCGAGTCAGATTTCTAATTGAGTAGAAAATGAGATAATTTCATGCATTCATTGTGACTTGACTTTTCTCTTACTTGAGTTCTTATGGTTAAAAAGAGTGGAATTTTCATGCACGGTAATGTATAGAATTTTTACTTTGTCAACTAATGAAAAATTATATTAAGTATGATGATTTTTAAAAGTTAACAAATTTACAACAAACTATGATTAGTTAAATGTGGAAAAAAAAATTATACTATCAATACATTTAAATTAAATTCAATAGGAAAAAAAAAGTTTAATTATATTTTTAGTTCTTTCAATTTGAATTATGTGTAATTTTAGTCCTTTAAATTCTTTTTGAGCCAGTTAAATTTTTATAGTTTTAAAATTAAAGAAATTTAATCCTTCTATTCATTCTTTTATATTGAAACCTTTTAAATTCTCAATTTTTTTTACTCAAAATCAATACAAATTCAATTGATTAAATTTTATTAAACTTTTTTGCTACTCAAAACTTAGGAACCAAAATATCAAATTTCAATTAAAATAAAAATGTCTCAAAATTTTTCCTTTTAAACTCTAATCTCACATTCTACAAAATTCTTCAAATTTTATCATTTTTTTCACTAATTATTTACCTCTAAACTTGTAAAATTATTTCTATATCTCAAATTTATCAACTCTAAAGTATTTAGATAAAAATAAAAATTTAAGAATTTAAATAAAAAATTAAATTTTCTTGATCTTAAAAATAAGAAAACATAACTAATTTAAAAATTTAATAAATAAAAAATATATATTGTTCTGGATCATCCGATCTACCACTTGTTGCCTTTTTTACTACTATACAAGTTGATTTTGTAGGACAAAGCGTTGACTTTACATTGCTCTTCCCAATCACCCAACCAACTCACTCAGCCAAGATTAGATCTGCTCCATAACTCTTTCATGACCAACTTATATCAGGACTAACTTAGTAATGCCAACCTTTTAGAGTCGCTTGATTGACTTCGAGTTGAATGATGATTAAAGAATTTAAAGCAAAAGTGTGATTTTACATAAATTTGTATATATTATTCCTTTGTCCTTGGTAACAAGAATGCATTGTTTTGCTAGTAATATGTTATTTAATGCTGATCACTTTAAAAATATTTAATGATGTAAATTTTATAATATAAAAAATTATTAATACCACATAGAATGTAGTTATAAAGTTAACTTTGCTTCCTTGTCTTGATTATTTAAATTCGAATTTAAACATTTAGACCAACAAAGAAAAATAAATAATTTCTGTAAGTGCAAGTGTGCAACATATTTATGTGAAGAATGCACTTTAAATGAAAAAAAAGAAAAAAGTAATCAAATGGGGTTGAAAAGGAATTCTTTTGCACCCTTAAATATCTCAACATAGTGTACCCATATTAAAATTTTCAGAATACTGTCCACACGTGAACTAATCACTATTCATCGACATATTATTGAGGGGATATCCATGTGTGATGCCTTAGAAATGGGCCAAATGGTCCAACTGTGGACTGGTACAATAATGGTAACGTATGCATTATGGATCATCTATCACCCATGATGCTCTTGACGCGTTTCGGCTTTGAAGTATAGTGATGTGAAAATCGGGGATTAAGCCATGATGGTGTCTCTGTCTAGGGTCCCCATGTATTATTGTCGTTGGTGCTACACTACGTTATTTGGCTCTGATATCGCTGATCGCGATGTCGTTGTTTCCATTATCTTCCTAATAATATTAACGGAAAACCATAGTCGTCTTTACTTTAATGGCATGCTGATAGAGAGTATATTCCAGATTAAGGGTCCGTTTGTTTTAAAATTCATTAAAATTAATTTTTATGGAATTAATTTTACAGTATCTGTAATCTATAACTCTATAACAATAATAAAGGGAATAATAAGTTTTGGTCTACACATTTTTTACTCATTTTACCCCTAATTTATTATTGTAATTGCACACATTCTCGAAGAATATCGAAAAAAACAAAATCTCTCATTTTCTCTTTTTTGTTACTCACTTTTTATTACTCACTTTGAACTAAGAAAGACTCACCACTAACTCTTCTTTTAAACATTTACAACTCATTATAATTATTTGGTAAATTTTGATGAAAAAATTGTTAAAAGTATCATACTTAAATAAAATAATTATGAAATGATATGTGTTAAGCAAAAAATAAATTAAAATTAACACACATCATTATCTAATAAAAAATATTATAAAATATCAAATTTTACTTATCTACAAAATAAAAATAGAGTAAATTATTATTTTGGTTTCTAAAAGTGTAGTGCACTATATATTAGTTCCTAAAACTAAGAAAATTTCAAATAAGTTTATGAAATTTTCAATTGTTTCATTTAAGTCTCTAAACCTAATTACTTACTATTATTTTGATCCTAAAACATATTTTAATATTATCACTTAATTTACATATTTTTTTGAATTTTGAACTAATATGATTTACGAATTACACTTTTAAGAACTTATTTTCTTATTTCAGGAACTAATGTGACAGTGTTATATACTTTCAGGAACTAAAATGGTGATTTAGTCAATTAAATGAAGGCAAACAACTAATTAGATATAATTAGAATATGTATTTAAATTAATTCTAACTATAAATTTTATATTAAAATATGTCAGTATGAGAAATTAATTTTAAAAGTTAATTAAACAGGTACTGAGTGAAATAGTTGATTTGAGTGGAGCCAACTAGATAAGTTTAAAACAGGATAATAGAATTGATAATATTCTGTTTTTTTTTTCTAACTACAGGGTATCTTCACCAAAAGTCAGGGACTAATCTCTCGAGATACTGAGATTTATTAAAAAGTCTAACCTCTTCCAACAGATATTATTTCATACACACAGAAGGAACTATAGATTGAATTCCTAACCTAATGCCTAAGAAACATGGTTATTTGTTAATTATACCATATCATGTTAAAATATTCAGGTGATTTTTAACTATTTTTTTACCCTATATACAAGTTCATAGGTTAAAGGGTAAATTTTTTAAAAAAAATAGAAAAAGAAGAATTCATTACACGAATAATAATAATAATAATAATAATAATAATAAAATCGTTACTAAAATTTCTAAGATTTAATTCTTTTTAAGTAAAGAAATTTATAAAATGAAAAACTAAAAATTTATGTACCATTAATTTAAATTTAAATATTTTATAAACTTCATTTTCTTACTTTATAAATCTTTAAAAAAATTCCTGAATGGCTACAATGTAACATTATACCGATAGAACCTCTGCCTTAATAATGGGGAACATTGAAACCTATTTTCCTACACTGCGAGATCATCTCAAATGGCTCCATTCTAAACAACAATCAATATCAGGGGTTTTCTAATTGCACTGTGGACATAGACGTTTCACAAATACAGAAAGGTTTCTTGTTAAATCAACTCATTACTCCTTTAAGAAGTCTCAACGAATAGCTAAAGGAAGCATTGCCTCTTGTTTAGGTTGATGATCTTTTTCCGACGTTATAAAAAGATACGTCTTCTCTTAATCTAAACTTTTATGTACAAAAAAAAAAAAAGCATTGCCTTCAAAATTATTTTTTTTTTACGGAATTTTTATTCCATTATCATACGATGGTGCAATAAATTGTGGAATTTAATTAAATTACATGAATTAGCATTAATTAATAATTAACATATTGTTTAAATTATTATTATTATTCAATTATGAAATCATTAATTATATTCATGTATTTGTCAATTTTATGAATATTATAATTTGGATTTTGTTCTAAGAATGACCTTGTGATAAGTTGGAACATTTTATTGTGTAGTCTGAGAGGTTTCTACTTATTGTTAGTGAGTTAGAAAATTGCCCTTTTATTAAGCAATTTCATAACACATAAAACGCTATCTAGAAAGTGGGTAATTAACTCCCCTACAAGAACTCATATTTCTTTCTTTAGTTGAAGCTCCATGGACCTTAGAATGAATTTAGGTACATATTGACTCCTATCTCTCACGTATGAATGATTAATAAGTATTTATGCATGTTTTAGATGTTATCATATTGCTTTAAATTCCATCAATTAGTATTTGAGCTACTAAGATACAAATTATAGCTGTTGTATTTCATTAATTTTTCATCAAAACAAGCTTAAGAACAGAACAATTGTATTTTTCGTTTCTGGTTCATTTTTTCAAAATTAACTGTTAATATTTTATGCATGAGAATTAAAATTGTTTGAGGGTTTTTGTCCAAGATCGTTTCTAGAAAAACATATTAAAATTTTGCCTAATTTTTTGAACGAGTCTGAGAGAATTTCAAGATTGTTTTCCCAAACACTTTTAAGAACCCTAAACCTTTCTAATCTAATTACTTACAAATGGAGCAATCTTTTCAAAACTTGAGTGAAGGATTTTGTGGAGCACGAAATTTCGAACAATACTTATCCTCAATCTTTGTTTTTCATTCATGAACATTTTTTTTGGGGGACTCGTTTTTGCTTGCGTGATTTTGTTTTTTTTTTTTTCTCTCCATATTTTCAAACTATTTTCCCCGCACAAGTTGTGTATAAGCTGTTCCATTTAGCTTTTTTAAAAGCTACTTATTTTGATAATTTGTTCTTTACAAAAAAGTTGTTTATATTTTTAAGTAATTTTGTACAAAGTGTGTTTGGCCCAATTTCTCTTTATAAGGAGAAGAAATGCTAAAAACAAGCTTGGCCAAACACATTCTAAGTATGATTAATGATCACTAATCACACTTAATCATTACACAAAATGAGTTGCTTGCTTACTGAAGTCAGTATAAGTCTACATGTATGTTAGAAACACAGTTCAAGTTTTATCTGAATTAACAGTTGAAACTTAAAAATCAAATAACAATAAATTTATATAATTATATTTTATGATTTTTCTTATTATTTTCACTTAATTAATATGCAAACAAGTTATTAACAAACACAGTTTAAATATAGGATGTTGCACATTTTATAGCACCTTACTCGTACTCTATCCATTGTCATCCATATCATTTAAGTAAATATAAACAATAATAGCTAATATAATATTATTATGTAAGTCTATACTTTTTTTTTTGTAGATGGAGATAACAAAAGAAAAAAGAAACAAAGCTAATTAAAGACGTAAGAATGATGTTTCCCTAGCATCTGCTTCCAACAAGAGACGCAGCTGAACCGAGGCTGACTCCACTAATTAGAGGTGAAAGTTACATTGAGCTGCTAACATGTAAGTCTATACTAATAACATTATTATTATATTATATTTTTAACATAATATTTTAAAATTATTTAAGTATTAGTCTCTTTAAATATTTAAACATCTTGACATGCATATAAGTTTAGACCTATTAACCTATTTAAAGGTGCAAGAATGAATCCATTGGTGCCTAAACCATAAGCAACAAGTTGTTGAACACATGAGTTGTGGCCTATGGACGGTTTGATTAGATTACAATTTGCATGGGCAACAAGCCTTATGAAATGAGGTTCATTTAAAATATGGGTTTTCTAGCCCGATTCACACAACTCACTGGCTTGGCAAGTTTCGTTTGCAGGTTAATGAGTTTGCTTGTAGACCACTATAATTAAAAAAAAAAAAAGTTTCGGTTATTTTTATTAAGATTTTTAATATTTGATTAATGTGTTAGAGGTAAACTTTAATAATAGTCGTTAACTTCGTGAAAGACTCTTATTGATTACTAGTATTCTATCTTGTGCAATGCACATGATAAGTTTTTATTTTATATAACCAATATTTATAATAAATAAATACTTTTAAATATATAAATTATATTATAATTAAAATTTATAATAAATAAATATTTTTGATCTTATAAATTATATTTTGGATTTATGATAAATGATTTATATTGTAATACAAAATTATTTTTAACTATTGATAACTTTTTTTAAAAAATATTAAAATTTAATTTACAAATAAAAATAAAAACGATAAATTAAAAGAGATAAGAAATTAAGAAAAATTCTTAAAAAAGATCTTACTAAAAAAATATCTAAAAACGCTCTCATTAAAAAATAATTTCTAAAAACACTATTGTTCAAAATATATATATATATATGTTAGAATATATTTTAATTTAATATGTGGTCCCTTTTTTTTATAAGGTAATATATGGTCCTTAACTTTATTTAAAGGTCTTTTTTTTTTTTTTTTGTATATAATGGTAACACTGAATTTAAAGCCATTCAGCATATTATCCAAACCCCTGTTAACATTACTTAACACTATGTATTATCAGCTCCAACAGAGGCCCCGTGCCGATTCTTCTAAATACAGAAATTAAAAAGGGTAAGGAAAAGAAACATCAATTAAGCACAAAACACTTGGATAACTTGTATTATTTTACATGCGTGGGTAGCCTGCTCTCAAATAAGTGGCAGGAACAAAGACAGACAGATCGTACGATCTTTAAATTTCACATTTGCTTGCAATATATAACAGAAAAGAGGGGGTATAAGTTTTGGGCACATTCAACTACACTATCCCAAACCATTACTCTTCCCCCTACTTTACTTGTACTCCAGGATCATGTTGTTCTCAGGGGCTAACCCAACACAGGCTCTCAGGATGTTTTCCAGCATAGCTCTCTGCTTTGATAACGCATTCACCACGGGGGTACCCGGTGGAACCTGTAATTGTTGCCCGCACAGTAATTAGTCATGGAACCTTTGAGAAATTTATATGTATGTAGGTGTAGTTGTGTAGAATTTAATTGAGGGGGAAATGAGAAAACTCATTGAACAATCATGAATCAGCTGCATTAGACTTACAAGAGGGGCCTTGGTCAGGTAACTGAGGATGGTTGCAACCGGGTGGAATGAGTGAAACTTCCCCTGTTCAAGCCACAACTCTATTGAGTCTTAGAAAGCCGAAAATAACAGATAGAGCTTGGATGTGCCAAGAAATTAAATGAAATGATTAAGCAACCAACATATAACAGACCTCATCTTCGGCTTTAAACTGGATTCGAGTGCTAAGCTCAGCAAGAAGGACCAAGTCCAAGATAATAGGAGCAGCTAACAGTGAATCCTCACAAGTGTTGTGCAGCACGATTGTGCTCTTTCCACCCATGAATATCTCTGAAGTGTACTCGTCCATGGCCCTCTTGCTGTCTCCAACGTAAGGCACATACTGCAAAAGCAATGAACATAAACAACCAATTGAATTTGAAAGGCAAGGGAGAGAGAGTGAAAATAAAATTACCTTAATAACAACGACATGGTCTGGGTGTTCACCAGGCTCATAGAGGATGGCATTGCTGTTGACCATATCGTCAACAACGTTGCTCTTGGAGATTTCCTTGGAGCGGAAGGTTTGAGGGGCTGAAAGATTCATGCCATCATTGTTTCCCAGATGGTTGTAACTCACTATTGATGTTGGCTGTCAGTCATCACCTATGACAATTAATTTTACTTCTCCTTTTTTAGCCAGCAAGCATATATAATATAATACATATTTTAACTAAATTAAGTTTAAACATGTAAACAACCTAACAAATGATACTCTGTCCTTAACCAATAAAAGTAGCACTCGTGACACGACATAAGTAAAAAAAAAAAAAACGACAAATTGTACCTTGATACCCGCCCCCACAAGGAAATCAACCAACACAGATTTCATTTTGGTCTGACCACTCTTAAAGTCGTCTCCTCCAATCAAAGTGTTCCTCTTAATGGCCAGATCAATCAGCCCTGATGACAGCACAAGCAAAGTTCACCAAATTACAAGTCCCAACCTATTTTGCATAAATAAAAATTTAATAATCCGCATAATAATAATAAACCTGGGACAAAGGTATTCTGAGGGCTTCCATTGATGAAAGGAACATTTTCCATAACACAAGCAATGGCATGCAAGGTGGAAGGGGAAATCTCAGCCTCGTTCCTGTCCAAGGAAGCCAAGAGGTTTTCCATGGTGTCGTTTAGTCCCACAACTAAGTTGCTGTACCTCTCTGTGTTGGCTGTCCACAGGACAACGACCTTGTCAACCTTGGTGGTTTCCTTAAACTCCCTAAATTTTCATAGGGGAACAGATTCTGTGAGTTTCAAACTGAGTAAGGTGCTAGCCAGTATATAGTTAGATTAAGGTTGGACCTACTTAATGTCTTTGATGATTTGTTGAACTTGTTCTTTCTTTGTGCCCTTTATCACGTTGTTGGCACGGTCTCCTTGGTTGGCAGCAATGAAATCTGGGTCATAGATTCCAGGGAGTGGAACCATGGATTCCATGTAAGGCCTCAACTGCTTCTGCAGGTCGATGTCAAACACCTTGGCCCTGCCCATGGCATCAGCCAGGTTCATGTTACTAATATCCCATCCCCCAAACACTATGTCATCGGGGTTTACCTGCATAAATTAAGACTCGTGTTTATGACATAGTTCAAAAAATAAATTTAATTAATTTAACAATTTTTAATTTTTAATTTTTCGACACGTTAGAAATAGTACGAGTTCATGTCACTGATGTTCCTCCTTGTGTGAATCCCACATATTGGATGTGGCCATGTGGCAGTGGGACTCACCTCATCACCGGCCATTATTTGCAAGTCTAGTATAATCCGCGGTGCTTTTGGATGATTAAAAGTTTCTTCATTCATAATCATGACTTCTATTAATATATTTTTAACATTTAATTTAGAATAATTGTATATCTTTATTATTTTTTAGTAATAAATTTAAGAGTTAATTTTCATAGACTGCCAGATAATATTGTCAACAAATTAAAAAAATACATTGAATATAAATTTTAAAATAATTATTATAAAATTCGACAATTTTATGTACGTGACAATCTTTAATTAGATGATAATATAAATTTTTTTTATCTTATTAGTATAATTTAATTATTAAATGAAGAAGATATTAAATATTTTTATGTTTTAAAATATTAAATACATTTTATTTAATACTTATTTTATTAAGTATTAAAGAATTAAAAAAATTTGACAATATTCATCTCCACCTACCAATGTTGTTTTTGTCCCCCGTGACCCACATCTTACTTTGTGGGCTTGTGAGTCTTTTTTGTTCAGAAAGCGATAATTAAACTCACGGGACAAAGCAAAATAACATTATTTAAAAAACTATGCGGGGACTGGATTCAAAAAGAGGATTTAAATATTCTGTATCTTTTTTTTTTTTTAGTAAAGACTACAAATATTTTACGAGAAGTAATCTTGCTTGAATTAAATAAGATCGTTATGAATGATAAAGTTTTCTTTCTAAGTTATTGAAATAAAATTTTAATTTTAATTAAAAAATAATAAAAATATACTTTTAATAATACACTAGTTTAGTCTTATTTTAATTTTCAATTGTTATGAATCATAATTATTCAATTAAAAGTATAGAAAAAGAGAAAATAAAAGACCGCTGATTTCAGTCCACCAATTAAAGAGCTTGTATACCATAGGAAGCAGGCTCTTGAATGGGGCGTATATTTCCTCCCCTTGGAAAGACCCCACTCTGATAGCTGATGCCTGGGTCAGCGAGCCAAAGTAATTGGCTTGTTGAATCTTGTCCTTTGTTGCCCATGAAATACCCCTGAGATTCATAACATGGTCAACCATAAATTTTGTAGACATTACCATAGCCACAAATAATAACAAAAACAACAGGCATCAAAATAATATGGTTAGGAAGATGAAAGATGAAACTAACTCTCGGTTAGCAATAACACCGCCAGTGAGGGTTGAACCATTGTTTCCACCCCACCCCACAAGCATTACCCTAACAGATAACAAAAGAACCATATCAGCAAAACAACAAAAATAAAAAAAGAAAAATAATTTAAAGAAATACTTTCAATAAGAAAGGGAAAGGGGAGGACACGAGAACTAACCCTAGTTTAGGGACATGGGTGTTGGTTTTAAATTCATATTTGACAGTTTTGGGCTTGACAACCCACTGATAAATGCCATTCTTGTTCTCGTGAACAAGTTCGGTGGTTTCGTAGTGGTACACGGACTGAATCTCAGTCTCTGTGTACTTCACGTTAGGACTCTCAACCTTGAAACTCTCGATGAACATTTTAGTTGCTTCGAGTCAAGAGAAAAGGAACAAGAACTTAATTAAGAAAGGCAGATAGAAAAGCTTTGTTTAGAGAAGAAGGGTTGGTTATGTGCAGCTTCACGTAACGAAGCAGCCTCATTATATAGAACAACCGCCATTGTATGCTACTGCACGTGTCCCAAAATGAGTGGCTGTCAGTCCCGGGCTCATACAATAATTGTTAAGAGTACGTTTATTTCAAAGATTAAAAGTTAGATTCCCATAAATATAAACATGAAAATGTAATATATTTATATTTGTTATAAGTTTTAAAAAATTATTTCTGAATATTGTTAATTCTTGGAAAAGCTATAACTTTTCTTTTTATCATGTTTTTCTACATTTCTATTCGTATGAAAAAGGGTGGGAAAATGATATTTTCATACGAATATAGGTAGTTATTTTTTAACACACTTGTAACTTATATTTTTATTTAAATTAATTTGAATTTAAAAAAATATTCCTAAGAATATTAAAATATAACCAAACACGTTTTTAAATATACCTAAGAATAACATTCCTGAAAATGTGATACCTGAGAATATAATATGAAACCTCCTCCAAAACATTTAAGTACTCTCAATCAAGTAACCTTATATTCTCCCAAAACATATTTTTTTATTAAAAAATAGAGAAATGTTATTTGTACAATAACTTATACAATAATTTATACAATACTAACATTTTTTTGTGTTTATCTCTCTCGTGCATGTCATTTATTACATCTCATATGATAGAAAGAAATTGACACCAAAAATGATGTTATACAAATTATTGTATGTGTATCACATTTCAAAAAAAAAAAAAATAAGCGAAAGAGATAGTGTCTCGGTACAAGATAGAGAAAGCCTCCAAACTTAAAGAACACTTATAAAAAAACTTGTCAATTATACCATTACTTCCTACCTAATTTTTAATTAATTTACACATTTATAACTAGTATTTTAATATGTACATTACACAGAATAAATATTTATTTTTATCTTTACATTTAATGATTAAAATATTATTTGTTTTAACTTTAATTATTTTCAAAATTAAAAACAATAAAAATAAAATATTTTTATTTTTTTTTGAATATGATATTTATCTAAAAAAAATCATAAATATGATAAATAAATGCACAAATTTAAACACTTTTAATTGTAAAAATACCGTTTTATTCTGACTTTATTATTTTTAAAATTAAAAACAAAAAATAACGGGAAACAAAATATTTTTATTTTTTTTCTTATGATATTTTTCTTTTAAAAAATTAAAGTTCACAAATATAATAAATAAATTCATAATAGTCAACTACTGCATGCTCAAATTCAAATACTCAATAATGAAATCATTAAAACCTATTACCCTTCCTCTAATACCTAATAATTAGAAAAATGAAAAATAAAATATTTGATGAAGTGTGCAGTAAAAACCTACTATGTATTAAATGTTTTAGTAATCAATATAATTTATTAAAATAAATGAGAAATAAAATAATTAAGAAGAAAGTGTATGCAATGTCCCTACTTTAAGGATTTTTTTATTTTTATATTTAATCATAAAAGTATTATTTTATTTTAACTTTAATTATTTTTAGAATAAGAAACAATAGTAACAACATATTTTTTATTTTAATTTTTTAATATGATATTTTCATTTAAAAAGTTAAAAGTCATAAATATAATAAATGAATGTGCAAATTTAAACACCTGTAATTATAAAAATATTTGTTTTGATGAACTTTAATTATAAGAATATTATAAGTCTACAATAGACAAAGTCTCAAACTTTATTTAGGACTAGCGGAAACATAAGTATTATAATGTGTTTGCATTTTTTTTACTTTCTAGTAAGATGAAAATAATGGAAACATTTAATATATAATGTGTAGTTATAGTGCATCACTAATACTTAAAAGGTAAAATGGGTCAAAAAATATGCATAGCAAAAGTGGGTCTCCTTTATATTGTGATAGTCTTACATTAAAATCATAGGTTATCTACTAATAAGAAATTTCAAGATTCAATTTAGTTTAAATCATGTAATTATTATAAGATGAAATTGACTAGATAATTCATTCAAATAAGACTCAGCATTATAAAATTAAAAATCATGTAAATTTGTCCATATTTTCTTATTTGCATTAATTTGGTGGTGGGGAGCATTGGGGAAGGTGCGTAGTAGTGACAGCAATTTTGTCCCAGTGGTGATAATGGTTCTCTTTTGCTAACTCAATCTAAGTACATTCGCAACCTACTTTATCAAGCCAATATGATTAATGCTAAGGGTATTCTACACCTATGGTGAACAGCAGCAAACTAACTAAATCAGGCACAAATACTGTTTCAAATTCTCATTTGTATTGGTGTATAGTGGGTGCTCTGCAATATCTTACCCTTACTCGTCTTGAAATTTTATTCAGTGTAAACAAAGTATGCCAATTCATGTCCAATCCTTTGGAGTCTCACTGGCAAGCAGTAAAACGAATTCTACATTACCTGAAAGGTTCTATGTCTTATGTTTTGCTACTTCAACTAGCTTCTCCACATACTCCTCTTATCATCCGCACCTATTGTGATGCTGATTAGGCTAGCAATCTCGATGATCGCAAATCAACCTCTAGTTCCTATATTTTCCTTGTTCCCAATCTAGTCTCATGGTGGTCAAAGAAACAGCCCTTGGTTGCTCACTCCACTATTGAAGCTAAATACCGCTTCATGACTAATACTACAGCAGATATTTAATGGCTTCAATCCCTACTAACTAAACTTAGGTTACCTACCAGTGTTCCCATGCTATTTTGTGATAATCTCAGTGCTATCTCTCTCTTCCACAATCCTATTCAGTAGGTTGAGCTCTTGAGAGCATACATGTAACTGTTTCTGTTAGTCAGTACATGCTAAATCAGCATGACTGTTAGAGTCCCTTGACTTTATATAAATTGATGTATCAATACCTATTTATGATAATATACACATTTTACAATTCTCTCAAAATCATACTGTAAATTTTTCTCTGTTTTCACAGTTCTCACATGTTGAAATGGTGGCGACAACGGTGTAGCGCGATGGTGACAATAACAATTGTAATGGTTAAAGCAATGATTATTGTTGTAATGGTAGTGATATAGGTGGCAAAACAAGTTTGACCCATTGGACGATCTCATTTAACCTTTTTTTTTTTTTACCAAACCAAGCTAAGGCTTTTCAAGTCATCAATCCATTTAATTCTGTCCTATTTTAATCCCCAAAAATGAGCTTGCAATGGAGTGTGATAGGCCAACCCGTCAAGTCAATAAGATTTTTTTTTTAAACTAGGTACAAGAAAATAAAAAAAACAAAATATTGTAGGATTTAGAGTTTCTATTTCATTTTCGTATGAAATGTTGTGTTTAGGATCTAAGATTTGTTTTTTTTGGTAGTGTAAGGACGAAAACAAAGCAAAAAAAAAATGAAACAGACAAATTACAAACAAGGTAAAGCAGTGCCTAACGCATTTGCAGCAAGGTGGAGGCTTAACCTAGGAGGAGGGATATTCAAGGATCTAAGATTTTAAGTTAAGAGATTATCAATGAAGGTAAATACGTCTCTTTGATTATTTTTTTTCACTTGTTGTTAGTATTTGAAACAAATCAATTATAGGAGATAGATTGAATAATGCAATTAAAAACTATAAGGTGAGTGAGTAAAAAGAATAGTAGTTACAAGAGCCTAAAACTATTTTCTTTGATATTTATTATAATTTATAAATATTTATTTATTCCTTTATTTTATTGTTTGGCAGGTCAACCAACTCATAAAATAGGCCAGACTACATTTTTTCAGCCATTATACCCGCAGCCCTAACCCATTTTTGAGGCATTGATGGTAAGTCGAGCTTGACTTGGCTGTTTTGCCACCCTTGCATAGTGACCACATAGATACCTAATGATGACAACGATATTAACGGTTAGAATAGTGATGGTGACAAAAATAGTGACAATTGTGATAATGATCATAGTAGGTGGTGATGTAAGTAGCAACAATATTGTATGTAGGTCTTATAAGAGAGACATTAGAGTAATAGAAGTTAAATAATTTGTTTTTTTAACTAAAAATCAAACCAAAAAATTAACAGAGTTAGAAATCATTTTGGTTCTATTTTAACCTAATATATTTTGTTTTAAAACTTGTATTTAAAAACCAAAAAACTAAAAACTCACAAACCACCCCCAAGAAGCCTTAAATATATCACTAACCTTAAAATTTTTTATTACTTTTTGAAATAATTAAAGTACTAATATTTTAACTTGTGTAATGCATAAAATAAATGTTTATTTTATATAACTTAAATTTATAATAAATAAATATTTTTAAATATATAAATTATATTCTAATTAAAATTTGTAATAAATTTTTTTTGAACATATAAATTATACTTTAAATTTATGATAAATAATTTATATTGTGATACAAAGTTATTTTTAATTATTGATAATTTCTTTTAAAAATATTAAAATTCAATTTAGAAATAAAGATGAAAAAGATAGGTTAAAAAAGATAAAAGGTTAAAAAAATCCATAAAATTACTCTTGTTGAAGAAAAACTCTAAAAAATGCTCTCATTAAAAAATAACTCTTAAAAATACTCTTGTTCAATATAGCTATTCCAATTTTTATGTAGGGAAGATTTAATGTGCGATATTACATATTTCTTAATTATAACATGTCTATAGATAAGCAAGTCATATCAAATGAGAAAATACAAATCAAAAAAAATATCAAATGAGAAAATAAATTTTATTTGAGAGTAAGAAGAATAAATATTGACTATTAATAAATTATATTATGAATGATTAAGATTAAAATAAAAAAATTATGTAACTTTAAATAGTTTTTAATTTTGATTACATATCTAGGTATAGTTATATAGTTAAGGTCTACTCTTCTTACTCACATATAAAAATAACCTTCTCAATCTTAATAGATCCATACAAACTTATATTTATGAGAATTGATCTCACAACCAAAATAATAAATCTTTACTATATGATCATAATTATAAATATTAAGTATAACATTTGTTTTTCTATAATTTATTAATTAACTTAATGGACATCATTTACAAGTAGAAATATTAATTAAAATATAAAATTTAATTGATTCAACTAAGTTTTTGTCATTAATTCAACTGAATTTTATTTTGTATTGTGAAACAAATGGTAAAAAAATTCAACTAATTTGTGAGCACATAATCAAATATTTCATGGAGATTAATATGATTAGTAGTTATTAATCATAAGTAACCATTTATGAATTTTTTGAAGACCCTTTGAAATAAAATATTATTATTTTATTCAATATTAAATGTATGCTTTCCTATGAGCAATTTTGGAGCAAATATATATCTAAAATCACTTGCCATACACTGTAAATTACTATTTTACCCTTTTATTTGACTCATGTAGCTTAATAAGACAATAATGCACATTAATATTTACTAATAAGGATTTTTCACTAAAATGGTTATGCATTTCTTTACACATAGTCATTATGTTCTTTTCTTTACTCCAAATTGGTAAGTTTTCAAACAAATTCATCCCATTAGCTTGGAAGGTTTGGCCAAACTGCATCAAGGCCTTTGGAGGGAAAATTTGTTTCATTTAATCCATTTTAAAAACTCATCTATTACTTAAATGCTATAAAATTCCTAAGGTGACTTATTTCTCTCAACCTTAGTTTTTGAAAATCTCTAAACTCTTTATTTTTCTCCCTTCCCTGAGAGCCTCTTTTTCAAAAGAAAAGGCCATTTTGCTTCTCTAATGCTCCATTGAAGCTTCACTAAATCACGAGCTTTGTTCTTTCAACACCTCTATTAGTCTAAGCATCATTTTCTCTTCATCCTCTTCAACTAATGTAAGGTGTTTCCCTTGTTCCTATACCTATTGTGTTGTATAAAATCTCTCTCTCTTAAGTCTTTCCTCTCGTTTCATCTTCTATTCATTCCCTTGGTCAAAATGGTAGGTTTTGTTGGTGAGATGGGCGATTTGGTCATCATTCTTGAAGAATCTTTGGAGAAAGGCTAAAGACTCAATCTTTTGGACAAAGGGAGTTTTTTCACACAAGTCCTTAGAGGCTCATCGGATGTTTTATCTTGTTTTCTTCTTAAAAAGTTGGTTAGTGAACTCTTTCTAAAGAATTTTACCCCTTGAAATGGAGTTCTTGGTGAAAGTTGATTGCTTGATTGTTCAAGCATGAATTTTTTATGTTTTGCCTCATTATATGTCACAAAATATGCTTCTATTTATGTATATTTATGGCTGGTTTATTGGCTGTAAAAGTGAGTTTATATGATATGCTTTAGTGAATCTTTGTATTGATATCGTTTCTTGATGATTTGAAGCACAAAGCTTTGAATTTTGACAACTTCATAAGCTTTATTAACGGACAAAAATGAAGCCTTTACCATAAGACACTAATTTTTGTGCCTTTGTACAGCCACCATACTATTCATAAAACTTAAATTTTAAGTGTTAATAATGGATTAAGAACCCTAATTAAAACCTAACAAGGTTAGGTTAAGTTTCCATTGAAAAAATACTTTAAAATGTAAGCATTAATGAAAACAGTAGCTTAAACATATCATTAAACCTTATTGCAATAAGATTAACTTAATAAAAGTGATTAAGAGTCATTAAAAATGTGGTTAATCAAGGGCAAAACAGTAATTTACCAATATTAAATTTAAAAAATATTAAAAATATTAAAATTTAGTTACAATAAATTGATTAAGGTCGATTTGAAGAGAAATCCATTTTTTAATTCAAAATAAGTTAATTCCTAATAAACTAGTCAAAAATTGTAAAGCTAAGGGCAAAATAGAAACTTTCTCTTAAGAGTCTAATAAAATTTCAAGGATGTGATATTCTAGGGCCTTACTATATTTTAGAAATTTTATATAAGAATCAAGTCAAAAATCCTTGCACATCTCTTAGAATTAAATTTTGAAGTTAGGAAAATGGTATTAAAATAATTGGCTATTTAAATAATTTTGAAAATCTACATTAATTAAATTATAAATTTTTATGGAGAATTAAATTTAGAATATTAATTATCTAATTAATATTTATTAAGATGTTTTCAAGTGGAATTCTTAATCAATTTTAGCATACAACTTTACAATACACATATTACACGTAATGTTCGATAAATTGCATGGCGTAAAATACTTATGAAAGAACTATAAGGAACATAATAATGCTTTCTGAACCTTTAATTAACAACTTTAAGGATGATTAAGGCCTTGTGGAGTGCACATAGATGTGGCTATATTATTAGGACTCATGGTTGGCTTGTATGATGTATCTTGAAGCTGTAAAACTCAAGTATTATTTTGTTTGAGTTAATCTCCACAAAAAGATTGAAGATTGAAAGTTTTATAATACTTTTGAAGACTCTAATTAAAGAATTTATGATGAATGGATCTAAGTGGAGAACCACATAATTATGGTAGTGTTTTGGTTGTAATTCTTAATGGTCTGTGTGTTGATTTTTGTGGTTGTAAAGCCCAGATGCACATTGGATAGAGTTGATCTTCACTTGGAGGATTTGAAAGTAATGATTCATAGATAATATGAGTGTGTGCATTATTGTTGTCTTACACACAAGCATGTGTTGAGTTGTTGAAAATGAGCACACACTTTGTCATTTGATGGGGTGAGGAAAGGTTATTCGAGGTTGTTAAGTTGAACCTTAAGAATATACGAACACGTGATTCCACTAAGATCTTGATGACTACATCCCCGTGTTGTGGTAGCAATACCCCAAATGGCACATTATGGTGAAGTTGTGACCGCTCCCATTAATCAAAGCTTGGTGTATCTGTCAAATGGTTTAAGCATATGTCATGCTTTTGGACCAAAAAGGTCTTTTTGACATTATTTTAACATGTTAGGAGACATAACTGGTTGAACTCTCAAGTATAAAGTTAATTCCATGGAATAGTGTTAGTTTCATGCATACTTGAATTGATTCAAATTGGCATTGTATGATTTACTATTACTATTTACTATATGCGATTAGTGTTATATCCATTAATGTGATAATATGGTATATTGTATAGCATTGGACTTTATCCTTGAATGCCTGTATATGTGTGTATTTGTTGTTGTGTATGTTTGTGCGTTGTCCACACCTACACCTAAAGTATGTGTCTGGATGCTCACCTTTTTTGTTACATCCCTATCTTTAGTTTCAAGGACATTGTATTTGCATATTCAATGGTGTGTAGTAGAAGATTTGTAGGATGACTTATAATTAAGTTCACAAAAGAGGTGAAAGAGTCTAAGAAACTGTGACAATTCGATTTTGAACATCACCACATATGATATAATGGTAACATTATATTCACATACTTTTTCATACAATCTTCTTATGTTCCCCATCTTTGTCCTTGTGATAATGGAGCTTGTGCTACCCATGGAAGGTATGTGGAGGTAACCAAACTATATTCCCATAAAGGGTTTAAGCAGGCTTTCAGCAGAATGTTTACAAGCTTGCTCAGCTATTTATGTTAGAAGTTTAAGGGAAGGCATTTTGATGTATTATTAGTTTAGAGGCAAAATAGTTGGGCCAACTTAAGATATTAGGAGTTTTTCTTTTGGGGGAGTTCTATTGATATATTTTGGTAAAAGATAATTTTGTTATATCTCTAACTATTATTTCGTTGGGTATCTTACTGTTAGTTTTGAACTCATGTACTTTGGATGATGATTTGTAGCAGCATTGGTGCACAACAATAGATATTTTCTATTTATTTGATTATGATTATTTTAGTATTTATTCTATCATATTTTTCTTGATGCTAATTAGTCTTATATAAGTTTTATTTTAAATCAAAAATTGCAAAATTTACTCGTATTTTTCTTAATAACTTATTTTATATTTTCATAAAATGAAATAACTTCGAAATTAAAGTTAGTTTTTTTATTTGATGTCATGCTCGAACTCACACTTTGTGGTTTTAGAAGATATTTTCAAACCACAAATTATCTCATATATTGCATAGATATTTATAAATATGTAATGTGAAATAATTTAATAAAAAAATATTTTATTGGTAAATAATATAAAATAAAATACAAAAATATATAATTTCAAAAAATTTAATATTCAAAAATCTAAAAATTTATTTCAATTAATAAAACATTGTTTCAAATATTAGTTATGGATAATATTACTTTTAATTAAAAATTTAGGTATTGAATAAAATAACTAAAGAAGTTAAATTTTATTTTTTTATTGGACAACACATGAAAAAGAAAAAATATTGATTTAATTTAATATAAAAATTCATAAGACATGTATTATAAAACGAAGAAAATACATGATTGCATGATAGTACACATATACATACACATAAGTTCATTATTTTTAAATAAAGTCTTATATTTACAATATAAAGATAAATTGAAGTATTATGTTGGTTCATAACATTCTAATTCTTTATTACCAAGCTTAATTTTGGCAACTAATTTATTTGTACTTATATGGTTAAATGAAATCAATATAAGCTCATCAAATAGTGTGAATCTTATTTTTTTACTTAACATTTCTCATTCTTTAATTATGTTTTGTTTAGATTAGAAGCAAGTAGAAAGACAAAAAGTAAGAGGAAAAAAATATAAAAATAAAGGAGAAATAGAGTAAAAAATATGTATTATTTGAATGGACAGAAATTAAAAAAAAAGTAAAAAAAATTCTATTTATTTGGATGAGTGAAAGAGAGTTAAAAGAAATAAATAAATTATATGAAAATAGTTAATTTTAAAAAAAATAAATTGAACCACAAAAATAAACTTTTTACTCTATTATTTTTCTAAACATAAAATATTTTTTTTCAATTTTTTTGTCACAAAAAATATTGAATTTTTTAACAAACCAAAAAAAAAAAAAAAAGACATCTTCTCTCCCTTCATTTTGTGTTAATTGGGAGATAGGTTCTTTTGGGTCCTATAGAAAGAAAAACTTATTTTGTTATTATTATTTTTTTCAAACAAATAGCAAAAAAAATTAATATTTCTATATTATTTCTCTTTGTGTTCCTCTCTATTTACTCTAAAATAAACAATGGATTAATGAATGTATTTGTATAAATAGTTTAATTAAGTACTTATTTAATAAATTTTTATTAGATGAGAATGTATTATTACACTTAACTATAAAATTTATTGAAATAAACTAAAACACTTATTTTAGCTAGTAGACAGATCAGCATAATTCTTTGGGGATGTTTTGCTTTAGGTAGTTTTAACATGGTTAACTTGGTGTGAGAGTTTAAAAAAGAGTAGTTGGTGATTTAAAGAATAAGTACATGGTGAAATAGTCTAATAAAATGTGTATATTAAATGAAGATATTGTTATAGATTATAAATGGTATATATGGAAGGTTTGGATAATTTGTACGAGATTGATGCGCTAAAAATACACTCAAGGGCAAGTCTACCCTTATTGCAGTAATAACAAAAGGACGTGAGTTCCAATATCAAACCCAAAGGACTAAAAGGCGATTAGTAGTTTCCAAAGATTCTATATTGTTTAAGTGAAATTAAATAAGTAGTAGATTGATTCAATAATGATAAATGTGTAACAGGAATTGTAAAACAAATAGTGGCAAGTAGAGAAAATTTCAGAGGAAATTAGGCTTAGGGTTATGGTTTTCTTCGTGCTTTTAAGTTCCTTCACATTAATTCTAACTAAACCTCGTATTATTCGTCAATTACCTATATTTCCCTACGCATTTTGTTGTCAATTGTTGGTCATAAATTGCAATAGTCGTATCTAAGTTAATTTATCAATTAATCATATAAGATATTAAAACCCTAGGAAGGCATGAGGAATAAGGGAAAGATTAATTAATTATTTAATCCAATTGGAAATTTGGAATGAAGGTTGATCATACGACAAAACCTAATTTGATTATCCTACACGTTTACCAATTAATTGCGGTACGACCGCTGTTTAATTAATCAATTCAAAGCATACAAGGGATGATCAATTCTAAGTAAGAAAATAAAAACAGTAGAACAATCTAATTAACTGAATAGAAACAAGAATTCAATTAAAAATAAGCATTTAGGGGTTCCAAACACTAAGTACACCACAATCCTAACAAGGAATTTAGCTACTCATGGCAAGAAAAGAAATCACAATTTTAAAGAAATACATCAAAGGAAAGAGAAGAAGAAATATTTTGCAAGAAAAGGTTTTTCCCCAATTTTTAACTCTGAATATACTATTGCCCTTCAAAAATCCTTCTCCAAAAGCCAAAAAAAGGAAAAGTGGGAAGAGAGTAAAGATAAGATAGAGATAGTCCCCCCTATGCTTTGCTCCTTACTATTTGTAATACAATTCCAAAATTCTAGAGTAGGAGGCTTAACTCAGTCCATTCCGCACAATTTAGGCCCATTAAAAATTAAAATAAAATTAAAAGCTGGACCTCGAACCCGTCCAACAAGGTTGGAAACCCACTGGGTGGTTTTTCGTAAAGAATCCACTCCGTTTTGGCGCAGGGCGGGCTACATAACCCACTGGGCGGTGTACCTGCAAAGCAAGGCCCGCCAGGTGGCCTACAAAGCCTGCTGGGTGGGTGCGGCCTTCTACACTTTGTTTTACGTTTCAAGTCTCTTTTTTAGCCCGTTTGCTTATAGGCTTCTTTTGTGGTCCTCACTCTAGTTCTAGCTTCTTTTAAGTCTACTTTGATAAGTATAATACGGTTTTGTGCCTGTGGACTGAATTTTCTTTTTTTGTTCATCTAACAACTCTTCACAAAATCCAACAAAATTAAGGCAATTCATGCAATTTTAAATAAAAAGCTTAGAAATGCACAACACATGAAATTCTTTATTAATAGTCTATTTTCTCACAAATTTCCTATGAGCTAATGACAAAATTATGTGAACTTGCTCTGTAAATCTACATAAAATGTAGATTTATCATAAATCTTATGTTGAACTTTATTATTATTATTGTACCCAAAAAAATGTCATAGATGAATTTTAACATAAAATTTATTAAAATAAAGTTAAAAACTCGTAGAAGAAGGTCATATAACTGATAGCAATTCCAAATGCTTCTCAAAGACTTACGTACGTATCATGTATCAAAAAAACAAAATAAAAACTATACACTGTGTTTGAAAATGGCAAAGAAATAGGATGAAAATAGGTAGGCAAGAAATAATTGGTATTGTTTTGTAAGGTGAAATTAAGAGGTAAGAAAATAAAGTGAGTGAGTCCTACATTTAAAATTTTTGTCACTCAAATAGCGAAGAAAATCTACAGTACCACATCGAAGACCAAAATACCCATGATAATCAATTATCACTTTATAATAACCTATTATTGTTTTCTTTGCTATTTATAAAAATTGTCATAATCAATTATCACAATAATATAACTAATTATTGGGTAAGCCACAGGGGCTTGCAGTTTTGTGATAATCAATTATTACCCATGCATAATCGATTATCACCACTTCCAAGTGCTTGCAGTTTTTGCCGATAATCTATTATTATACATATACAATTGATTATTAGTATTTCTTAAAAATATATGTATATCAAATATTACAAACAGTAAAATAATATTTTTAATTTTAATATAATTTTTTTTCATCTTTTTCTATTCAAATCAAATAATTTTATAATATTATTTTTACTTCATTTCATTTTTATTTCTCTATAACCAAACAACAAATATTTTACACTATTATTTATTTATTTTTTTGTTTTTTATTTCTCTTTTATTTATTTTTGTCCACTCCATATCTTTTTTTTTTTTTGGCCAAACACAACGTTAAGAAAGGATGCAAAAGAAAATACTTTGATAATATTAATTAGTAATTAAAGAAAGAGGGGGAAAAAAGGGAAAACGTGTGGACAAACAATTTTTTTTTTAAGAACTGTGTACGAAATAATTCTTGAAATGAATTAAACTGTGCTATTCATTGAAAAGAAAAGTGTATATACGCGTGGCAGCAACATGTAGAGGCCAAGTATTGTTGCTTTTTGTCTTGAGAATGTGTGGGGACAACTATGAAAGGAAGAGTCTCGAAGGTTAATTAGACCAAGACCAAGACAAAAACACTGAGTGTGACTCTTGAGTGCACTCAACAAACTACTAACATGTATTTTGGACCTACTCTACTCCACGCTCCAGTAGATGGCTTGTGTGTATAAGCTCGTAAAATTGTAGATGAGTCACGGTTTGACAAGTGTCCTACTACGGACACGTGGGTCAAAGTTCATATGGACGTGAGTGGGACTGCGTGAAAGGAACTAGGAAGGTGACACTTTTGGAAAAATGACAAGTAGGACCTCTACCTTGTGACGGTTTTTAACCGTTTCTTGTTTTCTTTCGTGCCTCTGTTTCAGGGAAACAACCGTTTCCTTCCTCGCTTTCTATGTAGGACCATTATGTAAGTTTATCAGTTATTGAAAAATAATTTAATAACTAATTTATAAATAAAAGAAAATAATAGAATACACTCATTAAAAAATTTTGAGTTTAATTTTTTTGATAATTTTTATAATGTCAACCAATTACCACTGAGCGAGCGTGTGGATTAATTGGCGCAAAATTGTTTCAACTTAATTAGCGATTTTAAGGTCAAGTCATACAATTGCGTTAAATACGAGAAAAAGCTTTGTCGCTTATAGTGATTTTATCTGATTTGAACAAAATAGCCTTCAATAAAAAAAATGCCTAATATTAGTTATAAAAAAGAAAATAATCTATGGATATTTGAATTCATTTTTATTTTTTTGACAAAGGTATTTTAATTTATACATTACAATAAAAAAATTAATGATGAATATAAATAATAGATAATGCTTATATAATAATATAATTGATCTTATTTTATTTTGACTAATAACTAAGAGACCTGTAAAATTTTCTCTTGTAATTTCGAATTGGTTTAATTCATTTCTAGTATTACTTTCATGTAACATTTTTACCCTTATGTATAAAAAAATAATTAAGTCTTTTATTTAAACATCTTAGTTAGGATTCAATTCCTAATCATATGCATGAAAATGAGAAAATTGGTAGACACGTACTCATTGTATCATTATTGGATACAACCAACGTTGAATTGAGACATCATTAAAAGTTCTAAATAAAAATAACAAAAAGTTAATTTCTCTGATACATATTAATTAAATGGGTACCAATATCTCGACAAATACATTTTAAGCATATGTGCAAATAAAATCCACATATCTACTCGACTACTGACTTGAAAATACCATATTTTATGATTAAAGTGTACTTCATTTTAATTGTTGATTGATCATTCAACATTGAAAGTTAATGAAGAGAAATGTTAAAATCAACTTTGTGAACGTAAAGATATAGGATTTGGAAATGATCATTTCATATCCAAGGTGTGACTAATGCATTAAAAGGACTTGGAGAATCAACATTAAAAGTTGTTTTAGCATCAATCTTAGTTGATATTTACTTAATACAAATTAATATGATGACAACGAAGTGATAATGAAGACGACCACTAATTTTGGCTCTCAATTTCTTAGTTTTGTCCTTTTATGTGAGTTTTTTGTATACTTTGATCGTCTTTATTTTTTAAAATGAGTGTATTTGAGTTGATTGACCCTTGATTTATGGGTTAACTATATAGAAGCATAAATTAATAATGTCTAGTTGAAGAGTGATATCGGTGATTGAAATCATGACAATACTTGAATCATCAAAAATATTAATTAATTGAATCTATATGCAATGGTTATAATTATCCTAATTAACTTAATTATGAACTTTTATGAATTAAAAAATTTATTTCAATAGAAAAATAATCTATAAAGTGTTGTTATATGACAAAAATCTCTCTTTCTGTATATGTGTGCCTATGCGCACGCATGGAGCATATCAAATGAGAATCATTCTTATTGTTAGAAATGATAAATACAATTATAATTCATTAGATCATATTTGAACGATTAAAATTACAAGTAAAATGCACATGACTATTTTAAGTGGTCGTGTGACCAATAACTAACTTTTATTCTTAACCCTCTCTCTCTCTCTCTCTCTCTCTCTCTTTATATATATATATATATATATATATATATATATATATATATATATTTGTGGGTATTTATATATTAAGTGATTTTTTTGGTATGATTTTTATGTTAATTTAAATTTGGTTCAAATTAATTTGAATTAATCACGTTAGTGAAATATTTATTTTGAATTACATGACTAACAATAGTAACAATAATAAACACACCTCAAGTGTTCTAAGTGATCAAACTAAGGAAATTAGTACTAAAACTACTCCTAATAAGCTAAAATGCAAGCAAACCTACATGGATTAAAATGCAAATCATGGTATAAAATGCTACGCATCAAGTAACTACTAGATGCAAACACATATTGGACTTAATCCATTCTAAAGTGTTGGAATCACCAAAAATATCCATGGGAGGAGCAAAGTATTTTGTACCATTCATTGATGATTACTCTAGAGGATTGTAGGTGTACCCAATCAAAAATAAGTCAAATGTGTTTTCGATATTCAAGGAATTTAAAGCACAAGTGGAGCTTGAAACTGGAAAAAAAAAATTAAGTGCTTAATGACAAACAATGGAGGAGAATATGTAGATAGTGACTTTTTGACATTTTGCAAACAAAGGGGTATTTCAAGACAATTCACAATTCCACATACACCTCAGTAGAATGGTGTGGCAAAATGAATAAATAGAACTCTCCTACATAGAACAAGAGCTATCTGAGAACAGCAAGAGTGGCCAAATCTTTCTGTGCAGAAACAGTCAAAACCACCTGTTTCATGATAAATTGATCACCATCAACATCAATTGGTTTAAAGACACCAATGGAGATGTGGAGAGGTAGATCGACTGATTATTCTTCTCTAGATGTGTTTGGATGTCCTATGTTCATGATGTACAACTTCCAAGAAAGAACAAAGATAGATCCAAAATCTAGCAAGTGTATATTCTTGGATTATATTGATAATGTTAAGGGGTATAGCTTGTTGGATTTCACTGCTAGCAAGGTTGCTATTAGTAAGGATGTAGTCTTTGTAGAATATGAATTGCAAAGTTAGCAGGAAAGTGACAACATTACCAAATACATTACAATAATGTAAATATAGAAAAAGTCTAGAAAAGATTACTCTTCTAAAGTAGAATAGGAGAACGAAGAACAAGAGTCAAATGAGGTCAATGATGAAGAAGTTCCACAAACAAGACATCAAATAAGGAAACCATCTTGACACTTAGACTATGTCATGCACGACAAGTCATGATGCATACTGATTATAGAATGTTAAATTTAAATAATGAAAAATTAATAAAAAAATAATTTTTTTAGATGGAAAACTTCTAATTTCATATTGAAATGCGACATGATTCACATTGGTAAATTTACATTTTTTTGGGTTACCATGTTATAAATGCAAAGTACTTATCGACTTTACCAATGACTACTCTTTGCTTGGGAAACCTAATTGGCCACCTTTAGTGGGGTTTTCCCTCCCAACCACTTTTTTTCCATCTATAAAACTTGAACTTAATACATTGTTTAAGAGATCTAAGTCCAATTCCACTCGGACCAACGTAATGTTGGTCCATTGATAGATTTATATTTGATTGAAAATAATAAATATTTATTATAAAAAATAGATAAATTAATTATGAATTATTTATTATTTTAAATTTATTTGTAACTTTGTTTGTATAACTTTATATCTTGAGCATAATTTTAAGTATAAATTAATTTAATTTGAAATATCAATTAGAATGTATTAATTACAAAATCACATTGTCATATCTTAAATTCCTTTTTTTAATTGGCAGGAAGGTGACACACACGCATATAAATATTGTGCTATCACATTATATATTTGATTGATTTAGTCATAATTTAACTTAATATTAATTTATTTTTAAAAGTTTTGTATTATTCAAGCCAATTTAGATTTAAATTTGAATTTGATTAAAAATTGATGAATATTAATTTAATTGGGTGATTTATATACAAATTATTTGTTATTTGTAATTTATTACTTTGTTTGTATAAACTTTATAATTTAATTGTCATATTTTATGTACAAATCATTTTAATTAGAATTTAATTTAAGTCAAAATATTATTCAATGTGTATAAAGAAATTAATTGCGAAATTTAATTTAATTGTGATATTTATAAAATGTTAAAATTTAAATTAATGGGAAAGGTATTTAAAATTATATTTAGGGTAAAAATAAAGAAATTTTGTATTCATGTGTGACATGATTCATATTGGAAAATAACACTAAAAAATTACATCTAAGTTTTTTCCATAATGATGTCAATGATAATGATTAATTGAATGATTTAGTAATATTATATGTATGTTTTAGTTTGATTTATTTTTTAATTTTACTTATGTAATATTAGTAACATAACTATTAATTTGTAAATTGATTAAAGCCGATATTTGGTTTGATATATTAATTGAAATACACAAATTAAACTCGCTAAAAAATTTAAAAAGAAATTATGAAGGAAAATGAATGAATTTAGTGTTTGTCATTTGATATTAGCCTATTAGTAAAACCTTTATTTTGTATAATAAAAAATAAATTATTTTTAGAGAAAAACAATTGAATAAAATGGTAACGCTCGATTTGAGATCCAAAAACTGAGTAAGGTTTCTTTTTCTTTTCTTTTTTTGGTTTCTCATAGGTTTTCTCCTTTAGAAGCAATCCTATTCGAGGCATAACTAGACACTAAATGTGGTTACCTCTTGCAATATAGATTCAAACATTGGTGCAAGGCTGCTTTCTAATATAGTATAATTCTTGTTTATTTTAATTTCTTTTTTTAAGCCTTTTTTTGTCTTCTCAAATTGTATAAACTATATAAAAAGTTATCAAATAAACTTCAAATGTCATATAATAGAGAAACAATATTATAATATATCAAAAAGGCTAAAATATACTTTTGGTCCCTTATTTTTTTACTAAAATTTATTTTGGTCCTCTATCTTTTAAAATATTCATTTTGGTCTTTCAACTCTCAAATTTGAGTTGATGTTGTCCTTTCAAAATAGTGGTTGTTTTTAATTTCAAGACACGATTTTGGACCCTTTTGACTAATTCAAGATGTGAAACTTGTTCCATTATATTCACCTATATGAAAACTATGGAACCTAACTAATGTTCACACCAAAAAGGGTCATAAACATGGTAAAAATTATACTGAAAAGTGAATTTCACAACCAACCGAAAAACTGAAAAATCACAGCAATATGGTAAAAATCAAATGCCTGAGGCTCATAGGCAGGCTGATGGCCGACCTGCCCCCTAAGGGGTGAATGGTGGCTAATCGGTTGAGTGTAACCAACTTCCCCAAGTGTGTTGATACCTCCCATACTAATCACTTGGCCAAAAAATCCCAAGTTTGGTGCCATTACCACAAGGGGAGGTAACCCGATGGCACCAATAGCATTGGGTGGTCTCCGAGCCATTTTGGAAAGTACTAAACTGTAGCGATGATGGCCCAGCAACTTCAACACCTGGTTGTACCGTAGGAGAAAAGGAGAACGATTGATTTTGGCTAGTTCCTCTAATGAGAAGTACTCGACGCCTCATCATGGCCACTTAGTCGCTGTTCCTCCTCTTGTGCCTTTTGTATCTCATTTAGCACCATTGGCTTATCAATATCCCCTAACTGCCAGGATAACTATAGCATTATGTTGTGGACCCCCATCTCCATCTATTGCTGAATGAAAGGAGGAACAACAACCAATTTAGGCCTTTTAATTGGTATCCCATAAGGAGGGTTAGTCACAACGCGTGCTGGGGGATTAGTCTCCTTATCACTAGTAGTATAATCTTCCATAATGAAATTTAGAGGGAGGTTGAGGTGATACCCCCATAACAGCCGTTGCAGGGGCCACAGTCGTAGCACCCACGACTTTCATTAGCAATGTGGTAGCCACTGTACTTGGATTTTGTTGTGCCCATACCAAGCACTAGATGGCTTCCTTTCAGAGGCTGAATCCATCTTTGTGTGGTCTTATCCTGATCAAAATTGCATATGCCAGGGATGATCTAATGGAAGTGAGGGAAACCTTAGTCTAGGATAAACTAGGGTCCCATTGGGTATCCTAAAATTATGTAGGTGTGGAAAATTCACTTGGTTAGCTATGGAAATGGCTAATCACCAACGAATGATTCCCCTGTCCAGCGATTGGCTTGAGGAAGGGATTTTGTCCTTCAATTGGATTCCTAGTTCACTCCAAAGAGATTCCTAGTAGTTGTAGAACTGAGGTTTCTATGCTACACTACTCTTAATGCAAAATGCTGTAAAAAGAGGTAGTAAATGACTGGAACTGTAACACCCAATGTTTTCCCTTTATTATTATTATTATTATTCGTTTGCCTTGTTTTTAATAGAATAGTATTTTAAGAAAAAGAAATATTGGGCTTTTAAACTGGGGTTCTATAATTAGAATGTTTTTAAAAGTTTTAAAACCCTTTTATTAGGCTTAGTTTTATGAGTCCAAAGTTAGCTTTAAGTATTCCTTAAGTTTCTTGAAAACCTAATCATTTTTCCTTATTCTTTCGCTTGTGTCTCCTTGGAGATATCGTGCCGTCAAAGCCTTTGCAGTCAAGAGTGAGGAACCTTAGAAAGACGTTGTTGCATCGTTCGCATCCTCTTGCTGGAGATCGCCTCTTTCAAGGTAAGGGGAGAGTGAGTTATCTAGCTCATGGGTATGGCTTTGGTCGTGGGTAGAGGGGTTGGCCCAAGACCCCAATTGTTTGTGAATTATATAGTTGTGTACGTGCAAAGGGAATGCGATTTTTCCCAAATTATTAATATGTTTTATGAAAATTTTATGTTTAATTTATATGAATTATCATGGATTGTTTTTTTAAAATCTGTATCTTGGATCCACCTAGCGGGGTTAAATAGCCGCTGGGTGACCTTTCGTCGAAAACTACACTGCGTTGGCGCCGGGCGGGATGAACAATCCGCTGGGCGGATTGGGTCCTGACGTGGATCCGCTGGGCGGGGTTCACAACCCGCTGGGCGGGTTGGCTGCGGCGCAGACCAGCCGGGCGGGATATATAGCCCGCCAGGCGAATTCGTTGCTGGCACAACAACCAAATACGATTTTGGCTATTTCGTTCTTTGTGTTTATGAACTCCTTTTTTTGCAATTTTTAACTCATTGTTGTTTCTTTTTATGTCTTGTTAAGTTTATATTATGCGACTGTTATTTACTTGAGAAAATTGAATATGATATAAAATTATGTTAATGTTTAATGATTAAAGTCTATGAAAAGTTGTAAGTATTGTATGTGATCATGCATCATAACATTTGAGTTATGTGATAAGGAAAGTATGTAAGAATCTGGTTGGTGGCGGCCGTGATGGGTTGTCTAACTCTAGCCTTGGGGGCTATCCGGTTGGAAAAACTCCAATAGTCCATGCTGATCTCATGGAGCCGGGGTGTACTGGCAAAATTGGATAACCCTGACTAGTCACTAGGGGATATCATACTAGTTGAGGGTGCAAGAGTCGAAGGCATCGGTACCGATGACGCTTCTTATGGCCGTGCATTTACTCTTAGTCTACTTTTCGACAAGTTTAAGTTGGTACTACATGTGCATAAGAAGTAGAAGCTAGGTATTGCATTACATATGTTTGTGTGCATTCTGGTTTTTGCAAATTACTGTTAATTGATTATGTATGTGATGTGTATTCCACCTGTCTCCATTGTCATACTTTGAGCATGATGTGAGATGTATCTCACTCCCTTGTTTTCTAGTGTTTTCTGTATGTGTCTATGATATACAGGTGACGTCCAACAGGACCTTGAGGAGGAGTCTTAGAGTAGGGGCATTGGTCTCATTGCAGTTTATTTTACAACTTCTTTTCGATTTTGTCAACTTTGATAGTAATGTGACATCGAGATCTTAGTTATTTATTATTTTAGCTTTTAAATTTTAGACTAATAGTTTTACTTTTAAATTGGTTTATTTATTTATTTATTTATTTATTTGGACTTGTATGGTCAACTATGAGCCACCATCATTTGGTTAATCAGTAAAGCATCTTATGGAGTTTTAGTAAATGTGAATTGTGCATGTGATGTCCTTTATCATGTGAAGAAAAAAATTATAAACTATCGTTTTATTTTACACATGAAAAGTATGTTATATTTTCGTAATATTTATTTAATAATTAACTTTGAAGTAAAGGGTGTCACAAGAAATATAAAGAAAAGTGATAAAGAAAGCTATAAATGCAAGAAATTGAATAATTGGTAAAGATAAATTTGATTAATTGGTCGGAGACCTTTTTTACATCAGCAAAACAACTATTTAAACCCAAGTTATCTTCCTGATAGCTGTTTTCCAATAAGTACCTGCCATTATCTGTTTTTTTGGGGATAAATGATGAGTGCCGAGAAACAGCCTCACGACAATTTTGAATGTTCAAATTTCCCACCCAAAAGGTTTATCTATGTTGGGCCTTCTGTTGTGGGCCATCCTTCCTCCCATATTCGGCTTAGGCCCACACTAGTCAATGATCAACGGTTAAACTAGCTGTCAATTGACGGAATCAGTCGTTAGCCAATGACAAACGGCTATCCTAATTTTTTTTAGTGTCAACAGGGGACAAAATTTTTGAGATTGTAAAATTTTAAAGACAAAAAATTTAATCAAACCTATTTTATTTAGTATTGGTAAATAATTAATTTTTAATAATTAATATAATTGAAATTAATCAAAACAATTAATATAATTAGAATAATTAATTATTTAATACTAAGATAATCTAAAAATAATATCTTTTTAAAAAACTATAGTTTTGTTTTCCAACGGGAAAGTTTATTTACCAATGATATTCTGTTGAAAAACCCTTAACTAGTTATCTACAACCTGGTTGTGGCTAATTAGTGACAATTTTCTGGTATTGATAACTGGAGCATAAACTGGGAACGTAGTCATCGGTAATTATTGATGGTCATTGTTGTCACTAATTATTGATGGTCAAGTTGCAGGTACTTAGCGACAATTTTTCCTTTAAAGTTGCAAGTACTGTCAAAAAATTGTGTTATTGACGACAGTATAGATATATTTACAGTTTTTTTTTTTTTTTTTTATAGTGAGCATTTAGCCAAATTACTTTATCTCTAATGGTAATCTTAAGCTTTTAATCATGAGGAATGATACTAGTTATTTTCTCCTATTTAGAGGACCCACTTGAATGGATCTTTCATAAATATTTTTTTCCTCCAGATATTTTTTAGAGAAGAATGTAATGAAATCCGTCTTAAAGGAGTATGTGGCAAATTACTTTACTGAATTCTGGGATTATATGTGAAAATCTTGATTTTTTTTGGGCACTAAAAACTAGTAAGGGAATTACATGTACATGCTTTTCGAAATCTAAGGATTACGAGCCTATTTGTTTTATCATTTAAAAAATTGATTTTAAGAATGCAGAATTTAAAAAAAAACTGTAAAGTATAAATTATTTATTGATTCGGTTATGATTAAAAAAATATTTTTGAAAAAATGATTATTATAACGTTTCAGAAATTGTTTAAATTAACTTCTTAAAATAATAAAAAATCAATTTTTTATTTGTAAATTAAACAAATATATTAAAAAAGTTAAAAGTAATTTTTTAAATAAAGGTGATTTTTCATAGGCTACAAATTGACTTGTTCAAAATAAAAATGCGTCGACAAAGGTGAACGTGGGGTGGGGCTACTAGGAAGATATTGGTGGGACATACAAAATCTGCTGGACAGGAAGTATGGAATAATTGTAACGCAACGGTGCAACACAAGAGATAATGTAACGTGATTGGTTGAGTGGAGTAAGACATAATCTCGTATACGATAGATTGTAGGTTTAAGCTTTCATTTGTCTCTTTGAAGTGAGGTAAACATAAGTATTTTTGTAAGCGATTTTTAAGTTTGGAAATTTTTTTTGTCTTAAATTGAGACGCTATTCTTTCCCTCTAAATTTTAGGTTAGCAAAAAAAGAAAAAATATAAAAGTACATTCCATTTTGAGAGAATGAAAAAATAAATAGGAAAAAAAGGTAAAGAAAAATATAATAAGTAATGTAATAAAAAGAAAAGACAAATAAAAAAATGAAATAGAACAAAAAAATGCATAAAATTACCCAATTTCGCGTTATGATTGTTATGCTTAACGCCTGCTATGTCCGCACACTGCACCGACCTTCACAACCTCACTCAAGTTCCCAACGTCGACCACATAAATCTTCTTCATCAACTAACCAATCCAATGGAAACAAACCTCTCAGAAAGTGATTTGGCGCGACGTCTATGTAATTTGGCAACACCGGAAACCGGTATCAGTCTTCCTCTTCATCCTTTTGTTTTTTTTTAATGCAAAGTTTGGAGTATGAAAAAGCTTGTCTCATACAGAGCTGTGAAAGACATGTACTTTAACCAGGATTTGTGGTAAAATTATATATTGAGAGTGCAAATAATCATTCATACATTATTAATGTGAACCTTAATTTATAATTACAAGAGAATATCTTCTTTTGGTTTTTATTCTTTATTGGACTACTATATCTTTTAACTAGTATTTCTACTCGTGCAATGCACGACGCCTTTTATGTTGGATGGAAATTATATTTGTTGATTAGATCTATATTTATATTTAATAGATATATGATACTGTACAAAATAAAAAAAAATACAATATGTTTTGAGAAAAAAGTATAAGGAACCAAAAAATTATATAAGAAAGGTATAATAGTTTTAATGAAAGATACATGCATAAAATGATGTAGATAACATTGTGTTGTAATAAAAAAATTTAAAAATAATGAATAACATAAATAACAATCATATAAAAAAATTACCCATTGACATTCATACCATCAATAGCAAGATACCTTCTAGATTTCAATGTAGGCAATTTTTTATTGTTGTTTCTTTTGCAATGATAATAAATGAAAGTCAAGAACAATCACTAAAACACGTGGACATTTATTTTCCGAAGTCAATTTTCTTTCATAGACAGTTATATGTTGTGGTATTAAGAGTTATTAATTGTAACAATTTGAAAATATTAATACATGGAAATGTTTTTAGGAATCTAAGTTGAGCATGTTATATCTTTATGTATTCTATTTTTTTTATTATATGACAACTTTTGTATATTTATTATCCTTTCGTTATGATCAATGGAGCCATTAGTTGTGCAGGGACACAGGTCTATAAATAATTTTCTTTGTAAAGCAATGGCGTATAATTTTCTTTAAAAAATTAAAATTTAAAATTTAAAACACAAAATAAAAAATTGTTCGTGCTCTTGAGAGAACCATTTAGAATTCAATACAAAAAATGTTGAAAATATATTTCCAAAATTCAAAATAAATGTTTCATTTGTATTTTGAAAACTTATGTCTGACACCATGACGAAATTTGCTACCTTCGTATTTAGAGGATTTTAGATTGCTAATGAGATTCAAGGACCAAACTTAATATAATAAATATAAAAGAAAGAGAAACAGGTGACACATATTATCATTAAAATAATTTTTATTAATTTAATGAATTTTATAATTTTTTAAAAATTAAAAATATCAAATATATGTTTTTGTATTTAAATTTATTTCTACTACAATAAGATAAAAAGTAATAGGTAACACATATTATCATTAAAATATTTTTTATTAATTTAATAAATTTTATAACTTTTTAAAATTAAAACATTAAATACATGTTTTATATTTTAATTTATTTTTACTACAAATAAAATGATTTTATAATTTTTTAAAATAAAAATTTCAAATATATGATATTTTTAGTCAAATATATTGTGTCACGAAAAATTAAATAAGATATTGTTTTTGTGTACATTAGTTGTACTAAAGTTAGAATTTATGACTTCATGCATACTATCCCAATCCCCCATCACTAAACTGACCCTAGTGGGTTAAAATTAAATAAGATATTAGATGTTTATTAAAATATATTCTCATCTATTTAACATATGAAAAATGAATTAGATAATATTTTTTATTATATCTTTAAAGTATTCATTAGTTAATTTATTATAAATGTTCAATAATAAATTTAAGCTTGCCGGCATCTACTTCTAGCACAATCTTGCTTTAGGCAAATTGTTCAATAATAGTTAATATATTTACGTACCCTATAATGTTCAATAATATATTTTTTTATTAATGTCCCCAAATGCCCCTAAAATGGGAGGGCAAATGAACCTTAGGGTTTCACAAAACTTAATTACTTTATATATATTAAGATTACTTTCCAAATTATTCACTATTTTATCTTTTAACTACTTTTTAAATTGCCCACTATATATATATATATTTTAAATATGAAGAGAGGCATGGAGTCTCTTTCTTTCTCCTAGCTTTTTAAACAAAAGTGTTTATAAGAACTATTCTTGAGTAAGAATATTTTTAGGAGTTATGTTTGAACTAGTATTTTAACCCTACATTACACAGAATAAATATTTATTTTATATAAATTAAATTTATAATAAATAAATAATTTTAAAATATAAATTATACTATAATTAAAATTTGTAATAAATAAATATTTTTGAACATAAAGATTATATTTTAAATTTATAATTTATAACTATAATGAAGAGGATTTTAATCTCCACTTTTTATTGGATCTGTTGGGGAAACAACACTTTTTCACACACAAAACCACAAATAGAAACAATGGAAGAACATCAATTTATTTAATGTGGTTCGGCACCTTTTGTCTACGTCCACAAAAACATTTCATTTATTCTTTCTCAATAAAATACATCTCATTATAAGTTTTCTGGACAAACTTGTGAAAACCCTCATTTTACATGACCACCATCTCTCTTAGGGTGGTGACCCCTCTATAGGCCAGGTGATTATTTTTATCTCAAAGACTCTTATTTATATAACTTGCATCCTAATATTAAAAGAGGAAACAAATCTCCAAAATAAAAACAATATTTTTAAATCTAAACAAAATCTTAGAGATTTAAAATTGAAAATTTTAATTATTGCCTAACAGATTATTATATCCTTTAATTACTTTTTAAATCATCTACTATTTTACTCTTGAACTACTTTTTAAACTACCAATTACTCGTTCTCTTTATTTTATATTTTAAAAAAAATTCCTCTCATAAACAATTATTGAAATGCAATGTTAACTTTTAATTATTGATAATTTTTTAAAAAATATTAAAGTTCAATTTAGAACTAAAGATATTGAAAATGATAGATTGAAAGAGAAAAAAATGTTAAAAAATTTCTAAAAATGGTCTCGTTGAAGAATAATAATTAAAAATACTCTCATTCAATATAGTTATTTTAATTTATATATATACAAGATGAGAATATTTTTAGGAATTATTCTCATATTTATTGAGACACATGTCTTATCTTAATTCTATATATTGAGCATTTACTTTTATCTTTTTAAATTTTTTATTCTTTTTAAATATATTTCTTAATTTCAATTTCAAATTTAATTTGATTTAACAACTATTCCAAAAAATTCCTTTCTCAATTATTTTAAACTAGTGTCATTTTATTTTTGTTCGTATACTTATTTTTTTAACTACTTATCTCTTTTAGCCTATCATTTTCATATTTATTTTTAAATTAAATTTCAACAATTTTATTTTTTTCAATAATTAAAAATAACCTTATACCATAATATAAGTTATTTATTATAAATTCACAAATATAATTTATATGTTCGAAAATATTTATTTATTATGAATTTTAATTTTAATATAATTTATATATTTAAAATATTTATTTAGTGTTTAATAGTCATAGTACTGTCAGTGTAAAAGTTTTACACTGTCATCCAATCAAAAATTACCATTAATATAACTTTTAAAGTAATTATTATAAAAATTAACAAACTTACAATAAATGATGATTTGTGATTGGATTACGGTGTACAACTACTTTATACTATCAATGCATGACCATTAAACTCTATTTATTTATTATAAATTTTAATTATATAAAAATAAACATTTATCTTATGTATAGCATAAGCTAAAATATGACTAGTACTTTATTCTAAAATTAAATCCTAATTTATATTAAAATCAAATATTTGAAAACCCATTTCACTTTTGTTAAACGGATATTTTTCACTTTCTAATGCAAAAAATAAAAGTAAGAGTAGTGTTGGATTGACATTACGTCCTAATAACTCTAATCTAAACACACACGATAAAGTATATTAAGTGAGTCAACTTCCGATGGCAACATTTTCTTTTCTTTTATCTAAGATTATTTTAGGTGAGATACTTTTTTTTTTTCAAAAAGACAACTTAGATACAAAACCTTTAGTGTTGTTAGTGTTGTGTTCTAATTAAAGGTACAGTTTCACTTCGTCATCTACGTAAATTTTTAATGCATATTTTTATTATGCGAATTATCGAGATAAAACTCAAATTCTAATTAGAAAAAAAATACCAACACCTAAAGTATAATATCTAAGTTTTGCTCCTTCAAATATAGTCACATGGAGGAGTAAATATTTATAGCATGTTTGGATGAAAAGAAAGAAAACCCATATAACAAAGTATTTTCTACTTTTCATTTAATTTAAATTTCAAAATTTTCTCTCATTTCTCTTTTTTTTTTCGTTGTTCCAAACACATCTCTAAAGAAAAAAAAAAAACTAAATAACATCAAAAAATTATAAGTGCGAGACATTTTATTCTTTTCGTCTATTGAATGTAACAATTAAAGTGATTAATTTTTTTAGACATAAAGTGATTCATATTTATAATCTTGATAGATTAAATAATTTAATTTAATCGATTTTTTTATGGTTATTTAAAACGATTTAGTCTTTTGCATTTTTTTTATCAATTTGGTGACTTAGAACATTTAGTGTAAAATCTTGCTACACATCTAATAATTTTGAATAACAATGCATGAATACTCCACATTGTAATATTTGATACCTAGAGAGAAAGAGTTAGGTGAGAGAAAAGTGTAAGGTCTTGTTTGGATAAGCTTTTTCATAAATACTTGTAGAAGGAAAAAATAAGAAAGAAAAGTGAAATAAGCTTTTTCTATAAATTAAAAAAACTTATGCATAAGTTAAAATCAGTTTTTTGGATAAGCTAAATGATTTTAACTTCTTCGAAAAATTGATTTTAACTTATGCATAAATTAATTTTAGTTTATGAAAAAAAAAATTAATTCTTTTATTTTCTTCTTTTGTAAATATTTATGAAAAAATTTATGTAAACATGTCTTAAATATAATAGGTGATATAATGAAATAGAAAGATGAGGATTAAAAAAAAAGTGTTAATAAAATATTTGTAATATAAAGGTGTTTATATATTATTAATGAATAATTTTTTGTCACATGATATTTTTTTGTCACGTCACATTATCATTTAATACGTGTTATGGTACGATTTATCAACATACGTTTTTATACTTTTTCACATTAAATTCTCATAAAGACGCAGAGGCAAGCTTGGAACTTAAATTGGACGCACGTCAAGGAGCACAAAAATCATGGGGTAAATTAGATTAATCCTAATTTTATTTTCTCTCCACCCGCCAACCCCACGTTCTTCTGCTTTCCCTGTTGCCCGGCAACACATTTTTCTCTCTGCCAATCCTTTAATTGAACTTTCTTGGGGTATAAATTCTCATTCCCACAGTTTAAAACAATAGTTACATACCTCGATTCAACAAAAAATGAAAATAGTTACATACCTCAATACTCTGTCTTTTTTCCAACCACAAGCAAGGCTTCTACAGAGTGTGTAGGCTGGTTTTACTTAAAAATAATCTTTTCTATGATCAGACTTGATTATATTCTGCATGAACAGAACAGGTTTCGTAAAATCCAGTAAAATAAGTGATGTGGTATAATCTGAATTATATCTTATGTATTCTACTAAACTTAATAGTATGAAAATGCATTCATTTCCTATGCACTGATTCGATTTTTGATACTATTGGAGTTAAAAAAGAAGATTTTACGACTAGTATTTGACTAACCTGATTGCGCATGAACAGAATTAGCAGTGCATTCAGTGCAAAAAACTCAACCACAGCTTCGACGAAATTGGGCGAATATTGTGAACTATGAATCACAGGCATAGCATACCGTACAACTCTGTCGGCCCTTCGATGGATCTAGGAAGATCTAACTACATCAACAAAGTCGGATATTTTCTCGTGGACTATGATTCCAGAGTAATAGAAATGGAACAACGAATTTAAATAGAATGATTTGCATTACGATCAACGGTAATGGCGTAGAACGAGCTAAACAATGGCATTGGGCGAAAGAAAGAATGTGGAGGTGGAACTCGGGAGGAGGTAGTTGAGTGAGAAGAAAATCAGGATTACTCTAATTTAATTAATTTTAAATGATAATTATGATGTGGGTTGTGGGAGAAGAAAAGAGGTGCCAAGGTGGTCAAATATACTTAAATTAGTATTTTAACATGTATATATTGTATGAGATAAATGTTTATTTTTATATAATTAAAATTTATAATAACTAAATCTTTTGAATATATAAATTATATTTTAAATTTACGATAAACAATTTAAATTATAAATTTGTGATATAATACTATTTTTAACTATTGACATTTAAAAAAAATATTGAAATTTAATTAAGAGATAAAAATTAAAGAGAATGAGATAAAAGAATAATAGTTTGAGAAGATTGAATTTTATTTTATTTTTTACCTAATTAGGAGAATAGTATATGAAATAGGATTTAAATACTCTCCATCACTCCTCTCTCTATCTCCTTTTTGTCCTCTCTTTCTCTATCTCCTCTTCATCCTCTCTCTATCATTTATCCATTTTTTTTTATTTTCTGCTTTAATACACCTCTCTTTTGTTCCGAAGGGTTGGATAGAATCAAGTTCAGTATGAAACTAGTATCTTAACCTATGCATTGTACAAAATACATATTAACTTTATATAACTTAATTTTACAATAAATAAATCATTCTAAATATATTAATAAATTCTTTTTAAAAATATTAAAATTTAATTTAGAACTAACAATATTGAAAATAATAGATTGAAAGAGATGAAAGGTTAAAATTTTTCTAAAAACGCTTTCATTGAAGAATGACAGCTAAAAACACTCTCGTTCAAGATACCTATATATCTATATATATATATATATATATATATATATATATTATAGACTAGTATTTTAACTGTGCATTGCACAAAATAAATATTTATTTTATACAACTTAAATATATAATAAATAAATGCTTTTGAATGTATAAATTATATTATAATTAAAATTTGTAATAAATAAATATTTTTGAACATATAGATTATATTTTAAATTTATAATAAACAATTATTGTAATATAATGTTAATTTTTAAAAAAAATATTGAAATTCAATTTAGAACAACAGATATTGAACATGATAGATTAAAAGAGATAAGAGGTTAAAAAATTCCTAAAAACACTCTTATTAAATAATGACAACTAAAAATGCTCTCGTTGAAGAATAGCAGCCAAAAATACTCTTGTTTAAGATAGTTATTTTCATTTAATATATAGATTGATGATATACCTCTAAATGAGGTAATGGGGAAAATATTAAAAATGTCTAATTAAAAGAATAAGAGAGTAAATTATATATATATATATATAGGGAACATATCAAGTGAGAGGGCCTTTTTTATGTGAGAGTGAAAGGAATAGATATTAATCACTAGATCTTGTCATGAATGGTCAAGATTAAAACATACAAAGTTATGTGAGCTTTTTAAAAATCACGTGACTTTTTAAGTGGTCACATGACATTAAGTCTTGACCCTCCATGTATAGTTATATGGCCAAGTTTAACTCCTCTCACTTTTATATAAAAATGACCCTTTCACTAGATATGACCCACATATATATATATATATATAGTCATATAGAGCAGTCTCATAAACCTTGGAAGGCGAAGAAGACCAACTTCTCTTAGGTATAGATCTTGCACCTATGTAGCCAACAAATCCACTACCATATTGGTAAAGCTAACAAAATGGGCTCGGTCCAATGGGCTGACCCGAACAACCCATTAAAAGGTTAGGCCCTTTAGAATTGTAGGCTTGAAAAAAATTGAGCCAATTTGGCTTACCCCAATGGGCTTAATGGGCCAAGCAAGGCCCAAAAAATGTTGACTCAAAACACAATTGAGCCTATTTGGCCCAATATGTGTGTGTGTATTAAAATTTTCTTATAAGTTTTATATAAAAATAGGCAAAAAAATAAAACAAGTTAATTTGGCCTTGATCGATAGACTCGATGGGCTAGGTTAGGCTAACAATTATAGCCCATAAGAAATTTGGCGCAGCCCAACCCAATTTTCACACCTTGGCTCGTCGGGTTGGGGCTTTGACAACTGTACATATTGGATTCATGTGGGATATGCATTATGACAATATCCCAAACCTCTTTGAAAAATGGAATAACACATAGGTGATTTGCATATTGGTGCATACATGTAGTGGTATCACTTTAAGAGTTGATTATGGAAACCACTTCTAAGTAATAAAGCTCGCATATCACTTTGTGAAACCCAAACTTCTAAGCATGGTGGAGTCCTTCTTCCAAGGCGACAATCTCTACCAATAATGGATCTCTTGATCTATAGGAGAGAGAAGTTAGATAGCCATTCTCCTCTTGAACCACGACTAACACCTCTTGCGCTCATACAATCAGCATTGGATAACTAAGCAACATCAACGTTGAGCTTGACATAACATTAGATGGTGGAGGCCAATTACCTTATAGGCTCTATACTTGGGAGTTAGGTACCCAAAAGCAGTATAGGTCAAACTTTGTAACAGTAATATATATCATACAACATACATACTCTACGTACCATTTGGTGTTAGAGAATATCATGTTATTCCTCCATTTGCAGACCCACCATAGTGTAGCGAGTAGGAAATTGAGGAGCATCCTTGTGCGTTGGATAGACAACTAAAGCACAAACATGATGATGTATGAGATTTAACCTCGTCTAGACCTCTTTGGAGTGTGGGCAGTCCTTAAGGACGTGAGTTATATCTTTCACCAATGAAGAGCACCTTAGAAAAACGAAACTTGTGACCAAGTGACATTGATATTTCTAGGCATTGGTTAGCAAGGCTGAGTAAAAAATTTGCTAGATGAAAAATCGAATCTTCTCTAGTACTTGTAGCTTCCACACCTTTTTCCACACAGGATGAGAAAATGATGGATGTTGTAGGAGCCATCCATAGGTCAAAGCAGTAATACAAATTCCTGTAGAATTACCAAGCCATACAATATTATCTGCACCCCCTTGAAAGTGAAAGAACAAAGCAGATAGTATTCATAACACGTTGCAGGATAGAGGTTTGCAAGAAACCTAAATTTCCAGTTCCCTAATCCTATAAATATGCTACAGTGAGCTGGGAGTCCTTTATATGCACGTAGAGAATTGCCTAAGAAATTGGGCTTGGCACCAGCTAATTAGAAACCATAATGGTGAAATACCTGCACCCAGGTAAGGATCAAAACCCATCAAAAGTACATCGCAGGCTTTGAGAATACTTCTCAAAACATATGATGAATCGGGCACTATCATGACTGTCAAAATGGTACTATGTTGCAAATATTTAGATGAGAGAAAACTTGCACCCATGGCTTATGTTGGGAATGCAACAAGCTCCTTATGAGTTTACGCAATAGTGAGACATTGGCTTAGCATCAAGCCATTCAAAGAAGTCACACCTTCTTTTCCCCCACTCCTATAAGAACATACACATGTATAGTTTTTCATTCAACCATCATTTGACATATACTTACCAAAATGTTACCTGATACGACCCAATGCCATAGAAACGATGCCCAGGATTTTCTTTCAACTAAGATGTCAACAACAAAGCTTCAACACCACAACAACAATGTTTCCTCCTTCTTCGCAATCTGGAATAAGAAGTAGAAGAAGCTTTCGACATTTCACTCCCACCCTCCATTGTGTGCACAAAAAATGGAGTAGCCTTATCAAAAATATTTTCAAACCAAATGCTCCACCACGCTTTTGCAATGGAGACAGATTTAAAATCCCAGTAGAAGAAAGAAGATGTAAAGTGAACTTGTATACGCAACATTGTTTTCCTTCAAAAATATCCTTATTGATTTTTTTTTATTTTTTTTTAAACCTAGCCACATCACTTAAGACTAAACAAATAAAAAAAGAGAAATTATATTGTACCCCTATAAATTTCAGGGGTTTTAAAACAAGTGATTTTTAGACCAATTGTTATTAAGTTATTGTCATGACATCCATTTTGCTATTGAATAATAAATTTATTTTAATCAAACAAATATGATTATGCTTTTAAAAATATTGTGCACTGCATTTCAAAGTCCCTCGCATCCTTTGCTTTTTCTGATAGCAATGAAAATGGGAATGCATGGAACTGGCGACGATGGCGATTCTGGCAAAAAATGGGGATCTGAAGCCATCGACACTTTTGCCCAATCAAAAATTATACATAAGCTGATAATCACGTTGTTGCCCCCCGCAACAAGTACAATTACAAAACGATCAGAAAACAGAAAAAAAAAAATCGATGCAATAGTAGTAAGGGACAATAAATTGGTTGAATCTGAATCATTAAGCAAAGAAGGCAAATAGAAACTTGTTAATGCAAATAATATATGAGAAATTCTACCTTGTTATCCGGTAAAAGAGAATAAAATAAATGACATGGCAACAACTTATATTTTTATTAGTCCAAAAATTAACTATTTCAAAACAACTATATTTCCAGGGGTACCATAGTAACTTCTATAAAAAAAATGCCATGTAATTTTAAATTGCCAAGTCATAAGCCATGTAATGAGTCACGTTATCACGCTGTTTGCAATGTAATAAAGACTGAATGTTTGGACAAAATTTACAAAATTAAGTTAATCTTGAGACAAAAAACGTGGAAAGAAAACTTTAAAAACAAAATGCGCAAAATCTTAAAAATAATAGGACAAAAAGTGCAATTATTTTTTTATCTGCTGTTGTTAAATTATGCATATCTAATTGATTTCAAAAAAATCATACATATCTAATTGGTCCAATGAATAATTAGTCATTTTTTTTATTTCTTCATAATAGTTGTTTTCTTTAGTTACATTATGTTACAATGTGGGAAGTAAGGAAAAAATGATAATATATTTTTAAATTATTTAAATTAAAAAATAATAAAAATGAAAAAAATTGTTCTTTTTTTTTCTATTTAATTAAATAATAAAAATATATAATATAATATTTTCACCCTCAATAAAATAATAAATCCCCATATCCCCTTCCCCCAAAAATATGTTTTTCTTATTTTCTCTTTATCTAACTTTTTTCCAGCTATACATATCTCCAAAAAAAAAAAAAAAGGCTTTTCCATCTATTTTCGAAAGGTGCTTCATAATTATGCCTCATAATTTTGGATTCATGGGACACTGACAACATGAAACGGCGTCGTACATCTCTCCCACCAACCCCCACTCCGTCTTTCTGTTTTGGGGCCGTTTTCGAAACTCACCTCACTATCACCCTATCAATTTCTTGTCTTCTCCTCCAACCCCGTTCTAAATTTTTACTCAATCCAGTACGCCTTACGCCACCCTTGTCAGTATCTTTCTCTTCTGCATTGTATTTTGGTTTGGTTGTTATTATGATTATTCCTACTATTTCGAAATATACGCTGCATAGTGACATGCTTGGAATGTTTTGAATTCGACGATCTTTCTCAATGGTGTGGAAATAGCAACAGGGATTTTAGCATATGCAGTCCTTGATTTCACCCTTAGCAAAAGGTGTTTTATTCATTTGTCTGACCTGTGGTTATTTAAATTATCAGGATGATGGCTGCTACTTTTAAATACCAACCTATGGGACTTCGCAGTTGGGACATTCATGTGTTCGCGCCTGGATCTTCTGGAAAGTTCGGAAGGTTCCTCTCAATGCGATTCGCGTGCAATACTCGCCAGCATAAATCGCGTCTCATTCATGCATCCATTTCTCACGCGTCTGTCGTTGACCCTTCACCACTCTCCGTTTCTCACGATTCATCAAGTAAGGAGTTATTTTTTCTTTTTCTAGATAATTCTTAATACTCAAAACTATAGACATGTCTGATATTCCCTAAGTGGTAGTAAAAGGTGTATACATGATACAACTAGCCAATCATGAGTCTTGTTGTATAAAATAAATTGAGAGTAACCAACTAGTAACTCCACAAACTAATTTAACTAATGCTAACTGTACTTTAACTAGGGAATATTACCACATATATGTGATTCTTGTTATTCAAATCGTAAACTATGTGTCTTGATTATATGTGGGTATTGTGACCTTGTTTTATAGCTGAGAGTACTTTGATATTGATTCGTCATGGGGAGTCTTTGTGGAATGAGAAGAACTTGTTCACGGGATGTTGCGATGTGCCTTTGACCAAGAGAGGTGTAGAGGAAGCCATTGAAGCGGGTAAGAGGATTAGCTATATACCTGTCGATATAATTTTTACGTCTGCACTGATTCGAGCACAGATGACGGCTATGCTTGCAATGACTCAGCACCACCAGAAGAAGGTAGTGATGCCACTTATATTGAGATTGCAAGTTACTTGCTTGAAGAAATTCTGTATGTAGAAAAATGCTGGGGCAAAATAGAAGTATTGGAGTGGTTTTTTCAGTTAACTTTAAACTTAGCAGTTAATGCCGCCCATATGTTTTTTCACCTATGCAATTGGTATAATAATAGTGCTTGTGAGAAAAGGACTTTTGTTAAACATATATCTAATATCTATGTTGTAAGCCCCAAGTCAGGTATGGTGGCTTTAGTCACTTGGTGCTTCCATTTTTATTTTGTTCATTTTTCCTCGGAAAACAAATTTAATTGTGTTTTCTATGACCAAAATAGTCAGTCTAGGCTTCAATAATTTTTTAAACAACCACTGTTTGTGGTGTACTTGTAGGGAAAACCATTATCTGTACTACATAATACATTTTAGAGATTTCTACTCTTTCAAAATACTTCTTTTCCTGAACTCTTTAGAAAGTATGCTAACCATGAAAAAAGCCAGTAAATACTGGTATTTTGTATACTTGTCAAATATTTTTAGAACCTGGATTTTTTAACCAAATCTTTACTCTATAGGTTCCTATTATCATCCATAATGAGAGTGAACAGGCAACAACTTGGACTCAAGTTTACAGTGAAAAAACCACCAAGCAATCTATTCCAGTTATTACAGCTTGGCAGTTGAATGAAAGAATGTATGCAGCTATTAATCTTTACCTCTGTTTCCTGTTCATAGGATAGGATATGTTCAATGAATTTTAGAAGGATAGAATTATCCTTCTTTATTCTACTTCTTCAGGTATGGGGAGTTACAGGGTCTTAATAAGCAGGAGACTGCAGAAAGATACGGGCAGGAAAAGGTGCATGAGTGGCGTCGGAGTTATGATATTCCTCCTCCCAAGGGTGAGAGCCTGGAAATGTGTTCACAGAGAGCTGTTGCCTATTTTAAAGATTTTGTAAGGGCGTTAATTGTCTTATTTCTTAATGTCAAAGTTTTATATTGGATTTTTATGACATTGATATCTTGCTGGGAATTGAGACATTTTAAATTACTATGAGAGTTGATACCAAAAAGCATGTGCTGTAGATTGAACCCCAACTAAAATCAGGAAAGCACGTCATGGTTGCTGCTCATGGAAACTCATTGAGGTCTATTATAATGTATCTTGACAGATTAACCTCTCAAGAGGTAGCATCCTGCAGTTCTTATGAGTGCAACAATCTCATTTATGTAAAATTTTCTATTGGTATTAAATAAAATAGGACTGGGATTGAACTTTACTTCTGTGTCAACAAACAGGTCACTAGTTTAGAATTATCAACTGGGATACCATTGCTTTACATATATAAAGAGGGGAAGTTTATCAGTAGAGGAAGTCCTGTGGGGCCTACAGAAGCTGGTGTTTATGCATACACTCAAGTAAGACCACCTGCTTCTACACATGACATGTGATCGGGTCATGTGGCTTACTTTGTTGTAGATTTTGGTCTTTTTTCATTTTCCTGTTGGCTAATCATCACCTGTATTTATCATCTGCAAAATTGCTCAAATTTTGTAGTTTTAATATTATTCCATTTTTATCATAGTTATAGGTACGTTATGTGCTAATGCGAAACATCTGCCAATGAGCTTATAGCTTAGTTGCCAATGGCCAAGCCTTTAAGATTTGGATGTTATATGATGACATCAGATGTTCAATCCTCCACCAGGCCTCCCATCTTCCTAGGTGCTTGTTTTACGAGTGTTATATATGTGAGATTTGGGTCTAACTCATCCTTACAAAACTAGCTTGTAAGGTGAGGAGTGCCTAAGGCCCTAAGCTTTATAAGCTCTTATCAGGCAGATACACACACACACATATATATATATCGAATCTTACCAAGACTTATAATTCATAAGTCTGAAGTCACTCCATTTTATTGTTGTTCAATGTCTTAGAACTGGAAATCATCTTCACATATATATTTTTCAGTTCAAGTCAAAAATCAATCTCACAACAAATAGAGACGGATCTAGAAAACATGTATGGAGGGCCAAAAGTAGCAAACTTGACATGCATAATTTTATTAATGGGTTATGACTACATATTTGCTTTTAATATATAAAAAACCACAGTCTACATATAAAATTGAAGGAAAAAAAAAAAAAAAGTCCCACTCCCTCTTCAATCCATCCCTGACAATTTTTTCCAATGGTGGTTTTCAAAAGGAAGCTTGAAACTTTACATCTTAACAATGCAAAATTTTAATTAAATAATTGAATGTTCACACATGGAAAACAATAATCTTTTCAATTACCACCAAGCACCTAGATTAGCTAGTGGTGGTTGCTCTAGCTCAATTCGGGGTCTTGAGTTTGAATTCTTAGGAATGCTGCTGAATTAAGAACTTGGAGCAAGAGTTTTGTTGTCTGTGGTGGTCCTACTTGGCTCAACCTAGATTAGTCTAATGCCTAATGTGATGTTTCGATATCAGTGGTCCTAAGTTAGTTGGATGCCTACCGTAGGCAATGTAATGTACTACTGTTCCTCTTAAATTTTGCTGCTTCTGTTAGTTCTGTTTGTGTTAAATATTAGAATATTTCTATTTGCTGTCAGATTTTCCCTGGATGCCTCTTGAGATGAGATATATAGCCATGAACCTAGTTGTTGAGTCTAACAGATTATAGCCTAATGGAAAACCATATAATCCATTTCCTTAAGGGTTCAGTGAGATGTTTTTTGGTGTTTGGTTCCTGTCCAAGTAACATCTAATAATAGTTTGGTTTGGGGTTCAGAGGATATAAGGGAAATACTATCGTCTTTTTTCTGAATTTGTTATCTCTTCTTATTTGATAATTGGCAGGTTGTGTCTTTATTTATTTGTTATATTCATTTTGTTGAACCTGCCTGATAATACCCATGTTATATGCTGGCATTTGTATCTACAGAGTTTAGCTGTTTACAGACAACAGTTGGATGAAATGTCTCATTGTAATTGATCTTGCATGTGAAAGATCAAATGGTATGCTACAATACTCGGTGATGATTTATACTTTTGATGTCCACATTAGTCAATATCTTGAATTCCTCTATAAGCTTGATTGATAAATAGAATGTTGATCTCGAATATCCTCATATATATTTGCAGGTATAATTATCATTTTTCATTTTTGGTGGACGGCTTTCTGGGTATGGCCATTCTATAGAAATAACATTCTCTTATCATATGCTCTATATCAATTTGAAAATTATTGGGAAGGAATTGACCAATCCGTGACAGTTTCAAATCGGCAAACTGCATGGCAAAACATGGGAACTCCTGAAATTTTTTTTGCATTGTAGCAACAAGATTAGCCCCAAAAAAATTTGGTTAGAGAGAGAGTAAAAAGCAGGATTGGTAAATGGTAATGCAAGTCTAGAACTTGTTTGCATCTGAATGGAATTGAACTTATAGGTATAGCTGTCATAGTGCCATGTTTTAGAACTTATAGAATGAATTTACGGTAAAGAAACGAAAACAGTATAAATGAATTGAAGTATTTTGCGGATACTTGTGTTTTCTATCATCTATAATCTATATTTGTCAAAACATTGTCCATATTTTTCCTTTTAGCATTACGTGGCCAAATTATAGTTTGGACGGAGAAAATATTTTAAAAAGAAAATAACAATGGTGAAAAAACGATCTAATTAGAAAACCAGCAAAGAATAAGTTAAAACCAGTCAAAACTCGATAATTGGTGATCGAGAGCTGATTTGAGTCGGGTTTTTTCTTTTTAATTTATTTTTAATTTTAAATACGTTTGAAGTCTCCATTAATATTATGAAATTTGGTTTTTTTAATTTTTGTGTTGGTATAGTTGATTTTTTTTAATTTTTTTGTTAGTATAGTTGAAGTGACGTGCTTCTAGTCATAAAGGCCGTGACGTGAGTTTGGGAAAAATATTGTAATACCTTTTCTCATACCTGCTTTTTTTAAGAAAATAACCAAGTCTTAATCTATATTCACGTAAGTAACAACTTTAGTATCGATCTTGTATCGTGTGGGTATTCAAGTAACCCTAAGTCTTATTTAATAGGGGCCAATCTTTGGTTTTAAGACTTTTAGTAGACCGGGTCTTCAAAACTAAATTCTAATATCTTTAAGCCTATTTTTAGAACATAGAATTAGTTTCATTAAAGAATTACGAATACCTGGAGGCTGGAGGGGTATTTGTTTAGTTCTTAAGAGCTCTGTCGCAACGACAAGGGGTGTCTCTGCTTCAGCACCTCTGATTGTGTGTGGGACTGTGTGTTTAAATTCTTTTTGGTGAAGAATAGGAAAATACACCTAAATAATAGTTTTTTTTAGACATTATTCTTTTACAATTTTATATTTTATAAGGGATTAAATTTGAATTTTGCAAGTTGCATAGGGTCAAAGACGATGAAAATTGGTTTTAATTGATGTTGAATTATTATTTTTGGATAAAATAATATAAATATTTATGAAACAACTAAAATCGTAATAATGTTATGGTATTATAATTTAATTAAACCAATAAAAGTGCTTAAATTTACTTATCAATTTTTTTATTCTATAAGTTAAACCTTCAATTCAGAGGAAAATCTAAATTAAAGGGAGGAGTAAATGACCACAGGTATCTTTCACAAAGGCAATTCTATACAAGCTAGATAAGACTATTATGATAGAACTCTCTTTTATAGTAAAGAGAGTCTAAATCTAAGAGAATGGTAATGAAATCTAGGACAATGTCTGTTCTAATCATTAACTATCTCTTAAACCTATGTAATCAATAAGACTCATGAATATTTGTTCTTTAATTATTATTTTTTGTGTATATTAATAATTTTCTACAGGAGACTAATTTCTTAAAAGACGTAAACATGATCAAAGGTGGTTATAGACAGAAATTAAACATTGATTAATAAATGAAACATTGATTAACATGTTTAAAGAAAATAACACTAAACTTTAATGATAATTTGTTCTTGTATGCATTCACCTTATTCCAGTAATGGTTAATTTTATATTGCTAACTTTAGATAGACTCAAAATATATTTATAACACTACTTTGTAATAAGAAATAAAATAAAGAAAAAATCTAGTACATCAAAAGTTTAATTTAAATATATTGACAATGTAAAAATATTTTGCAATGTTATTCAATTATAAAATGTCATGTATGGTAAAATTGTTGACAGCATAAAATTTTTTATGCAAACAGTGTCTGAAAATTATTTATACTAAAATCAATATACTACTTGGATTAGCATTCTACACTATTACATTACAAGTATGCTAAATTATAGGTTAAATTACTTTTTTTTTTCTTTGCATGACTTCTTTTTAAATTTTAAAAAATTACGCCTTTTGTGTTTGGAAGACAAACACATGTTATATTTTTATTCATTTTAATATAAATAAGCTTCTAAGAGATATTTTTTCTCTCTTTGATTCTCAAAATTATCAACTAATTTCAAAACTCTATTATCAATTTTAAGAGTTTAAAAAATGAAATAAAAATTTGGAGTAAAGTTTTAAAATTGATAATATGAATATGTAAAGAATTTAAATTTAATTAGAATGCCCTGTCAATGCAAAAACATTTTACATTTTCATTTAATTACAAATTGACATATATAGTAAATTTGTGAACTTTTATAATAACTATTTTAAAAGTTATATCTAAGATGATTTTTGATGAGTGAACAAGATAAAAATATTTGCATTGATAATACATAAATATTAAATTCATGTTTTAAATTCCATTTTACCTTCTAAAATCTTAGAATCAATAGTAAGATATTTAAAATTAATTCTCAGTAACATTGAAGAATAGTTGAGAAATGAAAAATATCATTAAGAGACAACTTCATATATAGTTGTTCACCATTATTAAAGATTTATTTATATTATTATGTGCTAAATCAGAGCAGATTCATCTCTCAAGAAATTTGAATGTAATTTTTAAAATTAAAAGAAAATGCAATGAACATCTCTCAAGAGAGAGGAATATAATTTATCCAAATTACACTAAACTATTATATATGTCCTAAGTTTAATATCAACATTATTATTCAACATATTTTAATAATAATATTATTATTGTTGTATATAATAATTCTTTAGAATCATATTATTTATATGATAAAACAAAGAATATCATTCACCATTTCATTGTATTTGGTTAAACACTAGAAATTGAAAATTTAACCTAAGAGGTCTAGTTTCGGGGCAAAACAGTAAATTGCTCAAGCCTAAGGCATTGTATATTTGTATGCCTTCAATTTCGGGTTACCATGTTTTCTGCCGAAGCACACAAAATGTTATTGCTATTTCGATGTCGGTGTTCCAATAACAAAAAACAAAGAGCACAATATTTATTTTTTTAAAAAGTACTCATTATCTCTCTCTCTCTCTCTCTCTCTGTCCCCCCTTCCTAATCATTTTCTATTTTTTCCTTCAGGATCTGTTCGGTTGGGTGGATGAAAAATATAAAAAAAAAAAAATTTAAAATTTGAATTAAAAGAAATGTGAAAAAAAAAAAAATATTTTTAAAAATTAACTATTCCTTCTTTTTTTCTTCCACTTTTTTTCCAACCAAATAAAAAAAAATACTTCATTATTTATATTTTTTTTCTTTCTAACCAAACATACCATTAGTGTTACCCTGTGCTGCTACTACATCCTACATGTGCAATTTTTGGCTTATTTTGTGAACTGTTACTCAACGGTTTCATGCCTCTTTTTGGCTCCCTATCGCCCTCAACCTTAAGTGCCCCGAAACCTCTGCCGCCAAAATCTCATCCTTTCAAAACCGAAAAAAAAAAAAAAAGGACAACATAGAAAAACATGATTGATTAATCGCACCCAATTATCAAACGAAAAATTCAATAGAAAGAGACAAAAGCAAACGTTGTTAAGAGAAAAAAAAATTATGCTCACTTGTTGATCATCAGAACCTATGTGCCCATCATTGTTTCCTCAACATTGGACTTGTGGATGTGATGAACTGAAGATCATATTAAGGGCATGTTGCAAATACGAATGAATGAATGTCTTCGTTTACGGGTGCACCTTCCAAATCAAATGCTAACTTTGAAATGACCAAAGCTAACGACATTACCTTTAGCCCCGTCAACACAAACATTACATCAAACTCGCCGGACACTAGTGTCAAGAATGAGAAGAAAAAGAAGGTGTTTTATTATTTATTTATTTGTTAAATTTCTTCCCTGCGTTGCATTTTCCTTCCGTTCAAGTGCAATGGCAATGGTACATTCTTCTTGACCCTGTTTTTTGTTTTGGATAAAGTCTATCCTTCCAAAGATTTTCGGATCAAAGCGAAATGGGAGAGGCTCAGACGAAGAAACACTCAAATCATCCAGTGCAGAAGAAGGAGATGGAGTTACTCTTGGTATTCATTACATGACTTTTTTTGTCTCTTTCTATAGAAAATCTAAATTTCCATGTTGTAAGGGTTGCCCTTGAATCTTCTTTTATAAATGTTTTGTGTGGAAAGATTTGGAGAAGAAGATTGAGACGAGAAGAAAAGCATTCTTGGAAGCGTCCCCCATCATGAGAAAAAGTTTCTCAGGTACGACTGATGCATGCATTAAGATGCGGCACAAACAAACACAATTTCCGCATTCTCTAAAAATTGAATCAACATAATTGCTTCAATCATTACAATTTTTCTTCTATATAATATTATTAATATCAATATATCCAAAATTGCGGCTTTAGTTTACATTGAAAAAATAGTGGGTCAACTCTAGATTCTGGATCCAACTTGTACAGATCAACGTACCTATCAAACAAGACGAAATCTTCTTCATGTCATCCTGTATTATTTGGTAGCTTACCTAACAACAATGAAATTTTGGTTATCGGTAAGATGTTTTCTAATCAAGGGGAAGAGCGTAACGAGAAAATCAAATTTTCTTGTTTGATATGGACCTCAAACTAAACTCCCCTTGTCTCATCTGACATATTGTACACCCACTGCAATTATAGATTTGTCAGGACGTGACAACACGATAAACTAAACCATGATTCTAATTTCTTTTATCTACTCACAGAAAGGGAGACCAGCCCTGGGATCGAAGGCCTAAATTTGTCCAATTTTGAACGGCCTATGGCTCCGGAAACCGAAATTCAGAGTTTCAGGTGCGTGGGATTTCATTTTCAATTCAAGGCTTAAAGCACATTTTTTTTGTTGCATAGTATATTCGGACTCACATGCAATCTTTTTCATGCCATGCTATTTCGTAACGTGGATTGCAGGATCTTTGTTGCAACGTGGAATGTGGGAGGAAAGTCACCAAACTATGACCTCAACCTTCAAGATTTCTTGCTAGTCGAGGGCTCCGCAGATATATATGTCTTGGGGTACGAACATGCGATAAGGAACATTTTAACTCGAGCTTTAGAGTTTAAAGATATATGGTTAGTAATGAAGAAAATTCTAATTGTATCTTAATTGTACCTTAATTCTTGGGATCACTAACCATATAGGTAGTATTTTGTTTTCATGATTTATTGTAATCATTAGCTTTACTAGTTATTGTAATTAGGACACTAAGAAAGCTAATGATTACAAAAAGTCATGAAACAAATCACTACCGGTATGTTTAGTAATCCCGGGGACAAGGTACAATAAGGTACAATTAAGATACAATTAGAATTTTTAATGATTAAGAAGCTATTAAGAAGTAAATCCAGACCAGACCAAGATGTGATGCAAAGGTGTTATTCTACTAACAGCAAAGGAGATTTAAAAAAAGAAAAAGTTGTACTTGAAAATTCATAAATCATAATGTTCTCTCTGTTTGAATGTTTTTGTTTCTTTCCATTGTTTTCTTTTCAAATTATTACAAATTCTTGTTAACTGAAATACTTTGTATCCTCAGTTTTCAGGAAATTGTTCCTCTGAGTGCTGGGAATGTTTTAGTAATTGAAGACAATGAACCTGCTGCAAAGTGGCTGGCATTGATAAGTCAAGCACTAAACGGACCAAGAAATGAATATAGTGATTCTTCTGACTCGGGAACTGGCTCCAAAACCCGTAGTAGCTCGAAGGAGTCAAAGTCCCCAGCAAGTTTGAATTTCTTTCAAAAGCCTTCTCTTAAAGTTATCAGTAGGAACTTCAGGGCAGAGGGTAGCAGCCTCCTTAAGGCTTGCAATTGTCCCATGGAATCTCCATCTAGAGAGAGACGGAGGATAAGAAAGTTTAGTGACCCTATGAGTAAGTTAGATTCTGAGCTTCGTGGTGATGACACCGTGGAAGAGTTGCTTTCAATTGCAGAAATACCCTCTTCTCCTGCCCAAAGCAGATACTCCCTCATATCAAGTAAACAGATGGTTGGGATTTTTCTCACCATATGGACTAAGAAGGAGTTAGTGCCACACATTGGACATCTTAGAGCAGATTCTGTGGGAAGAGGAATCATGGGTTGCTTAGGTAACAAGGTAAGCACAAGGATACTATATATTTAGTAAATATATAAAGGAAAATGCTAGTAACACACTCTTTCAAATACCTTTTTTATTATTAGTTGAAATTTATTGAAAATCATTAAATTTCTCACTTCTTATTTAATGAATTTCACTCATAATTTTGTAATTTTTAATAAATTTTAACCAATAATAAAAAATATACTAGAAGAGATATATTAAAAAGTATGTTACTAGTTCTCCTAATATGTAAAACATGTCACCGAACATATTACATAGCCACTAATTAATAACCATGAAACTATGATTTGTTATTTTGGTCATGAACTAAGAAGGCTAATACTGCATATGGAATCAATAATTGATTGCAGGGGTGTATATCAATGAGCATGTCATTACATCAAACAAGTTTTTGTTTCGTCTGTAGTCACTTGGCTTCTGGGGAGAAAGAGGGCGATGAGCTGAAGAGAAATGCTGATGTAGCTGAGATCCTCAAAGGCACACAGTTCCCTAGGATTTGCAAGAATCCTTGCCGTCGAGTGCCCGAAAAGATAGTTGACCATGAGTGAGTTATTATCACCTATATTTGACTTCTGAGTTAACAGAATCTTTTTTTATACAACACATAATTTGCACTGGGCATTATGAATTCTAATCTCGTGTAGCCTGTTCTGCAGTCGAATAATATGGCTGGGAGATTTGAATTATCGGGTGGCTTTGAGTTACGAAGAAACAAGGGTTCTGTTGGAGGATAACGACTGGGACACTTTGTTAGAGAAAGATCAAGTGTGTCCCTCCACTCATATACTATCCATACCATAGTTCAAGGCCATACATTATCTAATAAAAATTAAACTGTTAATATAAACATTGTAAGTTTATCCTAATATTATATTATGTCATACTACCGATGACATCCATTGTTGATATACAAAATTAATGTTATTGGTACGTTAATGATATATCATATTATTAGCACAAATCTACAATGTTTATACTAATAATTTAATTTTTATTAAACAAAGCTTACGTTTACAAAGACAAGTCTAACAACTAGTTATATTTTTTATTTGCTTAACATATGAATTTTTTTTAGTACTGTGCACTTTCATTGTCACATAGGTAAATTTACTGACTTGTACATCATTTTGTACAGTTAAACATGGAAAGAGACGCAGGAAGGGTTTTTAACGGTTTCAAAGAGGGGCGGATTTTCTTCGCCCCAACTTATAAGTATTCACACAATTCAGACTCTTATGCTGGGGAGACTGTCAAGTCAAAGAAAAAACGCCGAACACCCGCATGGTATTGCACGTCTCTTGACTTTTATTATTAATTATTAATATATAATCTGATATACTATAATGTCAATTATATGAGAAGTGCTAGCTAGCTGGCTTTTCAAAGAGACGGATTCAAGGTGGGGCCAGGCCATCCCCCTCCTCCATGACTCTATATATATAGTATGGATTTATTTAATAATTAATAGTATATATAGATTAAATATATAGAAGAACAAATGTTGAATTGACAAATTTTAAGACACTTGCATATAATATGTCACAAGGTTGATGAAAAACACTTATAACAACAAACAATTTAAAAAAAAAAATTACTGAGATGAATTACAAAAAATTTTAGCTCCCTTAATAGAGTTCTGGATCCGTCCCTAATTTCAATATGGATAAACCAAAACCGTTGACATTTATCTCTTCAATTCCATAATTGTCAGGTGTGATAGGATACTATGGCGTGGCAATGGCATTGAAAAATTATCATACATCCGTGGAGAATCAAGATTTTCTGACCACAGACCCGTTTGTGCTGTCTTCTCTGTGGATGTGGAAGTAAGAAGCAGAAACAACAGGTTCAGGAAGGGCTATTCCTACACTAGCCCAAGACTTGAATACGAAGACTTCATACCTCAAAGACATAGTTTCTATGATTATTAATTCAAGCCTCAAATCAAGCTTGTATATTTCCTTAGGGTCTATAGAAGAATGATTTGTCACCTCTCTTTATTTCCTTCCTATTTTGTCCCCGCACTCACCAAAGTGACCATAGCTAGTTATTAGAGTCCTAGCAATATAAGAGCAAAAGATTAATTTATACAAGTGGCTAAGGAGTGACTCCAATCTTTGTTATTACACGTAGAGATCGATGTAAATAGAATTGAACCATTGATTGAGAGCCAAACATGAAATTAAGAAGAAATACTTATAGTATTTGTACAAGCTAAAGGTTATCTTGCGTTACATCAGGAGACAGTGCCTTATTAATTAATATTTAAATCATTAATCTCTAATTAACTAGTATAAACATAGCAGTACGTGCACGATCCAAGCATGAGGCGAGGAACTTATTTGTCGGTTAAGTCCCAAATTGAGGTTACTTCTTGGCCTTGTGGGGTATCTTGCTCTCTGGATTTTGATTCAAGTCCATGTTATATCTTTCCGTCTGATCCAGTGCAGCCTGCAATTCAAGATCTTCAAGGGCATTTAGCCATAAGCTTCCACAATCTTCTGGTATCTTTCCTGCAATATCTCTCAAACTGATCATTCAGATGCCCAACAAGGTCATTCTCATTCTGATTAGCCCTAGCTACCTCCATGTTCATCCTACCATCCACACTTGCAAGTTGTGTCGTTGGACAGATAATCATGAAGGAGAACAGGACTTTGGTTAGTGCGATAAGCACAGAGGGACTCATGGTTCATCCTTGAGTTTTTGTCAGGAAATCCCATACACAATTCACTTTGTGGACACTGAGAGTATGGACAAGCATATAGCTTATCAACAGCAGCATCTAAGTCAAACACACTCTTCCTTTTCTTAATGCTGCCACACAAATCGGAGTCATCATTCTACTCAGCTAGACAACTCCCTTCACGGGTAGTACTAGTAGAGCTTTCACACTCGTTTTCATCTTCCTTTGATGGAGATATTTTGAGGCACTTGTTGGCCAGTTGCAGCAGAGCTTCTTCTTGGTTCATGACCTTGGACCAAGTTGCTGTGTCCTTAGCTGTCATCTTATGTTGCAAAGTCTTGGACCGAGTCCCCAACCTTCTGAGTTTATCCAAATCAGGAGACATGTGTTTGATGACTGCAGCCAAGAGAGACACTTTCCAAGCCTTTTTGAGGTCATGGGGCTTCTTATAAGGAGGTGGGCCATGTTCTTGGGCCAGAAGGCCTTGCTCCCCCCACCAATTTTCTGTCCCTGTGGGCCACCAAGGTGGAGCCAAGCCTCTCTCAAGAGGGAATCTTCTTTGGGGAGGTATACAATGTTGCATGAGGGCAGAAAGGAGAGAACTCAAAGTAGTGTCTTACAAGTCATTAAGGAGATGTATATAGGAAGCTGGATCCAACTCGTTTGTTTCAAGGAGTGACATGTATTTTGCAATGGCTGAAGGAGCATTTTTATCGAACTTGACTTTTTCTTTCCACCACTTACGCAAGCTGTCAGAAGAACCAGTCACTGGCTTACCCTTCTCAGGGACGATCCCATACACAAATCCTTGAGCATTGCAAACTTCCATAATCTTCACCATGTATTTGAGGATTGAATGTTGTGCTCTTGACATCTTCTTTCGCCTAGATGCTTCTTGTCTGGCTTGTTGGTCTGGCTCTTCTTTGTGGAGTTTTTCCTTTAGCTTCTGCAGCAGGATCCGATCCTTCCACAGCCGCTTCTTAAGCTGGTCATAGTTGATTTCTCTTCTGTCTTCATTTTCTTCTTGTCAAGGGGTTGATTTCTTCGTGAATCTCCACCATGGTTTCTGTGAATTCTCCCTTGCTTCTTCAAATTTCGGTATGAGAAAAAGGTGTTTTCAGTCGTGCTAGAAAAAAAAAAAATTGGTAAGAATACAAGATACGCATGAATGTTGATAAAATGTGTACTAATATTTATATACGTGCATGAAGCTACTAGAATGGCGGTGGTTGAAGGGTAAGATCTAATCGGCAAATTAAGCTTAGGAAGTTCAACCAATGAATACGTTAACGGATGAGGACAAGGTAGGGAGTCGTTCCGAAGGTTGTAAGTGTTGCAGTGAGGACAATTACCTGAGGAAATGGAACTGTGAGTGCCGCGTGTTGGGCATGCGAGGCTGTTTTGGTGGGTGGTATTAATGCACGTTTTGAATGCAATTGTTTATATTTGTATCTATGTAATGTATATAAGTGACGTCATGAGCATATGCATAACTGCATGGAAAATTTGCAAGCTGTTGTTGACTGTGGTGGCCATGGAATGGTGATCATCAAATAGATCATCATTAATCTACCGTGAGCTGGGTACACTAGAGGACTGATTCGTGTGCAATATGATATTGGCTGTTTTTTCACCAAGGCATCCTTTGTGAGACCTGCATGCGTTGTGAATGATGTAATCAACAACATATAGTTATCACTTATTTATATGGCAAGAGGAACGCTGTAACATTCTCTCAAACTCTTTTTTTTTAATACTCTCTTAACTATTGGCTAAAATTTATTGAAAATCACAAATTTTGATAAGTCTCACTTCTGTTTTAATGATTCCCTTTCCATATTTAGAAATAAGACCCACCAAATTTGTAATTTCTAATAAATTTTAATCAATAATTAAAAGAGTGTTAGAAATAGAGTGTTGCTAGCATTCTTCTATAAGGCAATAAATAGACTATGGCTCTTTGATTTCATGAGGGGACAGAATTTAACTTGCAGGGAGAACAGATAGTTAAGATAGTATTATCAGAACTGTGAGGAAAGACACAAGTCACACCAACATCGAGTGACCATACACCATAAAGCTCAAAATAAAGAAGAGGAGTACCATAGAATAGCATTGGGGAATTCATTGAGTAAAAGATGTACAAACGAGATTGTTTACATGCTATTTATAGAGCTTATTAGAAGTGGTAAGTAACATTTAATAAATATTTCTAACAAACTAACTAATCAATTTCAACTAACACAACTAAGTATCCTCTAACACCCCCCTGCAAGCTGGTGATGGTCGTAAAAATCACCATGACTGGCTTGAGCACATGGATACAAGCCACTAATGCACTTATGATGGTAGGACAATTAGTCTTCAAACCTTCTAGCATTTTGTAAATTGATTTCATTTTAGCATGTGACTATTCTGCTGCATTTAATTGGTGAATGTTGTCTCCTAATTCAAACCAACTCTTGCCACAATTTTTCTTAACGCCTTCTATTTTCATCATTTGTCTCACTTTCTCAGTACTATCCCAATTCTTTAAAGAGCAATACAAATTTGACAGCAACACAAAATCTCCACTTTCTAGGGAGAATTTATTTGCAATGGCAACTTCACCAACTTCTTTCTTTCTATGGATTCTATAAGAACTCAAAAGTGCTCTCGAGATAATAACATCAGGCTCCAATTGCATCACCTTAGTTACAACATAAGCCTCTTCCATGAGCCTTGCTCGTCCCATGAGATCAATCGTGGTTCCATAATGCTCAAGCTGCAACTAAATCATGAAACAGTTCCACATCATATAATACTTGTGACCTTCTTCAACCAATCTATAGTGGCTACAAATAATCAAAATCCCAATAAAAATAACAGGATCTAGCAAAACATGGTCCCTCTCCATCCTTGAAAACACCACAATTGCATCCATGGCAAGCTCGTGAATTATCAACCCACTAATCATAGCATTCCAAATAGACACATGATTATGCGCAACATCCTTAAAAAACTTATTTTAAAACATCAATCTTGCCACACTTAACATACATGTCAATCAATGTAACTCTATAATTCAATTTAGCCCATTTGTCAACCATTAAACCATGCACCCACTTGGCACTACAAAGAGCCCCAAGGCGTGCACGCACATTAACCACAAAAGTAAAGGTAAACCCATCAGGTTCAACCTTGGCATTCAACATCCTCCAATAAAGGCTCAAGGCATCAAAGAAGCGTGAGTTTTTAATATAACCTCCAATGATGGAGTTCCATGTGACCATATCAATAATAGGCATTTTGACGAACATCTTGTTGGCAATGTCACAATGCTCATTTTTCATCAAACATTCAATCACCAAATTCATATTGAATAAATCTAAAACGTTGGAGAAAACATGAAGGGAATTGTGGGGTTGGTGATAGTAATCATATGTTGATATAAGAAAGGCCACAGGAGAAGGGTAAGTGACAAACCCAACTATGGCAACTCTTAAGTGGGCTTTAGTGGTGATTTCGAAATTCACATAAACTCTACATCATTTGAGAACTTGGTGAAGTACAGGGGATTTATAACTGTGAATGAATGGTGAAACAGAGATGAAAGAGAATGGAAAGAAGGATAAACATTGGTCCTCCTCTTTTTTGCACTACTTTTGTCATGCAAAAAGAATTGATTCCAAGACTCATTTGGTGGGTTTGTGCCTCATTCGAAGTCTTTTCTCCCCTCTTGTCTTCTTGGTTGTCCATGTCCTTGTCATCTTTTCGGTCTCTCTTTTCCTTTATCTTGATCCAATTAGTGCTACCAAAAACTAAAGTTTCAGACAAGCTAATAGTATTTACTTTTTTTTGCTTTGGAGAAAAAAGATCTCTGCTCTTTGGACAAATGAATAGATATGTGGATGGCTTTCAATAATCACGAACTCTCCTTCATTTTCTTTCGCAATCACAGCTTCAGCAAAGTCTCTAGTCTCCTTTTCATCTTTTGCCGTAGCAAAATCATTGCTCTCTTTGCAAGAGAGCTCTGATACCATATCAAAACTTTGAGGAAAGACACAAGTGACACCAATATAGAGTGGCCATATACCATAAAGCTCAAAATAGAAAAGGGGAGTACCATAGAATAGCATTGGGTAATCACTGAGTAAAAAATGTGCAAATGAGAGTGTTTACATGCTATTTATAGAGCTTATTAGAAGTGGTAGCTAACATTTAACAAATATTTCTAACTAACTAACTAAACAATTTCAACTAACACAACTAAGTATCCTCTAACAAGTATAAATTTAGAGTTGTTAAAATGGACCAACATAGCCCACTTGGCTTTAGTCCACGTTGGTTAAGGCCAAAAAAGTCCATAAGGCCAAATGACCTAATACAAAAAAAAGAAGCTCACAAGGCCATTTGGATTAGGGTCAGCCTATGAGCCTTAAATTTAAAATTTGATATGAGGCCAAGTTAAAGATGTTTTGAATAGGATCGTGCTGAAGATGTTATAGCTAAGCCATACTAAAGATACTCTAGTTGAGACCGAGCTAAAAATGTCCTAATCGAGGCCAAGCTGAAGTTGCCTTGGTCAAGACTAAGCTAAAGATGCCCTGGCCAAGGCCGAGTTGAAGATGTCATGGCCGAGGCCAAACTAAAGATGCCTTGAACAAGGCCAAGTTAGAAATGCTCTAGCCAAGGCTGAGCTGAAGATGCTCTAGCTGAGGTCGAGCTGAAAATGCTCTTACTAAAACAAAGCTAAAGATGTCCTGACCGAGGTTGAGGTGAAGATATGTTGGTCGAGGCTAAGTTGAAATTACCCTAGTTGAAGCTAAATTAAAAATATTTCTATGGAGAATTGAGAAAAAACATTTTTGAAATGGTCATAACTTGTGGGTTGACCCCTCTTAAGCCCTGACCCAACCCCCTTATTAAGTGGGTTGTGTGGGATTGGGGACTTTTAAGCCTTTCATTAAATGGGCTAAATAAAATTAAAGGCATCATAGTGGGTGTTAAGACAAAGGACGAAACCCTCATTTATTTTGATAATAACAAACAGTCCAAAACAGTTTTTCAAGCAATTGTCTGGTCACTCGAAAATTGCATGTTCGCTATCATCTTATCACTGTTTATGTACCGTCTTTAACTTTCTTTAAAAGTTTTAGTAACTAACTATTTTCAGACGATTTTCTAATAATTTGCACACTAGGTTAGTTGTAAAAGCGTAAATAACCTCGAAATAAATGAAGTCTACATACCTACTCTCGAGGAAAGTTCACTTTACGCATAAAAAAAGGAATGTGCGTGCAGATGTCAGAACGAAAAAGTAGATACGTCCACTGCTACAAGATTGAGTACAAGAATGGTAAAGATAAGCAGACTACGTTATCTTATCAAAGTGACAAATTGGTTAAAGGCATTAAATGCTTACATTTAATGCTTCAACGACTCTTTTCAATAGATGAAGGTTGTCTCCTGTAAGCACTCACAACAGACACTTTTTTGGAGAAGCCTATAAATAGAAAAAGAGACCTCAGTCTCAAAAGTTAGTTAGCTGGCTGATTGAAAATCTCTACTGTTGAAAAGCTCTCGTCTTGTTATATTCATATATGCTACTTGTAAAAAGTTTTATTTGTACTTCATTGTATATTCGTCTGATAGGATGTTAAACTAAGTGAGATAACTCACGTTCAACCTTTTTTCTAAGAAATCGGTAGAAGCCTAAAGAGGCTTTAATTCAAAGAATACTTGGGTTTTTACTTAGAAAGGCAAGTTAAAGACTACTTAGGTTGAGTCTGAAGATGTTTGGTTAAAAGAACACTTGTAACTTGTTTAAGTTAGTGAGACTTGGTTGTTGCCAAGAACTGGACATAGTCTCTAGGGTGAGACGAACCAGTATAATTCCTTTATGCTTCTCTGATTTTCTTTCAGCATTCATCTTTCTCTCAATAACATTTTAAAAAATCTTTTGATTAATCCTTTAGACAATACGTTTTTAAAAAGGTTTTGCAAAAATTTCTTATAACACAATTCAACTCCCTTCTTGTGTTATCTTTGTGTTTTACAATGGGCTAGCCCTAGGACTTAGGATCAAAATGACACATTTAGGTATAACATCAAAACGCAAAAAAAAAAAAAAAATCTTTTCTCTTCTGATATATGCTTTTGACTACATTCTTATAGGGTATTTGGTTACAATTTTTGTCATCTCAATGGTGAAAAAAAAGACAAAACATGAAATAATATGTGCGATAAAAAAAAAAAAAAGCTCCATCTTCCTTCTCTCCAACTCCTATATGTCGTAAGATTCATTTAAAACAAACATATTGTTGCAACATTTTTTTTAAATTGTGAGAATATATATATATATATATATATATATTTATTATTTTATTTTTTTCAGAAGTTTTCCTTAACAAGCGTTTGATTATAAGTTATTTTGAATAAAAAATCAGTTGATCTGTAAACAAATAGTTATGGTTAGAAGTTAGAGCGTGGACCCATGTGATGTCTGGTTAAATTCTAGAAAAGTAATTTTTTTATGAATAAAAAAATATATTGACATCTTTATATTGTCAAAAAAGGATTTTATATTAGCTAAATTTTTTACAATAAGATACTTAATTCAACGCCTTACTATAGAAGAATAGTATATAAATTGCATATGAATGTATTTGCTAATAAGAAAAAATAGAAGATATGTCGTCAACGGTTTTTATGCCAATTTAGTTGCCAACGATGTGTCGCTAATGATATCTAATGAAATAATAACAAACATTATATTCAATTATAAGTTGCCAACGATGAAGCTCCACTGATATGTCGTCAACGGTTTTTATGCCAATTAATCAAAAACTTCATTATCAATTGCGACAACATTGTTTTCTTATTATGTCAGACATTTGACTTGTGGAAGATTCCTGAGCAAGTTTAAATAAATAAGAAGGCTTTAAATATTTTACTTCAACCATATTTTTTTCTTTAACTTGAATGATAAATTCTACAAAATTAAAATTGTACATTTTAATTTATCCTCTTTCATAGAGCTTGTATATTGTTTTTATTTGACATCATCTTTTAGTTAAATACACATGACCTAGGTTTTTGTATATTTTGACTTGAATTTAGTTGTCAAGCATATAACATAATTCGCAATGTTGTGATAAAACTCCCTCACAAACATTTGTGACATTCTTATTAAATCTTATTTGTAAATTAATTATCAATTAATTATTTACTTTGTTTCAATAAAATACATGTACATGTAGAACACAAAGATAACACAAGAAGGAGGGGTTGAATTGTGTTATATCAAATTTTCGCAATACTTTTGTTAACGACATATTGTTTGAAATAAAATCAAATGGATTTTCAAAAATGTTTTAAAAGACAGACTAAAGCTAAAAGATAAAATCAAAAAGCACACAGAAATTATACTGATTCGTCTCATCCTAGAGACTACGTCCAGTTCTTGGCAACAACCAAGTTCTACTAACTTTCACAAGTTACAAGTATTCTTTCCACAAGCCTCTTCAGGCTCAATCCCAGTAGTCTTTCACTTGTCTCTCCAAGCAAACATCCAAGTATTCTTTGAATCAAAGCCTCTTCAGACTTCCACCAATCTTGTTAAGAAAAAGGTTTATGTGTGAGTTTACCTCACTGGGTTTAACGTCTTATCAGATGAATATACAATGAAGTATAAAGAGAATTTTACAAACAGAGTTTACGCAAGCTGTTTCTTTTCTTAAAACAAATGATGATTAGCAACAACAACTTTCAAAAGAGGTATGTTCTTCTATTTATAGGTTTCTAAAAAGAATCCGTTGAGGGTATTGCAGAAGATGACCTTCGTCTGATGAAGAGAGCCATTGGAGCATTAAATGCAGCATTTAATACCTTTCACCAACTTGTCTACTTATATTTTCTATTCTTGTACTCAATTTTTTAGCAGTTGTCATGTCTGCTTTCCCGTTCTAACATTCGTAGACATATTTCTTCTTTTTCACTGACTTTCCTCAAGAGTAGGTGTATAGGCATAATACGTTTCGAGGTAGCTTACACTCTGATTGATGTGTAGATCATTTTAAAACGTTGTTATCGTTTGTAAGATTTGTTAGTTATGAAGTTTATCTAATCAAAGGATAAGACGATACTTATCTTAAAAGCATCAAATGATTGTATACGAACGAATGATCAGACGATTGTGTGAGGACATATATAAATTTAACTGTTTGTTATTATCAAAATATTTAAGGGTTATAAATTCATCCTTTGTCTTAATAGTACATATGTAAATAAATATCTTTCCATATATTAAATCATAAAAATAAATTATCAAAAGATTGTTTATTTTATTTCTATAAGATATGTGTAGATAAAAAATAATAATTAAGAATCACACCCATTAATTATCACAAGTCCTTATCAATCTCATACAATAGTAAGACATTTTCATTTTTTATTAATAAAATATTAATAATAGAAATAGTAATAATAATAATAATAATATTTGTAATGATTAATAATTTTGCTATGGGTAATAGGTAATTAATACTTTCGCTATTCAATATATTAGTGGTTATGGTTTAATCCAATAGTTATAATATTAAATGATTAAAAATATGTATTTTTAGTTTTTACTCGGATTAATAAGCTAAAAAATTAATTAATAAGACAAATAAGGTGGTTATTAATTAGAAGAGAATGAATAGTATTAAGATAAGGGTTATATTTTTTTAGAAAAAATATTTATTTTTAACATTGGGGAATTAGTAACTCCCCAATTTTTTTACTTCAAAAAAAATATTGGGAAATTAGCAACTTTCTTTCAATTTTTTGTGTGTAATAAAAACAAAAATATTAATAGTTAAAAATATTTTGGGTTGAGGCCTAATGCAATGACTATACTAACCTTACCATAAACGTAACACTTTGGAAGAGAAGTGGAATAAAGAGAAATAAATAAAGGAGAAAGAAATAGAAGAGATTGAAATAAAAAAATAAAAAAGATGTATTGTTTGCATGAATAGAATAAGAAAGAATGTCATCAAATTTTATTTTTATTTTTTGACTAGAGACCAAAGGTATCCACCACTAGAGACAATTTGTTGCCTTCGAATATTTAATGCAACTCCATACTTAGGACTCAAATTCGAGACTACTAGTTAAGTTAGAACAATCCTGCCAGTTGATCTACGCACTTAGTGGTCATAAAAAATTATTTAATTTCTTGTAAAACAATAAAAGACTCCCCTTCATCACTTTCCCAAGATGGGATTTTTTTTTGGGTGGGTTTCACTTTCCAAAATTTCCTCCTCTTTACTTTTTTTTCACAAATAATTGAAATTTAATTTCTTGATCTTATTTATCTTCTCTCTTTTTATTAATTTTCACTAATTCAAACAAGGAAAATAATTTTTAGACAGCCAAAATGTTATTTAACACTTGGTGCGAGAGAAATAAAAGAGAGAAAAGTATAAGTGTTATGGGTGATATGATGTGATAGAAAGAGAAAAATAAAAAAAAATAATAAGTGTTAGTTAGGTGTCAGAAAAAATTAGGTGTCCAAAAATCATTGTTGTTCAAACAAAAGTAAGTGTAATTCTTTAAATATTTTTGGCATTATTTTCAAATTTAAATTTAAGTTTTACTTCAATAACTAGTATCAATATTTAATATTGACTTTTATCACATGTTATTGAGATAAAATTTTAATTTTAATTGAAGTAACAAAAATATTTATGATATACCAACATTATCTTGGTACAATTAAAACAAGACTCAAATTTCTTAAGCAAAATCTTACATTCGAGTTTTGTAAATGAAAAAAAATATTATTAGAAGGAGAAACTTTACTAAAAGTGGTCAGTTAGATTTTTCAATAAAAATTAATTATCAACAAAATTATTAGATAATTTGTATCTATAACATGATAACAAAAAAGAAATTATGATATTATACCTTCTTTTTTTTCATAAATTAGAATGGACGTCAATTAAACTTCATATTTATTAGCAGTGAATTCGTAAATTTTTATGTCGACCAAAATGAAATTATACTTTAATTTCATTAATATTGCTTCGGTCTTCTTCTAGCATACTTCATTATATGAATTTCAAGAATTTAAAAATAATTTAATTTACAATATCCATTATGATTAAATAAAAAGTTGATGGCTTTATTAAATAAATAAAAAGTTGATGGTGGTAGCCACAGGAGTGCTTTTCCCCACTATCAAGAGACGCACGAGAGGAGGGCTGCTTGTCAGGTTCATTCCTTCATTGCCGACTTGATAGCAAGAGAGAGTCAAAGGAGACGATGATCTATATCATTGTCAGTTTTTGCGATGTATTTTACTCTTTTTCTTTGTTGATTTATCTTTTGGATAAAAGAGTTATGACTGGTCATAAAAAATGATTGTATTTAATAAACAACTCAATTTTTATATTTAGGTGTTTTAATGCATTAATAGGTTATTGAAATTTTTAAGAATTTTTAATTAGGTTTTTAAATTTAAAAAATTATAATTGAGTATTTGATATTTTATAATTTTTGTAATTAAATTTCAAGAATTAGTTTATGATAGCTTGAAATTATTAAAAAAATAATAATTTGTAATGATTTTACTAACTTTCTAGATCTAATTACAAAAATTACAAAAGATCAAAGACCTATTATAAAATTTTTTAGTTTAGGGATCTAACTAAAAATTGTCCAAAAATTTCAGGACCTAATGATATATTAAACCATGTACTTACTTACTCCTATATAAATAAGTTTATCAAGGGCCAAGAGCGAGATTTCACAAAAAAAGTATTAAAATATATAAAAATTAATTTATATATGACTTTTAAAATAATTATTATAAAAAACGTATCATATTTAACAATTTATAATTAAATAATAATATCAATATATTCTAATTATATTCTTAAGAATTATTCAAAAAAAAATTATAAGTATTGATTTATAAAATTTCAATCTAAATTTGAATTTAAAACCAATAACAATTACAAATAAAATGACATTTTCTTTACATATAAATTAGAATAGTCATTTTAAATGAGAACGGTTTTAGGAACTGTTTTTTAATGAGAATATTTTTAGAAATTTTATTTAATGAAAATATTTTTAAGGATTTTTCTTAACATTTTATCTATCTTTTAATTTATCCTTTATGATGTGTATTGCATATAGACTACAATACTAATCATGATAAAATCACTACCTTTTCAAATTTGTAATTGCACTCGTGTACTTCAAGTGTGTAGTTAACAATCCAAAAAGTTTTTTATTTTAGAACTTTTTTTCATATATTATTTTAACATAAAAATGTTAATTTAAGAGTTTGCTTACAATAGGTTAGAGAATAATTTGCTATTCATTGACACAACATCAAATAATTTCTAAAAGAATAAATAGTACATGCACTGAGATTATGTTATCTAATTATAAATTATTTATACATAATAAGTTTATTAACTTTTATAATAATTACATTAAAAGTCATATCAATGATAATTTTTAATTGATCGATAATATAAAAACTATTATATTAACAATACATGTCTATTAATTTGTTTTCAAAAGGTGCTTTTGAAATTAATTTTTAGTCCATCGTAGAAGCTTCATTCAAATGCTAATCATTTTCCTAAATGCATCCCCTCCCTCTACCTCCATTAATGTAGTGGTGTTGTAATCAATTGTCATGGGTTCACCAAAACAAAGGCAGAATGTAAAGGAAATTAAGAGGTGTTGGGCTAAGGGGCAATGTGGTATTGCTTGCAATTAAAGGTGTGAAAGTGAGTAGCAGTGTAGTTGCTTAGTAAAAAAGAGTAAAGCAGTCAATAGAAAAAGGTTGCAAATTGTGATTAACATTGTGACAATGGTATACATTGAGGGACTGGCTTTGTTATTGGTTTATGAAAAAGGCATTGCTTTAAGCTAATGGCTAGTCTTCTTGCTAGAAGGATGATCGGTACTAATCTCAAGGTGTTTTGAGTGTAAAGGGTTAGTGTTCTATATTTTAGAATGAGTTGCTTTCCTTTATCTACCCTTCTTATATGGATTATTAACAGATGGGAGATCAGTGTCAAATAATGAAAGCAACAAATCAATGTGGTTTAATGGGAGTTAATGAAGTCATTCTCATGATTAATAGGGTCCTACATGATTAACCTAGGTTGGCTTATCAATGATACGTTGACCTACATGACTTTTGATATTAATAGGTCAGGTTAACACAGTTAGTCATTTACTATAGTCCATAATCCTCAAATGTAGTGTTTGGAAGACAAAAACAATACGTTGTCTCTCAATTTGATCATGGCTAATATGGTCCAGTGGGTTTATTTATGGCCCTATTCTATTATTTTCTTGTAGTGGGTCTCATGGATGACTTATGTTTATGCCCCCTTAAGACGAAACCAATATGCCATTATTTTCTTGTACTTAAATCACACCTCACCATCATATAACCATCATGAAATGACCACTTGAGACCATTTGTCTTGTTGCATTATAGTGTTGCGCTCAAATGCATGTTGCCACTCCAACGCAGTTAAAGTTGAGCTTTGTCACCTACAAGTTCTCCTCTGCTGAAGTTGTTTTATCTTCTCCTTGGTGGAGGGCAAGAGAAAAAAAATGGCACAACAAGAAGGTTGGTGATAAGAAGCCATTACTTAGCAACCTATAAGGTATTAGGACAGCATGAGAGAGAAAGAATAGTTTGTTAGATTATTTATTTAGAGATTAACATTAATGAATCAATTATATAGATCATTAATTTAATCATAACACTTAACTAAATAACAAATATTTTCTATTGAGCTTTTGACATGGATGGCTTCTGATGAGTTTGACTACTTACTTAGTATCTAGTGAAGGATTCCTAGTCTCATATGACTTAATTATAAAAGTTGTTGTCTCATCAGAAAAATTATGAGTATGCACACTTGTGTAAAAACTCTAGTCATTAGATAAAGAGCATTTTCTTCCATTTGTAATTTCTCTACAACATTGCATTGAGATTGTGGACATGGATTTAGGCTTCCCTCCAAATACACACATTCTAAGTTATTCCTTAATTAAATCGTGTCTTGAGAACATGCTATATCATGCATCACTGTGCAACAATTGATATCGTTCTTTAAAATCTTTCTTCTAAAATTTAGTAATTGGTATCAAAGCATAGAAAAATGCATATTACAGTTGTTCTTTATATTTAATGTCAAAATTAAATTGAAATTTGTATCTTATGAACCCTAATATTATTTAACTTTGTTTTTTATCATAACTGAACAAATAAATTTAGAGCTTTTATTATGAGATACTCGTGAAATTGAATAAGAAAACTACACAAACTTATTAAAATCTAGAGTAAATTACACTAACACCCCTTGAGATTTCGTCAAATTTCTCTCAATACCCTCCTTTTTTTACTTATACACTAACTCCTTTAATTGTTTGAAAAACATTATACTGAAAAAAAAAGAGTTTTGTACAATCTCAAAAAATCTTAAGGGGTGTTAGTATAATATACTCTAAAATTTAGATAAAAAAAAATAAAAATTCAAACTCACATTTCTCTCAAAATTGTTTTTATCACATTTCCTATCATCTTGTCCAAAAAAATAATAATTTAAGATTTATTGCCCACTGTTCCCTAATAACATATTGAAAATTCAAGTAATATGATCTAGAGATTTGTGAGAATTGATTTATTGCATATATGATTTAAAATTGTTTTTCAATTTTGGATATTCTTTTCAAGAATAGCGTTTTATTTATAGTTTTTTTTTCTTATAAAAAATATTATAAGATATTGTATGAACTAATTTAAAATTGTATTAAGAAAAATTGTTAATTATCATATTAGTTATATTTGTCAATTTATTTAAATCTTAGTCATTTGTTTAAAGTTAATTGCTCATAGATTTAATGTTATATTAATGACATAATAATTCTTGCTCCATAAGTATATTGAAAATTATTGCTATAAAGCATTTACAAGTAACCCAAATTCTTTATTTGTATACTAAAAATTATTTATTTATTAATTTTATTATTTGGTATATTTTTTGAAATTTTGGATATTCTCAATATTTTATATTATTTAATTTGAGAATAAATGACAAGTGACGGGGGGTTGAAATTTACAATTTTTATTCCTACTATTTCTATAAAATATTTTGTGTATATTAGTGAATAGGATCAAATTTGTAGGAATTGATAAAACTTATTTCATTTATGAAACTAGTGTAAACAAGAGGAAAAGGTTTGAGTAGGAATTGAAATTAAAAAAAATAATTATAAAAAACAATAGGAAAAGCAATGAGATAAAAAAAATCAATAAAAATAATACTTTAGCTTAAGGTATAATCTTAACATTGATTCTTAGGATTGATCATAGATTTAAATATGTACCTTTTTTTTTGTGATAAATTGATTTTAGTTGTTAACAAACTTTAACAACCAATCTAAATTTCAACATACATTGCGAGAAGGCAACATGTATGTTGATTGACTTACTAAGAGAGGTTCTTTTACTAACAATCATTTGGTCATTTTTGATGTTTGTCCTATAGCTCTTGCTCCTTTTGTTCTTGCAAATGCTACAAGAGTCTCTTTTGTTCGTGTGTAGTTGTTGTTTTTTTTTTTTTTTTTTTTTTTACGTTTTCCTACTAAAAAAAACTTTAACAACCAATCTCTCTTTACTTTTTCGATAACCAAGAAAAACTCATTGATTATTTCACTTATCAACATATAACTCTAAATAAGCTCTTAGGATTTAATTTACCAATAGCTCAAAATTTAGAAAGACCCAATTCTAGCCAACAAACACATAAGCCTAACTTATTTAGACCACATTATGTAATCATACAACATAGATGAAACACCACATTAAGTTTTGTTGTTTTATCACTAATTATTAGAACCCAAAAATATTACGAATTTACCGTACTAATTAACTTTATATTATATTATTAATTGGACAAAGGACCCTCTTTGCATAACCAATAAGAAAATAATTGTTAATAGACACAAAAAATAAGTAAATATCAAAAGATAGTATGTGAATATTTAGATTTCACAATCCTTAACAAATCAAGCCTTGATATCTAACTAAAAGAAAGATTTAGTTTTTTATGGCCTATGAGTGCACATGAAGAAAAAGAGCGAGAGATAAAAAAACAAGCCTTCAAAGAAAAGGTAAAATGTTCTTCCTTAGAATCCTTAACCTTTAAATAGGTAGGGTTTCTAAAGAAGGCCTAGAATATAACAAACTAAAAGAGTTCTTAAAAATGTCCAATATACAATAAAATAAAATCATTCTTAAAAGAGACCCAAAATACAACAAAATAGAAAAATTAAACCGTTCTAACTAATTTCTAGATGTTTCCACAAGGGGGGTGAATTTCATAAGTAGGTGTGGTGGCTTATGGCTTCCAATTTTCTTTCTCTATTTGGTTCAAATTAGTTTTCATTCTTTTCAAGCGTTGAAATGCCTATTTTCTATATAAAAAATAAACAACAAGGAGTAACATGAATTAAGAAGACGAAATTATGCAAACTACTAGAAAAATATGTCTAAATTCTGAGAATATGTTCAAAAAACATAAGAAATTATGATGTAATTTAAATGTATCAATAAGCTTCAATATTATATTTTCTAATTCTAGACATGAAATTTTATGTGTATTTTTTATTTTATTGGCAACATTTTAGTACACTTGTATTGCCATTGTTAATATGTTTTGGTTAAGGAATTAATTTATTTGGTCCATGTATAAGTTAATTCTTATGTTCTAAGTCAAATCCATATATTTTGTGTCCACAAAAAAAAATCATGTATTTTGTGTCTAATATGACCTTTTATCATATTTTGTCAAACATTATCGATGTCATTCTACATAATTATGAACTACACATATCGTGAGCATGATTATGTAAAATATTGTATAATTTAAAAATCTTCTGATAAAACAATGTAGTTAAAACTATTGTGATTTAATTAAATCTATCACTTAGTTGTGTGATATTCTATTCGTTATCTTGTTATTGTTTTGTATGGTTGTGACCTCACCTATCATGAATATAATTACTGCAAAATATCGTAAAAATTTAATGATTTATTTCTCTCTTAGAATGTATGTATACATACATTTAAATAAATTATTTGTGTGATTGTGATCTCACTTATCATAAACACAATTAAACAAAATATTTTAGAAAATAAATCATTTAAAATTTCTTTTAATAATTTATGTAAATACTTATGTAATTTAAATGTTGATTGTAAATTAATTTAAATTGCCTCATTGATTATTACACTCTATCGATGTGCCATTATATTATTGATGTGATGTTCTATTAATGCAATGCAATTGTTGTTTTAAACTTATGTCAATATGTTATAAATATCCTATCACCACAAGAATTTTGGCTACTTGAGAAATAATGTGCATTGTATTATTATATTTCTTATTTATCTTGTTTTGAGTTCTATAAGTAAGATTAAGATGCATAAGAAATCTATTTTAAAAGGTGTGTATGGCAATGCATACGAAATCATTTATTTATGATTACATGTTATAATATTCTTTTGCGTGATGTTAATTAAATGATTTCTTATTGATTTTGCTAATATCTTTCTTTTTTACCTATATAATTGACTTTATTTTGAATTTTTAAATGAGAAATAAATGAGGACATTGTTGAGTTTCTTAAAATGTTTATAGTGAACTCCTCATTATTCTTTTGTATAATCCATAAATCTTAACTTGTTATGACAATTGTGTATTAAATAAAATTTTTGTACTTTTAGCATTTGTAAATATTAATATTTATTTGGACCTCGCCTTTATATCAATTATGTTGCCATAGGAAAAGGGAAATCAATTCACTTTTAATGTGTGAATTGTGACCATACATGTCTCAAAAACAATAATAACTTGCAATACAAGTCAAAGCAATATTAATCAATAATCTTTGAATGTATTAACTAATTAAGAATGCCAGAAAGGGGATTTTGAATTTTAAGGGGTGAAAAACATATTATAGTTAAAAGGGAATCCAAATCAATAAGATAATCATTTCACTTGTTAAGTTTTATACTTGAATCTATTATTGATTTCTAAAGATTTGATTCCAATTATTGATTTAGTTATTGCTTAATCTCAAAAGTAACTAATTAAGCATCATATATCTTATTAATCTCAAATTAAAATATGCCAAATTAAGCATTTAACATGTTCATTTTGAATACAAAATTGAATTTGGATAATAAAGTATATCAAACCTCAAAATCAATAAAAGAAATCCTCATGCTAGTGAATTAATCTAAAGAAAATTTGAGTTTAACCATCTTTGTTAAATTGGTTGAGACATCAATGCTAGAAGCCATACTACCAATAAAATATCTTGTTGCTCATAGTTCAAATAGTCATTAACGATTTCTTCATTTTCTTCATGATCTCCTGTAAGGTACTTTAGCAAAATTTGACCGCCTCTAGTATATTTAGCGAGTTTCAATCGTTTGATTTTGTTGCCAGATGAGAATGTTAACATTGTCAAGCTTAATGGAGATAGGTGTGGTAAAAATTTGCAGAGAGAATTCAGATGAGGACATTTTGATTCTTTAAGCCATAGTGAGCAAGTTCTGATGCAATATAAGATACGAGGCTACCATGAGAGAGAAAGGAAAATGAAGAAAGAAAATTCACAAGTCGAATATGAAAGTGAATGATTATATTGAATCATTTATCAATTATACATAGATGAATCTATATATATAGTGCCAATTATAGTTGGATGCAAGTGAAATTTAAGTCAACAATTGACTCTAACTATCAATTATCTTTAACACAATCCATTATAGTTGTGATGGATTTGTTGTTCGACTACGATGAATAGTGATGGATCTATTAGGCTCTACAATCACAAGGTAATATTGTTTATGGCCTAATTATTTACTCCGTGGAAGGCCAATATGGCGAGGGGTATCTTTTTATATTTTAGGACCATTTATAAACAATCAATGAATATTCCTAGTCCATTAACAGGAAAAACATCTTATCCCCGTCATATTAATTTGACGGAATGAGATTTGTGGAATTAAAATTTAAATTGCAAAAGATTCCAGCCATTCAAACTCATAATCTTATTGATAGTTTTGGACACCTATCCTTGTGATACACATCAATAGTTTAACCCAACATTAGGCTCAAAAGACAAGGGATTAACATAATGATTAATGAAGCATACACATCTTAAGTTTTAGTACAATTTTTTGTATTTTACAGTTCTTTTAAATTATGAGTAGGCATAACTCAGTCTAATCAAATGCAAACCATTATAACCAAACTAAATAAATTTTATTTGATTAGATTAAATTTTAGGTCAAATTTTGAAAATAGATACAAATTAAGTTAAACCAAACTTATACATATACATATAATTTTATTTATGAATTGACTATACAATTCATACTCGTGTAATTAAAAGTTAGTGAAATTAATATACTAATTTATTTTCTTCATAATTTCATCATTTCAATTATGTTTTATTAGGATGTGTGTTAGTTTTATGTCAATATTTATTTTTCAATAAATTTTAAAGACTTTCAACTAATATTTATTATTGAGATACGATAATTAATACTTTAAATTAATCTTTATTATGATTATTATGTATTTTTTTATATTTTTTAATATTAGTTACATGCTTAGAAATAGAGATATAAAAACTGAATTATTCAATCTAGTTCAAAATTCTTTTAATTAGATTAGATTAGATCATATTTAATATATTGAATTCAAATGAATCCAAAACTAACTCACAATTTCTTTTTACGATAAAATTAGATAATTTTTTGTTTAAAAATCGATCCAAATTGAATGACAAAGTGCCCTTTTTTTATACTATCATTTTCTTTTGAGAAATACTAGCAATACATTTTCTAACATATTATTTTGAACACACTCTTTTTTATTGATTGAAATTTTTTAAAAGTTACAAAAAGTTATGGGTCTCACATTTTATTTAATGATTCTCTCTCATAATTTTATAGTTTCGAATAAATTTTAATCACTAATAAAATACGTGTTAAGAAAAATGTATTAGAGAGTATGTTTTTAACACTCTTTTTCCTTTTTATCATGGGAGATAAACGTAAAGTCCTATATAGGGTAGGATGATTCATGAGCGAAAGAATTAAGTCTTCCTTTACGGCAATGAGATCGAAAAGTTATTTGTTAAGAAAGATAAGTGGCGGAATGGTCCTACAGGCTGCAACCAACTAGAGTTCTACAGTGAAATGAGCACCATAAGTTCATAACTCTTAAGATCTATCCAACTGAGCCAACTTTCCTTCTTTAACTAAGTTAGACAAATTAGGCAGGAGTCAAGGGGATAAATTTGAGCGTCCTCTGCAAATTATAATTTGAGCTAATAAATTATAATTTGGATTATTTAAATTGGACTGAATATACATTTTATTTATTATTTATATAAATAAACATTGAAAATACGAATTTTACATGGCATAATTGATTAATAAATATTGAAAATTAAATTAATTTATATTAAAAATTAAAATACAATTAAAATAAATGACAGTATATTTAAAATAATATAAATCAACTTGAAAAAGATAAAGCTTTTTTTTATGTGTGTATATAATGACTAGCAACAAAGTTTGAACTTAATTAAAGACTTTGTACAAACTACCTCAATCCCTACTAGCGGTGGCAAAACAACTTGGCCTTCAAGCTAGCCTATTTAGCCCACCATTTTTGGCAAGCTGGAACAACATTATTAGTTCACTAGCTTGTTTTGGTCTGCCAAAAAAAGGGCTTGTGTCAGGGTGGGACAGGCCAAGCTGGCTAGTTGGGCCAAATATTTTTTTAATTAAATAAAAAATAATAACCTACATTTCACATGTAATATTACATTTAGGGATTTTTTTGGGAAACAAGAATTAGGCGGGCAATTGAACAAAAACAACATACAACAGGATACACATGTAGGGTTTAGAGCTAATGGTTTATAAGAAAATCTTAGAACAAGTAAAAAAAAGTAGTAACATGTATATATTTAGTAAACTTATCTAATTAAAATTAAAATTTCATAAGCGTGACTCATAATAAAAATTAATGTGAATTATTGAAATGAGAATCTCATAATTAAAAACATATTTATCTATTTGATGCTTGTAGGAATTACATTAAAAATATTTTTATATTTTTTTAATTTAAATTTTTTCTTTTTCATTTTTTTAAATTTTAGTTGGCTAGCCCACTAGCCCACCATTAAACAAGACGAGCTACATTTTTTAGCCCATTTTTCGAAAGTGAGCTAGCCTGCTCTGACCCTTTTATGTAGGCTAACAGTGGGGTGGGCCAAAATGAGGCGGATTGACTTGTTTTTCCATCCCTAACCCCTACCACTAAAGCAACCTTAGTGAGTTAGATAAAGTTAATAATTGTAATAATTAATTAAAGTAATTTCATTGGGTTATTATTAGTTCGTTTTTAGCTGGGTCAAATTAAGTTAAAATAATTTTTATAATTTATAAATTCAATGTAAACATTTTTACTTTAAGAATGAAATTTTGTAATTTTTGTAAATAAAGCTAATTTTTTTTTATAAAATGTAAAAAACGATATTTTTAATTTAAATAAAATTTTAAATATAAAATTGTAAGAAAAATATACATAATTAACTATAATAATAATAAAAATATAAATAGATTAAATTTTAAAAAAAGTAAATTAATTTTTTTAAAATATTTAATTTAAGAATTTAAGTTAATAAGATTTGATAAAAAAATAAATTCTAGCTTAAAATTTATAAAATAATTAAAGTTTGGAATTGAGAGAAAAATCTTAGAACAAAGAGAAAATTTAAAAATAATTAATGATAAATAAGAGTAAAGTTCGCGTTGTAAAAGAAAAGAGCGTATAATAATGTTTAAAAATAAAGATTAAAATTTATAATATAAGAAATGTTTAATAGTTTTAATTCTTTTAAGAAAAACAGAACAATATGTTTTAATTAATGATAGAGTTTCGTGTTAAAACAGGAATATAATAAAAAAATCTTTACGTTAAAAAATGGGAAATCAATTTTCTAATATAAGAATTTTTAAGTTAAATACTACACGAATCTCCTATTGGTAAGCGACATAAGCCTCACAAGTAATTGTGTTTTCGAAAATGCATGTTTGGATTAAAATTGGAAGAACTCAAAAGTACTTTTACTTTTAAAGTAATAAATATTTTCTTCTCATTTTATACATTGGAACGTCTAATTTTGTATTTGAATTCGCAAAAATATTTCTGTAACTTTGAACCAAAACATAGCCATAATTGTTGTTATTGTCTTGTTTGATTTGATTTGATCAACATCTTAGTGTGTGTTTATGACTTTCTTCATTTACTATTTTTCGAGGCAGTTTCTTGCTTTCCGAAGCAATAAACGTGATTAAATAAATTGTTGGATTCATGTTGAATGAAAATGAGTGTAAATACAAAACACACCCTTAGGTTATGTTGGATTAAAGTTGGAAAAGTATTTTTACGAATTCTAATGTACAAAATGAAGAAAAAAGAATTTATTGTTTTAAAAGTAAAAATACTTTTAAATCCCACAATTGAAATCCAAACATATGCTTAATTAGCTAAATTATATTTTTGGTCTCTCTATTTTTTTCGATTCGTAATTTTGGTTCTCTTATTTTTTTTAGAGATATTTAGTCTCCCATTTTTAAAAATCTGCAATTTTAGTCTTTTATTTTTTTAGAGATATTTAGTCTTTCTATTTTTAAAAGTCTATGATTTTGGCCCCATCGTCAAATCTCCTATGTTGACTATTAGTGGTTTAATGTTGACTCTGACATGTCAATGTTGATTCTAACGTTGATTTTGACACGTCATTTAAGTATTGGTACGTCAGAGTCAATGATAAATAACTAAGAATCAATGTAAGAAATTTAACAGCAAGACCAAAATTACATATTTTTAAAAATAGGATAACTTAATGTTGCTGAAAAAAAATAGAGAACTAAAATTATAGATTGAGAAAAATAAGGAAATAAAAAATGCAATTTAACCTACTTAATTAGTGATGATGAAAAAGATTAGGCAACTCATACTTCACAACTCAAATTACCTGTGTTTTTTTTTCTTCTATTTTTTAACAAAAAAATACTTTAATAAAAAAATAACAATTATATTCTTCTTCTTTTTTTTAGAAAAAATGTTTTTCAAAAAATACATAATTTTTTAGGCAGCGGCGTTTCCAGAAACAGAAGCGGGTTTTTAAGGAGCCGTTGGCGACCCTCGGGAAAATCCAAGGGCATTTTTGCCTTCTGACAACCAACCTTTTTCCCCCACTGACAAGTACAAAATAATATTATTCATTGTTTCAGTTTCTCGTCCTCGTCCTCGTCCTCACTCACTACTCACTACTCTCCCGTTCCCGTATACATCGCACGATTATGCAACCAATTCTGGACGCTGGATGGAGAGTGATGCTTGCTTGGACTTTGCACTTTCATGTGTGCATTGTGAGTGAAAAGTGGATGCTTGCTTGTTTGGATTTGGACTTTGTCACCTTTTATGTATGCTTGCTTGGACTTTCTCACTCACCCACTGGCCGCTTTACCTTTTTCATTTTCTTTTTCATATTAATAAATACTTTTTTTCATTTTTTTAAGTTCTAATTAAGGGTGTCTATTTCATTTTACTAATTAGTTCTGATTTGAAATTAATTTTAATGAGTTTGAGTTTTAAAAATTAAATTTGATATATTTTGATAGTGAGTTTAAATTATATTTAAAGCAATTTTAATATTTTATACCTTTTAATTAATATTATTAATACTATTTTTTAATTTAATAAATAATATTTTATATAATATGATATTATATTTTTATCAATATTATTTATTTTAAAATATATATTATAAAATATATCTTAATTTTATGCTTTTTTAATTCCATAATTTAATTAATATATTACGTTTATAAATTAAATCAATTCAGTCTCATTTTATATACGATTAAATTTTGACCAAGTTGAATTCCTATTTAAATAAATCATCGTATAAAAATTCCAAATAAAATAAAAATAAAGATAAATCTGCGTTAAAGTATCCTTGTACAAATGACATTGACATAAAATGATGTTATATTTAGGGTTTTTTACGTCTTTATGAAGTAAAAAAAAAATGAGAAATTTTTTAAGTGTGTTAAATTTCGATACTTTCTAAACAATACTACTAGGTAAATTTTAGCAATACACTAAACTAATAAATTGAAAGAATCAATTAATTTATTTTTTGCCTTAAAAAAATTAATTTATTTTTAAGATTGTAAAAATATTTTTAAAACTTTTAAAGTTACCAAAACAATTACTACTTCAGACGTTATCGAATGACAATAATTTTAATACATAAATCTATAAAAATAAAAATTAGAATGACTAATATTAATTTTTTTCAAAAAAATAAAATAATGTTTCATAATTTTAAAAACTAAATTCATTTATATTTATAATTTTTAGAAAGTAATTAATATACTGTGTTTTTTCATCAATGCAATGAATGAAAAAGTGAAAACCCGAAGCTAACACACAAACCGAGGTTCACCAGTAAGTGAGTAAGGAGTAACTGCTGCAGAATTACTGGAAGTGGTTCACGTTTTTTGTTTGTTTCTCTTTTTCCCCCTTTTTTCCACCTCTGCACAACGCTCATTGCTCATTGCCCGGACCGTCTCTGCAGAATCTCTGCAACAAGGTTATTCCATTCATACTCAAAAAACCAGAACCACACTGATACGCTTCAGGTTTCCTTTGATGGCTTTGATTTGATGAGCTTTACCTGCCCTCATTAGTCATTGCTTCCCCTTTCCCTCTTTGTTCTGAGTGAAACCAAACCAACTCCATAACTTTACCACCACCAATTGTCTTCCTTTTCCTTACCTGGCTCTAACAGAGGGTCATGTCCCTTTCCTACTAACCTAAGGTCTCTCATTTTTCACACTTGCTGCATCAGCATGCAATCCACCACTGTCTCAAACATAATAAAGGTCACATTTTGACCAAGGAGGTTTTGTTTTTCCAGCTGTCAACTTTAAGGGTCATGATATTTTAGTTTTCCTCTTCATTAGGTTTGTTTTGCTTAATTTTTTTCTTTTAAGTGGGCCTCTTGGGGTGTTGTGTGTGATTGTGAAGCTATGAAGAAACAGCAATGGGTTGGGGTAGGGGTTATCAAAATAGTGTCTTTTCTATGAATGCTTGTTGAATGGATGTAATCTGATAAAAGGGGGAAAATGGGTGCTACGAACTCAAGAGCAGAAAAGAATGAAGCTTTGAGTTTGTGCAGGGAAAGAAAACGGTTCATTAAGGTGGCTATTGATTCAAGATATGCTTTAGCAGCCGCACATGTTTCGTACATTCAATCTCTTCGAAACGTTGGCATTGCTCTTCGCAGGTATGCTGAGGCTGAGGTAGTGGTAGAGTCATCTCTGTCTATATCTGACAAAACCCCATCTCAAACTAGTTACCCTTCTCCATCATCACCTTCACATGTTGCTGAGGCTGAGGTTTCGGATTCACCTTTGCACAATGAGAGTCCTCTTTCGCCACCTGTGGCCACCACTCTTAGTTATATGAGATCAGGGGGGAATGCTGCTGTCACTGTTAGGATCAATGCTTGTGGTAGCAACAACTATTTGGATGATGAGTCCACTGTGGTTCCAATGCCTCCGCCTCCACCACCTCCTCCTGAGTCAGGTGCATCTTGGGATTTCTTTGAACCTGGGGAAGATAGTGAGAGCTTCAGGTTTGCAGTGCATTGTAGTGTGTCCAGAGAGTGTAGGGATGAAGAAAAGGGTGATCAATGGTATCATGTTGGTTCAGATGGGCATTGCATGATGCAGCCCAACCTGGATGAGAAGTTTGGTGGAAACTTCAGCAGTGCTGCAATGGGAAATGAGTGTGGCAATTCTTATGCGCACTGTGGTGATCCTTCAATTGTTTCAAGAGGAGCTGAAGGTGGCGAACAGATGGTTGATGGAAAAGTGAGAGAGCTAGAGTTGGCAAGTGCTGCGGGTGACGGAAGCCGGGCTGTTGCAGACAAGGGTGCTGGCGGTGGAAGATCCAGTTCAAAGAGGGAGAAGAACATGGCTGGGAAAAATGTGTGCACAGAAAGAGAGGATCCTTCAGAGTTCATCACACACAGAGCTAAAGATTTTCTCTCTAGCATAAAGGATATAGAGCACCGGTTCATTCGGGCTTCTGAATCCGGTAGGGAGGTCTTGAGGTTGTTAGAGGCAAACAAAATCAAGGTGGGATATTCTGAGGCAAAAGGTAACTGCTTGATATCAGATTCTTTTGTCCAGATGCTAAACTTGATGTGAATTTTGTATGTAATAGTGCAAGATCCAACTGGTTAGTTTTCTTTTTTTTCAATTAAGTATTATTCCTAATCTTCTTCTGACTTCTTCTGATAGGGAACTCATCTGCCATGGCTCTGTTCACGGCTTTCCAGCCTGTGTGTTGCGGTGGAAAGGCATCACCTGTTTTCCAAGGTAAGTTGCATCAATTCTGTAAACAGACACTGATTACTAACTTATTACATCCTTGATGATTTGGGCTTGCCATTTATTATTTGAATTAGGTTTGTTACTCTCTAGAAGACTTCTAGATACTTCATTAGCTCTTGTTAGATTCTCCATTTCTTCACAAATGAAATAAAACAGTTCTGGACATGGCACAAGCTGAAAATTTAAGCTGCTATTGGTAATATATATATATATATATATATATAATTTCTGTTTTTAAGTTTGGTGATAAATATATTACCATTTCGATTAAGGTAATTATTATCTGCAACAAGATGCAGTAATCTAGGTGGTCTCCTTCAATTCATGAGGTTTGAATTTTCATTTGGTTAGTAAATAAATAATGGTTAACTGTATGGTAAAGGTAAGCTATGCTAACATAAGGTTTTACTGTGTAATTAGTTTGGAAATAAAGAGGCATACAGTGTTGTCTTGTATTTGATGCACTACAGTCTACCTGTAAGTTCTTTAGCTCGAGCTACAGGGTGTCAATATTTCTTGATTTTTTTCTTGGTTAGTTTTTACTCGACATTTAACTATGAGGTCACTGTTTCGTTTGCATGTCTAAGCTTTGATTCTTGAAAGATGAATATTTAGGATGGACTAATTTGCCACCTTTTTGTGCAGAACCTGCCCAAAAAATTATTAGTTGGAAAAGGACAACATCTTCTCGATCATCCTCATCCAGGAACGCTTTGGCTGCAAAAACAAAGGAAGATATTGATGATAGTGGAAGTGACTTTGTTGAAGAATTCTGTATGATTGCTGGAAGCCATTCATCCACTCTTGACAGACTATATGCATGGGAGCGAAAACTCTATGATGAAGTAAAGGTATTACAATTAGCATAAAAATGAAAAAAAGTAGATGGATTATGATGGAAACAGTGAGGTGTTTAAATTAAAGCATGGTTTAAAAGGATAAACCTGACATTGCCTGATATCTGAGTATGCGAAATTACATATTAAGCAATTGGTATCTAATATCTGCAGAATGCCTGTCAATAACGATCTGAGTTCCTTGGACATTTATGCCTACAGTAGTTTCCATATTGATATCCTAAATCGGTGTTATCTAGTGATGCTGGCTATAAAATGAATGGGTATAAGACGTATGAGAAATTATGATTCCTTGGTGAATTCTTGGGCACTGGGGCAACTAATGCCTCCTTATAGTCTTTGAAAATGCACAACCGACATTGGGTTCATTTGTAGTGCTTATTCTCATTTCAGGGCTAATTTGTTATCTATCTTGTGGTGTTCTAGAGAATTCTTGATACTAGAGAAGTAGTATCAAGAATTTTTTTCATTCATTATTCATAGGGAATCTGGTGTAGAAAACAAAAAGGACTTGGTTAAACTTTTCTGGCAGTAATTTACTGCACACTCCATTTAGATCAAATCTTAGTGGAATTCACCTTCAATACCTTACTACTTTAATTCAAACTCTCGGAGGGGTTCATGCAATTTGTCAACAATAATCAAAGTAAGTGATGCCTCATAAGTTACTTGAACTGGTGGACGCACAAATATAACTGTTAATTAAGGAAAGAGGAGTGCTAGGAATACATTCTTTAATACACTCCTAACACACTCTATTATTGATTGAAATTTATTAGAAACTATAAAATCATGAAAGAGAGTCATTAAATATGATGTGGGACCCAGAAATTTTTGTAATTTTCAAGAAATTTCAATCAATAAGAAAGTATGTTCAAAAGAGTGTATCAGAAAGTGTGTTCCTAGCATTTCTCTTAAGGAAAAGAAAAACTTAAAAGTTGAAAAATCTAGCTATAATATGCATTTATTCCTTTCTCTCCAAATTTTTATTCCTTTCAAAGGGACGCAAGGTATTATTTTGTTATCAATCGGTATGCTTGTTAAATGTATTACCTCCAAATTTTGTGTTTTCAATCCTTGATCCTTTTGACCGCCTATTGGGCTATCTGTAGGCTAGTGAATCCATCAGGAAAGACTATGATCGAAAATGTCACCAGCTTAGGTATCAATTTGCAAAAGATCAAGGCACTCATGTGATTGACAAGACCCGGTCAGTTGTGAAGGATCTGCATTCACGGTTAAGAGTGGCTATATATTCTGTTGATTCAATATCTAAACGAATTGAGAGAATGAGGGATGAAGAGTTGCTCCCACAACTTCTGGAGTTAACAGAAGGGTAATTGGGGTTCTGGATTTTATGTTTATGATGTTTATGTTATTATTACCTTGAAGCTTTACTATTTGTTTGCTATCTTTAAACAACTATATTCCTTACCAGTTGAGTGTTAAAGCTATAAGCCTATAACTACTATTGACCTGAGGAACTACTGGTTGTGCAGATTGATCAGGATGTGGAAGGCTATGCTTGAATGTCACCATGCACAGTACATCACCATCTCCTTGGCATATCATTCAAGGAGCTCAACAGGAGCCTTGCAAGGAAATGCGTGCCAAGAGAAAATGACTCGGCTGCTAGAAGAAGTTGGGTTCTTTGGTCTGAGTTTTGCTAACTGGATTAACAGCCTCACCTCATATGTGGAAGCTGTCAATGCATGGCTACAAAACTGTATACTGCAACCAAGGGAGCGTTGTAAGCACCGAAGACCGTTCTCCCCTCGCCGAGTTCTGGCACCTCCTATATTTGTTCTTTGTCGTGACTGGTCTGCTGGGATCAAGGCTTTACCCTCTGAGGAACTAAGTCAGGCAATCAGAAACTTTCTGTCTGATCTTCACCTGCGGACAGAGCAGCAGAATGACCAACTTCTCAAGAAACAGAATTCTGCTAATGCAAGTACCGCAGAAACCGAGAGCAAACCTAATGAAGACAATGAAGATGAGTCCATGAATTTGAGCTGCATACATGCACGTTTAACAAAGGTTCTTGATCAACTGACCAAATTTTCTGAGGCATCATTGAAGATGTATGAAGATATCAGGCAAAAAAGTGAAGCAGCTCAAAATGCGTATCATAATTGCAGAACTATCAGGGCTGAAAATTTTTAATTCTCGGTATATGAAGATTTTTCTGCTGTGCATGCTTGACGTTAGTTTATTTATGAAAAACACCCAAAAGGAAAAAACTATAAACCCATGGTCCTGGTTCTTGCTGGAAAAAGAAATTTGTAAGATGAAAAATGGGGTGTAAGTGTATGTAAATGAGCTGTCAGTACATGTTATGATGACTAGCAAAGACTATCTTGCTTTGTTAGTAGAATCTGAGTTACTTCACTGTTGGTTTGTTGGAGACGCTGTCGACCATTTTTTTTCCCCTGTATGTAGGCCATTGAAAAAGTATCCATTGGCATGACAGCAGCATAGGTTAATTGATTAAATTCTCATGGCTTTGGCGTCGATGTTAGATTTCATTACAAGAAATTAACAATTTTTACATATATGATAAGCTATTGCCACCAAAGATAAATACCATTATTTCATTATATGCCGAAGCTGAGCAAATAGTTTCCAATCAATGTTGAAAGGTACCTCTTGGCTTCCAAAAAAATGAAAAGAAAATCTTGTAACATCTTTACACAAACTATTTTTCATTTTCCACCGATAACCTTGGACTGAAACTTCATTACATCATGTTTCATTTATGGTTCTAGCCGTGTGTGGTGGCTACTTGGTCAGGTGCAACCACTAGTATACTACAATTTTAGCAATGGGCTAGAAAATAATTTCTCATGTTACTTCCCCCGAGTACATATCAATCTTCCTTGCGTCCCTTTTTATTAAAATCCCACATACCGAGTGTACTGCGAGTAAGCTTCTGACTGCATGGCAATAGGGGCCCGTGTAACATGATCCGGAAGATCAAATGCATCAACAAGTTCCCTTGCAATATTCCTCACTTGGAAACTAAGATACTCCGTGAGCTTGTGGATTGCCTGTGAAATGGAAAAACTTCAATATTCAACAATAATAAGATTATAATGTAAAAAAGGGCAAGGTCCAAGCACATCCATCCTCATCTCAGATAAGCTCTGTCCAACTGTTATTTTCTTAACGTTAAAAAGTGATAGCCAAACCCAATATTTTCAAAAGCCAATCCATTCTCATAATCAGTATATGTTTTGTTGAGAGGAAAAAGCAGTGTATATGGAATTATCATAAATCTTGAATCATATTTTCCTTAATAATAAACTTGAAATTTCTCATGGGTAAAAATTGAAGTTCAAAAAGAAGTTCTTACATAACTAAATAATGACACTCGCAGACCTAGTATCTCATCCAGCCTTAGGATAAAAATGTCCTTCATAGTATCTACCCAAGGTTATCCAAATTTCTATGAAAGCCATCATAATTGTCCCTCGCAGACCTAGTATCTCATCCAGGTTTTTACTAGCTATTCTTGGTTCTTTAGAATGGTCCCCCACAGAAGTTATTAACTCATTGGTAATTAAGGGTTACTGTGAGCTGTAAGGAAAACTACAGCTCATTAATTTTTGCATTCACTTGTGCATTAATATTTTTTTTCAAAATATTATATTAATTTTATTTCAAAGAGATGTTTCCATACCTTGGCTTTGTTGGGAGCCACATAGTCAACATTTCGGTAGGTTCCAATGTCATTCCATATTCGATCCAGAGCATAAAGATCACAGACGAGCTTCAGAGCAGCTTGTGAGCTTGAATCAGGACAGCTGGTACATGTATAGGTCAAGTTAAAATTGGATAAAATCACAAAATTATGCAAATAAAGGAGATAATACACAAGGGCTAGGAACTACAGAAGCACCTCTGCACGGCTTCAATGAATTTAGCAAGGATGACTGACTCAATATGTGACTCTGCGAGTGTCAAAAGGTGATTTAAGCATCTATTCCATGCACCAAAGTCCCCAAGAGATTTAGAATGCTTTCGAAGTCGTACAGCAACACTTTGAAGTAATCTAGATGTTCGGTACTGCAGAGTGAAAACCAAATAAATTGTTGATTTATTTATCAGCATAAACTATATTTAGTCATCAGTCAAGGAATCAAGATAAAACTCACTCTGAAAGCATCCAATTGAAATTTAGGATCTCGTAAATGGTCTTCCCCTTCCCACCGAGCAGTAACTGGATTTGGCTGTGACAGATAAGTATTCATGGATTCTCTCAAGTAGTTCCATGTCACTGCAAAAGTTCCTCCTTTGAACTTTCCCTTGTATTGTTTCAAAAGATCGGCTGCAACCTTCATTTGTGAAGGAAAAAATCCAAACCTATTACTTGACTTGCTTCCAATACAAGAATAATAAAACCAAACAAAAAACATAATGCACAGCCTAGACCTGTAAAATTACAGTTGCCATCAAACAAAGGAAGGGTATGCTTTCCCATGATTTAACATTGTTTTAAGTATGAAAGTGGGGATGCAAAAATATCTGTGCACCAGCCATCAAATAATTTAATGGATTCTTTTAACATAACATTTGCCATTTCATTTGGACACCAACAAAAGCAAGATCCAAAGAAGCTTTACTAATAGTTAATATCAGAAAAATGCAAATGACAGAACAAGGTTGAAGTGGTATTTTGAACCAGAGTAATGGCCAACCAGTTGCAACTAAATCCAAACCAGTTGCTACTTTCCTTTATTGTTCTGTTATTTGAGCAAAATTTCAATGCTGACTTGTTCACTATTCTCTACAGTCTACTCTGAGGTGCAGAAGAATGCAAATATATTTTTTGTTAAGGGAAGCAGCAAACACAGTAACAGATTTAAATGATTGAATTCTGAGGCGCTTCTTCCCTATATTATCTTGGTTATCTGATTAAAAACATACCAACGGCCTGGTTATAAAGGTACAGACTGTACAGTGATTATTATCTATGAGAAGCGATATAATTGGGCTTTAGCAAAAAACCTGTTGAAGCAGAACTGTGTTGTCTCCTTCAAATGTCTGAAAAATGTCATGATCGTTCCTCAAAATACCAAACCTATTTACAGCAGCATAACCATGGCCTCCACAGGCTTCCCTACAGATGCTGAGTGACTTTGCAGTGTATGATGTTACGTAAGCCTTTAGACCTGCCGAAAGAGCATGGACATCTGCAACTAATTCGTCATCATGAGTTTTTTTCATTTGAGAGTATTTCTCCACTAAATTTGTCGTTGCAAAATGAAAAGCATAAGTTGAAGCCAGCATAGGCATAAGCTTATGCTGTTGAGACTGGTAGTCAAGAATACTGACTTCGGGTTGGTTTGGAGGTCCAAATTGCTGACGAAGTAGAGAATATCTGATGGCAATTGTGGCAGCAACCTTCAGGACACTTACTGAAGAATATGCAAGGCCCACCCTACCACCAACAAGTTCCCCTAGAGTTGCAGCAAACCGCTTGTTTACTGTAGGAAGGCCACTCGTGTACTTTCCATCACGGGAGACATCTCCAAAACGGTTTAGAAGATTGTCTCGAGGAATTCTCACAGAGCAGAATCTCAATGCTCCATTATCCACACCATTGAGGCCGACTTTATGACCACAATCATGTATCTCAATTCCAGGAAGTGGTTGATGGGTCTTCATATCCCTTATTGGAACTATGAAAGCATGGACACCCATATCAGAAACTCCTTTTGTGTCATAAGTGGGTAGTTTCAACCTAGCAAAAACTGTGGCAAACTTGCCATGCATTGCAGCATTGCCAATCCACCATTTGATGGCACCATCATTGGGTGTATCAATGATAAATTCATCTGTGATTGGATCAAAGGTAGCAACAGTTTGGAGCCCCTGCACATTTGAACCTGTTAAGCACAAAAAAATAAGCACTTTAGAAATGTGTAGCTGGGGAAATGCTATATGGTTAGCATGTTTGAGTGGAAACACAATAGAAATAAAAATCCCAGGAAAAAAAAAAGGGTCACAACCCGAAAGTAGTTTAACTTGAGGGTAAGATGGGAATGGAAAACAATCTAATAAAGGAAGCAAGGATTGTTGGTAAAAGACTTAAATGCACTTCACTGGCAATTGAACATAAATGGAAACTGCTGTTTGTTAGATTATTCCAAATAGATTTCAGCAATATCTTACATTTACCAGTCTATATTTTTATCTCTTATTTTCACGAATAATACAAAATGTCATATTGATTTCACTTTTATTACTTGCTTTTAAAGATTTGTACAAGAAAACACAAATTCCTTGTTATCAGTGCTTCTGTACAAATCCTTAGCTTTATGTTTAAGTACAAATTATTGTAAACAAGGTGACATTTGATAAGTATTTGTAAAACAGAAAAACCTTTTCTCAAATCAATCAAGCCTCTCTACCCTACACTGATTACGTACATTCAGTTAATATGAATTACAAAATCAACAGTGTCCCTCATAAGTTCGCTTCATCATTGCTGAGTCAGTGGCACTAACCAATAGGATGAAAAAACAAAGTCTACAGTTACTATGGTCAACAACTTCAGCCACATGTTATAAGAGGAAAAAAAAAAATTGAAATTACCATGGTGAAGCTCGGTCATAGCAAAACAACCCGCGTAGTCCAAGTTATCAATCCCATCAAAGTACTTATCCTTATGCTTCTTGGTTCCCAAATTGAGAACAGAACCACCCCAAAGACTGCACACCACAAAAAAGTAGTTAACATAATGTTTCCATACACAAAAAAGTCTCACATCACTTACAGATTCGAGCTAAGCATTATAAACATCTCTTTTCTTATTCCACCAGAGACATAATTTAAAGACAAAATATATCATAAATTTAAGAATAAATTATACTGATATTTTTTAAGGTTTTTTTTCAAATTACACATAATTTATCTATTTTTTTAACGTTTATAACAACTTTTTTTATATTATATACGATATAATATTTTTCTAATAATTAAAAAGAATTAATATAATACATAAATAATATCAGTGAAATATTTTTTAAATAATTAAAGAGATTAATATATAGATAAAAAAATATATATATCATGTGCAATCTAAAAATATCTCAAAAGTATAAGTATAATTTATTCTAAATCTAATATGTGGGAATTAGACTTATTTACATTAGCGAGACCAACAAAGTAGTGAGTTACCTGTACTGGACCCCCATCTTGATCCCGAGCGACATGTCAACGCTGCCAACGGCTTCCAATAAGGCGAAGTACTTGGCGGGGTCGTCGACCACGTAATGGAGGGGTCGAATCCCCGCTTCTCTGACGAGTCCCATCAACTGCTTCATGCAGAGGATGCGATGGTCGTCCTTCGAGATCTCAACGGGCGTTTGGAGGTGCGGATTCGCGTTGAAGTAAGCGAAAACCTTCTCCTGAATGTCCCTTTGTTTCCCTCGCATGTAACTCGAGAGAGATGACGTGTCCACGCTCAGCTTCCCGCGCCCGCACCTCGCCATCTCCAGCTGCTTCGCCGCGACGTCCGCCACGGGGTTTAGGTGCAGGGTTAGCCTCCGGATTCGCCTCTCGGCTTCGGAGGCTGATTCGGAGTTGGGTTCGGATTTCGGAGTTGGAGTTTGCATTTTCGTGTTTGGTAGAATGAGAGAGGGAGGAAGAGGAGGAGAAGCAAGTAGGTGTTATTGTTCGGTCATCAGAAATCATACAGTATGGACTTAAGGGGCTGTTTGGTTGGGTTTTGCGTTGGCGATACGGCATCTCTGATGGTCATGATCGATAACGTGGCTTTGAAGGGATGATCACTCGTGGCGGCTGCGGATAGGATCGAAATTTGTCAGTTAATTTTTCCCGGCGCGCCTTCTAACGTGTTTCTTTGACTAATAATAGCGGATGAAATCTTATTCAGATTTTACAGTCACAATTTTTTAAGAAGTTAATTAAAATTTACTGTCGAAATAAAGATCTTTTATAGACTATTAGATTTATTTAAGAGTTTAATAGATATATATTATTAGTGTAAAATTTTTATATTATTAATTAATTATAAGTTGCTGTTGACATGATTTTTAAAGTAATTATTATAAAAATTAAAAATTTATTATATAGGAAGGTTAGTGATTAAATAATAATCTATTTTTTCTTTATTTAATTACATATTATAATTATATAGGTAAATTTGTTTAATTTTAAAATTTAGAACAAGAATGATTTCTAATTAATTAATAATATACATTATCATAATTAAACTTTTTTAGAATAAGAGATTTTACAAACAGAAAATTAATCAGGTCAAGTAAATTAAGTTCATAACATTTTACATAATTAATTTTTTTAATATTTCATTAATTAGTTTTATTTTTTATATAATATTTTTAAAAATATGAATAAATATTGATTATAAAAGTATATATATTTGATAATGTTTCATTTATTTAAATTTAACATTGTCACGATAGTATTATGTTTTATAAGATTAAATATGAAGATTTTATATTTTATAAAAAATTATTAAATTACGCTTCCAAAATTCCCTCTTAAAATAAATAAATTCCCTCGTACTCTCGCTGTATATATTGGACCATTTCATTTTAAGACAGAACAAGATAGAATTCTTTTATCCTTCGAGTAGATACTTACGGCCCATACGGCATCTTTATCTACTTAGCATAATATCATAAAATAATATAATTTTGTGTTTCCACAATCAGTCCACACCACCACGTGTCAGAGAAAATAAAAATCCTGTTCACATCACATCTACATTATATTATTAATCGTTAAATATTAAATAAAATTTCTTCATTTTCAACCAAAAAAGTAAAATCATCAGAAACGGAGATTGGGGCCCACTCTTTGCGTACGTATCTGATCTGTGGAGACGGGCCTTGGTACATGCTTGGTTAAAAAATATTTTGAGTTTGTTTGGGATAATTATTTTTTTTAGAAAAACATTAAAGAAGTCATCTTTAAATAAATTTTAGAATGGGTCTTAAGGGAAAAAAATATTATATGGTTTGGGATCATTATGTATCTATAATCTCGGTCAATTTTCATGCGACATGTCATTGACAATTAATAAGAAAAGAGTGAATAAAATTCTGTGTCACATAGAGATCGATCGAGACCATAGACATGTGATAGTCTCAAACCATACAATAATTTCTTGCCTTACAAAGTCCAATATTGAGAACATGACTCGCATATTGATTTCGGGAAGCTCTTATGGCTTTCCTTACAAGTAACATGGACCCTAGTCATGATTTGTGTGTGTGTGTATGTGTAAAAGGATGCTCTTGCCCAAGCTAAAAATCTCTACAAAAAAAGATAGGATTAGCATTAGCTAGCAAACATAATGAAAGAAAGTCAAGAATAAAGTCAAAATCACATATTGAATTGACTTCAAATAATTCAAACTTTATCAATACATTCGTTGGCTAGTTGGGTTTACGATAGGTATGGTAATGAAATGTAATGAATAATGGAATATAACAAACATGAGTTCTTTGGTAGCCTTGATGAAGAAGGTTTATTGCAAGCAGAGAATCAGACTTAACAATGATACTTCTAAACCCTTCAAGGTAAGGGTGGAAAAGGTCAGGCTATACCAAACTTTGGTAAGCCAGAGTTTAGCCTATTTACCTGTCGTAAGCTTTTATTAAAGGTATGGCCTAACCTACATAAAATTTGGCCTAGCTTGAAAGCCTGGTTAAAAGCCAATTTTGGGATAAGGCTTATAAAAAGGCCAATAGGCCTAAGTAAGATTATTAGCTATATATATATATATATATATATATATATATACACACAGCCTAATAGTCTACATATACACACACACACACATACACATATATGTACATATATACGTATACGTATATATATGTATACTATATATATGTATGCCTACTTATTAGGCTTAATAGGTTTTTTTTATGACTTGGCCTTTTTACTTATATAGACTTTTTAAAAAGCCTAAGTCTAGCCTTTTTAATAAATTTCTAGGCCAGGTTAGGCCATATGCAGGCTAAGGCGTGAGCCCTTGATAGATCATCTGACCTATTTTCACCCTTACTTAAAGGTAGGCTAAACAAGTTTCATGTATAATCCCTCATGAAAGACATGTAAGCTAGCAAGAACTTGCCATCATGGTTCCTTAAAATCCCTTCGTAAGCTGCTCGACATGGTTAAGGATCACAATACCCTCCTGCATTAAGTTTATCCATTGTTGAAATGATGGCTAAAAGGATATGGTCACAAAATTTGCATGGCCTTTAGTGGATGTCCATTTGTTACTATTATTGAAGATCAGAAAAATTTAGAGAATCCAAGATATTGTGGAGTTGAGCTTGCACCTAGAAGACTTCATTGCTAGGAAACGAGACTTTATACTTAACAACTATTGCATTTCTTTGTCTCCAAATCACCTCCAAAGCTATATTAAAAATCATGCTCCACATTCTCTCAACTTTAACATTTTGCAAAACCTCTTGCTCTTTATCTAATGAGAAAAAGTAGTAAGCTCACCTTTGCAACTTCTAACCAATTTTGTTTAGCCATAATACAATCTCAAAGAGCATGAATGCACTTTTCAGGACTCATCGTGTAGAAAAGACATATTGCTATTTGTTATTTTCCTTTTAAAAAGAAAATCATTTGTGGGCAAACTTTACATAACACTTTCTACAACAATAATCTAATACAATAATGCTTCCTATGACAACTTATAATGGACTTGGCTATAGAGGAGTAAATGGAGGCAATTGATAAAGATTTGTCATTTGATTCTCCCCAGGCAATGGTGTTGTCATCACATTGTGAGATAGCGTTATGGCTTTAATTTTATTAACAATATGAACAAGGATTAACCTTTCAAATCTATAAACATTCTAACCTCCATTCCTGAGTAAGGTTGTTCATGGTTTGGTTCAACATAAAAAATCAAAACAAACCAAAAAATAGTTTGCCCGAATTAAACCAAACTGAAAAAAAGTTCACCTGAGCTAAATCGAACTACCTTTTAGGTTTGATGCACTATTGAAAATGGTTTGGTTTTTTAACCCCATAGTTCTGTTCAATTCATGGTTTAGCTTGGCTCACTAATACTTTTTGAATAATCATGGTTCAGTTCAGCACCAAAAAAATCAAAGTGAACCAAACCTATCTAGAAAACTATTCGCCTAAACCGAACTGAACTGTTTATTTAGTTTGGTGCACTATTGAAAATGGTTCAGTTTGTTAACTTTTAATTCAGTTTAGTTCACGGTTCAATTTTGGTTCATTGGTTGTTTTTGAACAACCCTATTAGTGAGGCTAAAATCTTTGATTACTCCATGACAATTAATGGGCGAGATAAGCATAGTAGCATGGTTCTCTAATGGCCTCGTATTAGGAACCCAAAAGTCAATCCAAAAACAAATCTTGTCTCATTTGCCACGCTTCCATTTCAAGTTTTTACAAGTATGTTCCTACATCGTACAAATCCCCTACCAAAAGTCCAAGGCATATTTCAGTTTCTTTATTTAGGTAAAATAGTGTTTTCACATTTATATTTGGCTCTGATCCTGGATGCCTAAAGATCACTAGGTTTAGAAATAATTGTCCACACAACTTTCATGAAAAAGGCAAAGTTAATATGTATAACTTGTTCAAGTCATAAGCTTCCTCTTTGTTTTGGTTAGCACACCTTCTCTCAAGACAACAAGTGCATATGTTTGATATTGTCTTGATCTTTCCATAAGAATTTCTTACACTTTCTATCTAGAGCTTCACAAACCACTTTAGGCATGAAGGTGACTTGCATAGTATAACTAGGCAAGGCTTGCATTATTGTTTGGACTAAAGTTAGACACATAGCTAGAGACGAAGTTTTGGCTTTTCAACTTAAAGCCTTGAGTTGACTTTGTCCATTACATGATTTAAAGTATGTTGAAAGGCACTGTCATGAAAAATGGGTGTTGCAACCAGGGGTAACAACCGGACAGGCAAAAAGAATTAAAATCGAAGGAACCACCACCAAGGTTTATTAAGGAAAACCTTGGAAAAACCCTTTAAAAAGAAAAACAGTCTTTGAAACCAAAAAAGGGCTCAGAAGTCAGTTACGCGTAAGGAAGGTGTTAGTACCCTACAATGTCCGTCATAAAGACGGTTACCCCCTAATTAAATGTGCAAAATGGATAGTTTCTAAAATATTTATTTTACCCCTAAAAAGAAAATGTCTTTATTTTATTTAAGAATTTATTTTTAGAAGAAAACATTTTATTTTTGAAAAGAAATTATTTTTATTATTTTTGAGATCGACAGGGGTAGGGTCCCTGCTCCTTCATATCCTCAGGTGCAATGAGGAATCAAACTCACGTAGTTCTTTAGTAGAAAAGCATTTTGTTGGTTGATTATTTTTATTTTATATGTTGCTAAATTTGACATCACCAAGTTGTACAACTCAGATATGCTAAATTTAATGAATGACCAAACAGGAAGTACTTCCAAAGTGATCATTATTTAAATTTTATGATTATTTTTATTTAAAAACAACTAAAAGAAAAAAAAACTTTTCAATTAATTTCACAAAAAGGTAAGATGAAAATTAAAAGGATTAGCTCGGTCTTATCTACTAAATTACCTTAGGAATTTATTATCCTATAAATCTTAAAGAAAATGAGAATAAAACGAAAATATAATAAGGATGGAAACAGAGTTTATTTACGCGTAAGTATTTCAAGGTCGTATTATTACTTTATTATTATTACTGTCATTGAAAAGGACTTTAGATTTACTTGCTCCAAATCACAAGAACGGAAACGAAAGAGGGGTCTAAATGCATACGAAAATATATGGGTCAGGCCCAACGGAAAGAAAAGAGGAAAAGAGGCACGAGAACCTTCTTCTTCTTCACGCATCTGTTACGCCACTGGTTGCACTGATTTTTACCTCCTCTAGCTCCAAACCACAACGAAGACGAGAATGTTGTTGGAATTGTGTCCAACACGTTGAGACGGTGGAGGAAAACTCGTTCGAAGCTCACGGTACAGATTCGAATAGCAGGGGAAGCGAAAGGCGAAAGAATACTGTGAATACTGACATCAGAGGCATCACGGAGCGGCAAGGAGGCACCGCGACTTTGATTCGCTGCACTCTGGAGATGAAGAGGAATCGGAGTATAGCAGAGAACACCGAGGCACCGTTGCAGTCGTGGCAGTGTGATCTTATTTATTACTTTATTTCGTTTTCGTATCACCCTTCTGATAGCGAAGGTTTAGTTGAAATGCGGTGATTACATTTGATTCAAAGATGACCTATGCATGCTGTGCCTACGTTTCGCTTGATTGTTATTCATTTACAGGAAAAGAAGAATTGAAATTTTTATAATACTGACGTTGATGAATTTGTGATACGGTGTTAGTGCATGAATCATATTAATACTTGAAATGTAAGCGAAATCAAAGTAACATCATTAAGATGAGAATTAAGTAATAATGGAATGTTAAAAAGGACACCTAATCAGCAATCAGAGCTATGTATTTAACGAAGTTGTTACAGAATGGAGTAATCAGAAGCTTCATTGCATGATGCTAGAAAAAAGAAAAAGAAGGAATTACGTATCAATTAAAGAGGACAGGTAGAAGCTATACCTCTATGATTCCTAACGAAGAGAGCTTTAGCAAGTTTGCGCTTCCGTGAGTGAAGAAAATGAAAAAAAAACCACTGGTATGAGTCTCAAAAGGCTATATATAGCCATCCTTAGAAACTTCCTCCACAAGCTCATTTTTATTCTTTCTTCCTCTGCACGTTTCCTAGCTCAGCTTTTCTCATTACTATTTGTTTTCTCTTTTTTTAGTTAAATGGGCCTTTCGGTTTGCAAGGCCCAAGATGAAAAAAAAAATCCATTTATGGGCCTAGATCAATAATGACCAATCAGAAATTTAGTTACCTACTATTTTTATTGTTTATTATTATTACTACTTGTATTATTATTTTATATTTTTTCTACATTTTTGTTTCTAATTATCCAGATAAAATTGAGTGTTCACAATGGAAATGCCCAAATACTTGCTAAGTTTTTTAGTTTTCTTAAAACCAAAAAAATTACTAATGTTTTTCCTATTTTGCCACTTCTCCTTTATGGTAAAGCAAATACCATCCTGTTGAGGTTAACTTGCTGCCCAAAAGTTTTTCAAAAATATCTAAATCAGTTTATATAATTTTCACCTGGTCTCTAGGCAAAAGCTAAATGAGTAAGCTTTGGGCCTCCTTTAGATAGTTGAATCAAGTACCAATAATTATGATCCATAGCCAATTATATCAAGTAGGATAGCCTTTTAATGCATAGCACAAATAAATAAGGGGATAACAAATATTTTTGTCTAATTCCTCTACTAGGTTTAAATTCCTTTAGAGCCTCGCCATTTCATAAAAAGCACATTTTGGTAGAAGAGATGGAGTGTCATATCATGTTACCAAAATGAGAAGGCAAGCCAATGTCTTGCAGGTTTTGTTTAACAAATTCCTAATTTAACCTATCATTAGCTTTCTCCTAATCAATTTTAATCATCATCCATTCATAGTCTCCTCTAAATCAAATGATTTCTTGAACTATAATGTATTGTCACTACGTTGTCTACTTGGCACAAAGCTACATTGCTAAGGACTAACAATCTAATCCATAATATCCCTTAGTCTCCTAACAAGAACTTTAGAAAAAAATCTTGTATGAAACATTGCATAGGTTTATAGGCCCAAAGTCATTTAGAGAACACATTGGTTGAATTTTAGGGATGAAAGAAATAAAAGTGCAAATTATGGTGGCCACTTTAGATAGTTGATGAAACAACTCTTGCACTAAATTACAAAGAGAAAGGTGAACAAGATCCTAGTTGCATTAATAAAAGCCAACTTGAAGTTCTTCTAAACCAAGGACCTTAAAACTTTCCATGCTAAACAGTACTTCTTTGATTTCATCATGGGTAGGAGGCTTATCAAAGTCATTCACGTTTACACTTTGAATAAAGGGTAAAAAGCCTCTAAGACAAGTTGACTGCAAGGATAAATCTATAGTGAACAAATTCTTGAAGTAGCTAGTTACAAGATCTTCAATACCGTGGGAGAGTTGACTCATTGCCTATATTCATTTTGGAAAATGTCATATGTATTACTCATTCGCCTAACAATAATGACACCATGAATATACTTTGGATTTTGTTCCCCTAGCTAATCCATTTCGCATAGATTTCTAGAACCACAACAACTTTTCTCCATATAGGGTTTGTGAATAACTAATTTTATTCGGATTATTTAAAAAAAAATCTAAAAATTAAAATTGAAAAAAGAAAACTGAAGATCAAAGAAGATATGGCAGTTACGCATTGAGGAGATAGTGGGATAATGAGGAGTTAGAAGAGATCATGGGATAAGTCGGTTACGAGAAGATAGGAAGTTACTAAGGATAGGATTTTGGAAAAAACGGGAGAATAAAAAGGAACCTACTACCTCTCTGTGGGGTACTTTTTTTTCCTGGACATTGTTACAAAACAGAGACTGAGCGAGTTTTCTTCCAACTGTTGCGAAACAGAGCACGAAAAGAAAAGAGAATACCCAATCCTCCTTCTCATCAAGACCTCCGTCAACAACACCTACTTCCTCGCTTCCCACATCAGGCCATACGATACGAAGTTGTGCAAAATTACATTCACATTAGAGGCTATATGTTGCAGCACCAAGCTTCCATTTGGAGGCTATTTATTTTATTCCTGCTTTACTTCTGGTAAATGTAAATGCACATACTGATTCTTTACTTTGTCTTTTTGTGGTCTTGTGACTTGTATTGATCTTTTCTTCATTTATTAATGATTTGGTGGTCATATCCCTTTTTATTCCATAGTATATTAATGCTGGTTGAAGCCTTCTTGATGACTCTGGAGTTTTAATGTCTTGGATAAGTATTTGGACCAATGTTAATTTTTAAATGTAAAAAAAATCAAATAGGTAAAGGGTACGAGGGTCTATAAGAAAATGGTTCCATGTCTTTTTTACATAAGTGCACTAACGTAGGAATTGTTGTAGGTGGTATTATTGAATTAATTGTCCTACCTTTTTTAAGTCATAGTTCACGTCACTTTTTTTTGTTTTGTTTTTTCCTTTTATTTCAATGTTTTTATTTATTTTAATGTACACAAGTTTGTTTGTTAGTTTTTGTTATTAGTATAATTTGTTTTACTTTTCTCTTCCTTTTTATGTTGTATCGACTCTTTTTTTTTTTATGGTTTAAAAAAATATTATATTTTAGTGTTTTCTAAAAGCTGGTGTCTTTTTTTTTTGAAAAAATAATGGTTTTGATTTATGCAACGATTTGTGACATTGATTAGTAGTGAATTATACCTTTAATGTTACCTAAATCATAAAAGTTTATAGAATAGTCATTTGTCATCATAAAATTTGTGCATAAATTAAAAAGTAAATCATTTTCTTTTGGCAAAATAAAATTTATCCAAATATGCAATGACCAATAATGTTAATTCAATAGCATGTATTATCTTTAACATTATTTGGATCAGTAAGGGTTTCATGACTAGCCATTTGCTAGCTTGAACCCTTGTGCAAGGTTTTTTTTATTACAAAAAAAGTTTCTTTTAGTTAAAAAAATAAATAATCTTTTCCAAAAAAAAAGGTCCTTTTGAATTTTCTTAAAAACCAAAATCAATTTTTTTTCTTATCTTTAAAAATAAAAAAATAAAAGTAAAAGTCAAAAAATATTTTATTTTTCTTGTTTTCTTATTGGGGTAAAATAAATATTTATAAAGTTAGATAGTTTTGCACAATTAATTAGAGGTGTCGTTTTAACAAGCGTTGTAAGGGTACTAATACCTTTTGTACACATAATCGACTCCCGAACCTACCTTTGATTTCAAAGACCATGTTTTTTAGGGTTTTCCAATATTTTTCCCTCAAATAAAATTTTGGTGGCGACTCCATTTAAAAATTATTTTTGTGCCGTCTCTGTCATGGCCCTGGTTGCGACAGGGTTTGCTCATATTTTTCCTAAATAATAGTTTGAAGGTCTAGAAAGATTTTGCTAGGCCTAAAAATTAACTTCTTTGCAATACCATTAAGTCTATATGAATCAATTTGCTATGCCTAATATACATTATTTTCCTTTTCTTATGGAAAATGTTTCTAAAAACATCCTTGTTCCATTGACTTGGATTAACGTGGAGCAACTAAATATTTTTTTTTCCAATCAATAAAGTTATTCCAAGAGCTTGAGAGGAGTTGGGAAAAGGAATCATGGGGTAAGCCAAGCAGATAAAAATCTAAAGCCTTCTACCTTTATTAGGAGTAGTGTCTCTATTAAAATTGATAAGAAGATGACAATGATCAAATTTCAAAGGAGATTAGGAAAAAGATGTAAAACAGTTAGCTTTTAGGAATCTAATTCTCCACTCCATATTTATTATGAGTCTATCAAGCCTTTGAAACAGTTGACCTCTATACCACTTGATAGGGTTCCTTGGTACCCTGTATCTAAAAGATTATAATCATCAACAAAAGCTCTAAATGTTCTAATTTCTTAGACCAAAGTAGTAAAAGAACCTACACTTCTTTCATGATAATGAAGAATAAAATTGAACTCACCCACAATACTCCAAGCTTTTGAGATATCTGCATGTAAACCTTTTAATTCTTTTATTGATTTTGGTGAACATCGGCTTTGGGGGTGTGCATAAATCACACTAAGAAACCATGGATCTGTACCCTTACATTGAACTTTAAAATGGAAAAATTGACCTTCACCATTTTAATAAGTCAAGCTTTTAATAAGAGGGCCAAAATCCTCCATTTTTACCTTAGGCTTTGTGGATGTGATGACAAACAAATTTAATATGCTTAGCAATAACAAAGGCATGTTGCTCATTTATGCGTGTCTCTAGCAAAAACAAGAAAAAAGACCTCATATTCTTTTATAATATCATTCGTTAGAGGGACAAAAACTTCATTACCTACCTTATACAATTCCAACATAGGAGCTTCATTTTTCAATGGGAGAAATGGAGGGCTTCACTCCTTGAAAGATCATTAGGTGGGTCCCAATTAGTAGAATGTTGCCACTATTAGAGCTCATTCCCACTTCTAACAAAGTTGCCAGTTTTTTCTTTTATTTTCTTTCTCTTATGAATTATGTGTCTTTAGCCATTCCATTTTTCATATAGAAGACAACAATATTGTTTCTCTAACACCTCCATTTGCAAAAGCATTGGTTTCTTTGCATTTTTTCCCCATTGATTTCTAGTAAAGAGGTAGTCAAGAGTGTTTGTGTTAGAGTATTATCCACTTGCTTAATGTCAATTTTCCATCAGTTTTCCAAGCTTGAGTTTGGATATGCTTGAGATTTTTACTGCCTTATTGACTATAACCTATAGTCAACTTGTGTCCACTTTTTGTTATGTTATTGTTAAGGCTTATTTCACTAGCCTGAGTCCTAGAATCATCTTTTAACAAATTGTTTTCTTCCTCCAAAATATCAAATATCGTCCTCATAAAATTATCATTATCTAAAGGGAGGTATGACAAATTCCAAAACTTTAGTTGCATGTTTTTCACTTCTTGTACGATTCTTACATCTTGCATGCCTTTGAACCATTATCAAGGCTCAATTCATACATTGTCTCTCGCATAACAACTTGTTTGTGCGTTCCTTTATCATTTTCCATAACAACTTCATCCTTTTCCTTCGTTTAAGGTCCACTAGGGTTGACATGCATCAACCCTAGGCAATCCTTTCCCCTTAATAAGTTACATTCCTTGGACTTCTACACCACCTCCTTCCTTCCTCAATAGCTGAGTTAATATCCACACAAGCATGCGCTTTGTGATTATATCTTCCACAATTGAAGCAAGTGAGATGTAAGCCCTTATATTCCAAAGTGTATCATCTACCCTAACACCTTAATAATTTGCACCAACTTCTATTATAAATCCAACTCCTCACAATTTTTATTAATTTTCTCCCTAGAACGAATGGAGGTTAACTTATCTATTTTGAGCATGGAACTCAAAGTGGAACCTATTTTCCATTGAAACTTATCATTAAAAAATTCTATAAGAAGGTCAGGAATATGAATTCAAATTGCAACTTTTCTTGTAATTTCATTGTTAGAAAGAACAAAAAAGTCTCCGTCTCTACACAATAATAGTGATCAATAATCAACCAACTGACCAAGGGCCATAAAAAAAATCATGTTTGTAGTCTTCCTATGAAGAAAATAAATAAATAATGGTTTTGCAACATATCAATGGTCTAAATAAAACTAACTCTTTCTAGTTTCTTTAAAGTTTATTCTCCAAAACTTAAAGTCTCACTCTCTTCCCTAGTAAATGCATCACTAAAGAACCTTTCCATAATTCACACCACTCAACAAACTCATCTTGAGAGACAAGGATGTTAGGATAGGGACCATAGACTTTATTCTTGGTGGATACATTGTCTTTGGCCTCTTTGTACCATCGATTCTCTAACAATTCATTGTTGTCACCATCTCCAAGCATCATGTTGTCAATAACAACATCTCTCATTGCTTATAGCAACTTTTCCTTAGCTTATGGCTATCTTCACCATTACATGATGTAAGCTTGGTCTTGATTTTTTCTATGCTAGGCTTTAGGTGTTCCTCTCGAGAAGATTCCTTATTAGGTGAAACCTTATTAGAGGATAGATTCGTCATGCCAGTTAAGATGCTTCATCATGATCTTAACTCTCTTAACAAATTTCACATGAACACATATTACAAAGATGGTCTATTAGCATTTAATAGGTAATGCTCCCTCAGAAGTGTTTAAACACTTTACCTGCCACATTACTTTATAACTTACCACACCAAGTATCTTAAAAGGACAATAGGATCATCCTTAACCGTTGTTTTTTAGTAAGACTACAGACATCAAAGGACTTCTCGCATTTCATGTGGAGATGTGAATGTTGATCAACAACAACTCACTTGAGTTGATAACCTCTATCAACCCTGAAAATCACCTTCACTTATTAATATTGGAATTCCTTTACACACAAGTTTCTTCTTTTCATTCTTACTATGTCAAAATCCCACTTAACTTGAGTGTTGGCTACTTTACAGGTATGACCACTTCATGTGCTGTGTTCATGAAGAACCACTCAATTTGAGTGTGAATTTGTTGTTTTGAGTGCCCTCAGATCAAAGTTAATTAGTTAAATCATTTTTTTTTATCTATCTCTTTGGTTAATTTTTTTGCCAAGAATCAGATCCAGACTTATGCACTAATCTCTGTCAGTAGCCCTGGTCACACAACAGGGTCATGTGGTTACCTGATGGGATCAATAGTTAGGCCTGGCCCATTGGGCTGAAGAATCGGCCTCAAGTTTAGATTGCCGCGTCGTATTTTTTGAAACGCTACAATTCAAAGTTGAAAACCCGCTTTTACTCGCCCTTATTCTTTGCTTTATGCCATTGCCAGATGGAGGCTAGCGTGGAAAAGTGCCTCAAATTTCCCACCGTGGGAAGCTGATTGTAGTTGTTGGATTAATGCATTTTAAAATCAGTGGTCAGGATTCAAGTTGTGAAACCAGCTGGCCAAGTTTTGATGCAGATTTTTAAAGAAAAATATTCCATGTGGATATGGTGGACCCTTTTTGTGACGTTGTAGCCACCTTGTAGAGAAGCTGAACGGTTGTGAGAGATGGAGGCGACATCAAACCCCGAACCCCTTTTCGGAGGAAGGTTCCGATAAAAGGACTACGATTGTGAGAGATGAAGGCCACATCTGATCCCCAAACCCCTTTCCAGTGGCAGGTTCCGACAATAGGACCTTTTCCGCCCAATCTGGAACCCTAACAGGTGAGTTAATAAGCAGCTTTCCTTCCTGTTTGAGAAAAGGTCAAAAGGTGTTGCGATAAATGTTGGAAAGGAAATGAAAATATCTACTTGATATTGATTATGCGAGGAACTTGACTTAATGTCTTTTTGATTTATAGTTCTTCACAGTTAGAATCTCCAGTATCGAGAAACAATCTCGTGGACCTCCTCTGTGATAATCAATTTCTTTCTTTAGTACCCAATAGCTTTGTCTGGCTGATGAAGGCACAAAATGCTGCAGATGAAGCTAAAGCCAGGTTCGAGCACATTGATGGAGATCATCTCAAGCTCTTCAATGTCTACCATGCGTACAAGCAAAATAGTAACTAGTTATTTCTGCTAGCTCCTTCTTTTTCCAAGAATATTTTAAATTATTGATGTTAAGCTGAAATGGAGAAGAGAGCAGTTATGGCAGAATCTATGCTGGAGGCTACATTCGAGTACCAGTCTGGCCAAGTTAAAGTGCTACAATCTGCACGGTATATTTAAGTTTTTGAAACATCTCTTTACTCTTTACAGCATGTGCACCTACAATTTTTATTTTTATTTTTGTTTCTGTATGGTTTTGATTGATTTTTAAAAAATTTGTAGCGAACATCTATTGTGATTTTGACATACAATCAACATTCGGTTTCTGATGGGGATCCTTGAAGCACCACTTTAGTGGTTTTAACCGATTGGCAAAGTAATTTTGGGTCTTTTTTTAATTTAAATCCATGAATTTAAATGGGCGTGGTTCCTGTTGTCATGCCTGGAGTTTTGGGTTCCTGTTGACCATGATGTTACTGCAATGCACTCAATGTGGGGGTACTTTTTTTTCATGGAAGTGTATCATGAATTAGAATTCAGGTACATGCTTGCTATACATTAATAGAAGTTCTTCCAATTTCATGTAGCACATGGTTAAGTGTGTAAACATCTCAAGATTTTACTACAGATTATGATCCAGGACATTTTCTTTTGATCTATACGCTTTTCTCATTTGGATAGATCATTGTGCAGTGAGCCTCTATTTAACATTTGTATCTTTTTAGTTCTCATGTGCTTCCAAAATTCAATATTTAATTTTCTGCTTGGTACTTTGCATCGTTTGCCTTACATGTAAGGAATTGGCATTATTCAAGAAAATGTTCATCTTTCGACAAGCTAGAGTTGACTTACCATAGGGTAACTTTCAATGCATTTTTTAGTTTTAAGGAAAATGAAGTGAATATTTCCTTTGCTACATTCATGCAAGTATCTGTGGCACTTGCAAACTCTTATTGGTTGATCATTTCTAGTCTTCGTGCTGCCAAAAGCATATTGAAAAGATGCATCTTCTCCAAGAGTGAGAAGTAAAGGTCATAGCCGTATTGCTAACAATGGTTCGGAGACAGAAACCTCTAGAAAAGGTCTATCTTCTCCAAGAGTGAGAAGTGATGGTCATAGACGTTTTGTTAGTAATGGTTCTAAGACAGGCAATTTTGGAGATTAACAAAGTGAAGGGTTTTTGGATATTCATATTGTAAAATGCTTAGCATTTTTGGCTCCTCTCGCATTGGTGTACACATGAGCTGGATTTTTTGCATTTAAGATGGATGCCTCTCCTTGGGATTTTTTGTTTTGGCCCATCATTTAGAATTTAGCCTCACGTTTTGATCTTAATCTTAACTGCAGTTTATCAGTCATCACTATCTATAGACTCTATACCAATTGTTTGCACATAATGATACTTTGGGAAGATGGAAAGGAAGATCGGTATGGAAGTAAAGGCACAGGAAAAGGGGGAGGCAAGTAAAGGCATGATAAAATGAAAAAGTTTCCATTTATTGGTTGAAGTCTACTAATAGTATTGAAAGGGTTATGAAATTACCTAAATGAAATACCCTAAAATCGAATGACTATTCTTCTGAGTGTCTAATATGTTGTCAAATGTAATGATCTATTTTACCTATATGAATATTACATATGATATGGTGCAGTTTTGCATCTGTCAAACTGTTACATTAAGCTACAAGTGCAAACTGTCCCATTAGTATTATTAATGAGCTATTAATAATTGTCAAATAATATTATAAAAAATATTTAAAATATAATAAATATATTTGAAATATAATAAATATATTTAAAATAATAATAAGATATTGATTAATATTTATAATATAAAAAATTATATATATATATATATATATTAATATTATATTATTCAAACAAATGTACAACAAATAATAATAACACTAATAATAAATATAAATAATACTTATAAAATATAAAGATGCAAAATAATAGTAAATTGATAATACAATCTTAAGAAAAATAAAAAATATAACTATAATAATAATATAATGATCTAAAATATAAATTATTAAAAAAAAATATCATAAAAGGAAAATAAACAGAATAAAAAGTCACACGTAATAATAAATTGTATAAAAAATTATGAAATAATATTCTAAAAAACAAAAAATTTAAAATATTACTTAAAGATATAAGACTCTTTTAATTGACAAGAAAAATATAAAATAAATTATTTAAATCAAAATACATCAACTTTATTGTATAATGTGTGAAAATTAAAATTTAAGAAATTAAATTCAAATTGTGGTTAAAATAATCTTAAAATTCAATTTATCTAGAATAGAAAAATAATTATTTCTTAATAATAGTAAAATACATATTTAAAATAACATAAACAAATTTAAAGTAATAATAACAATGTTGACTAATATTCATAATATCAAAAAAATTTGTGCGCGTGTGTGTTATAATCTTAAAATAAATGTAATGTAAATAAAAATAATACCAATAATGAATTTAAGCAATACTAAGAAAATATAAAAATTCAAAATAATAGTAAACGAATATTACATAAGAAAAATTAAAAGAAAATGTTACTACAATAATACTATAATAGTCTAAAATCTAAGATAATAGAAAAAATAATACTATAAAAAAGAAAGTAAACATAATAAAAAAAATCACATATAATAATATATTTTTATTATAGTAATATAAATAATAAAATAATATTATAAAAATAAACATTTTTAAAATATTATAAAACTAAAAATATTTATACTTGTGCATCGCATGGATACCAAGTCTAGTTATATTTATGTTATCTTATTTTATATGATGTTATAATATTGAGTTTGACCATATAAATGGAGTGTACTGAGAGTATAAGAGCATTGGAGGAGTTAAATTTAACAATAGACGCATATTAATAGTATGGGCTCTTGATGTCTCCCTCCAATCCATACGTGTATTCACTGATGACCTAAACTTGAATCTAAAGTTAGGGAAAAAATTGGAAATGGAGGAGGGAGAGGAAAATCCACGAATGGATCCCATAGAGCGAAGGCATGGGATCTCAAAATTTCAAAGAAATTAAACATTCAACAAAAAACATAAATATATAAATGGAAGAGATAATTTGGTAAATAATAAGAATTATGTTATTTTGAATCTATTTACATTTAATTAATATTTATATAAGATTAATGTAATTAATTACAAATTAATAATTTTTTTTACTGATGTATGTAATGTTGTTATCATAATTTAGACAATGTTATCATTATAATTAATTTGTGAAATGAATATTTTTTACATGTGGGTTTATTGTATATAGTTAGGTTAATCACATGTAAATGCACAATAGGGTTTTCCTAGTGAGTGGTAAGGTGAGGAGCATCCTAGGATTGGGTTGCCAAGGTCGGTTCCTTGGGCGTACAAGGCTTGTAGCACTATAAACCTTGATAAGTTAGGGATTAATGGGTTTTAGGGGAAAACCGACCCAACATCTATGTGAAAACAACAACATAAGAACACACTCCACTCCCCCTCCCATTACCTTAATGATAGTTGATGAAGAGAAAGAAGAATGGTGGTGGTAGTCTCCTTGGAAGCTCTTATTTGGAGAGGGATGGTGGTGGTTTACGGAGGCTAAATTTTTTTATGGAGAGGACGGTGTTGGGAATGAGTTTCGACCAGCTTTGGGTGAGGAGGAGGATGAGAAAATCTGTCTCAATGGTGGCCTATTTATAGAGGATAAAGGGGATTAGGTGTCTGCTTAATTACATCATCAAATGATGTAATAATTTCATTTTTATTTTCTTTTTAATTATTTATAGGGACACATAAAAAAAAAGGGTGGTGAGTCACCTATAGTAGGCTGGAAGTGTGGCATGCTAGGTGTCCCTAAATATCAGGTATTTACTTTCTCTACAGTTGGATCGACTGGAACTGATAAAATTACTTAAACTTAGGTAAATTAGCTTTTGAACATCAAATTAATGATTTTTAATGTGAAACTTAACACACACATTTTTTTCTAACAAAAATTAATTTATGATAATTAAATTTGATTTTTATTTAAAATTATTTATTTATTTTGTATTTTTATGTTGAAAATTCATATTAAATCTATTTTAATTCAATAAATATTAGAATTTTTATAAAAATTCTAAAATTAAATATTTTACTTAAAAATAAATTGAAATCATTATTTTTACTATTTCTAGATGTCAAACTAATACTGATTTGGTTTAATAGCTATCTTAGGGCGTTTTGGTCATTTTATATAGAAATTTCAAAAAATTCACAAAAAAATCCAAAATTATATTTTAATATATATAACATGATTTCAACCTTAAATTGACATTTTAGTACTAGTTAAATCTTTTCTTATGCCCAGCCCTTAATATTGAGAAATAAAGACAAAATTGTCATTTTTTCATTCTTTGGGCTGTGACTTGGAAAAATTATTAAAAATCACGATTAGGTAGTTTCTGAAATTCTAAACAGAATGATGTGAAACAGAACCTTGAGATTCCTTTTCGATTTTTTAGAAATAAATCATCAAATATTAGAAAACAATTACAAAGCTAAAGTAGGAGTGTTACACAAACTCGTTAAAACCTAAATGAACTAGTGGTCAACTTTAGGTCAACTCTTTATATGGACTTTTATACTAAGTGGTATCAACAATTAGGGTTAGCTTTGGGTCAATATTCTTAAACTTGGTAATACTAAGGTGTAGGGTCAACTTTAGGTTAATTATCTTAAACTGATGATACATACTTGAGTGTAAGGTCAAGTTCAAATGAATAGTCTCACAATAGGTACTATATCATTGTAGGTTTAGGGTAAGATGAATAGTTTAACAATATTATTGTTCATGTGTTCAGCTAAGTTTTGAGTAAGGACTTTTATATTAATTGGTATACGAGATTAGAGTAAGCTTTGGGTTAGTATTCTTAGACTTGGTTATACTAAGGTGCAGGGTCAGCTTTAGGTCACCAGTCTTACACTTGGTGATGAGTGAGTGTAAGGTCAATTTCAAGTGAATGATCTCATAATAAGTGATACATGACTGTAGAATCAGGTCTAGATGAATAGTCTTGTACTTACATTAAGTTAAGCTTTAGAGGTAAGAACTTTTATATTAAGGGTTAGCACTAAATTATAATTAATTTATCAAATTATTTTATATTCAACATAATTATTTTTTGTGTGGAGACTACTTGTATTCTTCATTGGAGATAATCTTGCTTAAGTCAAGTAAGACCATTATAGGTAGTAAAATTCTCCCCTTGAGTATTTAACACAATTGCATAGTTAGAACTCGAACTCAATACCATATGTTAAGTTAGAGTAGTCTGACGCCATTCAATCCATGCACTTGATTGTAATTAACATAGATTATTATTAATATTTATATAATTCATACAAATTAATATGATATAAAATAGACTATATTGATTTCACTAATTCATGTTAAAATAATATATACTAAATAATATAAATTAAAATTTATAATTTAATTATTTTATATAAATCATTTTGATTTTAAATAATTCATACTAATTAAAATAATTAAAATATTTTTCATTCTAACATAAATTATTGATAATATTAAAATAAGTTATATTAATGATATTTTTTATCAATTAAGTTATATTAAAATAATCAAGTCATACATGAGTTATAAAAATATATTTTATAATTTATACTTAAATGATTAAAATATTTTTCATTCAACATAAATTATTGATAATATTAAAGTAACTTATATCGTATTTTTATCAATCAATTTATATATATACTTAATTTATAATTTATTATACGGGGATTGCTAATAACACTCTTGCTAATTATTAATTAAAATATAATCAAAATGTGGCGTCTTTAAAAGCGATTATTTAAATGTGACTCCCGCTCCTAACAATCAATCTAACATGGTTAATTGACATCAACCATAACATTTCAACCTTCAAACACTAACTTTATGATTGTGAGTCCTAGCATTTTAACACTAAATTTATTAATCTTATTTAAATTATTCAATATAAATTCAAAATATAATCTATATATTCAAATAATTTATTATTAAATTTAATTATAATATAATTCATATATTAAAAATATTTATTTATTTTAAATTTAATTATATATAAAAAATATTTATTCTATATAATACACAAACTAAAATACTAATTTAAATATAATTTATTTTTTTATTAAGTAATATATATATATAATAATTATTATTAAAAATTAGACCGAAGTTTTTGTTGTATATTTTGAGTAAGTATTTCAAAAGGTTAAAATTGCTATTTAATTAAATTTAGAAAATTATTTTAAATGAATTTAATGACTTATCTAAATAAATATTTTACTCTAAATTGGTTTTGTTGACTTGGTCTTTTAGACTGAGTCTAAACTTATATTTTGACTTGGTCTTAAGTGGTTTTAGAAACTCTATCTTTTCTTTATAAATATCTATATTTCAGAAAGTTTAGGTACATAGTTCTCTTCTCCACACGCTTTCTTTACTTCTCTTATCTGTGACTATCTAGGTTATATTAAGAGGGTTACTAGTTCTGTTGCCTCTACCATCTTTAGGAATAATTGAGATGAACCTGTTATATCTTGAGAAACTTAAGCATTACACGAATAAGTTCTTGAGGATAGTGTGTTCACACTATTTGCTCGTGACTATTCATATTTGTTGGTTTGGGGTTGATTGTATTTCATGATCATTCAAATTTGAGGATTTAATTTGATGGAGAGATTGTGGTTACGGACAGCTACAACAACATTTTTCAACTGCCATTATTTAGATTTTTCCTTGTCCATCGATCGCACTCTTCCGCGCCTGCTCTCTTTTTCACTCCTTATATACATTTTAAATTGCGCGCGCTCTCTTGAACCAACTATGAAGAAACCGATTCAAGGTGCCCTAGGGTTTGATTTGCAGTGGTCCAGTGGGAGCGATTGATTTGCGGCTTTAGGATTCTGATGTGAATGTGACGAAGCAGATCTGTAGGAACAAAGATATCATAGAACAGAGATCCCCTCTTTCCACTCAATCAGATTAATTCCTTCCTTTTCCTAAACCCAAACCACCCCCTGACAAAGCCAAGCCAAGCCAACGCAACTTTCTCTTCCACCGCCATCCACCACTTCTCCGACGCCATATACACCAAAGCCTTAGCTGATGCCAAGAAGACTGTTGAATTAGTCGGGCTAGGGAAGTACGCAAGTTGCGTCTATTCTGTATTCTCTGGCATCGCACAGCTCTGTAAGCTTTCACATAGCTACGGAACCTTGCTCCAAGGTCTCTTTTCATACAAATGAATTTCTGTCATTTATACTCTGTTTTTTTTTTTCCCATTTGTTTTATTGTTGATGTTTTTTTAACAATGCCCATGATGCTTTCTATGCATGCCCGGAGAAGGAATCCAACAAGAAACCCAAAGAGATTGTGTTGGTGGGCTTGCGATATCCACTATAATGCAAATAGTGTAGGGATGAATATGTCAAATTGTGTCGATCTTCATGGGTAGCATAAACCCTTCTTCAATTTTGATCTTGTATAAGAATTTTTTTTTCCTTGATTGGGTATGTTAATCTTTTGTTAGGTGAAACATTTCGATAGCCAATACTGCCAGAACAACAGGTTTTAGAGACTTTTGGTTAATAAAGGGTCCAGGAGAGGTCTGTTGATGCTCCCACAGCCTTACGCTTTCAAACCCAATTCTTGATTTTTACCAATAATTTACATGGAAGTAGTAGTAATAGTGGGTCATATTGAGTTATCTACTTTGAGTTCTTACTATTGATGTTGGGTTGAATGATTTTATTTTTTTTTAAATATCAAATGACAATTAGAATCTGTCTCTTGGTTTCTCAAGTCAGAGTTCTTACTATCTCTTGATAATGTTTTCTATCCAAATTCTTTTTGTACTTTGTTCCTTCTACCTTTCAAAGTTCTAGTTTTAGTATTTTTACAGTATAAACTTCTGGTTGAATTTGAATCCACATTTTTATCCCCTTGGTCCTCAACCAAAAATGTACAGATTAGCAAAGAAATTATTAGGACAATCTATATTTGAACTATAATTTCATTTTAAGGGCTCCTGTGAATGCCTTTAGTGGGTAAAGTATGAAATGCTTCTGATGGAACTAGCTCTATGTTTATTGAACCTAACATGATCCTCAAACATTCTCTGCACTTTTTGTTGCTTTATTCAGTCAATTATTTGACTTAACAATTCAATGAACAGATTGCTACTGATGTGGCTACACGGGGATTGGATATTCCAGATGTTGAAGTAGTGACCAACTATAGTTTTCCTCTGACTACAGAGGATTATGTTCATAGAATTGGGCGGACTGGACGAGCTGGTAAGAAAGGTGTTGCCTATACATTCTTCACACAGCAGAATAAGGTAGTATTAATTCACTTCTCTATATATTCTAGATTCTTATTTGCACCAATGCACACTGTTTCTATCATATAATTGTTTTTTATTTTAATTTTTAATTTTTTTTTGTCTTTTCACCCTAGTATCAACTAAAGAGTGGAAATATTTCAGGGACTTGCTGGGGAGCTGGTGAATGTTTTAAGAGAAGCAGGGCAAATTGTGCCGGATGCCCTCTTGAAATTTTTCTCCACTTCTGATTATGCTCCAATTCAGATTGTTTTCTATGATGAAGCTAGGATAAACATTTCTTTGTTCGGCAGTGCTTTAACTTTTGACTTGTGCAAAACATTTGATTGATTGATAAAGTATAATTTTTCAATCTATGATAGGAATCCAAGCTTTATGGGGCACACTTCAAGGAAATCCCTATCGATGCTCCAAAGTCTCATAAGAAAACATTTGACTACTCTGACGATGAAGACTAAATGCTGGTGACTCTTGTTTATTTTTGGCTGAAGGAATATGGGAATTCGGTCACTTCTTACTCTTTGTGGTCGAGTTATTTATTACTTGTAAAGGTAATAAAAAAGATTAGTTATAGATAGATTAGTGAGTCTTTTCCTGTTGTAGCACGCACTTGTATGTGCTTCTAAGTTTTGTTCTTTCCTTCACTTTATGAGATGATAATTTTGAATTCACACATAGCTTTAGCTGTCTAGGATTGTCTTTTAATTTTCGAAGTTTGACATTTTAGGGTTTTAATTGATTAATTAATTTATTTACTATTTTACTTTGGTTGTATGTCACACTTAAATTTTATTTTCCCGACTTCTACATTCATTCTATAACCATAATTATGCTTGTTATACCAATTTATATGGATTATTAATGAGGATGCTGTTTAACATTCTTTATGCATTAGCCCACCAGGTATTGGCGTCAGTTCCTTTGGGAGGGCAGTCAAAGGAAATCTAAATTATATTCAATGGAAGAGTTGCACAGCGCAATCAAAGGAGCAATCGCACATTGCTAGAACTCTTTGATTCAGAATAAAACAATAGTCACTAACGAAATCTAAATCTGATCCAATCAACCAGTTAGTTTAGCTTTTCACATGCTGTTTCTTCTCTTTCCGTTGTCTTCCAATGCATGCCAAGGCACGTCGCGATCCTCCGAGAAGTTCTTTACTGCAACTTCGTCTAACTGCATGTAAATTGATTTGTTTTTTGTATTTTTATTGGAATCAGCTTATATTCAAAATTATATTTAAACTAGTTTATCTTAAATTTCAAGCTGCTAATTAAAATTTATTTAGACAAAAAAGATCTTTTTTTTTTTAAATTAATCGAAACATGCATAATGTATTCTCACCCGCTGATTTCAAATTAGAAGACTAGCACAAACACATGGGATTGTCAAAATATTATGGCAAGAGCAGAAGCAATGCTTATTAACTGCTTAAAAATAAAATCACTCACCAAAAATACAACTATAAGAAACAGTCATGGCATATTATTTATATCTCTTTTCAATGCTAAATAAACATGGCACTCACAAAATAGATGCGGATTAAATATGCTAATATTAAGTCTCCAATCACAAACTGGACTGCCAAGAGCAAAATCTGTGAACAGGCAAATAAATAATAACTAAGCAGTAAACTTTGTTTTTCTGATGTTCTTTTCCCAATTGTTTTTTTTCTTTCACTAATCCCCAACCTCCATTTCTGATGTTCTGATGTTCTCAAAAATCAACCATGTAAAAAGCAACATGTTCCATGGCATCTTACTACCTCTAGCCATAATTCAATCCTTTAAATCACATAATAACATCAAACTAAACAAAATAGGAATAAAACAACCAAACAAACAAAAAAAAATAAAATCAAAAACTTATAAATGGAACCAAATCTCAAATCTGTTTCCTTTATCAACCAAAATCACTCTCAATTCTCACATGCAACCCAAGACCAAACGAAAACCATCAAGCCATAATTTAAATAAATAAACAAAATCAAAGTACAAACAAGATTAACCACAACAGACAAAGTGCAGCAACTAACTAAACTACTGTTTACGAGTTTACTTTTATCGAGTTACGGTTCAATCAAACTGGCTTCAACACGCAACCTCCGTCAATGCCTGCATCGCTCGAATTTCTCCCACTCTAACATGGAATGTTGGATACCATGCTTAGTCGATGGTCGAAGCTGTACCTCCGTCACATACTACGTTCAAAAAGGGGCAACATTCGGGAAGAACACGAGAAGATTGGGGACAAAAAAGCTCAAAATAAAAAACAAAAATGGGTTTGGTTTCGGATTCAACAGGCGAGAAGAATGGGGACGAACGGAGATCGTAAGGAGGGAACAGAGATTGTGAGGGAGAAGAACCGGGATCTTGTTTCGAATGCTCCAGCCAGTCGACCTCGGAACTGATGAAAAAGTACACTGACCCTGTTTCTATTCCACGTGGATTTTATTTTATTTTATTTTAAAAAAGAGAGCAACATACCTCTCGTACCGGTAAAACTGACGATGATCTGGGCCTTCCATTTTCACAATAAAAATCTAACGGTGACGAAAAGCTCTCCCACCGTGAAGGATATGGCCAGCTTTCCCACGCGAGCCTGCGTCAACATGAAATGTGTAACTCACTTTGTTTTCGCGCTCATTGAGAACCAGCGAGCGTCCCTAACCTTCCTCTCACTAACCCTATTCCCAACAAATTCGTAATTCGCTTCCGTGTCTTCTTCCATTTCACGAAGGTCAATTCATCTTAACCGAATTCTGTTTCTTTCCTTTTTCTATGTGGTTTCTAGTTATTTCCTTTCCTTTATTCTGCGTACATAGGGCTCTAGTACTCACTACATTTCTAGCGGGTGAACGTTAGGGTTTCAAGTCGACAAATTCACCGATCCCTTTTTTTTATTATTATTATTTATTTAAAGCAATTCGCCGATTCAGTTAAAGATTTACAAAATCAAAATTTCATGGGAAGCAAAGATAATTTCGGCGACGGGTTTTTCAAAACCGTCCCCATCTGGCGGACGTCACGAATCGTCCGGCGAAGAGGCCGTTTTCTTTAGTTTCCGGCGACGGTGGGGACTCGCATCTCACAAAGCAAATGTGCTTAGGCGTAGAAAGTTTGGCAAAAAACAAAAGCCAATTTCAATTCGGAGCACAAACTCACCTTAACAACGAGGACACGGTCTCGTTACAGCCAAAAGAAAACCACCCCATTTTGTTGCCGTTTTGCGATGACACTTCGCGCTCGTTTCAGAAACCCAGCTTGCCCAGTGAGGGAAGGGATGAGCAGAATCCGTTGGATTTGGAGAATTTTAAATTTGGAGAAAAAGGGGAAGGAATAGTCCCAACTGATCGTGCTGTTGAAAGTGGCGACAAAGATGTTTGTGGTGTTGATAATTTGGGATCACCCAAGTGTGGGAATGTGACATTGCCAATAATCTCTGCCTCTCTTGATTCTAACTTTCTGGGACTGAAACCGTGCTCGGGGCATAAGGGTGATGGTGGTGCGAATTCTGCTACTGATGCTGCGGATCTCAAATCTTGCACTTGTTCCTTTTGCTCCAAAGGTGGTTACAATTTCTACGTATTCATTTAATTGTTGCATTTTTGTTATGGACAAAATCTTGATGCGGTTTTTTAGGTATTTTTAGTATTTTTCTCTAATCAAAATTAGAATTTCACTTTGATAAATAAAGATTTGCATCAAAGGTCAACATAGATTAACGAAGTGAAATTCTAATTCTGATTGAAAAATAACACTAAAAGTGCTTAAGGAATGTATCCTAGTTTTTTTCCTTTTGTTGTGGGAAATTTTTGTTGTCTTAGTATTTAATAAATGGGTGTTGCTTATGTTGATCACTAGCTGCTTATATCTGGTCGGATCTCCATTACCAGGATGCCAAGGGTAGATTAAGTGGTAAGTTCTACAAATCATTTCAGGCATTTTTGTTCTGCTATATTTGAGTTTCGTTATATTTTTCTGCGGTCGTTTAGCTTCATCTTTTTTAAGCGCTCTTCCTTTTTGCTAGCTATAAAGAGGAGTCAGAAAGAAGTGAAAATGATCATTCAGAAATTTTCTGGATTAGAGGATACAGTCATGCGTGACCAGCACCGAAGTAACGAGGCATCGAAGTTAGAATTGTCCCTTGTGCATCAATGGAAGTCTCTCTTTGCTCGGATGCAGAATATTTATGCGCAAGAAAGTAGCCAGCTTGTGAGTTTCAATGCTATCACTTGCCTGGACTTAGTATTTCAATCCTAATGGAAATGTTAACTTCCATGCCATTTCAGTTTCTAAATTGAATTTTCTGTGTTTTCTGTTACGGAGAATGCATACTCCTCTGGAATTCACTTTTTGTTGAATATGGAGGCCAGCATTAGAGGTTTAGCTGGCTATTTAGCTTGATTGTTTAATTTGTTAATTGTTAATTACTAATAAGCTCTATAAATAGACATGCACCACACATTGTTCTGTATCTCCCTCATTTTCAATCAATTCTAATTTATTGATTTTCTCATTCTCTATTCTCCCTTAGCAGTTTGCGCTCTACCATGTTTACTAAAAGCCAGCTTCTGTAAAAGCCTTTTTCTTAATATTTTTGGCTAATATTTATTTAGCTATTGCTATGCTATGTTGTGAAGGTTAACTTCTCTGATCTGTATCCCAGTTTATTGTTTTCATTTTTCTCCTATAATGCTTTGAATGATTTGATTTTGCTTTCAGGAGTCAAGCTTTGAAACACTTAAAGATTTGAGAGAGAACTGCAAGAACGATCTTGAGTTGAATGACAACAGCCATCGTGACAATCAATAGTTTTCCAATATGTTTTTTCATTCTAAGATTGCTTCGCACATCAGTTTTTTAGCTTCAAATTTCAATTAATATGCATATGCTCACCTGTGATTTTACCTGTATATTTTAGTCAATTCGGTGTCTATAGAATACCTGCAAGTATATGTGTACATTTGTCACATCATTTGTTTGCACCGACTCTAGTATGATTTGAATCAACCTGCTTTGGAGGATAACTATTCTGCGTTTTTTGGGATGTCCCTGAGGGGACTGAAAGACGATAATGCTTCTTGCTGTTCAAAGTTATTTGGTCCATAGTTTTTTCAATCCCAAGATAGGTTTCAATGAATGTTTGGCAACAATGATTTTAGCATTCTCTTCAATGATATGCGACTCTGTAGATGGAATAGGAAGGGTGCTGGGTATGTGAAATTGTCTTGGACAATCTTCTTGAGCTGCAAAACGCATGGAGTTCATGGATTGTTAAACAGTCTATCAGAAGATACTATTGATAGCACCTAGTGACCTAGCGGAGCACTTCGCCACTAAAGATTGCCTTGTGGACTTCCCATTTCATGGGATAAAGGCCTGTTGTCACTGGTACCAAAAAAAAAGAGACCTGTTGTCACTGGTACCAAAACAAAACCCCTGTTGTCATGGGAAATTTTTTTGGGGAAATGTGGATTTTTTTTAAGGTCATGCATTTGATTTTACTTTATTTTAGACATGTCAAAGTAAGTGAACTTGATTCACTTAGTTTGGTTGATCTATTATGGATTGGTTAAAAAGTGAGTAATCTAATTTGGCTTACTTTTTGGTGAGCAAAAAAATGTTCAATTTGGCTCAATTTACTAAAGGTTGGTGGGTTATACAAGTTAGTTTACTTAAAATTTTAAAAAAGAAAAATTACAGAAAAAATTAAAAAAATAGAATAAAAAAAGTAAAAAAAATACCAAAATAATCTACAAAAGCATAAAAGACAATTATAGTTTAGCCCATGTGTTAATTGACTCGTTCATGAAATTCATAATAAATGGGTATACACATTTGTTGTCAGTACATTGAAGCATTTAGCAATTAACCACACGTATTCAACATAATAGAGTAATCAATCACATAATTCAAGTGTTGATCTGATAATAGTGATTTATTGTTACAGCAATGTCAGAAATAAATCAACCATAGTATATAAGCAACCAGAGCCTGGACCAATTTAACTCGACCTTTACATAAAAATTTCACAGAATAATAGCAATATAATCACTATAAGAAAGAATCAGCCCTTTTATATGAAAGATCATAGTTTTGAAATAATTTATTGATCTTGACAAAAATGACAACACATGAAAATATTGAAATAAGCTTTTATATCATTGTACCATATAAATGTAAGACCTCATGGTGTGTTTAAAGTTCTTAGAATTATGCATTTGAACACACCACCACGCAGAAGCCTAGCCGTCCAACCTTCGATCTCTTTGACTAGGGCTGAGCACGGGTAGGTTATCGTTAGTTTTGAGCCTAAAAAGCTCAAATCGATGAAAATTGCCAATAAAAAAAAATATTAAACTACAATCGACTGTTTAAACTCTTAGTTTTGTCGGGTCTCGGCTTAGGCAGATGATGGGAGAAAGGGTAGATTGTGTCAGTTTAAGCACATGAAGCAAACTGAAAAAAAATATATCAAAAGGGGCTCTAGAAGTCGCTGGAAGTGGTGGTTGGCGATGACGCGATGCTTCATGGTGGTCTTTCACGGACGGAGAAACTAAACTAAAACTTCAAAGGTTGTCGATGGGTCCTTCACGGTGGGGACTTCAAACGTTGTTGGTGGGTCCTTCATGGTGGCGACTCCGCAAGTCGTTCGACAAAGAAGGCAAGGAGAACATGTTATACATTGAAATTTCAAAAATGAAAAAGAAAAATAAGAGAGTGCAAACACAAAATTAGTAATCAGAAAAAGGGAGAGGAGAAGGTGAAGACCGAAGAACTTAAGAGAAAGAGGAAAACATTGAAGGAGAGGGAGAGAGAAATTGCTACCCTTGATATGTTCCACAAGTAACGTTGCTGAAGGAGAGAGTATAGGGTTTGACGGTTTGTTTTGGGTTTGGGCCTTTGGCTTCTTTCTTTTCCATCCTTTTTTTTAATTTTTGAAATTTTAAATTGTGTTAGTCTGTAATGACAGTAATGTAGAGCATTAAGTACTGAAATACTAATTATCTAGCGAGACAATCAATGACTGACCACTGATGCTCTAAAGCACTACTACAGCATGCTAACTTTTAGCCTTATGTAAACATGTTTTGGTCAGGTCGAACACCGACGGAACTAATTTGATGAAATCAAACCCGACCATTTTAACCGATTAAAACTGATCTTTTCAACCTATAAATACCAGTTATTTGAACCGATTCGACATTTGGCCTTGTTTTATCCCTCGGATGGTTAAGTTTCAGTTGGATGAACATTTCACGCTCACCCCTATCTTTGCCACCTTTGTGGTCATTAACATATTCAATCTCTCCGATGTATCCTATATGGTAAAACATACCAATTCAAGACAAACTAAATAATTAAATAGAAAAACTTTGATTAGAGAGATACCATGCTTTTGCACCACTAAAAGGAATTTGATCATGATTTTGGAGGATGTCCTAAGCATGGCTTGGCGCTTCCCCCTTTTCCTCAACATTGTACATGCTCTTGAGAGCTTCCTTCAACACAAACCCTCACCATATAGTCACTGACATGCAAATTTCAATAAGGGATCAATCAACTACAATGGTCTAATGTAAATCACATTTGAATGGAACCATTTTTTTTTAGAAGCAAGAGAATAATCTTGTCGATAGAGAAAAGAAGCCTTGACCCTCAGGTAGTCAAGTCAATGTACTTGATGTCTAAGCTTTTAAAAGTATTTTAAATGAATCTTACGTTTTTATTTCTCTTTAATATATTACCCATCATTAAAAAAATATGTGGGACTCACAAACAATGAAAAGTTGAAGTTTATATCCAAACACTAATTGTTTTCAAATGACACACGAGTTGCTTTCCAATAAAATCATATTACTTGTGTTGTCTTTTTTTTCACAGTTGCTATTTCAATAACAATACCTTAATTGTGTATAATGACTGAACGTAGAATTTGACTCTTACAAAGTGATCAAGAATAAAGTAATTTCAATTGTCGATGAGAATATTAACAATTTATATTCCAATACATTAATATTTTTTAAGCTTGAGCATGTAATATTAATCATTGATTTTTTTATTAATGACTGAGTTTACTTACTTTATCCTCTCAAATGAGTCATTTACTTTAGAAAAGCGAAATTCATAAATGTAAGAAAGTGGGATAGTAAAATTAACCTAAATAAAAGGTCTGACCATATACATACATACATACATATATATATATATATATATATATATATATATATATATATATATATATATATATATATATATATATATATATATATATAACAGTAATGAAATTTAAATTTATTTCTTAGCAAATAACTCGAACAATTCACTATCAGCCCAATCCTAATGCCTTCAACCTGGTGTTAATTTGCCAACAAACTTATAGGATGAATCCTGAATCCTATTTCTCATGTCTTGTTCTTCCTTTGCTTCAGTGTTGCCTCGTGGAAAAATGCATCCCAAGCATGAATAACAAATATTTGATACCAGATCTTTCTCTCGAGGCCCGGTTGAATGTAGCATTTCAAGGGTTTAATTGACATTTATGGAGCTAAAAAAGGGGGTCAAACTGATATTTGATTATTGGACCATATAAAAATTAACAATTGGCCCATTTTAATAGGGATGCAGACTTGACAAAAAGCGGGCATAAAAAGGAAAGATCAAAGTAGATTAGGCCCAATAGTTGCGGTTGACTCTATTTGTGGCTTTTGGATTTCGGTAATTGTCTAAGCTATGTTGGCTTAAAGGTTTGAGACAGAGAATTACTATCGTCATGTTTATATTGATATATTTTAATAAGTTGTAAAATATTTGCCAGTTGTTTTATATTTTCAAGAATTTGATAGTTTTGAAGCAGAGATTCTTGATCCTTACAATATAATAATGATGCACAATATACGGAGGTTTTAGAAAACATGTATATGGAGAGACTTGAATTCATCCTTGTTACTTTGATCTAATGCTATAAACAAATATCTATCCTTTTATTTTTTTATTATTTGAATTTTAAAAGTATTAAATATTAACTAAACATCTTTATAATTTATTCAAAAAGTAACATTTCCTAATCATAATATTCTACGACAACAATCTTAAAAATATTCCATATGGTCTTATATTATTAAAAAATTCTGGCACTTTTGGCCAAGCTATCCACATTTTATTTTTCTTAAAGAGTTATTTTAGTTAAAGGAGAGACAGAGAATATTTAGTTGGAAAGTATACGGTATTGTGCATCAACGAACTTATAAATCAAGTGAGGACTATTTCCTTCATATCTCATTTTTTTTGCTAATGTCTTGCAAAGAGTGACTCTTTGGAATGTAGTTTAGGAATGTGATTTTACTGCGTTTTATCAATTCTTACTATTATGCTTCTTTGTTTGTATAAAGAGTAAAAGAAAAAAAGAAAGAAAGAAGAAGGATGTAAATAGAAGGAAAATAGAATAGCAAAAACATGTCTAGATAGATAGAAATAGAGAGAAAAAAGTGGAAAAAAAAATCCTTTTTATCTCTTTAGATGAACGAAAAGAGAGTAGAAAGAAATAAATAAATGTTATTTTAAAAAAATTTATACTAATTAAAAAAATTAAAATTTAAAAATGTGATTTTTATTATATTATTTTTATGTTAGAAAAATAATTTATTTTTTAAAATATTTAAAATTAAAAAAATTACACCCACTTCTCCTTCTCATTTCATGGCTTATGCATGGGGGGAGCGGGTTTATTTTTATTATGGCCCCACAAATTTAATTTTTCCTTTCCTTATTTCCAATTCATCCAAACAATGGAAGACTATTACGTCTTTCCTTTTTCTTTTTCTTTTTTTCTATTTCCTTTCTTATTTTCCAATAGCATTACAATGCGTAAACTTTGTTCAAATTCATAGAGTAATTTTTTGTAGTGATTATCATATAATTATTTTCCTACACTAACATTTTCATTTTTTTGAATAATTTTCATTTATAATTATCTAAAACTTACGTTGCTATTGTTTAATAATGGGTGTGATGAATTGATAAAGAACAATTTGTCCAAATAATTAGACAATATTATCTAAACCCCACATGCCTCATAATTGAATTAGCACAATGTCAATGAAAGATAAAAATAATGCACATCCAACGTTTCCTTATTTTGGATTAGTTTAGGTAGAGGTAGGGGTGCGCAAATTATCCGGTTTAGTAAAACCAATCCATATCCACACCGTTTCAATCCATTATAAATCCATTTTAATGAATCGGTTATTATCCAAAACCAATTATAATGGATTGGTTATATATCCATATCCATTTTTGAAACCAGTTATTATATCCATGTCCATTTTTGCACAAATTGAAAACCATTATACTATTTCAAAACATAATTCTCCCTCTATTTATCTTAAAAGAATAATTTTAAGACTCTCCCTTACTCTATCTCAAAACATAATTCTTCCTCGCCACACAAACCGGTTATTTTTATATGTTTTTTTTCCTCTCTCTTTGCAAAACTCTTTGTAATTTGTATATTGCCAATGAAACAAAGAGTGAATGAGCAATTAGGACTTTTCTAATTTCTATATTTTTATTAATATTTATTTATTTATGTGCTAATAATAATCAATTGCATCTTCACCTACTACAAAAATTGCTATATTAGCTATGCCTATACAACAAAACAATGTCAACATGTTTTTTTATTCCGTATTTCTTAATGAAACATGTCTTTTTATTCTTAAAAGTTTTAAAATTAATAATATAATGTTCAAAATTAATTATAACTATTAAAGAAAGTTGTAAAGAAACAAAATATATCTTAAAGATATCTTTTAAAAGATATTCATAATTTAAAAAGAAAAAAGATAAGTACAATTTTCAAAAGAATTTAATTAGAATACATTGACAATGCAAAAAAAATTATAATGTAGTTTAATCATAGGTTGTCATGTATAGCAAGATTATTAACTTTTACAATAATTATTTTAAAATTCATATTTAAAGTGGGTTCAAATTTATTATTATTGTAAAAAAATTTACATTAGTAAGTATTAAACTAATTTATAACATTCTCTTTGTTTTATTATTGAGGTGCACAATTTACTTTTATATGTTATAGAAAAGGTTTACCAATATTGTTAAAGAATAATGCAATATATCAAGAGATACACAATTTACTTTTGAATTATAAAAAGAACATGTTAATATTATTAAAAAATAATACTAAAATAGCAGTAAAAAGGTCTTGTTTTTCAACTAATCTATTTTAAAGAGAATTTAAAGAACATGTATTTTTTAAAAATAATATAACATAATAATTCAGTAAATTTAGTTATTAAATTTTACATTGTATTAATAAATTAAATTTTTTTAAAAATTGTCAAACTGTAACCAAACCAAACCATAATTTGTGTTTAAATTTTATTTAAAATTGTGTAAAAAATTAGTTTATGGTTACGATTCAAAAATGATTTTAAAACCAGTTTTAAAACTAGTTTATTGCTCAAAATTGGTTTTAAAACCAAACCAATTTTGAACCATATACTAGTTTTAAAACCAATTTCAAAACTAGTTTATGGTTTAAAACTGGCTTGAAAATTGGTTTTGAATTATGAATGAGTTTCAAAATGATTTATGGTCGAAAATCAATTTTAAATCGATCCTATTTTAAAACTGGTTTTGAACCATAAATCGGATTTAAAACCGGTTTTCAAAAAATCCAAGCCAATTTTATGGATATGCATTTTAAATCCAATCCATTTAATTGAATATGAATTGGATATGGATTGGATTTTTAAAAATCCAATCCATGCCCACCCCTAAGTAGAGATGACTTTGTCTTGGTGTGCGAGAGACTCTACCTCTTTCCCTGCCTAGGCAACTACTTCCCATTTATTTATTGGGTCTATAGATGAAACCAAAATATAAACACCCCCCAATCCCGACCCATGGCCCATGTGATTGAGTGCTCCCATGTTTGGAAGCATGGCAAAGGAGGAAATGTCAAGGAAAAATAACAGGTTAATTATAAGTATGTTTAGGAAGGAATGACATGACTTCCATTACCCCTTCTTCATTAAACTCCATAAACAACTAAATGATAGAGTGACATCTTCCATTTTATTTCATTTGTTTACCTTTAATTCCATTTCATTATGAGCCATTTAACTCCAACTTCCTTGAAACTTCAAAAAAATTCCTTTGTTTGCTCCAACGTAATGGAGCTTATGATAATTGGTATAGACCTGAAAATATATTTAAAAAAAATGCTCATTATTAGCACTTGATGGAGATAGATTATAACAATGATCGACTCCATATTGTTGGCAATTTAAAAGATCTACAACTACAATTAAACTAGATAACTCATTAACATCATTACTCATTAGTGAGGTCCGAATATGATTCAGGTTGACATGTATGGTTTAACATTATTATTATTTTTTAAAGAGGAAATGAGAAGAATAATTATCGCTGTTCTGGCGATTCAGTGTTTATCGTGCGTAGTAGAAGAAAATAAATATAACCAAAACGGAAATATGGAGTCTAAATTCTAAATGGTTTGAATGTATGATGATCAACTCAACCCAGAGGGCATAGACTCTTAACTTCAGTATAGGAAAATCGGCTAGCCTTGAACATTTCATGAAACATTAATGGGGCTTTTTGCTTTGCAGAATATTTTTAATTCATGTCAATTTTGTAAGTGGGAATATTATCTTGGTATAATATATCCAAAAAAAATATATTCTCATTCAAAATTGATTCTCAAATAATATTTACCATACATTTCTAAACTTTATTTCTTAAAGGGGAGAGGTTTGTTTTGTTCTCATGACATGAAAATATTTTTGACATGTGAAATATCTAAAATACTTCTCTTATTGTTATGTCATTTACCTAACATTGTTGTATTATTTTTTACTTTTACTAGATTCCAAATTCAGCCACCCCCTTTTACACCCTCTTATACTTCAACCATTACAGCTAATAATGAAATTCATTCATCTTTCTTAACTGCAGTTAAAGGTGGCTCATAATTCAATAACACCATTGTCATTGAAACGTAGTTTCACCTTGTCGGCAATTAATGGTGGCTGGTGACTTTGGCAGTTTGATCACCATTGCTGGTCATGAATTATCATAATCCGATCTTTCCTTGTCACTTTCGATGATCACAGTCAAAACTTAAAGATGTTTAACTTCAAATCGGTTTAGTCAAACAGTTAAAATTTTCAGGAATATAATTCTTAAGAATCTATTTTAACAATGTTACTTTAAGTTTTTTTTTTTTGTTTAACTTGAAACCAAACTTATTATTCTAAATAAATAAGATTATTTTGAATTTATTCAATTATTAAAATTATATATGTATTTATCTCATTTTAAGTTTTCACCAGACATATTTTTTTAAAAAAATCTTACATACCAATTCCTTAACTTTAAGGTTTAGAAATTAATAAATAAAAAGTTTTTATGAAAAATCACAGTGAAATTATGTTAAAAATCATGAGAAGCTGTGTTAGTCGTAATAGTTTTTCATAAAAACTTTCTATTTTTTTTATTTCTTAACTAGTATCCTAAGGTATTTGCTAGCATTTAGAAAAGAAAAAAAACATTAATTTGAATGTATTATTAGTATAAAACAAATTTTGCAATTGTCATCCATTACCATCTTGTCATATATTATTTGATAAATTTGACATTTTAGGTATTGTTAGATATATTAAAAAAATGATAATATATTATTAAATCAGTAATATAATTTTTTCGCTGCCATGATAATATAATTTTTTTTTTTCTTATGAATGATTTCTTATTTTTTATAACTTGTGTTTTAAAAGCATGGTTATCAAGACGATTCAATACTAAAATTAGTGGGGACTACCCTATATTAATATATATTAATTTTTTGCATAATAAAATATATATTTTGTCCTGCATGCACTAAATCACTTTGCATTATTTTTTAATTAAATACGTAGTTCTTGTTTTGATTAGTCGATAAAGAGTTAGGGATTTGGCATTTTCTATGGGAAAAGTTCTTTCATTGGGCTGATATATATTATCTGGCACACATGTCAAAGTCGCTTTCCCTGGCTTATTTTAAAAAACGTTGGAGTCAGCTCTACAAAATTGTGGTAGACGAAGCACACGATAATTAACCCTTTATAACAATTAACAACTACACAACAGAACAAGCAAGTCGCATTTTTAGACGTCGCAGTAGTTGGTGCGATTCCAGAGAGTTGTTTTGCGTTCCTTGAAAGTGATATCCACGTAGGAATCGACGTGTGAGCGCGTCAAAGAAGGTCCCACATTCAATGGGGCAGGCCCCACGTAAACGTTGGATTGGAATAGAATGTCTACACTCTACAGTCTGATTTTTTGTAAATTCAATTCATAATTATTCCTTAGTTGAAAAATTAACATCTGTTCTTGTATGAATAATCTATCCTAGTGTTATTTACTTGCATTTGGTGACAAGTCTTTTAGCTATTGAGTCACTATAATAAACTTATATCTATGCCTTATACTTTCCAACTACATATTCTCCGTCTCTCCTTTAACTAAAATAACTCTTTAAGAAAAATAAAATGTGAATTGCTTGGCCAAAGGTGCCAGAATTTTTTTATAATATAAGACCATATGCAATATTTTTAAGATTGTCTATGATTAAGAAATGTTACTTTTTGAATAAATTATAAACATGTTTAGTTAATATTTAATACTTTTAAAATTTCAAATCATAAAAAAATAAGAGGAGAAGTAGTGAAAGCTAAAGATTGAATTATAAGATAAGTTCAATTCTTATGTCATGAAAAGTGCATATTTACCTCGCATAAAAAGTTAAATATAATAGGAGAATATTTTTTTAAAAAAATTATTATTTAAATTATTTTTAAAATTTATTATTTAAATTATTTTTAAAATTATGCTAAATATGAAAATATCATATTCTCAAATTTATCATTTTAAAAATAACTTGATAAACCTTGATATCAATGCACTTAATGTATAAAAAAAAATAAGTTCCCTTTAGGAATGACAACAAGATAGGATGAGGACTATCTCTATCCCCACCTCTACTAAGGACGGGGCAAGTTTGGAGAAGAGTTTAAAAAAGACAAGTAGGAAAAATTAAAATTCAATCTCATTTCTATTTGGAGGGAGAAATATGTGAGGAACCCATCTACCTTTTCTTTAAAAATTTAATTTATTTACATATAATTTTAAATAAATCATATACTAAGTTATTGATTACATTTTAATTCAACTAATGTCTAAAAATTAATAAACAACATTAATCATAAAGATAAAGAATTTAAGAACTAAATTATTTTTAATAAATTATGTAATTTTAATTTTATTATTTAAATGTTATTATAATTAAAATTATTTATAATAATTAATTTATTAATTCATAATTTTAATAATTATAAAAATAGAGCAAAATTATATTATGAACTCTAATTTAAATGTGTGTGTGTATATGTATAGGGTGTAAAAAAAATACATACACGCATATGCACATGCACACGCACACCCACCTACCAATGCCTGCTAGCCTGTCGAACCCAACTCTGATTAAAGCGAAATTTTTTTATCGAAAATAACTGACTCGAACAAATACTTATGAATTCTCTACTTCTATAAAGCAGAAAAAACTTGAACATAAGCCCAATTAAAGCAAATTTTCTCTGTCAAAATTGACCGACTAAACCAAGATACTTTTGAGTTTAGATTTAATTACCATACCTAATTCCCTTATTCATAAGAAAATTCAAATTGTTGAAATTATAAAATAAGTGATAATTAAGGATGCAATGCACTTACATGAAGAAAGTTGGGTGATGCTTGGTGCCCACATGCATATGTCAACGTTTTGACTATAAATAATATTTTTATAGCCATCGTTTTTCTTAGTCGTTACGTTGAAATTGGATATTCATGTTCGACGTTCTTACAAAGAACAATATTTATATTTTAATATTATTAAAAAAATAATATGTGCATAATTTTTTTTTTATTTTTAGAGAAAATAAAAATATTTTTTAAACATAATTTTTTTTGAGAACATTAATTTATAAATGAATAGAAATAAAATTTTTCCATTTTTACAATTAATAATAATAAAATTTCGTGCTAATGAACTATTAAGTTATTAAATATTTTTATAATATTTAACTATAAATATGTATAATATTTATAGGAAACTCAAATAATAATTAAATATATTTATATATATAATATTAAATTTTTTATTAATTTAAAGTTATGATATAACATTTTTTTAATTTTTTAAAATTATTTTAATTTAATTACTTCATTTGATCTTTATTATTTATTTATTTTTTGTATATATTTCTTGATTTTTCATGTTTTCAACATTTTTAAAATTTCGTTTTTAAACATTTTTGTAGTTATTTCTGTTCTGTTGTAAATAAACATCAATTAAAAGTACATTATTTTTAATAGATAAGAAAAAATATTATTATCTTATATGTTAATATTAAAATGAGAAAAATTAAAAATTAATTGTTTTAAAAATTTAAGATATTAGGTGAATGTATAGTGATAATAATATTTTGAATTTACGTGTAATACATTAATACATTAAGTTATTTATATTGTCATTCAATTACAATTTGTATATAGTTAAAAAATATTATTTTTGTAATAATTATTTTAAAAATTATGTTTAAGATTGTTGTTAGTTATTTGACAATATAAAAATCTTTATTAAGAACATATCAAAATTAAACTCTGTTATATTTTTATATCTTCTACACGTTGATGTATTAGAGTTGAGATCGATTTGAGTCCAATTTAACTTTAAGGCTAACTTAAAGGGAGGTTATCCAAGTCCTTCGAAGAGACAATTTGTGAGTAACACTCATTTTGACTATTAAAATTGTGGGGCGCGGTCATAGTAGTTTCTAAAATTAAAAAAATGATAAATAAATATTTAAAAGTGATTTTTTTAGTCAAGTTAATCCCTGTCGTTAGTCATCCACTAACTCTGATATGATACATTATCAACCACTTTGGTAGCCACATCTGCTGCCCAATCAAGAATACATCATTAAGAATGTCAATAAAAAGATTAGAGACCAAAATGACGGAAAAATTCGTGAAAAGGGTGTAAAAAATGAACAATTAATCATTTCCCCTTTTATAACTAATCATCCATGACCCTTCATTTTATCTTCCTACTATTCAATATTGACCCTTCTTTCTTACAACTTAAGCATTGGTGTTATCTTGTGAGGCGTATTTTGATGCCTAGGTTTGTGAACCTTTTTTTTTCCTGTAAAAAGGAGTTTGTGGTTTTGGCTAGGCATGCCAACGAGGTTAGGGTAGGCAAATTTTGATGTCACAGGTTATGTCCAAAACCTATGACACTGATATATTAGACATGTTTGTCTATACATGGCACAATCAATGAGGTAGAATTGTATTATGGACAACTTGTCGATGATGATCATGTTGAGTTGGGTGCCCATGAAAGAAAATTAACGAGGGTGATGATGACAAAACTTCTAGTCCTTGTATAGTTGGGTAGAGGGGCAATATAAGAGAAGTGAGCAATGATAAGAAATCCTTAGATAAAAAGTCAGAAACATTCGATAATTGCACATAATAGAAAATACTATTTGGTTAATTAATAAAATATATTTAGTACTGTTAATTTAATTTTTATTTATTTTTAATAATATATTGCAACATCATTAAAATTAACTTTTAAAATAATTTTGAAAGTTTTAATTAAGTTTTAAATATTTCAATCAAAACTCAGATTTACCAAAATTTTGCTCGATACTTTTATTTTTTATTTTACATAAATCTTTCCTAATTTATATAACAGCACCGTATTTCTTTTTTTGTTATTTCTTATATAGTTGTATAGATTGATAGAAATTAAAGCAATGTAAAAAAAGAAGAAGAAAAAGGAATGTTAGATGCATTAAACTCCAAAGAGATGTGAGTGTAATTTGTTTTTCTTAATAACATAGCAATGCATAATTAAATAAAGAATGAATCTATTTAAATATTAATAATAAATTTAGACTAAACTTATTTTTTGACTGAAAACTCTAGCACCTGAATAAGAAATATATCCAATAATAATAATGATGGATAGCAACAATGAAAGTAAATCGTAACTCTAAAATGTACCCAAAAAAGTCGTAACTCTAAAGAATCTTCATATGGCACCTAAATAAGAAATATATACCCAACAATAATAAAAGAAATTAGTCTATGCATTGATAGTTTCAAAAAAATTTATACTATTATTCAATCAAACATCATCACGTATGGTAAGTTTATTAATTTTTACAAAAATTACTTTAAAGATCATAATTACCATAATTTTTTATTAATTAACAATAAAAAAATATTTTATACTGTGAGTGTATAGAAATTAAACTCTAATAATAGTAAAAGATATCAATGAAAGTAAAGTGTAACTCTAAAGAAACTTTATCTAAAGTTAAGGAATTTGAGTAATAAAAATCCTCACTTTAAGTATAAATTTTCTAATTAGCATTTTAATATTGAAGTAGTTATGTATATGACAATTTCCATTTAAATAAAAAATTTAAGGGAATTATCTTTATTTTTAATCTGTAAAGACTTTAAAAGGATATATACTAATAGAAATATAAGGGATTTAGAACTTGCTTTTAGAGTAAGTGATAAATGAAGAAGCATTTCACATATAATGAAGATAGTTAGAAGGTATATACATATTAAGAGGTGTGATGTGGAAAAAAAAAAAACTTTTCATAATAATATAAAGATAAATGGATGTTATGGTAATCTCCAAAAACTAAATATTCTCTGTAATGACATTAGTATTTAAGATTTATAATAACTAATTATTATTTTTTTGTAAATTAGTTTTGAAATAAAGTTTTGTTTTGGAAATATTTCAAAATTAATATTTCTTATAATTCAAAAACATATTATATAGATATTTTAGAAAAAGTAATTTGAGTCCAAATAATTAAAAATAACCTGAATTAATATATATATATATATATATATATATATATATATATATGCATATAATATTTATATTAAATAATCAATTTCACAAATTATTAAACAATAATAATCCTATTTGGCTGCATCCAAATTAATCGGAGAGTAAATCCTTATTTTAGTCCTTGAATTTGTGAGGAGCTGTCATAATAGGTCTTAAAATTAAAAAATATTAAATAAATATTTGAAATTAAAATTTGTTAGTCATATTAGTTCTTACTATTAGCTTTGTTAAAGACAATAATATTAATAAGTTATAAAATTTAAGAATTATAATAATAATAAATTATATATTTTAGAGACTAAAATAAAAATAATTTTAATTTTATAAATTTATTTAATATTTTTCTAATCTCAAAAATTATTATGACAATATTTTTTAAATTCAAGAACTAAAATAAGAATTTACTATATTGGTGGTAAATAATAATAATAATAATAAAAAAAAGCTGTCAAACTGTGTTGCGTTTAGTGATGGAGATGAGTCCATGATGAATGACCTTTCGCGAACACCAATAGAATAGGATCCAAAAGTCACTTGCCCTCTCCAGAAACGTTTGCAAATTGTATGGGACGGATGGGGACCCTACGATTCGTTAACATTGTGGCGCCGCAATTTATGACACCATCTCTACTCTACTGTGTTATCATTCCGATAAGTACCTGTCCGGCTTATGGATCAATTTGGTGTAATTTTAAAAATAAAATATTAAAATAAAGTTTTTTCAAAACATATTATTGTTATGGATTTGTTTTGACTGTTGATTGGTCAAACTCGTCAGTCTGATTAGTGAGAATAGGTTTACGTCAGTATTTTTTATTTTTATTTTTAAAAATTACACGTAAGTGTCTGATGTAAAAAATAAATTGCAACACCAACTAGCAGAAATAACGAGATGACAACACTTGGCGCAACCCCGTTATTTTCGCTATTCAGACTAGTGAAAATGACCAGATGATGCCACGTGGCATCATCCTGCCATTTTCGCTAATCTAAATAGCGAAAATAATGAGGTTGCGCCATGTGTCGTCATCTGGTTATTTCTGCTAGTGGCAGTAGCAAAAATCACAGGATGATGTCACGTGGCATTATTTTGTGATTTTTGCGTACGAGCAGGGGAAAAAATATAAGATAATGCAAAACTTCGAAAAGGCATAACTTTTTGCTCAGATGTCGGATTGAGGTGTTTTTTTTTTTATTTCATATAAATTTTCGAAATCTATGGGTTGGCAAATACCCGGAGGTGATTTGGGCCTACCATTTTTTCCAAAAGACCTTTCTTTCTAGGTTAATGGAGACTCGAAATGAATTTATATGCAAGCAAAAATTACAGGGAGAAGCCACGTGGCGTCATCTTGTGATTTTTGCTACTGCTACTAGCAGAAATCACAGGATGACGCCACGTGACATCATCTTGCCATTAGCGGAAATGGCAGGATGATACCACATGGCATCATCTCGTCATGTCCGCTACTGCCACTAGCATTTTTTTTGTCAGGTCGAACACTTACATGTAATTTTAAAAGAATAAAAAATGCTTATGTGGACCCATTCCTACTAGTTAAACTAATGAGTTTGACCAGTCAACGGTCAAAACAGCCCCATGCTGGTAATATGTTTCAAAATAGACCCATTTTGGTATTTTGTTTTTAAAACTGCTCTAGTATGGTTAATCAGTCGTACCTGTCCACATTTTTTCAAATACAATATTAAATAAATTAAGGTTTAATTATTAATTTGATCTCTTAATTTATTTATTTTATTCAACTGAATCTTTTCATTATTTTTTATTTTAATCAGATCTATTATTTTCAAAAAAATTAATTAAGTCCCATAATTTTTAAATATGCTCAAATTTTATCTTTTTTCATCCAAAATAACATCGTTTTTCGTCCAATTTTATACTAAATGACGTAAAAAATGCAATGAAAAATAATGTCATTTTAGATGAAAAAGATAACATTAGAGCATTTTTTTTAAAATTATGAAACTTAATTAAACTTTTTTTGAAAATAATAAGACCTAATTGGAACAAAAAATAAAAAAAAACCCAATTAAATAAAATAAATCAATTAAGGAACTAAATTAGTAATTAAGCCATGAATTAAACAAAGTTAATCCAGGCGAATATATAAAATGTTTGTTTTTGTTCATAAAAGAAATAATTGTTTCCTTTTAGTCTTTTTAAAATATGTTAGGTGTAATTTTTATTTTTTACAAAAATTATTTTCTTTTAATCTGTCATTTATAGAAATATGCAAGCATATATTTTATAAATGAAAAATAGAAAAAAAATTATTTTTTAAGGAACTAAAAATAAATATCACCCTATATAGAGGGACTAAAAAAATATATTCAAAGTCCCTCCTTTTTATTTTTTTCTCACCAAAAAAAGAGGGACTAAAAATATATTTAATTCTAAATTAAATTAAACTAACATAGTTGGTCCAATAAAAAATTTAATTCTAAATTATATTTACTGTTTGATAATTAAGATTATTCTTTTAGTGAAAAATATTAATAAAATTAAATAAATTTAAATTTAAATAATAAAATATATTTTTATTAATTAAATAGAATGTTCATTTTTATGAAGGAAAACATTTTTATTAAGTTTAAATAAAATAAAATTACATTTTTATTTAAATTTAAAATACATATATTTTTAATCTTATTTCTCTCTCTTAAACCTAAATTATTTATTTTTTATTTATTAAATTAATTATACATTTTTATATTTTTACCATTTTTAGTTCATATTTTAACATTTTACTTCAATTGAAAAAAAAAATCACAAAATGTTCGTTATTCCACAAACTCAAGACTTTTCAACTAATATGAAAAATTCTAGATTTAAATACCCTTTTTAGTCCATGTAAATATAATCATTTTTGTTTCATATCCCTGTAAAATTTTGTCCTTACCATTACTCTCCCTTACAAATACACTAATGAGAATGTTTAACTTTCACGTGACTTTGCCACGTAGGCCAAGCAAGCTATGTGTACAATGTCATGTCATCAAGGTTTTCGTTTGTACAATGTCATGCATTGTTTTATTTTATTCAATTATTTTTAAGATTAAATATAGAATTAAACATTACAAGGACTATAAGCAATACATATATATATAAGGTCTAAAAAACAAAAAGTAACTTATTTGAAAAGATGAAAAAAGATATTTAAGCCTTAAATTAAATATTAAAATAAAATAAAGACTTAAATAATAAAATTTAAATATTCTACCTTTCTATCTCCGCACCCTTGATCCCTTTCTTTATCTCCTCATCCCTTTGCCTTTAAATTCTTACTCTTCTCCCTTTCCCCTTGTCCATTCCTCATCCAAGCTCCACCTCTTCCTCCCCAATGCATTGGTTAAAAACCCCCTTAACATCTCTCCTTCTTCAACCTTTTTTTCTCCACCGTCCATCCCTCCCCTTTTTTCCATTTTAGTTGCTAGTGGCTATAAGATCTCCATTAGAGCTCATGCTTTTAAGCAGATAATTAATGTCAGCTTGTATCTAACTGTGCAACCCAACCATAAATAACTCTATCTGAAAATGGAACAAATCCACAACAAAGATTCCAGGGTTGCTTTTCCTTTTTGTTGCCATTGCAGCTCACTTCTCTTCCCCCACCAATGTTAATATGCACAACAAGTCTTACACCATTCGTGTCATCCTCATCACCTCCCACGTTTGATTAGTATGTGTTGATAGGAATCTACCATGGTCCAACAAATTCAAAGATCTTTTACAATGAATGGAAGACCCATTGACAACAGCAAGAGCTAAAAGAAGCAAAAAGGCCATTCACAACTTAGCCATGGAGATACAAGCTAAAGAAGGTTTAGTTAAATTGGAGTCCAATCAAAGAATTTTTTACATGTCTACAATTTGAAGATGATTTCAACAAACTTAAAGACAATAATTTGGAGAGCAAAATGAGCCCAACATTTAATATTGAAGATGCATCTATGGATTGGAGTTTATTTCGGTGGATTACTTAGTATTTTGGACTGAAGAATAAATAAGGCCTATTTTTTTTCTATGAATTTTCATACTTATTTTATATGTAATAAGTTCATATGACTTATGATATGTTTTATGTCAATTTTTATGATTTTTAGGTTTCCTAAAATCATTGTGATAGTTGGTGGGACTTATTGGATAATTATGAAGCTTAATGGGAAGTAAAGGCTTAGTAGGAATTCAATTCCTAGTGGGAAATAATGGCTTAGTGGGAATTCATTTCCTATTGGGAATTAAATGCTTGATGAAAAGTTTAGAGGGAAGCTTAGCCTATAAATAGGGAATACTTTGTAATTTAGAGGCAAGTTGAAATTGAATAAAATCTGACTTTTCTCCTTTCGTAGGAGCTTCCCTTGTTTCTTGGGCAAAGAGCTAAATCTAATCTTATCGAGACAACTTCTGGCGGTTAATCTTATGACTTATCACTCATATTCTTATTTATTTTTGAATGTAAGGTCAATATCTTTCTCTAAAAGAAAATTAAAAATATATCCTAATTCTAAATTTTCAAGGCATTCCATTTCGTTTCGTGATCATATCATGTGTGGCTCTACATCGTGGCTTTATGAAGGTTGTCCTAGTTGGTAGTGTTTGGGTCTCACTAATGACAGCCATGGGTGACTTGGTCATGGTGTTGATTGTTGTGGTGTGGGGTGTGAATGGTGGCCTTTGGTGCCAGACACGATGAAATGTAATATGGTCAATAACTCTTGGTATATATTAAATTTCAACGATCCAACCATTAAATTAAAAAGAATTTGTTAAGTAGATCAAGTTTACAAATTTTAATAAACCTTGAAAATTACTTGATATTTCATTAAATAAATTCAAATCACGTATAATATAATTTTCTAAATTATAAGTAAATGATGACTCTAAGATTAACTAACTACAAATGTTTGATTTTTCTAAAATTTGGTGTGCATAATTGCTGAGAGAGAGAATAGGTTATGCACAGACAATGTAAAGTAGTTTTGCATTGTCATCCAATCACAAATCACTATACATGGTAGGTTTGTTAACTTTTACAATAACTGTTTTAAAAGTCATATTAACGATAATTTCTGATTGATTGAGAGTGTAAAAGTTTTTATACTAACAACGCATAACCATTAAACTCACACACACATATATTAGCTTTATGAAAAATACAAAATTAATCAATCTAACCATTGAATCATTTGATATTATTTTTCAAATAATATACATATCAAATTTCTCATAAATTAAACATTTGTTTATATGACATTTAGTTGTAAATATTTGCTTGTGTTTTAAATAATATATTATCTATTAAATAAAATAGTGCGATGATATAATAATTAGTTTTTAATTTATATGAGAATTTATAAAATTAATCTATTTTATTAGAATATTCAATTCAATAGTTAGATTAATAAACATTATGCAGCTGTACCCTAAGATTTTTAAAAATGCTTCATAATTGATGACTATGTCAATGTTTTTGAGTCTCTACATTAATTGCATTTACTTATAATTTTTGTGATATCAAGAATTAGGATCAAACCACAATTCTGACTGTAATCATAATTTAAAACCTTAATTATACACCATACGTATATAAGCAATTTTAAAAAGTCTAGGTAAGATAAGACTGATATGAATATTGATGCTCTATTGTTCTTGTTTCATTTATTTGTTTTTTTCTCACGAAAGTGAGTCAGAGGAAAACTGGAGTATTATTTTTCATGAGGTATATCATTAGACTGATATGACCACTATCTAATTGACACGTGCAAGGTAGCTGTTTGGGGTGGACATCTGCCAGTCGCGAATGACGCATTGCATAGGTGGCAGTTTCCAATAGGATAGCCATCACGGAATAAAGGCATTATTGAAGTTGACGGGGGGAAGTGAAATCATCAAAGAAGCACAACGGAGACAAGAGGAAGGAACTTCGACCCCAACGTGAGTATATAAACGAAGCATGGGTCACCATGGGAATGCAAGAGCGAGCTCGCAAAGTGAGGCCACTCAAAAAAGAAAAGTGATATAACAAAGCTTCCTCCTTCCTCTTTCCACTTTCATCTCTCATCTCCTCCACTCTCTTTCTCACTTATACCCCACTTCTTATGTTGATCCCTCTTGTCCTCCTCTGACCTCCGGAAGAGATCCAGGTTATTAAGTTTTCAAGTTTTTTTTTTTTTTTTTTTTTTTTTTTATCAAAGAAGAAAAAAGAAACAATTAAAAACATTACTTTCAGTTCTGAGTTTTCCCCTCCCTGTTCTCTTGTTTTGGAATTGAGACAGGCTCTACTTATAATTTCGAAAACTTTTTTTTGGATTGTCTCAACTTCTTTTTTATCTTGTAAAACATGGCAACAACCGCTATAGATATGTACAATAACAGCAACGTCGTACCGGATTTGCTGGATCCGTATAATGAAGAGCTGATGATAGCACTTAAGCCTTTTATGAAAAGTGATTATTTCTCTGCCTCTTCTACCGCCTACCCTTCTTCTTATTATTCTCCCCTTTCATCTAACTCTCTGCTCAATTTGTATCCTTCCCCCAACCAAATCAGGCTCAACCAACTCACCCCAGACCAAATTCTTCAGATTCAGGCCCAAATCCACATTCAGCAGCAGCACGTGGCTGGCGTAGCCGCAGCTTCGGCCCAACACCAAAACCAAAACCTCCTGGGCCCAAAACGCGTCGCCATGAAGCACGCTGGCACGCCCGCGAAACCCGCGAAGCTCTACCGCGGGGTGCGACAGCGGCATTGGGGCAAGTGGGTGGCCGAGATCAGACTCCCGAAGAACCGCACGCGTCTCTGGCTCGGAACATTCGACACTGCAGAGGAAGCGGCGTTGGCGTACGACAACGCAGCGTTTAAGCTCAGGGGCGAGTTCGCGCGCCTCAATTTCCCTCATCTACGACACCAGGGAGCGTTCGTTTTCGGCGAGTTTGGAGATTACAAGCCGCTGCCTTCTTCCGTGGATTTGAAGCTGCAAGCTATCTGCGAGAGCTTAGCGATTTCCCGCAAACAAGAGGAAAAGCCCTGTTGCTCTGTCCAAGACGTGAAGCCCGTGATACACCCTGCTGAGCTGGCAGACGTGGCGCAATTGAACGGTGAATATGTTTGTCCCGAGTTCGAGGATTTTAAGGTGGAGAACGAGAACCCTATGTTGTCGCCTGTTTCTGGCGAATCTTCTTCGCCTGAGTCCGGCGTTACTTTCTTGAATTTCTCCGATTCTAATCAGTGGGATGAAACGGAGAATTTCGGGTTGGAGAAGTACCCCTCTGTGGAGATTGATTGGGAAGCTATATGACTCGGTCTATGTGAAATAGTTGGTTTAGCTTTGTTCTGCTTTTGGGTTTAATATGTACTTATGTTTTGTAATTTAGGTTTATGTTTTGGTGTCTTTGGCCTCTTCTGCAGTGGAATTTTTAACATTTGCAGATGTTTTGCTGAGACACGGGTTGCATATTTTAGGCAGTGAAATTAGAGAGGGTCGTAGTGGTTATGGTCCAATGGTCCGTTTGGTCTGCTGGTGTTTTTTATTCCTTGCACGACCGTGGGGACTTCTACTTGTGCACCACTCACAATTGACAAGAGTCTCCTTGATAGAATCAATCACTGTTATAAGTCGGTAAAAGTTGGCTCTCGATTGCGAATTTCCATACTACAATTACGTGGTTTAAAACGAAAATTCGTAACACTATTTGGTCCTCCTTGCTTTACAATAACATGTAAACTTTTCATACTGTAAATTGGAAGAGAACTTTAATTGCAGTAAAACAAGTAGTAACTAGCCAACAGTGCAAGCTTTGTTTCTCTTCCATACGTTTGGTTGTATTTTTATTTTTTATAGGATCTTGCTGACTAATACTTAGAGGAGTATTTAAAAATACTTATTTTTAATATAATAAATATTTTTTTATTAGAGTTTAATTGACGTGCCCATGTAAAAGATTTTACCATGATCAACTAATAAAAAATTATTATTAATGTATTTTTAAGATAATTATTATAAAAGTCAATAAACTTATCATATATAATTTGTAATTAATTACACTGTCAATATGTGTATTATTTATTTTTTATTAAAAAATTTATTATTTTTTTTAAAGGAAATACTTGTTACTAAGTGGGTGGTTCAAAGAGATTTAAATAACTTATCCTTTCAATTAAAAAGGTAATATCTCATAATTTTTCATTTAAATAGTAACACTAATTTAATTGCTATTTTTAATTAAGCTATTTTTTAAATGAAAAGAAAAATATGAAAAAAGGTGTTTTTGATGCTCCCTGTTATGTTTTCATCTACCAACATGGTATGATATAATTGACCATGAGGTTACTCTTTAAGCATGTAATCAAAGTTTGATTCTTAAATTTGTATATATGAAAAAGTGTCCTTTGAAAAAGGTCACAAGATTAAGATCTTGATCTTGAGTCCCGAGCGACGGATAACCGTGAGTTAAAAAAAAATGATTTGTTTTCTTGTGTATCGAATTATGAACCTCCTAAAATCACCACATTCATGCAGTCAAAAGGGAGTTAATCAAAGGTTCAGATTTATTTCATTCACGCAGTGAAAGAAAAGGCAAACATAAATCTTATTAATTAAATTATTGGTGTCAACGGTTTTATTCAAAGTAAAACCATTCCATTCAGGAGTTGGGACTTGAGATTCCCAGTATACATGTTGCGTCATAAAAAAAATTTCAGAATACGAACCACTCAATAGATATCTAAAATTTAATATAGATAGATCTAGAACAGGATGATCAATCTTCATGATGATCATCTACAGTTGGAGGAATATTAAGAGATTAACCAAGGATATAACTATACATTTTAAGATTTTTTTTTTTTTCGAAAATCTTAATGAACTTATCTTTTATATTCTGGTTATTCAGATGTTTACCTCATTATTACTTATTACATATTTTAAAATATGTACGTATAAATTATGAAAATTTCATCATGGCAAATCATACAACATTAAAAAAAAGTTAAGATTAATCACCCAAAATAAAAAAGTTAAGATTTTGAGATCAAAAGATTAAAATTTCGCATAAAAAAAAATCGTCTTTCTGTTAATCTTAAGCTTTTGCATATTTTGTTTATGCTCAAAGCTATATTAAATTTATATATAGCATGGTTGAATCAAATTGGATTTGCCTCTTATAAAGTGAGTGAGAATAAAGTAAATAATGTCAATGGTTCATAAGAAAATTATGATTAATATTATAGCGCATTCATGATTTATTATGTATGTATACATAATATCAATCATTAATTCTCTTATCAATAATTGATATTACTTACTTTACCAGATCCAATCAACTTAGAGATAAAAATGTAAAATATGTAGAGCCTTAGTTCATAACTTATAATATAATAAGAATAAGTTATTTAGAAAGTAGAAGTATATCTCCAGTAGCCATAGCTATCGAGCTCTCTTCCACATAGTCTCTCACAAACAAAATGTTGAGCATGTTGCACTTACAATAGAAAACTAGTATTTAGAGAGAAAGAGAGATCTTCTAATTTTAGTCCTTCCTTAAGCCCATAAGACAATGAAACAACACAAACCATTTATACGCAAGACTAGGGACCCCTCCTCTTTATTATCATACCATAACAACCCTCTATTAGTTTCTCTATTAAGAACCAATAAAATACTTATTACGACTCTTGTAACCACTGATGTTTATTATTTTGTAACAACTGCTCATTATCAAACAATTTACTATAATAACAATAGGGTAATCAAATCAAATATAATTCTTAATATATGAGCCACATAATATTTTTTTAACATTCTCTCACTTGGCTCATATACTCTTTAGAGATGATCCATATTACAAACAACTAACTATGGCCATTTAACTTAAAGCTTGAAATTCCTTAAAACCATATAAAAATTTTCATACATGAACCACAATGGTTATGTTTTAAGATAAACACTTCCTTCTATGTATTACAATGCATAATACTTTCTAATAACTAAAATGGCTCCAAACTATATTGATTCAAATGAATCATAACCTTATGTGACAAACTTAATGTGCACAAAGTCATTGGATCGAAAAGACATAAACATTAATGCAAGCTCTTGAGTTCAATATGAACAATATGATTCTAAAGTACTATAACTAGCAATCCTTTATTGAATCATTGATTTTGCATCTATATATTCAATAGATATTAACTCTCCTTTGATGTCTACTTTATGTCAATCTGCTTGCCTTAATTTTCACCTTTATTATTCTTAAAAAAGAATACTTAGTCTAAAGTTCTTTATTGGTCTTCAATGATATTGATAACTTTAAAACCAAAAATATTATGCCTGTGATATAATTTCATAGCATTGAACAAATTCTTTCCTTATACTAGCTTTTAAGGGTATCACACAATTTCTCTCCTTCTTATTGAGAATTTTCACTCCTACTAACTTTTGGAGTGTGACTATAGGATAATAAAATATATACCCTTTCATGATAATATAATATCACATGCATAGAATTTACAAACTTTATATATGGACAATAAACATCACAATAAAATAAATCATGCTTATGGCTATAGAAATATCCTATCATGACATTTAGTCCATGACCTTAATTAACTGTTACTTTCTTATGAGACCAAGTAATAATTCTTATTACATTGCCTAGGTTGCTGTGGCTACTCCCAAACATGTATTCCATATATTAATTAATAAGTTAATTCCTTTATCACATTGTCTAAGATGTTGTGGCTACTCCCAAACATGTAATCCATATAGTAATTCATAATTAATCCCATTATCACATTGTCTAGGATGTCATGGCTACTCCCAAATTGATAATTATATAGTAATCCATAATGTAACTCAAATGCTACATAAAAAATTGTTGACCAATTCCTCAAGTTCATACATACTTGAAAGAATTTAATACTTATATATACACACGTTTACTTGATACTAATCAACAATTATATGCATGATAATATAAGAGTTACCAATTCAACAAAGGAAGAATTAGATATAATAAATTGGATTATTGAATTAATGCATAAAAATAGAAATTTTATTCTGTAAAGCACTAGTGTTTTAATGGTCCAAAATTGTTCACAACGTCACCACGCCTATGGTACAAACCATGGCTTGACTATGGTCACTTCTGCCAATAGGGCATTTAAGCCCCTAAAGTTAGCGTGTGCTTAAGTGTTAATGCAATTTTTTTATGAACAACATAACCAACATAGAAGGACCTTTTATGGGTCAAAATTTCATCTCAAAACACATTATATAAGGGTTAAACATATTTTGAGTCCCTCTAAATATGGATAAGTTCGTTTTTAGTCCCTCCTTTTAAAAACATCGACTTTTGGTCCTTTATTTATGAAAATGTGTCACAATAAATCTCTTTTACAAACTTCGTCAATTGTAGTTAACGGTGAGGGCAGGAATTATAGATTTGCAATTTGTGGCAGTTTTTGATCACCATAAATTACCCCTCATGTACTAAAAGCACGTGTGAAATAAACCAAAAAATTATTGTGCCTTCCCCCTATAGTAAAACTGCCCTTCCCTTGTTTGCCCTGACCTTCACCTTTTTGGTACAACACAACAACTTAAGTCTATTCTTTCTTCAACATTTATGTTCTCTCTCACAAACGACGATGCATTTGCAATAGCATTGTTTTGATATGGGTGGAGAGTGGGCTGAGAGATTGTGCATCAGCACTGCCATTGCAATGGTGGTTACCGGTCGCGGGGAATAAAGAGTGAGGGCACCGTCGGAGGAAGAGTAACTCAACGAAGACACTACGACGGGGGTGAAGAAACATCACTTGCAACAACGTTTTTTCTACCTGTATTCTTTTTTTATTATTATTATTATCTTTCTCTATCTTTTCTCCAATTTTAATCTGAATGTGTTTGCCCTTTCTTTCTTCTTTTTTCATTTACAAGGGTTATGGTTAATTTGGTGGTTGTGATTCTGGTTTGAGGGAGATTAGGTGTTGTCTTGGTTGTGAATTGGTGGTGCTTGGATAGGGCTTGGTGGGTCATGGGTTTGATGGTGCTTAGGGGGTTTTACTTGGTGTGTTGTGGCTAAATATGGGGGTGGAGAAAGAATAATATGGTCATTGATTTTGAGCAAGGAATAATATGTGCACTCACAGAGAAGAGAGATCGGAATGCATCACTGTGACAACAAGCAGCAATAGCAAAAGAGGAGAACAACTAAAAGGATGAGGGGGCAAAGGAAAGGCGAGAGAGAGAGAAACAAGGAAGAAGAAAGGAAGCAGCTTCTCATACATAGCTGCTAGTTCGTTTGGTGGTGTGCATCAGAGCTTCAATGGTAGCTCTGATGGTGAGTAAGGAAGCATGAAAGTTAGGGTGTTGAATACTTGATATTGGGAGGTTTGAAATTACTTTATTAAAATAAAATTTTTCTTTGTCATGTTGTTGATCGCTTCCTTCGACAAAGAGGAAACATTGATGATGGCATAAATGGTATTTAAAAAGCAAGGTGAGAGGTGTTTTGTGGTGGCTAAACACTGCCAAAAATTGTGAATTCATAATTCACATTTTGTGGTGGTCAGAAATCGCTACAAATTACATCACTGTTAGTTGTGATTGACAGAGTTAATAATAAAGGTTTATTGTGATACATTTTTACAAATAGAGCACCAAAAGTCAACGTTTTTGAAAAGAGAGCCTAAAAACAAACTTATCCATATTTAAAGGGACCAAAAAGACGTTTATCCTAAAAAATATAATATGAAACTATGGATGATCCATTGATTTAATTCACACCCATGCGTGAAAACCATGATACACATAACGAATAAACTTTCACAAAACTTCTAGAATAATCCACGTTAATGCTAACATATCCAGATCCTGTAGCAACATGTTGGTCATAATACAATCACTAATCCAATAAAACATATATTCCAATTTACATGTAAAGTTAGAAGAGCATAATAGTAAAATCAAGTTGAATAACAAGGCTACAAAGTTAGCTCTGATACCAAATGCAAGAAATTTAGGACCTTAGTTCATAACTTATAATACAACAAAAATAAGTTATTTAGAAAGCAAAATCATACCTCTTGTAGCCACTGTTACGAAGCTCCCACATGGTCTCTTACAAGCAATATGTCGAACACCTTGCACTTGCAATAAAAAAACTTAGTATTTAGAGAAAGAAAAAGAATTCTTCATTACCATATCATAACAGTCCTTCATTAGTTCCTCCATTAAGAACTAATAAATATACTTATTATGGCTCTAGTAACCACTGATGTTTATTATTTTGTGAAAACTCCTCATTATCAAGCAATTAGCTATGATAGTAACAAGGTAATCAAATCAAATATAATTCTTAATATATGAGTTACATAATATTTTTCTAACGGAAACTCTTTTTTTTTTTTATATATATTTTTCTAAATTATAAATGTTATAAATTCTAAATTTGAAATGGTCGATGACATTTTTATGGTCAAGTACGACTCATAGTTTTAGTTATGTTAAATAAAAGTGAATTTAAAATAAAAAAAGAAAAAAATGAAGTCAAATTTAAGCAAGATCATATTATTAATTAATTTTCTAGATAAATTTAAATACAATGCAGTAACTTTGAGTTCTTTTTTTTCTTTCCCAAAATGTTCACTTTCCAAATATGACACGAGGCACTGACCATTAGTCAAATAAACCTAAAGAGATATTTGTTTAAATATTTTTCCATTTATAAAATTTAAAAGTGACAACCTTTTTAAAGAGAATAAAACTGTAATTGTATAACTAAACATTACCCTTTTCTTAAGAGCGACGTTGTGGAGGAGTTAAAAAAAAATAAAAATGGTTGACACATAATGTTAATTAATTTAGGGGATTTTTTTTTTCATACTTAAAAATCATGATTTTTGAAATTTATGAATTTTGAGTACCATGAATCCTGAGAAAAGTTAAAATTTATTTGGTTAGCTATAAATATTTTTGAGAATCTTTACATATGTTTCTTGAGTGCAATGATTTTATATTTGGTTTAAATAAAATTTTTCTAGGTACATAAGTGTTTTTTTTTCCAAAAAATATCCTTTTAATAAAATAACTTCAATATATACACTTTTTAAAACATTATTATTTAAAGTTTTTAATATTTTTAATTTATCATATTATAATTTTTATTACCTTAAACAAAATTTATCCACTCATATACTATAAATTAGAAAAGGCAACTTCTTACTCTCTCCATCTCTCAATTTGAATTTCTTAATAATTTCTCTATTCTCTCCTTTGAATGTATAGTTCACACACTACCTTCACAACTAGTAAAAAACTTTCTCTCTCAATTATCTTGAAGCACCCTCCTTAACTCCTTTTATCTTTATCTCTAAATTAAATTTTAATATTTTTTTAAAAAAAGTCAATTGTTAAAAATAACATTATATCACAATTTAAATTGATCATTATAAATTTAAAATATATATTCAAAATGTTTACTTATTATAAATTTTAATTATAATATAATTTATATATTTAAAAATATTTGTTTATTATAAATTTTAATTATATAAAAATAAATATTTATTTTGTGTGATGCACAAGCTAAAATACTTGTTATTTCTTAAACAAGAAAAAATTGAAAACATTTTTTAATTTGACAAGGGTGTTCCCTTACTCCTACATATACCTCAAGTGTAATGGGAAATTATGTAGTTTTTTTTTGAAAATTTTTGTCAATTCAAAATATTACGTTTATAAAATACATAAGAAAGTCATCGTTTTTGTTTCTAAAAAGCTAGAGATTGTCAAGTCTTCATGACTCAAGCGTTCCTTTAAATATAAGGTTCTCACAATAATTAAGTAGGAAGTGGGTCAAAAAATTGTTATCACTAATAACTTTTTTTTTTTTTTTTTTTTTTATAATTTGGAAAAGTTAGAGATTGCCAAGTGATCGTGACTCAATCGTTTCCCAAAACACGAGATTCTCATGATAAAAAAAAAAAAGGTAAATCTAAAATAGTTATCAGTATATTAATTTTAATAAAATATTAATTAAATTGTTTTATAATAATTAAATTTATGTAAAAATTATTATTAGTTCTTATGTAAATTATTTAGCATTTTCCTTATGTGAATTATTTAAATTTTATTATTACTAGTTCAATCTAAATGATTTATGTATATTATATGTAAAAAAAGATTTATACAGATAATAGTGTTTATAAATAATTTATTATAACATTTTGTTGTACGTAAACTAAGATAGATTCTACAAATTAATATAATGGAATTATATGTTTGGATAAATTTTGTTGTAATTTTTTTTTTCATAAATTTTAGATTGTAAAATATGTTGGTGTGATTAATATTTTTTATTTAGTTTTAACGTTATGAGATTTTTCATTCTCTCTACTTTGGAGGTTTTTTGTTGGCGATTTCTACAAAAACATTTCTTAAATGTTGTGATAGTAATATTTTTAAATGAGTTGTTAATTACTGCCTTAAAATTTTTAAAGAATTAAAAATAAAAAATATTTAAAATGTATAATATTTAATATATTTAAAAAATTAAAACTATATGTTTTATAAAATAATTTTTATTTTTAAAATTATAATTAGTATACTAAGAATATTTATTAGTATTTCTTACTCTTAAATTTAATTATTTGTTATATTGAATAAGAAAATATTTTAAAGCTTTATGTATTGGGTGAATTAATGAGAGCATTGTTATCTTTTTACATCATTAAAACTTTTTTCCCAAATTAAGAAAGTTGGATTTTCATCTCTTCCTATGAAAAATATTTTGTCAAAAACAAGAGTCAAAAATATTATTCGACAACAATGTTTTATGAATATATATATATATAAATTGTATACTAAATGTGAGAAACTAACATTTCTAACTTCATATTTTTGGAAAACTAATACATGCAATGCATCATATCATTTTTGCCTCTCATTGGTCACCAATAAAAATACATTACACTCATACTTGTTTATTTTTAGATCAATAAGTTATTAGTGGTAACAATTTCTGGACGTTCATCTTTGTTTTGTCTTGAGTGATTAAACATGATCATATTTAGCTTATAGTTTTTATGATTCAGCATTGATAGCTTCTATCTTACATGATGGTTAAGCATTGATCATTATTATTATTTTTTACTTCTACCAAATGCGTAAGACCTAGAGTGTAGCTTTTGTGTTATGGTTAAACTTTTATACTTCAATTAGGCATTCTTTTTTGATGACTTATGGCTATAGAGCCCAATCTAATGCAACTTTTTAACCAATGTTTGGTTTCGACAAGTTGACTCATTTCATTATATTTAAATTCCTCTTATTTAGATGTATTGTTTTATTCATCCGAACTTGAAGCGTTAATTCACACTTCCAACTTCCAAAAACGGTTAGAGATATAATTTATTAAGAATTAGTCACTAATTTTTTTAAATAATTAATTACTAGTTAATTACTTTCTTATCTTGTCTATAAAGTATAAAGCATATACAAATAGTTTAATATAAACACTTCTATTCAATCAATCAGTAACAATTTCACTTTTGTTCTCAATTTCTCCTGTTCAACCTTCTATAACATATTCCCCAACCCAACATCGCCCACTAGATCAGTCCCAACTACCACATTTATATAGTGTGTTCGGTTTCGTAATAAAACCTTGAAAATGTTAATTAGTTGCTCCACTTAACATGTCTTGAATATTGTACCAGTACGTTTGACATCATTTCTTGTAAATTAAATTTTGGCTTCAAACTTAATTTTATCTTCCTAAAAGTTTCCTAAACGTAAAGGCAAGCTCTCGTTCCTCTTAGGCTATATTTATTATCGTTTAATTGCAGGTTCCTTAGTTATAAATTAGTAAAATGTTAATCCATGAGTATTTTCAATTTCTTGTAGACGTAGTCTTTTTTGGTACATTCTTGAGGAAGTAGTCTAGAAAGTAAGTTAATTATTTATATTTTTTTATTCAATTTTATACAATCTTTAAAGGATGTACCAAAAAGAAAAAAATATTTAAAGGAACGTAGCACTGTTAGTGGTGCTCTTATAGTATGTAAAACTCAATTTGTGTACATTGACAAATAATAATTTTAATTCACAATGTTCCAAAGATTGTTGTATAGTAATATAAGAAGCTAGATATACACTATCTTTTTTACTCTAAAATTTATTATATATTAAAAAATAAAAGTCACATTTTTAAACATTTTCTTCTATATTATTTTTATTTAACAATTTTAGATTTACAATGAATAATTTAAATTTTAATGTAAGGTTATTTTTAATTATTAATATTTAAAAAAAAAATTAAAATTCAATTTAGAGACAAAGATAAAAAGGATAGATTAAAAAAATATAAAGAGTTAAAAAAATCAAATATACAAATAAATATAAAATGATTTCAAATAGTTGAGAAATTTTTTGGCTAGCTATGGAGGTAGTGTGTGAAATGTGGAGTTGTTTAACTTACTTCAAGTAAAAATGAGGTTAAACAACCTCATTCAAAATGATTGATACAATTTTTTGTTGTACTTCAAGATGATAGTTTGCAAGTGTTAATTGTAGCAATCATTTTAGATGAGGTTGTTTAAGTAAGTTAGATAATCTCGTGAAATGTACATTCAAATGAGAGAAGAGATAAAATATAAAGCATTTCTAATTGAAAGAGTAAAGGAAGTGAGCCTCTTCAAATTGTGTATTTTTATTTATAATATAAGATATATTATATTTATAGAGATTAAAAAAATATTATATAAGTGTTTGTTATATAAAATTTAGAGTAATTATATAAAAAGGAATTTTGTTAACATTAACCCTTATCTAAGTAAAAGCAGAAATATACATTTTATTTTAAAAGAAAATATTATTAAAAAAAATCTCATGTAATAAATATTTTTAATAAAAAATTCTTACTTTCTTTTTTGATGTACAATGGTAGTATTGAAGTTATAATTTATGATCTTATGCATACTATCCAAATTTTCCACCACTAGGTAACGGATATAAAATTCTTACTTTCTAACTACTTAAAATCAACCTTTGGGGCAAAATTTTTAAAAAATAAATATAATGTAAGGATAGCAAGTACCAAGGGCAAGGCCATTTTTCATCCGCAGCTTAATGACAAATGGAGAGACCAAAAGCGTAAAAACAGGATGGAAGCAGCTCTATCATGTCGCGTGGGGTTGAGATAAGGAATTTGGAAGGCCGTCCCTTCTCCATCCAAAAGGCGCAATCAACAAAGAAAGAATAGCAAGAAAAATGCAAAGATGCATCAAAATCAAATCCATATTCTTATTCTTCATTCTCAGCACGCGAAGACAAAGTTAAAACGGACGTAAGTTGAAAAGAATTAGGCCCACAATAAATAAATAAATAAATATCCCTGATTGGCATTGGGTCCATGACCACACCATCAGCATCGGGAATCCTTCCAGACCCTAATCGGGCACCGCTTAACCTTTCAATATCTTTCCCCAAATTTATGCCCTTTTTGAATTCCTCACTTTAATCTCAAATTCTCTCTTTTTGAATAGCGTTCAAAAGGAATGTGAACGAGATCGGAATTTGCATTGTATCTTCAAGTTGGTAAAAAGGATTCCGTGATGAGGGGATAAAGCTCATAGTCCTAGTTATCAGCTTATTTAATCTTTTCAGGCTTTAATGATGTGGCTTAGCATGCGTCCTTGTAATGCTGAGATGGTCAAGTTAAGAATCTTCTTTCTTTCCCTGGTCTCATGCTAGCAGATTAGCAATAAAACGTTTTTGGTTTCAAAAGTCTTTCCTACTTCATACAGAGAGGGGTTTAATTCAACATCTCAAACTCAAAGCGTGCGTACGACACTTGAGAGATTCTCCTCCTACGTGGCATCCCCCAAAAGAAACGAGCATCTGCATAAATAAAATTAGATACAAGAAAAAAACAAAGATGATTTGCATACTTTTTTTGACGAAAGGGATGCAATCTGTGCTCTACATGTGATCGACAACAAGTGCCATGACAATAATTATAAGATTATCAACCTACCACTTCATTTGCCTGCCTTAAAATTTTCAGACAGTTAGGGAGGTTGAGATTCAGCTAATAGGAACGAATGATCGGGAATTTAAATTACTTTGGCATTATTATTCAGTAATTTTATGAACTATCCCAATAAGACATGGACTTATATATTCACGTACATTCACACCGTTCATTATTGTAAATTTAAAAGGAAGAAAGTTTACTGATTTACTTTTTAACATTCTCTTTCTAATACATTTTATATTAGAACAAAATTTAATTATAGTTCCTTGAGTGTTTTTTGTTATGTTTCTTAATCAAAATTAGAGTTTTATTTCGATAATTTGCATTGATCTTTAATGCATGCAGATTACCGATGTGAAATTTTAATTTTATTGAAAAACAACACTAAAAGCATTTAAAGAACTACACATAAGTTTTTTCCTTTATATTATTGGTTAAAATTTATTAAAAATTATAAAACCATAAGTGAGACTTATTAAATATGAAATAGGATCTACAAAATTTTGTGATTTCTTATAAGTTTCAACAAATAGCAAAAAATGTGTTTAAAGAAGTGTATTATAAAATGTATTGTGATTTATAAAGATTTATTAATACATATTCACTTATTTTTTTGAAAGGAATATTTTAGTAAGTTACACTTTGGGTGTAAGGGTAGAAATGGGCTAAGTTTGGTTAGACTTTACAAAGTCTGAGGTTGACTTGTATACCTATTGTAGACCATTTTTTTTAACTTTATATGATATGTTTAAAAGTCTAATATTGCTTAAAAGCCTTTTTAAGAGTTTATTTTGCGATAATGCATACAAATAGGCCAATGTACCAAAATAGGCTAACAGGAAAATTATAGACAAATCAAAAAAACTATGACAAGTGCTAAACATAGCCCCCTTATTGCTAAATGTACTCTCCTTTCCCTTTTTTGTTTAATAATTTTACATAAATAACTTTTTTCCCTTTTCTTTCTCTTTTCACTTATTCAAATACCTCTCAGTTCCTTCTTTCTTTCAATTCTCCTCATTCTTACCTCTTTTTTCATTTCTTATTCTCTAACATCATTATTTGTTTCTCTTATCTCTTCCTTTGATTATTTGACTCTTCCTTCTCCAACAATACTCTTCCTTTGCTTAGCATGAACAACTCCTTAGCTGTAAAACAACATATTAAAAACTCATAATCTTAATATGTAATATATAGAAAGAAAAATCTTGTGTTTATTTGAATTGTGCTTGTTTCTATTGAGTTTAGAAATTAAATTATTAGAGTGGGAGCTAGAGAACATCCTATGAATAATGTGGTAATGCCACATAATTATTTTGTCTAGACAATATCATTTTAGCAAAGAATTTGTCCTTATTATTTTGAGATCAAACACATACAAGATGTAATAAAGGGAAAACATTTGTAATTCTTAGTTGCGAAAGTTGCTAGAGAAGGAAGAGTTAAATAATCAAAGGAAGAGGGAATAAAACGAAGAACATTGTAGAATAAGAAAGAAAAATGAGGCAGCTAACAATGAGGAGAAGTGTAAGGAAGAAGGAAGGGAAGGATATTTGAACAGATAAAAGAAGGGATAAAAGCGAAAATGATATTTAAGTAAGTTATTAACAAAAAAGGGAGGAGAGATGCGTTTAGCAATTGCCAAAACTATTAACACAAATAGGTTATAAAATAGGTTAGCCCACCAAACTAGTAACCTTGTCAATATAAACAATATTCTTGTAGAAATAATAATAGTAATATAATTAATAATAGTAATAGTAGTAGTAATAATAATAATAATAATTATTATTATTATTATTATTATTATTATTATTAAACAAGATAACCTACTAGCTAGGCCTAACAAACTTTTTCTGTGATTAAAACTTTTTGTTTCTTCAAGAGAGGAATAGGGGAAGAAGATGAACTCCCCCAGCGACCTTTTCTTTAAGGAGGGGTATAAAGCTCGAGGGAACACTACTCTTTTGAATCATAACCCTTGTCAATTCGTTAACTTCTACAACTAAATGAGCCTTACCTTTTTCATTGTCCACAACCTTGGTAGTCAAAGGAAAGGTGAAAAGGAGCAATGAAAGAATGGATAACAAAAAGAACAACCTTTGGTTATTCTTCACTATTTTTCGCAAAAAGAGTAGTCCTTGGTTGTCTTTTTCCTTAAAAAGAGCAATGAAAGAATTTGCAAAAGGAATAGTCCTTGGTTATCCTTTTCCTTCCTTTGCAAAAAAATAAAAATAAAAAATAGAAGTCTTTGGTCGTCCCACTCATTTTGTCGTTAAAGGAGTATTGTTTAGTTGGCTTACGCCTTTTATTGTAAAAGGAGAAACCTTTGGTTGTTCTTCAATTTTCCCACCAAAAGGAACCACAAACATAGATTATCAAGATACCGTTGTAGTCATCCTTGCCTCTACAAAATAGAAAATGTATATCAAAACGTGTTAGAAAAGACACGAAAGGAAAACAAATACCCCTATAGAGGACTCATTCCCGTCACCCTTAAGAATAATGTAATATCTAATCAAATTGTGTTCTTTCGTATACTAAACAACAACATGCATGTCTGTTTGTAATTGAATGATAGTGTAAAAATACATTGTCAACATAAACTATTTTGATTGGCATTACAAAGTCGATTTGGAATGGAGAGAGAGCACTCTGCTAGGTTTTGGAGGAAATCTCATTGGAGGATAATGATCCTCTTAACCACAGTACCAAGAAGGTCAAGACGAAAGATAGGCTAGTGGTTGTGGATGAGGATATGCTTAAGGGATTTATTAATGGGGAGATGGAAAAAAGGTTCCCTAAGTCTTATATGGAACGCGGAAGAGGGCAAAAGTTCCACGAACTTTAATGATCTCATAAAGGAGATGGAGGACCCGGAGGACGAGCTTTATAAGGAGGAGGACGTGGAGATGGGAGGCTCAGTTAGGGAGTTAGACCCTTGCCCTACAATTCCAGTCTCCAAGGAAGAGTTTGAGGAATGGTGTGCACCTTGGAGGAATGCCCTTATTATTAACATGTTGGGAAAGCATGTGAGTTACAAGAGGATAGAAAACAAACTCCAATGTGAGTGGGCGAAGTCAAGGACTATTTGCATTGTGGATTTTCCACAGGATTATTTCTTGGTGCAGTTTACGGCAATGGAGGATTATAGATATACTCTTTTTAAGGGTCCTTGGATGATTGTGGACCATTACATTGTGGTCCAATGTTGGGGGCCTTTCTTTTCTATATCTACCAAAGAGGTAAGAAGGATTGTAGCTTGGATTCGTATTCCAAGGTTACTCATTGAATTATACAAGGACAAGTTTCTTTGGAGAGTGGGCGCCAAACTAGGCACTATGTTAAAGATTGAAAAATTAACATCCATTCACTTGAGGGGAGGATTTGCTAGAATATGTGTTGAAATTGATCTCGGAAGGAGGTTAGTTTTATAGATTAATGTGTTGGGACAAGTTCTCAAGTTAGAATATAAAGGCCTTCATTCCACTTATTTCAATTGTGGCAAGTATGAGCATAAATAGTCTCATTGTAGTGACCTTTCGCTCAAGGTTATAGGGTAATCACCTCAGGAGAAGGCTACTTCCATAGACCCTACAGATGCAACGATGGAGGTTAATGGTGGTGCATTAAAGGAAAAACATAGTGACTTCATCCTTAATGAGGGATCAATTTCAGAAACAATTGATTTTCCTAATCAATGAAATCCTAATTTGTTGAGACTTTATGGGCCATGGATGTTAGTTAAAAAAGGGAATAAAAAACTTGCCAAGTTTTGCGGGGGTGCTAAAAATAGGGTAGAGGATGTTATTCTGAGTAAAAAAGGTAACGAGTCATGTTTTGATTGCTTGCAAAATGATGAGGGCCATTATCTTAATGATGATTCGGTTATTATGACTAATGATGAGTAGAATATTCTAGCTCCTAATAATAAGGTGACAGTGGTTAAGGTTAGGAATTTAATGGGTGGGAAGAACTCGCAGGTTCCACGTGGTAAGGATGTGTATATGGGGACAAGGAGTGCAAAAAAGAAACAGACAAATTCTCGTGCCATTAATGTTGTTGGAAAGGTTAGGAATTTTGCACAAATGAAGTAGCTCTATTTTCCTGCCTTGGTGGCCCCTACTTCAACTGGGCCAATTACCGTTAACTCTGAACCTTCTAATGGTGACTCGGTGTTGGCAACTATGAAAAATTTTGAGTGGGCCTAGGGTGGTGGGTGTAATGTCATGGAGCGAGACCATGATTTAGCTACACATGTTGTGCTTCTCGACAACAAGATGCGAGCTTTTGCTACAGTCTTGTGAAGACATGTTGATTTGGGGGGAAGTTCAATAAGGCCTTTGGTGTAGTACGTTCATGGAGTCAAAGCCCACCTTCTTTCAACCTTCTGAATGTGTTACGCTGGAATTGTAGGGGGACTAGAGGAAAAGGTTTCACTTGTCTTGTGAATGATTTAATTAAAGAATACAATGTAGGTGTCCTTTGCTTGTTGGAAATGCATTCTAGTAGGTAGAAGGCCCACAATATTATTTGAAAATTATCTCTAGACAGCTTTTATGTTATTGAGTCAAATGGACATACAGACGATATTTGGTGTGTATAGGATGCATAGAGGTGGAAATTGGAACTCATTGCTCAATCCAACCAATTTCTTCTTTTGAAGGTTAAACATGGCAAGCATTCTTGGCTATTGATAGTGGTATATGCTAGTCTGCATTCTCAACAATAGATCGGTCTTTGGAGAGACCTTTCTCACTTAGCAGATCAAGTGGGTGAATCTTGGTGTATCATGAGGGAATTTAATGTTGTCCTTTGGGATTATGAGAGATTAGGGGATTCTTAATCTGCTTCTTCATGTGGTGACCACGCCTTTAAGAATTTTGTCTAGGGTTGCCATCTCCTGGATGTTGGCTTTCAAGGATCGCCTTTCACTTGGTATCGTGGTCAGTTGTGTGAAAGATTAGATCATCTTCTTGCCTCTTTTAGCTGGCGTGTAGAGTTTCCTGAGGCAATACTTTATCATTTACATATGCTTGAGTCAGATTATAGCTTACCTCTTCTCAAATTGTTCCTTCATATTCATGGGAATGTTGATAGGAGACCTTCACGGTTCGAGTTTGCTTAGCTTACCCATCCTCATTTTTCTAAGGTGGTTCGTATAGAATGGAATTCTAAATTTTGTTGAGCTCATTGGGTGCAACATATCCAGCATGCTTTACGTGAATAGAATAGATCCACCTTTCGTAACATTTTTTATGAGAAAAGGAAGATCCTTAGGAGGTTGAATGGTATTGCTCGGAAACTTAATTAGGGGTCTAATCTTTATTTTGACAAGCTTTAGGAGAAATTATAGGATAAGTACGAATAGATCCTAGTGAGAGAGGAGCTTTTTGTGGTTTCAAAAGTCTAGGTATAAGTGGCTTTTTTTCTGGGTGATAGAAACACTCGTTACTTCCACGGTACAACTATTATTAGGAGGTGTAAGAATTAAATGGAGATGCTTTAAAATGATGATGGTGAATTGGTATCCAATCCAAAGGAGCTGGAGGCAATGGTGACTAACTATTTTCAGGTTCTTTTTCATGATCCTAGTGATTGTTCTCCCTTTTGTCAAATAGGCTTCTTTCCAAAGTTAGAAGATCAGGAGTTGTAGGATCTAGGCAAGCTTATTATGGATGCGTAGATTTATAGTGCTATTTGGATGATTGGTGGGTTCAAAGCCCCAAGACCTGATGGTCTTCAAGCTATTTTCTATCAAACTCAATGGAGAGCAGTAGGCTCGGCCTTATGTGCTCTCATTCATGATATCAAGGAGGATCCAACTAAGTTTTCATAAATAAATGAGACTTTTATCACGCTTATTCCTAAAGTGGATAACGTGGTTTTGTTGAAACATATGAGATCTATTGGTCTTTGTAATGTCTCTTATAAAACTCTTACTAAGGTCTTAGCTAACCGACTCAAGTCAGTTATGAACGAGATTGTGAGCCCTAATCAAAGCAGCTTTGTTCCCCATAGGCATAGTAGTAACATATCATTATTACCCAAGAGGTCATTCATTCGTTGCGCTCCAAAAAAAGGGTAGAAATGTTGGATGGTGATTAAAATTGATCTTAAGAAGGCATATGATCGACTAAACTGATGCTTTGTAAGCGATACCCTTTTGGATATAGGTATGCCTCGATCCTTTATTGAGTTGGTTTGGGCTTGCATTTATACTCCTAAATTGCGAATACTTTGGAATGGGGAGGTACTAGGTGAATTTCTTCCCTCCAAATGGGTTAGATAAGGAGACCCTTTATCACCCTACATCCTTGTCTTGTGTATGTAGTGCATATTTCACATCATTGAGGTGGCAATTTCGCAACATTTATGGAATCCTATTCAACTTTCAAAGGGATGTCCTAAATTATCCCATTTGGCCTATATCGGTGATTTAATTTTATTTGCAGCAGCTTCTCTTGAGTAGGTGGAAATTGTTCAGACTTGCTTGCATCTTTTTTATAAAAGCTCTAGGCAAAAGGTCAACCAAGATAAAACAAGGATTTTCTTCTCTTCAAATGTTTGTTGGAATGTGAAAGACCAGGTGAGCACTGCTTTTGGTTTTCAAATGATGGATGACCTTGGAAAATACTTAGGTGTTCCCTTTTTGCATCAATGAGTTTATAGGACCATTTATCAAAGTTTACTTGATAAAGCCAATCAGAAGATGAGTAATTGGAAGGCCAAGAACCTTTCTTTTGCTGGAAGGCTCACTTTAACTAAGTTCGTGCTTGCAGCCTCACCTTCCTATGCTATGCAAACAGTTTATCTACCTCGTCATTTGTGTGATGACTTAGATAGAAAATATTATGATTTCTTGTAGGGAGATATTGACAATCGTAGGAATGTCCATGCAGTCGCTTGATCCAAAATTTATAAACCCAAGGGTAAAGGCGGTCTAGGGATTCATAATGCTTAAAGTGTAAATACTTTATTCATGATGAAGACTTGTTGGTAACTTTGTTCCAGTTTGAACAAGCTGTGGGTCTAAGTTGTCAAAGTTGTCAAAGTCTAAATATAATTGTGGGTCTGACTTGTTCCTTGCTATTTTTAAGAGGTCGAATTGTTCTAATTTTTGGTGAAGAGTGTGTTTTGTATGGAAAAGGGTGAGTCTTAACATTCGGTGGAGAATAGGAGATGGTCTCAAAGTTGTTTTTGGCTGGATGACTCTGTTGGAGCTAGCAACGCAAGCGATGCCTGTGGACAAAATGCAAAAAAATGTGGCCAAATATGTTAATCATGATGGGGCTTGGGAATTTGATGCTATTCACCATTTATTATCCCTTAATGTGTGGCAGTACATCCTAACCCACCCACTGCCTACACTTGAACCTGAGGAGGATATTCTAGTGTGGGGCAATTCAACTAAAAGGACTTTTTCTATGTGGGAAGCTTATGACTTTATCCGGCTCCATGATGAGGTGCGCCATGACCGGGTGTTTCAGTTTTTATGGAAATGACACGGCCCTAAGCGAATTCGCACTTTTCTTTAGTGGGTTGTGCAAAAAGCCTCCTAACTAATGAAGCCCAGCTTCGTTGAGGGTTTACTAATGATACCACTTGCTTAATCAGTAGATGGGCAAGTGAGGACCTCTTTCATGCTCTCAAGGACTGTGAGGTGGCAAGTGTAGTGTAGGAGAGGTTGTCAATTGGGATATTTGACCTTCAATTCATAATTCAAATATATTGGATTAGTTGGCCAATAATCTTTCTAAGTATGTTTCTAGATGTAAGGAGTGGGATGTCTTATTCATGATTACTCTTGGTTCGATCTGGCATATAAGGAATATGTTCATTTTCCAGCATATTGTCACTAAACCAAAGCAAACAACGTGTGAGGCTAGAGGTGCTAATGATGTTATTAATGTCTACTCTGGTCATTTAACTTCGTGCGCTTATATGTGTTCACCAAAAGTTGCCTCTAATATTCGCTAGATTCATCCTTCTAAAGGGTCATTCAAACTAAATTGTGATGGGGCTGTCTCTGAAGGACGAATAGCTTCTTGTGGAGGTATTCTTTAGGACCACTTTGGAGCCTTTGTTTTTGCCTTTCCTTCCAATATTGGAGCTTGTTTAGTTGTCCAGGCTGACCTTTGGGTAATCTATCATGGGTTAAAGCTTATTGGTGACAGAGGAGTTAATGGAGAGGTCCTTGTGGAGTCAGACTCGACATTAGCTGTCCAGTTGCTGAATATTGGATGCAATAAGAATTGTTCATGCTATTCTCTGGCGAATAAGGTTGTGAGCATAATAGATCAGGATTGCATTACTAGTTGCACCCATGTGTTTAAGGAAGCCAATCATGTTGCCGATTCTCTTATGAAATGTGGACTTGGATTATCTGAAGGAGTGCATGTTTTTTACCAACCTCCTCCTTGGTTAAGTTTATCTTTGCTTGTTGATGTCTCTATTGTATCTTTCTTTCGTGGCTTTTAGTTTGGGCTTTTAGCCCCTTTGTTGCACCAAAAAAATAAACAACAACATTGACCATCGCACATTCCGCCACTATGAGAAGAGAACAAGGAATAAAAAAAGAATTAAAATCTATTATATATGGCAATCACCTTGAACAGTTCAATCCCTGATCTTCACAAAATACTTCACAAGTAGGAACGAAAGCCCGTACATTTGGATGAACCACTATCAAATATCAAAGGATAGACAACTCAAAATCAGTAAAGATATGTAGGCCTATCTCGATAAATCACACATCGTACACAGGCAGGAAATGACGATGATCAACACCCAAGAGCAAATTTGACCACTAGGATCAGACAACTAAAAGGTCTAGTTAACACTTTCTTCAAGGATGCATGCCACCTCAATATAAGTAGGGAGAAGACATTTTACGCTTGTTCATAAACTACTCAAATTTGTCCAAATATGCAAATAGCCCATTTGAATCAAAACTAGAATTGAAAAAAAAAAAGGTTAGTAGGAAAGAACTTTTCCTAATAAAGCTCCTTACACTTGACTTTCCATTTAGTTGTAATCACTCACAAAAGAAAATAGGGGCAACACAAATGACAAAGAAACATCCTTAATTAGATTAAGAGAAAACATCAAAACCACCCTGCACCAATAGGAAGCGAAACCCCTTTTAGGCAAAGCAAAAGGACCATATCCACCATGTATAAAGTAATAAAAACCTCTCACCTACTTAAAGTAAAAGAAATCCAAAAAGTAAAATGAAACAAGGGATAATACTTGAAAAAATGTGAAGAAGCAAGTTAGGGGACTATAGAGCTCTAAGGACAACACCAAGCCCAATGAAGTAAAGATAAAGCTAAACACTTGCAAAAGATTGAAACTTTGGAAGCAGGAAAGTGACTGTCGAAAGAGAAAAGCTGTTCATAAATATGTTGCCAATTTTTGGATAAAAGGCTTGGTCCACCCTGGTATGGCCATTTAGGCCCATGCAAAAAATTGAAGCAAACATGTTGCCTTAATGCTAATAGGCCCAATTATCTAATGCAGCCCAATGTCTCTCATGAATTGAGAACCTTCCTCCATTGTATTAAGGCTCGTGTAGGTATGAAACATGAGATCATGACCGTAATATGTTAATATTAGAGACTACAAATAATGGGATTCACAACAGAGGCATCTTCCATGCCTCATCATGCAGTAAATGCAACTTTGGCTCAATAAGAGCCCTATAAGTAAGTTTAACAAGCCTAAGGTAAACAACCTTCTCTAATTTTACACACCTCATCTTCTCTTGTATACGCTGACTTGAGCCTTAGAGTTCTTGCAAATACTGCATTAAAGCTTGACTCATAAAAACCGTTGGAGATTCCTAATTTCACCACCAATATTCCTTATCTTAGAGACGAGTACTAAATAATTATTTTTGAAAACAGTACTTTTTCCTCCTAAAAAAAATGGTAGATGTCACTCTTTAAAATTAGAATCATAATTTCAAATGACATTTTTATAGAATTACAAAATAATTAACCCAAATCCTTTTTAATCATTAGCGAATATCTTAAAATTGCTAATTCCAAATGTACAATTAAAATTGTCTCAACCTCCTACTACACCAAAAGTCACTTTTAGCATTGATTATTGTATTTTTTAGTGACAATATAAATTTTAGTTAAAATATTTACCAGTAATTAGATTATGGTCAGCATATGTAAAGTCATTAAAAATATTATCGACAATCATGGAGAATATCGATAAAAACTCATTTTATTATTGAAAAAAATTAAGTACTTTTACTTTTTGTCTATTAAAAATTAACACTTTACCAGCTAATATTTATTTGTCATAAAAGTTGTAGGTGAATATAGATTTTACTGGTTATTAACTTATTGCTACTATATAGTTACGGCTAAATACAAATTTTGTTGTAGTTCTTCAAAGACATTCATCCAACTTTGCAATGTAGACATTTGGCTTCTCACTTCAACACAGTAATGAAGTTTGTTAAGACATGGGACCACAAAGCTTAATGAGTGTGTATCCTCTTCAGTATTAAAAATTTTTAATAGGAGAAAAATACACACAAAAAAGTTAAATGTTAAAAAAATTTAACATACTCATCCTCCTGTTTAGGTGTATTTCTCTCTTATTGGAAAATTCCAATACTAAAAATATCCACACACAAGCTTAACCATGAAATTGTTATATACCATGGCTACTTAAATGATGTTATAGGTACAATCGTAACCGAATAAACTTTTTAATGTCACGACCTCCGGAGACCTTCGATTGCTGTCAACAAGAAGTGGTTTCTCCGATGAGCCTCATCTTAGCATTATTGGTGGTAGAAATCACAATTTTGCAAACGAGTTCAATATCAATTTGATTGACATGACACTTCACTCTTTTGAGAGGGAAACGCTATCTTTTCTCATCGCTAGAGGAATAATTGAATTATGGATCAATGATGTACATGCAAACAACTGCTGGCTCTATGAGAATAAGAATTGATACTAGAATTCTCATTGTACTCCTAATCTAATATAAAATTTATATTTTAAATGAATTTTAATCATGACATAATTGAAATCAAAATTAAATTTTGAAACAATTTTTTATTCCGTCATTCAAACCAACCCTAGAAAAAAAAAATCTTTTATGAATTTAATTTTAATATACTGTTATCAACGTTAAAAAAAAAAAGAGAAAACATGCCATGCACTAACAGTGTAAAGTAGTTTTACATTATCATCCAATTACAAACAACAATTTATTGTAAGTTTGTTGACTTTTATAATAAATACTTTAAAAGTCATATCAATGGTAATTTTTGATTGGTTGATAGTGTAAAACTTTTTACAGTGACAATGCATGACTATTAAACTCAAAAAAATTTTACACTTGTGTTTAATATTTTTCATATTATTAACATATTTGAGATCCTATTAAATATAATTAAATGGATCAATTGATATAGTAAGTAGTAACCCTGGATTGGATTATTACAATTCATCAAAATTGCACTCAACATGCAACCTCCTATTTCAACATCAACATCAACATCAACATCAGATATTAAAATCTTGTGCCAAAGCCAATTAAGATATTAGTTCATTTTCAACATGGACCCCTTTTGGTCTAGCGAAGCCATTAATAGGTCCGAGTTTCTTTCGGAATTTTAGGGAGGGAAAGTTATGGGGTGATGGGTTTCCATCACTATCAGAACCGGAAAAGTGCAAATCATGGCTTGCACCTCATAGTCCATAAACAAGAGATTAGGAGAAGCCCAATAAGGAAACAGTACAAAGCTAGTGCATTTGGCTCACACAGAAAGTTGGGTTCGTTGTCTAACTGAAACCCATCATCTCAATCTGATGGATGGAGGCCGCGCAAATGGAAAAGGTACCAAATGTCCAAATCCCAAATAACCACTCTCCAAATAAAGGGTGGAAAAATGAAATATGTTAACATAGACATTTTTTTTTGGTTAGCAAGGAAAGAAAATGATGAAACTCAAGATAAATGTCGTTCTCCTACTCGTGAAAAAGCAAACCAAAAAAAAAAAAAGTCTCCAATAACAAAATGGTTATTTTATGTTCTGGGAGGTCAAAGCTTTTATAGGGGAAAAATGTATCTCTGTTTCACATAATTCTCCCATCAATATATGAAAATTGAAAAGCCTATTTACCTATACAAAACGATTTTTCCTATTCCAATATGTCTTAATTCTTGTATGCATTTTATTTTTCCTTTTCTCCTCCCAAGTTGCGTTTGTCCTAGAAACTTAGTTGATTGACTTAGACTGCCAAACAGGGACAGAAATAAGTTAAATTAGCAAGTTGTTGATACATTGTTTGAGTATTTTTCAATTTAAATAAAATTTATAAATAAAAATGAATTGAATAAAATAGTAAATACTTTTATCCTTAATAATAAATATTTTATTATATTAAATAGGAATAAATTCGTGATCAATAATAAATATTGTATTATACTAAATCAGAATAAGTTAAAGAGATAAAACTTTTAAAATTGAGGAAGAAATTATGGAAACAAATTAAAATCAACACATCATTTTTAATGATATGATTTGTCCAAATTTAAAATTTAAATTCAAATTACGATTGATTAAGATTTCAATAATCTTAAAATTCAGCTTATTTAAAAAAGAAAAATATCTTTCATTTGATACATCTATGCATCAGCTGGATTATTTGTGTCAAATCTTGTAAAATTGAACAACAAGATGACAATGATTTTTTTTTTCATATATTATATATTTCATTAAATTTGATGTACATTAATGAGATATCAAATAGTTATAGATTAATGTAATGTGATAAAAAATTTTAATTCATTGGTGTGAAATATTCAATAAAATGTTATTGAATGATGTAAAAATGAGTTAGTTTGCATTCGTATATACTAATCCCTCTTTTCTCTCTTTTACTCTTAATATATTGCAAATTAATTATATAAAAAGTTGTTAATATAATGATGATAGTGTTTAGACTTTTCGCCAATGTGTGAGGTTGTATATAAAAGAATGTGAAGACGTGACCTGAAGTAAAAAAGAAAAGAAAGGAAAAAAAGGACGTGAGCACTGAGAATTGAATGAAAATAGTTGAAAAGACACGAGAGAATAAGAAGGGGGGAAAGAGTCAATAAAAGAGAAAGATAAATGAAGAAAAACAAAAATAAAAAGGTGATATTAACATTTATCTTTATTTTGTAGTATTTTGAGCAAGTTTTAATGATTTATTACTCATATTTTTAACAAATTTATATTATCTCTATTAATATTGCTGATTTATATCTATTTATTGGGTTAATTACATTACATTTCTCTCATATATATGTTTAATTTAAATTATGCATACTCTATCTTTTTATTTAAAATATTACATTACCTTCTTTTAAGATATGAAATACGTTATACTTTAGTTCATTTTAATGTAAATAAAACTTGCAGTGATAGTAATAAAATATAAACAAGCTTCTTAATAATTAATTATAAACATCTTGAATCTTGATATTAATTTAAGACTTTTAGACATGAAATGATGTTTTAAATACCTCTATTGTCATTTGAAATTTACTCAAGATCTTTATTTCCATTTCTAAAATTTGAAGTCAATACTGAATAATTGGACTTTTATTTCGGGACATCTAAATTTAGGGGGAGTATTTAAAATTAATTATAGACAACCATGATATTGATAGTAATTGAAGAAAAAATTGTCTCTGAAAAATTCATTTACATTAAAATAGAAAAATGCAGCATATTAATTATTAAGGAAAAGTGTAATTTTTAAAAGCAGGAGAGAATAATGTCATTTAAGCAAGTAATATCAGTAGGGACTGTAAGTTATCCTTATTTATATGGTTTTGTTTTGCTCTCGTTGTTATTAATTTTATTAATTATTAAGGAAGAGTGTAATTTTTAAAAGCAGGAGAGAATAATGTCATTTAAGGAAGTGATACGAGTAGGGATTGTAAGTTATCCTTTTTTATATGGTTTTGTTTTGCTCCCGTTGTTATTAATTTTATTCACACACACACATATAAGACAAGATCAAATGACACAAGGTGTCAAACTTTATACTTACACCATGTAATAATTGTCAGTTTAAATATGAAATTGACTAATTGAATAGTTGAATAATTTGATATTATTTTTTTATTATGTATATCAAAATGCACACAATTAATTGGACATTCATTAATGTGTTATTTAGTAATAAACATTTACTTATATTTTGAATAGTATATTATTGTCAAAATAAAGTAGTACAATGAAATATTAATTAGTTTTTGATTTGCATGAAATTATATAAACACACTCTACTTTATAAGAATTTTCAATTTAATTGTTGGAGTGATTAATTTCATATTTTACAAAAGGTTATTAATAAGTGTAAATGGGAAGTTCTTATACACAATTTAAATTAATCACTTATATATATATATATATATATATATATATATATATAACCAATGACTTTATATATATATATGTGTGTGTGTGTGTGTGATTTTTATTAATCTAAGAATTGAATTATAATTATATATTACCTTGATTATTTGTATTAAATTTTATTAAAATTGAATAATTATAAATATAATATCAAAGACTCTTTATTTGTATATATTGTAAAAGTATATATTTGTTAATTTTAATGTATTAACGAAGAATTAAATAATTTTACATTAATATAAGATTTTGTGATTATAATCTATATAATAATAATTAAGAACTTTCAATTGATTAACAGTAGATTTTGAGATAAAATTATCTAGTAAAATCTATTGAATAGTGTAATAATTATATTATTCAATAATTTTTTTTATAAGTTACACTAACTTACACAAGTAGGGAGGCATGGCCTCGACAACACACTCAGATAAACAAGATGCGCCTCATCAGCACACAAGTCAGCTCAACCAGCCTACACAACATAACATGGGTGTCCCCTCCACGTCCAGAAACAAGTATGTAAGAGTTGTTGATGGACTTGATAAGTGTCTCGTCGCTCCTCCCACCAAACTTTTGCTAACTCTCTCTATACATACGCCATGTAAGCACCTTATTCCCTAGCCTAGGTACGTATTTTTATATAAAGTTAAAAATGCTAAACTTTTTACTCACTAGAGATTCAATCAAAGTGTTTGTAGGCGACTATATACCACTTTTACGCAACCCAAAAACTACAGAACCCAAGCGGGTGTCCGCTCGTGAAATCGACACCTTGTGTTCTTTCCTATTGAACAATATATATTATCATATAGTTAATGACATTGAAGAATATAATTGATATAAATATCAACCAGTTATACAATTATCAAAATCTTACAAGAATCATTCATTACACACACCTAGAGTAGAATCTCTTGGATGCGCTTAAAGCACTTCGAGGACCTGTTACATCCATCGGATTTTATGCCCTCAAGAATTAAGATCTCTAATTGTAAAATAAAAAGAAGATCTTATCAAGAAGAATAATATAACCATTCAAATTGATTTATTTGTTGCATATCGTCTACTTTCATGTCGATATCGACACAACAAATTTACTAATAATGCTCATTAGACCTCAAAGTGGATTAAATTAACCTTTTAGAATGCATAGTGTATTAAATGTATTAACAATATATACTCCTTAAATATTTAATCCATTTTACATGATTAAAGGGTGGAAACAGTGAATCTTTGTCAATAATCTTTTTGGCGACGCCAATTTGAAATTATTGGTATAAAATATTTAACAAAGTTGCATTATTTATAAATCTTTCTTGTAGCAGATAGCGGTATGTCTCTTGTGGTGGAATAGAAAGAGATTCGGAAGAGAGAAAAAAGCACAAGCTCGAGTGTCCAAGATGCGTTGACCAAAAAAATACAAGCTTGGTATAAGATGTGTTGACCAAAGTAAAAGCTACCCAATATGCGTGCGCATATGTTGCCAGCATGAATTTGGTTAGGCTGCTCAACACGCACGTGGGTCTTTCTGTGGTTATTTCATTCTCATATGATGGTGAAGCATGCTAACTTCTTCAAATGGGAATCGATGCACGAAAGCTGTTTTTATACATTTAGTCAATGAAATGATCTCGTTTGGAACGTTGAACATTGAACAAAGACATATAGCTTTCAAAGCATTGCGTGCAATGTGGTGATGTTCTATTCGAGGCCAAGCGAAAGGGCGAGAGCGGAAGTGAAGTCTTCTTGTCAACCCTAAAGCTTCGTTGATGCGGATTCTTGATTAAGACAGCTCAATATTTTATATGACATGGTAGACGTTGCTGAAGCCCAAAGCAGGCATAATTTGAGAACTGAGATATTAAATTGCCATTTGTAACGAAATCGCAGTTTGGCACCTTGAATCAAATTCCCATGTTTTATTTTGGTTGGTAAATTCGCACTTAAAGAACGTAAAGTTATGACCAACGACCACCATCATAATTCCAGAACGGGTATGATTCAACTTTCAAAGTTCAAACCCACGTTAAAAAGAGGATCGCTTGTTTCATGTTGGTTACGTAATTAAGGGGCATTTGGTTCAAGAGTGTTTTTTTCATTCATCACAATCACGCTCTCAGAAGTGGTATTCTAAGGATAGATGTTTAGGTGTTTTTAAGAAATATACCGAACCCTTGTTTGGTTACATTTCAAAATTACCGAGACTGTCAAACAAAATTTCTACATATATTATATGTTCCTATTTTGACTTGAAGAAAATATTCTAAAAGAATATTTGGTAAGATTTTAAAACTATTCCTCATAACTAGCAGATTCAATGGCTAAAACAATGAGTGTCTCTATTCACTCTTGGCGCAAACTCTGGATTTAATGAACAAAGACAATACAGCTCTGCAAACCCTAACAAGATGTTTTTTTTTTTTGGGGGGGGGGGGGGAGGGGGACGATAAAATATATGCACCCAAAAAAATTAAACTGCCTTGCTAAATATACTGAATAGTATACGTAATAATCAATTATATATATTATTGTAAAAGAATGTTTTCTCATGTATGCAGATGTCACATAACAGTACTATATTGATTTTTTTCATTAAAATGTTGTTGAAAATTTTAATTTATAAGAAATACACAATTATAATAATTAAGGTGATTACAATGAGTATATTTTCTAATTAAATCAATCAATTAAATTATATATGAATTTTAATTTTATATAACACGATAATTAATTTATTAAATTTTATGGAATGGTTTTTATAATTAGCAATGTTTGTGATTTAAACATTCAAAGTTTTCTTTTTAAAAAAGTTTTATAAGTAGTATAAATAATTTATTTAGTGAATAGCAAGCCTTACAACAATTTCTTTTTCTACCGCATCATGTCTTTTAATTTTGACTCACTAATATAAAAAATGATTGAAAGGTATGAAAATTATGAATCATATTACCTTAATTTTTTTCATTTTTTCTTTTTTACTTAGGTCATTTTATATATATCTCTTTTATTACTATTCAATTCGTTAATTTTTTTTCATAGATTCATCATTTTGTTTTATATCTTTTTCTCTAAGGTAATCATCTCTCACTTTTTTTATTTTTCTCAAATATGATTTTTTTTCTAATATTTGAAATTTGACATTTGCATGATATTATTATTATTTTATTATTGTTTCAACTACTAAGATGTCATAAAAGGTTTAAAAGAGGGGTGTAAAACACACAGATAACACAAGAAAACACAAGAAGGGCGTTGAATTGTATTATAGCAAATTTTGCAAAACCTTTTTTTTTTTAAAGACTTATCGTCTGAAAGATATGATCAATTTTTTTTCAAAAATATTTTAAAAGACAGACGAAAGCTAAATGACAAACTGGAATGCACACAAGCTTTATACTGGTTCGTCTCACCCTAAGACTATGTCCAGTTTTTGGCAACAACCAAGTTCCACTAACTTTTTTAAGTTACAAGTATTCTTTTCACAAGCCTCTTTAGGCTCAACCCAAGTAGTCTTTTACTTGCCTCTCCAAGTAAAAACTCAAGTATTCTTTGAATCAAGGTCTCTTCAGGCTTCCACCGATTTCTTTTGAAAAAGGTTTACTCGTGAGTTACCTCACTAGGTTTAACGTTTTATCAAACGAATATACAAGTACAAAAAGATTTTTACAATCAAAATATACAAGAGAAGAGCTTATTCGTTTCTAAAGATGTTATGATTTTCAAGAACAACAGTAGCAACTTCACGAAAGAGGTCTCTTATTCTATTTATAGGCTTCTCCAAAAGTATCCGTTGAGTGCTTTGCAGGAGACGACCTTCGTTTGATGAAAAGAGTCATTGGAGCATTAAATGCAGCATTTAATGCCTTTCACCAACTTATCATATGATAAGATAAAGCAGTCTGCTTATCTTTTCTACTTTTGTACTTAATCTTGTAACAGTTGTCATGTCCGCTTCCCTGTTCTAAAATTCGCACACACGTTCCTTCTTTTTTCTTAAAAGAGCTGACTTTCTTTAAGAGTAGGTATGTAGGCTTTATAAGTTTCGAGGTAGCTTACGCTTTGATTGATGTACAAATTATTTTAGAACATTGTCATCGTCTATAAGATCTGTTAGTTACTGATTTAATTTAATCAAAGGATAAAGATGATATATTTTAAGGACATCAGATGATTGCTTGCGAACGAATGATCAGACGATTATGTAAAAACATATATGTTAACTGTTTGTTATTATCAAAATATTTGAGGGTTATAAATTTGTCCTTTGTCTTAATAATCTCCCTCTTTTTGATGATGACAAATAATTATAGTTCTTGGAAAACATTCTTCTATGAAAACGCTTTTTGGTAAGTGAATTTTAATTTTGAAAGCATTTTTCATATAAGTATACTTCAGTTAAGCAGATGCAATATAAAAAGAATATATACCTAGATGATGTAACTAAAAGAAACTAGACAACATCATTCAAAAGATAATTCATCATTGTATATATAAGAGAAAAACTTATACTCATACTCCCCCTAAGATTGATATCTTCCGTATGTCTGTTTTTCTCCCTTCAAGACTTTATCTTTTCTTTAGACTTTCTCCCCTGTCTTTATTTCTCCCCTTTTGGCATCATCAATCAGAAGATTCAGAGGCTGAAGGTGTAGATGATGAGCCGAGGTCACCTTTGAAGTGCTTTGCCAGCTTGGCTAACAGGACTTCTGCTCGTTTGCATTTCTTGCATTCTTTCATAAGATTAGCTTCAAGACGCTACACAATTTACTTCAATTCATTGAAAACTTGTTTGTCGTTTAAAGGTTGTGGTGCAGGTGTAGAGCTGGTAGCTGCTTCATCACTAGGTTCCTCTATAAAACATAAATTGAAAACATAGGGTATAGGGGGACCACAGAACCAGAAGTGGCCGCAGGGTAGAGAGATTTCAAAGGTTTCGAAGGAGAAAAAGATGTAGGTTTTGGGTAGGTTTATGGATAATTGGTTTTGGGGGGTGGATGTACAAGTGGAGGGAGACTGGAGAGATTTGCATCTAGTGACCAACTGGACGGAGTGCAGCTTCATGGCTTAGAAGGTTCTTCTCTTCTGCAGTCAGACCCGAAAAATGTTTCAGTGCTTCAACATGGTCTTGCAACCTTTTTCGGTCTGTGCTTTTAAGAGTTGCTTTGCCTTTAAGTTTAGCTAGCTGATCAGACGAAAATGCTCTTTGTCTGAGCATCAAGTGCCTTCGGGGGTCATGTCTGAACTTTGGTTCTTTTCCTTTCCCCATAGATAGATTTTGGCACGGATAATTCTTTTGACAGCAGATACGAAAGGTGGTTCATGGCTTAATGAGAAGCGACATTCAAGAAGCCATGAGTCTAGGTGAGCCTAGCTTAAGGTCTGGACATCTTTGCTCACAGATAGCGTGCTATAGAGAAATATGCATCTTCTCCTGCAGGAAGTTGTTCATCACCTTCTTAACTCCCAGTCATCATCACCAATCCGCCATTCTTCAAAATCTGGGCTATCTTCTGGACAGATGGCGAGAGGGTAGGTCTTGATCATCCTATGACAGAACGGATATAATCTTGGGCTTGTAATGGTACGTTTTGCACATGATCAGATACTCTGAGTAGTTACACTTCAGCATGAAATGGAAGGTGTGGCAAGGAATCCTCTGTTGTCCCCAGACTTCATATCCAGTAGGAAATCTTGTTCTTGTTGAAGGCGGATATATGAAGATTGGAGCGTCTGATAGTGTACTGTACCCTTCCTTTTAGATGTAGAGAGTGATGTTGGGCTTATAAGAGAGTGCTGGGGTAGCTTCTTCTGAAATTAGAGGCAACTTCTCAGCATTCCCATGGCGCACTAGAAGTGGCCATTCTTCATTGACAATCTTCACCTACATTTGCCAGTTGTTGACTTCGCCCAGTTCATAATTGAGGATAACTTTGAGTGTTTTTGAGTCGAAGTGGTTTGGAGTCTGATATTCCTTTGTTTTTCCAACAAGACGAGACTCAGGTTGCTCAAAGTATGTAAGTTCTCGTCTGTTGAGTCGTTCAGATAGAGGCGTTTCTGAGCGATATGCGTATGGTGATGTTTTGTCTATTATAGGTGTACAGCTCCTCCAGATGAAGCTCCTTTTGCTTTTGGTCCAGAAAGTGAAATAACCTTTGCAGATGATCAATGCAGGTTGCGGCTGTTAAGTCTACAGAAAGACAGTTGAAGACTTGAGACAAAGAAACAGATTGTGGAACTTCCCAAAAAAGAGATCAAGGTAATCTACCTCTTGAGGTAGCAACGATATCCTCTTGAGTCAATAGCTTTTGCGCTTTAGGCTCTGTAGGGATTGTTTGCAGTGAGTGCTCAATTACAGATTGAAGCACTGCTTCCTCAATCTGTTCTTGCTATTCCTCAGCCAGTTTCTCTTTTTCTTCTTGCTTCTTCTTCTCAGCTAGTTTTGATTCAGCTCTGGCTCGTCTGAGCTGCTTTTCCTCTTGAGTTCGACTCTTCAGTACTGGAATCTTTTTAGATTTTGAGGGCTTTTTAGACGGTTGGGCAGATGGATTAGGTTCAGAAGAGGTAGGTGATGGAGGTGGTTGTTCTGATGGAGGGCAAGAATGATTGTGCTTGGGGTAGGAAAAAGGGTGTTAATGGGAAGGTCATCGTCTGAGTTAGGTTGGGGAGTTGGTTTGGATCTCAGACGAATTGTTAAGGTTTTTGTTTCTTGTGAGGGGAAGACGATGGTGTTTGAGGTTTGGTCAGGTTGAGGTTTGGGTCTAGTTGTGAAGGTCTTTTGATGGGTAACTTTGGTTTCTAGTGGTTTAGTTTGTTTGAGTTGTGGTTAGGATAGGTTGGGATTTGGTCTATGGTGGAGGTTGAGTGGATGCAGTACCAATAGAGGGGTCAGTAGACGATCCCACTCTGAACGCAGTTCCAGCAACTTCTTCTGGTGGTTCTTCCTTGATCTATGCTAACTCTAGATGTTTGGCAACGTATCCAGAGAGAGATGTGCAATCCTTGTCTTCCTAATGATGGATACATCGATCTCAGAATCTTGCTTCATCTTTTCTAGCCCAGATTCTTTAATTCCCGTCAGACGGATGATTTTGATGAAGAGCATGGTGTAGGGAATAGATGCTTCTGCTTACTCTGGGCACTTTCCTTTGACTTGGAGAGACAGGATCTCCAGTTATCCAGGATAAGTGTAGGCAGGTTCACATTTTGACCAGTCAACATCTTGTATATGCAGAATCTGTCCTTAGGGGTTACATTATCTTTTGAGTCTTTCCTTGGCAGGATAATGTGTAGTAAGACATTATGAATCAATCTACATTCAGGCTTTATGTTTGAAAAGTACATAAACCTTTTCAGAACATCCTTGTTCTCTATCTAAGGCTTGGGCTTTCCATACAAGCGCCTTGTCAATAATCTCTGGGGTGATAACCTTCTCCCAGTCTTCAGAAAAGAGGTCACCCTCCTCTTTGTAGCCAGACGCTACTACAATGGTGTCGGTAGAGATGATGATGATTTGATTGTCGACGATTCCAGTGATGGTTCCATTTACTTTAGACATAGAAGCCCAAAAGTACGCATATAGTGCGTGGTATCAAGCAGTTCGTTTCTATACAAACCTTTCCCATCCGACATTCTGGATGTAGGTCTACAAAGGAAATCCTTCGTTTTCTAGCTTCTGCAAGTCGACTCACTTTCCAGCAACGAAGTCACCTTCGGGGTATCTTTCCATGGGTACAAGCTGTTTCTGGGTGGCCATGAGTACAGGTTTAAGAGATAAGGGTTTGAGAATAAAAACAAGGGAGAGAAATTTTTTCAGAGGTTCGAACAGTTTTTCAAAGAGTGTGTAAAGTGAAAGAAAGAGAGGTTATTATGAATAAAAGAGAAGGTTGAAAATACTGAAGAGACGTGCATTTATGACGACTTGATGTGGCAGGGGAGACGACGCACGTTTCTTGGGTGGTTATCGAGAGTAATCATTAGGGGAAAATATCAGACTAATGAATTTAAACACTACTATACGAAACGGATTTTAAAGCAGGAATTTAAATCAGTTAATATCAAACTGGTTTAAAAAGAAACGCGGTGGTATTTTTGAAATTATAACAAACTTGTTTAAATCAGTTCAAATATAATCGATTTAAAAATTCAATTTTAAAAATAAAATTATATACGCGCCAACTTTTTAAACAGGTTCCAGCAGAACCGGTTTAAAAAATGGGTTTTTTAACCTTCGCGCACCTCTCCTTCTCATTTCCAGCAACCTTCTTTTTCCCCCTTTCCTCCCTTCCAGCTTTCTTCTCCTCCATCTGCCCCTCATTTGCTCCATTGAAGCTTTCTTCTTCCCCATCCGCCCCTCATTTCCTCCATGCAAGCTTTCCCTTCCCCATCTACCCCTTATTTCGCCATTGCATTTTAGAAGGAGTATGAGACGTAGCGTGCGCTGTCACTGTCACCGTCGCCATCTGCATCATCACCGTCGTTGGAGTGCGAGCTTGGTGCCAAGTTTTCTTTGGTTGGAGCTAGCTCGTGCTATTGCTGTTGGTGGAGGTCCACTACTGTTGAATGTGCTCCATTGCTGAGTTTGGAGGTCCGCGCACTGGGTTAGTCATTTTAATTTCATTTGGTTCATAATGTTTATATTGGTTCATTATGATTTACATTAGTTTACATTGGTTCATTTGGTTCATTAATTATGTGAATATGATTGTTCCATTTTTAATATTAATTTGAAATTAATCTTTTATGTTAATTATATTGTTACATGAAATTAATTAATAAAGGTTATATATGGTTGAAAATGTTTATTAATATATATAAGAAAAGTGTAATTCTTTATATGTTTATAAATTTATAAATCTTTAAAGAAGATAAATTGTTTAAGTTAATTATTAACTTATATAAATATGTGGTAAGAATTTTAAGTGTTGAGGATTATATTACATAAGATGGAGTTAAGTGAAGTTGATTATTTTAGGTAAGTTAGTATTAAGTAATGAAAAAGAATAAAAGTAAGAAGTTAATTTAATTCTATGTTAGCAATTAATTAATTGTCACCAAATATGGTTTAACAAGCTATATGTTCTAAGATATTTATTTATTATAAATTTTAATTATACTATAATTTGTATATTTATGAGTATTTATTTATTATAAATTTTAATTGTATAAAATAAACATTTATCTTGTGCAATGCATAGGCTAAAATACTAGTATAATTAATGTAACTATATTTTGTTTAAACCCAAAGTTCTATAATTAGCGGATTACAAGAATTAAAGAATTGGCTACCTAGATTATGCACTAGTTAGGAAATTAAATGACTGTAAGATAAGACAACTTATATATGCTTAGACACATCCTCAAGATAAAGTAAGCAAAAAAGGGAGAATTAAAGTGGTTAAAATGCTACCATATATTCATAAGATAAATTGAGTAAAAAATAGAGAATTGATTACCAGTGTGTTGTTGACCATACCCTTTCTGAGATATGATATATAGTGCCAAAAACAGATGTTGTCATTGTCTAATTTTGTATGAGATAAGTGAACTCTTGAGTATTAGATTTAATTTGTTGTGGATTGGATTGTTGTACATGAAATTGACATTTGGTTTTGTTAGTGAATTTGGTTTTGTGTATAAATTATATGCATTATGTTGTGTGCTTAATTGTGTGTTGTTTTTCTATTGAATTTATGCATTATGAGCGAACCTTAGTTTCTCGTTTGAGATTCAATACAATGATTAAAGTGGTAATTGTTGTATTGAATCTTAAATTGTCTGGTTGGACAGTTTAGAAAGATCCCTTTTTTTTATACTTTATTAATACATATCATCATAAATTTGATTGAATTTCGGTTTACTCATTTCGTGTTGTGTCGCCGGGTGTATACTTGATTGTGGTGAATATGATGTCACCACTTTCATTTCATGTACTTGGAGACCAATGTAAAATATTGCCGAAATTAGTCAAATTTAAGATATGAGACTAAACCAATACATATTAATCAAGTTTTAAAAAATGACTTTCTGAATGGGATAGGACCACACCTTGTATTAAAAAAAGTGAGATTTACATGCATTAAGATATGAAACAATTGCTTACGAACGAATGATCAAACGATTACGTAAAAACATATATGTTAACTATTTGTTATTATCAAAATATTTGAGGGTTATAAATTTGTCCTTTGTCTTAACAAGGGATTTCACAAAAAAAATAAAATAAAAGAGCATTATTACCTACAAAAAATAATGGTTTTTTTTAATTTAATTTTATATATTTGTTTGCTTCTTTCTTCTTTGCTAGAAGTATCTCTTTTATTATTGTTTTTGTTTTATCTTTTAATCTTTTTTCATCTTATTTCTTTAAGGTAAGCTTCTATTTTTTTTATTTTTCTTAGAATTTTTTTCCAAAGTGTTTCTAATATTTAGCACTTTAAGTTTGGTTGATATCATTATTTTGTAACTTTTACATTTGCAATTATTAAGATGAAGCAAGATGCTCAAAGAGAGAGTTTTATATAGAAAAAAAGAGAGTCATAATGATATGTCCAAGAAATATGTATTGATAAATGTGTTAATATTTCTAATTTCTAACCACCCATATATCCAAGAAATATGTATTGATAAACATGTTAATAATTTTTATATGATGATCTCTTTCTTAATTCAAAATTCATTGTTTGAATTTTAAAACATATAAAGATTTTTTCTATTTGTATTATCGTCACAATAATTCTTTTATATCCAAAAATATTTCATTTTTATTTACTTTTTATCATTTTAATTCATGGCAACAAAAAATAATATTTTGATTAAAATCAAATTAAATTCTAATTATAGTAGTTTATGCTCATAAGTCAAAATATCGCACTCAAATTATAAATTTCATGTAAATAAAACTAAAAAAAAAAAATGTTTTTAGTTTCTATACTTTCGGTCAAATGTAGTCAATGCTCCAATAATTTCATATCAATGAATTTGGTCCTCAAACTTTAAAAAATATGTTAATTTATTCTTCCTCTCTAAGAATTCATCATGTTTTTTAAAGTTAAGAGGAACTAAATTCACATGTTTTAATTTTAAATTTTAAGGACTAAATTAATCAATATGAAATTACAGAGAACTTGACCACATTAAACTAAAAGTATAAGGACTAAAAACACATTTTTTTTAAAATAATTGATAAATTAAAAATAACAATAAATTGTGAAAGTACATACAAAAAATTTAATCAATATATTTACTAATTTTAATCAAATTTAAATTTTAATTAAGTTAAACAACACAAAAAATTAACATTAAATTAGAACTAATTCATTCAAATGTATAATTTGATAGTGTATCATGATGTGTACCAAAATTTGGTTAAATGGTCACATGCCTCCCTTTAGTGAGGGTACTAGAAGCATTAGACTGATTTAAAATCAATGGGTGAGGATAAGTGTAATACTTTTAGTGTTATACTCATATAATTTGATCTCTCCTCATAAGGGATGATAATGGGTAAGGTACTATAGTAATTATCTCTATACTCACGTTTGAAAAAAAATACCTATATTAGGTCTCATACCTGTACAGGTAACATGTTTAACCATCATTCTCATACTTGTTGTGTACCTATATATTTATACTTGCTACCTGCTCTTTACTTAATTGTAAAATCAATAAATCAATCGAAAGAATATTAATTAAAGAAATTGCTACGACGGATTTGAAAAATCATTCTTAATATCCAAACATAACAATAAAACATTAGGAAAATAATCATTTAGCATAATCATTCTTAAATATAATGTTATAATTCTTAAAGTTGATGAAAGTATAACAAAAAACTTCACAACAACAACAACAACAACTAATACTAATAATAATAATAATAATAATAATATAACAATAGGAGCAAAACAAAACCATATAAATAAGGATAACTTACAGTCCCTACTCATATTACTTGCTTAAATGACATTATTCTCTCCTGCTTTTAAAAATTACACTCTTCCTTAATAATTAATATGCTGCATTTTTCTATTTTAATGTAAATGAATTTTTCAGAGACATTTTTTTCTTCAATGAATATATATGTGTGTGTGTGTGTGTGTGTGTATGTATAAGTCAATATTTTTTGAATTGTATTGAAAATCTTTGTATTCATACAAAAAAAATAAAGTGTGAAAATATCGTTGTGCATACAAATGGCATCAGCATGAGGCTCAACTGAGTTACTATGGAATCATAGGAGGATTGGGACTAGTGAAACAGTAAATAGGTGTATATTTATCTCTCCAGCTACGTATATTTTGTCTCCGATGGATGAAATGACTTTTTTTTTTTGATATATGATGAAATGACTTTTGTAAATTTCTTTATGAAGTTAAAGTTTTTGAGAATTACTCTTCAAACATCAAAAGTCTTACGTGAATGAAGGGCCTTAAGTTAAAGGGTCTAAGTCTTATGATTATCATGTTGAGCAATTGTTGTTAATTGCCATATGCTTCATCTTGCTGAAAAAGGTGTACAACATAAAAAAAAAAAGTATTAGGGGAAACACTAAACCACAAAATATTAAAATAGCAGAAGGACACACCTTTATTTAATGTGGTTCAGTACTTTTTGTTTACGTCTACGAAACCATCTCGATATTATTCATTTCTCAAATAATTAACTCCCATTACAAGTTTTCTGGATAAACTTGACAAAACCCTCATTTCACATAACTTCCTCTCACTTAGGGTGGTGACCCCTTCTCCACGCCAGGTTAGCCCCCTTCTACGGGTCGGGTGATTCTTCTTATCTCAAGAATCTCATATTTATACAATTTGCATCCCAATGTTAAAAAAGGAAACAAATCCCTAAAATAAAAATAATATCTCTAAATCTAAATCATATCTTAAAATTTGAAAATGAAAATTTGAATTGTTTCCTAACAATTCCTCTTTTAATTAAAATTTTCAAACTTTCTCTTCAACTCTTGCTATTATGGATGTTTATCGCAATCTTCTTCAATCAAGCTTCTACTCTACAAACTTTGATGTGTTCCTACCTCCGCTCCACGATTATTGGATGGTGACACTTTTGTATTTGTATCACCATTAGCTACTAGGATTCGCCGCTTGACTTCCCTATTACCAAAAAGACTTTTGACATAATAATTTGCACCACTATTAACTACTAGGACACATTGCTTGACTTCCTGTTACCAAAAAGACTTTCGACACAAAGATTCCACATGAATCTACCATCAACTTCATCAAACTTCAATACTCCTCCTCTGACAAGTCACCAAGCTGTACAACCAGCTCTGATACTACTGTTAGGAAAAACACAAAAACACAAACTATAGAAATAGTGGAAGGACACACATTTATTTAACTGTGGTTCAACATCTCTTGCCTATGTTCACAAAACCATCTCAACATTATTCATCGCTCAAGTGATTACATCCCATTACAAGTTTTTTTGGACAAACTTGACAAAACCCTCCCTTCACATAATACCCTCTCACTTAGGATGGTGACCCTTTCTCCAGGTTGGGTTGACCCTTTCTACAGGTCGGGTAATTCTTCTAATTTTAAGAATTCCTATTTATACAACTTGCATCCTAATATTAAAAGAAGAAACAAATCCCTAAAATAATATTTCTAAATCTAAATCATATCTTAAAGATTTGAAAATAAAAATATGAATTGTTTTCAAACAATACTTTATGTTTATTTATGTTGATTTGTTACAAAGTAATTGACGGTGTAAAGTTGATGACACTTCAAAATGAAATTGTTATCATTTTGTATGAACTTAGGATATGTTTTTCACTTTCATTCTTTGACATAATAGTTCATCTAACCGTTCACTTGGTCAAGGAGACAGAAATGCATAGATTAGCTTATATTAGATAAATATGCCCAATTGGACATTATATAAAGTTAATATATAGATAAAAATCAAAATTTGAAAAATAGATAAATTCAAAGATATAAGAAAAATATAATGTATCTAAACAACAGAAATAACTCCTCGTCTCTAAAACAAAAATGGACGTAGTTTTGTTTTTACTTTTTGAAAACTTTTTGATGGAATATGGTTTGAAAATCCTTTGATAAAATGAAATTAGATACCATTTTAAAAAATTGTCAAGGGTTGAACTTAACATATAGTAATTAAAATTTTCGTCTCAAATAATACTAATGGAGACGGATTTTTTTATTATTATTAAAGAAAATAGTTAGAAATCAAAATTTTCGTCAAATATATAGTGATAAAAGAAATTATCTTTAATAAAATTAGGCAAAATCACTAGTGTTCCTTAGCTAAAAATCTAAGAACACGTAAGAATTTAATTTGGGTTTTAAACTCTCTTTTAGTAGGACCTTTATTGCTACATAAAATTTAAAACACTTACTAATTTTTACTGCAATAGTAGAACCTAACTTATGTTTTTAACTTATTTTTAATGAGTCTCATTTTATCTCTCTACTCACACAATAACTCTCATTTAACTTAAAAAAACATTTTTTTTAACAGTTTATCAACTTTGGTGATAGTTGCTTATACAAACAACTTCTATAAAAATTCTATAAGAACATATTTACTCCAATAATATTTTTAACTTATTTAATTTTAAGAATCAATTTAAGCAAATTCAGTACAGTTGCTCTTAGCGACAAAATTCAACGCTAATAGCATTGGAATTTTGTCATCAATGATCCATAAATTTCTATCAATAGTGCTATTGAACATTATATTATAAATTCTCGTGAAAATGTATGAAAGCGTAACTCGTCTTGGGTCTAAATTTTGGGACTTAGATCAATCGATCATAATACCATCCTAGAAAAAAAAAACAAAAAAAAACTCAAGTAAATATGCTTTGCTACCCTTTTAGCCCACAAAATAAATAGTCTGCCAAAACATGAAGAGTGTCTTTACTATAATATTGTCTAATGTTTTACTTTATACTTGTTTCATAAGAAAGAAATGCCAATATCGTCATCTATGTATATAAACATAAACTAGTATTAAATCGGTGCGATGCACAGTTCTTTAAAAAATAAAAGTCTACAGTATATTATTTTTGCATATAATGTAATAAGATCTTGGCTTAACAAGATTATGAAAAACAAAAAGATTTGCATTGATATAAATGAAATGTTAATTTTTGTAGTTAGATACATCATATTTATGAAAGACTTTTTTGTAACCTATGCTTTTGGCGGACTTACAATGAGTATTGTTGTTTTTAGAAATCAAGATCTCGAATCCTTGTTTAGACTTAACTCTTGATACTACAACATACGGTTGTCTATGAAAAATGCTAGTCTTGACAAAAAAAGTACCTACATGTGAATGTGAATCAAAGATTGAGAATCTGTATTGAATAACCTTACCTTCTTAGATGTCAATGGCCAATTAAATAACCTCGCCTTCTTAGGTGTCACTCCTCATTATTAACATCACACACAAACAAATAAGGTAATTCACCGTATGACAAACTTCTTGCTTTAGGATATTTTTTATTGACGTCCATCCATGACATTGACATTATTTTCTTGTTAATAACACCAATAATATTTACACTCAATTTCTCAACAATGAATCTTGTTCTCTTATAAAGACTAATAGAAATATTTATTTTTCTCATTAGTATTATAGGAACACATTTTTCTAGAGTTAATTGATAATAAGGAGATCCAGAGCACCTTACATCATTTAGAAATTTAGTTGTTATCCATACATGAATAATCAAGATTCAAAATTAAATTAGTAGTCACATGACTACTTAAAAAAATCATGTGCATTTTTATTTCAATTTTCATCATTAAAATATAATTAAATGGCTTATATTTATACTTTTTATATCTCATAATAAGAAAAATTCTTATTTAATACATCCCCTATAAGGCAAATAATAAGAGAATAAATAATCGAATAATTTATTTGTGTATAGATTTGCACAATGAAGAAGTAGTAACTTACTAGATAAATACAAGTTATGTATTTATGATAATGTTAGTATTAGAAGTTGTTTGTGACAAAATAAACTTAATTAGAAGACATTTATCTATGGAAATTATACAATAGTTAGTAATAATTATCTTACTCTTTAAAATTTTGTTTTAGTTTATACTTATGACGTACAAATATATGTTAAATTAAGTAATTCCTTCCTAAGAAGATCAAAATAAGTGTGGAGTAAAAAGTGTCTCTTGAGAGAGATTTCTGTCTGATTATTGTATATTGTGTAGTTGTGATACCCAAACATATAAAATAACTCAATTTAGTGCAGGCTTTATGCACATCTGTTGATTGACACAAAGCCATAACACCAACTGTGGTCACTGACTCTTTTTGCTTTGCCTAGTTTTTTTGCTCTGTGATCACTAATTTTTTTTATCACACAAAAGACCCCATACAAAAATTCATATTGATTGCCACCAAGGGTCTCATTGAACTATACCAGTCATTCCACCACTCATGTGCACTGTCAACGATGTGTACCCCAGCCAATATCTCCCCTCCAATTCAACGAACGAATTAAAACAACATATCCATTAAATGCTTTGTCGTCACTCTTACGTCCTTTACCACTCACTGTTATGGCCCAAATCATTACCGAGAATGAACCACTCCTCGTTTAGCCCCCTATCCCCCTAACCTCCTGTTATTCAACATCTTGATACAACGAGCATCACAATTATTCCAGTGTACCTATAGCAAACTCAGTCCACTCCACTTATTATAACTACTGCTTCTACATCAGGCTTCACAAATTTTTCACCTTATGTCTTCCTTTACTCGTTCCTACCCACCTTGAAGTTGCAAGATGAGAGTCATGATTACCCCAAGAAGCTTTAGTGGAGTTTTGATGATTTAGCCTCACTTGAATGCAAATTGTATTGCTTGTTTATATGTGTGTGTTTGTGTCTTATGCATGATTGATCCTTATCCTTGTGATGATTTGATGATGAGCTTTTTAAGTTTAAGACTTAATGGATTAAGAAAGTGACAACATGTTTTAAGAATCTAAAATTGAATCAAAGAAGTAATCTATATTCAAACATGATTTAGTTTTGATAGAAAGTTAAAGGTTTGGGTGAAAGCTTTTCAAATGATTCAAATTTGTGTTTGAAGTTGTTTTAATATGTTATTGTAGTTATATAGTCGATTATTCTTGTTATTTTAGTGTTGAAATGTAGTTACACTCTCAAATAACAGATTATTTGGCAAAATAATCAATTATTTTAGAGGCCTGAAAGTTGGTCTTGCTCAAATAAACAATTTTTTTGGCAAAATAACTTGTTATTTTGCTCTTAGCTCAATTCCAAAATTACAAAGAACAAAATAATCGATTACGAAACTAAAATAACTGATTATTTTAGTTTTCCTCTATATAACTGCAAACCAAAACTTGCATTTTCTCATGACTTCACACTTCTAAACTTTGAGAGACCTTTTCTAAGAGGAAAAACACATTAAGGGAACTTTGATCATCAAGATTATAAATCATTTTCATCAAATCAAAGAGCTCATACATGGATCATCATCTTGGATACAAGAAAGTTATCAAAATGGGTAAATATGTTTTATACATTAATGTATACATCTGTCACGAATTGAGGTGATACCTAATCCTAACCTTGTGTAATTTTGGGTTTCTTTTCTTAAGGGTTTCTTGTGGTAGGTTTCCACAAGGCTTGTTTCAAGGTGTCTTGATAGGGTTTCAAGAACCTTGGCTTTTATTTTTATTTTGGGGGGGGGGGGGGGGGTTGTTGTGTATGATCCTTGTGTTTGTGTAGTGTGTTTGTAAACAATTGAATTATATAGTGATATTTCCAATCGGTTTGATTGAAAATTAGATGTAGATCACAATGGTAGTGATCGAACTAGTATAAATTTATGTGTCCTTTTCTTCTCTCTACTCTTCCTCACATACATTGATTTTTAATCTCTTTTTTACATGTATATCAATCTCATGAGTATTTTGTTCATGTTGGCATATTAAAAATGTGTAAACCACTCTCATTCTACTATAACTATATTACCAAATCAAATTGATTCAAAGTTTTTCAAAATTAAGGTGTTTCATCTTTGAAAAAAGTTTGTGTTTCTTAAAAAATTTTGTTGATCCAATTCACCCCCACTCTTGGATTTAGCCTTTTTGTTTAACACACCCCCTACCAAGCATTGCCTCGTATCATCATGTTGCACACCTAGCCTTACCCCTAAAGATTCCATCAAGAACCGAAAATCCTCTTCCACCTTTTTCCCCATCACCTATTGTAGCTAATGTGTTTTGTTTCACGTGATGCCAAGGCAAGCCTTGGGGTTCATCATCCATCTTGATAGATGATAGTTGCAACTGCCATGAGCGTTATTCTATTGCCAAGAATGTATCTTGACTTGTTCAATTTAAGAGTGCAATGCACATATTTAAACAAAATCAAAAACTCTAATTGAAAATTTCATTACTAATATTCAAATTAAATATGTTTAAACAAATGTTTTGTTAATCATATAATAAAACTTAAATAGCACATATTAAAAGTCAACATAGCTCCTAAAATATATAATTTAAAACATAATATATCTTTTGAAACATCTGATTTATATACAATATCTTTTGTAAGTTAAAACTAATATATCCCTTCACAATACTATTTTGTTCAATATCATTAATATATGCTATTTAATAGAAAATTCTCCTATACATAATACGAAATGTTTTATTTAGATTTAATTACAATTATATTAAATTAAGATTACATGAGTTGAAGAAAAATACACAATGACCTAAAGAATTGGGCCTTAATATGTTTCAGCCTATACAACTTACAAGGAATAAAATACTAATATTTCTTATGAATAGTAAATTTTGTCTTGTAGCATATTCTTAATTGTATAAGTTATCGATTATATATTCGTAAAATGAAAATTCACAAACAAGGATGAATTCAGAAAAGACGTTTAGAGAAGTGTCGGAATAAACAAATTATAACAAACATCAACAAGTATATTATACACCACATGAGAATAATTTTTTAATTAAAATAAATTTTCTAAATATAAATGAAGATATTTAAAATTATAAAAGAATATATAGATTTTTTTAAATAAATAAATAGAAAAATATAAAGAGTTTAGATTTAGGCAGAGTATTCATAAGACAAGTTAGAATGAGTTTATCTTTGTCATACACACACACAAAAAAGTTTATTTTTCTATTTACTTGATTCAAAATTTTGATAAAATAATTTATTTGAATTTGAACTCAACTTGTTCAAAATTTGAAAGTATACGGGATATGATCATGTTAACTCAATTTTTAAATATAATATATCAATATTTAGTTATGTATAGTTAGATCTTAAAATTTAAAAAGTTTAAAACAAAAATGAAGGTAGATTTTGTAGTATATATTTTAAAACAAAATATTATTAATATTAGTAAAATATCATCATATATATGTAAAATGTTATTTATTAGTTAATAGTTCTTATTATTAATAAATAATTGTTATAAGATAATTTTTTAAAAATATATGACATCAAATCATATTGAAATGACTCAAATTATCACCTAAATTCAATCTCAAAAGACATCAAATCTAATTCTCATAAACCCACTAAGGTTAGCCTAGTGATAGAGGCAGGGATGGATTCAGAAACCTATTAAAGGAGGGCCAGAAAAAAAAAATATTAAATAAACATTAAATTATAATAATTAAATACTTCATATTGTTATTTAAGTTCTAAATATTGTTCTTTTTAAGTCTATTTTTCATCATCTTAATAGTTAAAAATAATATCTCAATTATAACAATTGAAACATAAAGAATTAATCCTAAGACATAACATATATATAGTTCTCAAGAAGTGAAAGGAGAGGGGAGGGGAGCCAAAGCTCTTGCTTGTCCCCTTTAGATTCGTTCCTAAGTGGAGGGTTGGGGTAGTTTGCACAAGGTCCTAGATTCAAGGCTCAGTGGCTTCCACTACTTGAATTCTAACAACATATGAAGAAAGATTTAGAACCTGCAACCATCTGAGAATGAGAGTCTTTGTGTGGCAAGTATTACATGATAGACTTTTGACAAATGAGAGGAAATCAAAGTGGGGCATAGGGGATCCTAACTGTCATCATTAAAGCACTGTTGTTGAAACGATTCGTCATGTTTTGCAAGATTATCCACTTTTTGTTGTAGTCTTGATGCATGTCTTAACTCCAGATTATAGGAGTGACTTCTTTGGGGGAGATTTTAATTACTAGATTCAACTTAATCTTTTTAGACAACTTGGGCATGAGGAATTCCAATCGTGGGTGGATTTTTAAGCAACAACTTGTTTCCACCTTTGGAATTGGAGACATAAGCATGAGCATGATCCAAACTTCATTTGTCCATATAGGTCTTCGAAAGTGATCGTTAGGCACAGGCAAAGTTACAACAAGTCCATAGACTTAACTTCAAGGTTGGTGGAGTGTAGAAGGTCTGTGATCCACATAAGCTGGCTTCCTCCAACGTGTGGTCAAGTTAGACTGAATACTGATGGCTAAGCATAAGGAGCAGATAGTAGTGCTAGGGGGGGAATAGCTGGCTGTGGTGGCTTACTACGAGATGAAATGGGCAGGTGGATTTGTGGTTTTTCTAAATATATTGGAACCACTTCTGCTTACTTAGTGGAGTTGTGGGGCGCTTATGAAGGCCTTCATATGGCTAGGGACAGAGGATCGAATCTTGTTGAACTCTAGTTGGATTCATTCTCATGTCGTAGCTAACAGCATAAAAGGTGAGACAATTGGGAGTATGCGAGGTTGCAGCCTGGTACATGCAATTCAAAAGCTTCTTTCCTTAGATTGGAGGGTTCGCGTGACTCATATCTTTTAGGAAGCTAACAAGTGTGCGGATGCTCTTGCCAATATGGCTTGTTCGCAAGAGAATGAATTGGTGTTTTACAAGTCCCCCTGCTTAAATTAAGCAATTGTTGTTAGTTGATGTTATGGGAGTTTCTACTCCCCGATTAGCTTTGTTGTAATCCCTTTTTTTGGGCCTTGTGCACCGTTGAATTCCAAAAAAAAAAAAAATCTAATTTCTATAATTTAAACTCATTAAAATTAACTTTCCATTTCATACAAGTACACATCAATATAAAACAAATGCAATCAATTTCATGTATCTTGTCTTTTCCAATCACTTTGTAACAAATTTAACGGGATTCAATGATATTTACAAAAATTTATTTTGATATGAACCATGTATTTAATAGATAGAGAATAATTTTATTTTTTTTATAATTTTTATAAATTCTTTTATTTATTAAACGAGAAATATTAAATATTTTTTTATTTAGAATGTTAAGTGTATTTAATTTCTTTAATACTTTTTTAATTTATTTAGTCTTAAGAGAATAAAAGAGAATGTAATATTAAGTGCATGTAATACTCTTGGATAAATCTATGTGATATTTCTGTCTAAAATTTCGAAGTTATGTTCTAAATATTATTGCAAAAGCTGTTTTAAAGAATACAACTATTTTTAAAAGAGAAAATATGCTATGTGCTAACAGTGTAAAGTAGTTTTACATTATTATCTAATCACAAACCACATATATGGTAAATTTGTTAACTTTTATAATAATTACCTTAAAAATCATACAATAGTAATTGGTTGACAGTGTAAAAGTTTTTACATTGATAGTGCATAGTCATTAATTTTTTTTTAAATATTACTCTTTATTTTGTTGTTAATATATAGACTTATGAAAGTATGAACTATATAAGAAGGTACTTAACGTATATACTTATAGTATCCTTTTTAGTATCTTTTTTTTTTTGGTTATGAATACTTATAGTAATTCTCCGTATTCTTGTCGTTCTTAAAAGTTTTTTTCTTTTTAAGACCATAAATTATATATTTTTATTACAACTTGTTTCCTCGTAATTATATAGGTTGTTACACTCATTCCATTTACATCAAGGCACAGTGATCACTAGAGACAAAGTTTAACACATGGTATATTTTAATGTCGACAGCGATGTTAAGCCATGCGGAAGACAATCATTCTGACCTGGACCTTAGTAGGAAAGGTCCCATTTTGTCACATCTCCAACTGTTTTCAGTTAAATTAAAGACGGCCGAAATTTGGGCAGAGAATTCCATATAAGCGAAAACAAAGATAAAGGAGAAGGAAATTAAATAAGGGTCTTTATCTCTTATATATTCATCATCATCCATCCGCAACAACATTTAGTTAAGCACAAATAAATAGGGGCCAAATCCTCTTCAGTCCGAACCCAGTTGAAGATAAAAAAGGAAGGGGCGAAAGCAAAAACAGACGATTGGAATTTGGAGATCCATCTAGATTAAAAATGTGCGCAAAAGAACCTAGTTCCTCAATCTCAACAGTACTGAATGAATGATGCTCAATGTGCGACAAAATGGGACACATTTGCCGACCTTACCCCCCTTCCCTTTAATGGTGGTTGGAGATAAGGCGTAAAATTGATGATGATTACTATGTCGTATCGGTGGTTGTGAATAAAATCTAGTTATAATTTCCACTAAATGAATTGTAAGATAACAAATTGAACACTGCATGCATGCAAGGGGATAAGAATTGAGCTTTAGGCTATTAAAGGCGAAGAGGATAAATTCATGTTACAAATAAAGGAATGAAGTGCAGACGATATCCCCTTTGCTAAAAGGTGTAAACTATGCTTCGACAGTGGATTCATAATCCATTCAACTTGTGTTTCGACATTATTTATTTATAAAGATTCCTAATCTATGGGTCACAAAGTTAAAAAAAGAAATGCCATATCCATTTGATACCAAAACCACTCTTTTTTTTAGTAATATCTTCGGGATTCAAATTTATGCCATTCCTTTCAAAGTAAAAGGGTTCCGGGGTAAGAAAATATCCCCTTTTCTTTATCCTCTTTGCCATTGTCTTTCCTTTTTTCCCAACTTAATTAACAAATCATTTTTATCGCTTATGCTTGTCTTTAATAACGATCGAGGACCCGCAAGTAAAAGAATATCTAATGAAATAATTTTTTAATCAAATAGTTTTATTATGGTCAAACACATTTTAAATTTAATCAAATAAATCAATTTATTTGTTTTGCCAAACACGTTCACTGAAGTCCATCACCAAAATGTATTGTATGAAAAAATTTCTTCTTCCTATTATTTTAGCCGGTGCATTGTACAGAATAAAAGTTTTTGATATAATTAAAAGGCTTAAATATATTTTTAGCCTTAAATTTAAGGTAAGTTTGTTTTTAGTTCTCCGAATTTAAAATTAATTCTTTTTGTACCTGTAATTTTTTTTTTTAAAAAAAACTTGTTTTAGTCCTTCAAAACCACTTGTTGCATCATTGATAAGAGTTGATTGAATTAGATATGCAGCATCAGCTAAGTTTAATGTGATGTTTTAATTAACAGAGATACTAGTAGGCGAGTTTTATGCAACAGATTCATTAATGACGTTTGGACAAAGGGACTAAACCATGTTTTTTTCAAATTACAGGGACTAAAAAGATTATTAATTTTAAATTTAGAGGACCAAAAACAAACTTACCCTAAATTTGAGGAACTAAAAACATATTTAAGTCTAACTAAAATTTATAATAAATAAATATATTTGAATATAAATTATTTTTTAGATTTACAATGAACAATTTAAATTGTAATATAAAGTTATTTTTAACTATTAATTTCTTTTAAAAAAATGCTGTAATTCGATTTGAAAATAGAGATGAAAGATGATATATTGAAAAGGATAAAATATTAAGAAGATCAAGTATATAGATAAAAGGGAGTAGTTTGAAATAATTGAGAGATAATTTTTTTTGACTAGTTACATGCATATGTATGAAATACACATTTAAAAAGGAGAAGAAAAAATATTGTAAATTTCCAATTGAGAGAGTAGAAAAAGTGAGAATCTTACTCTCTAAAATGTGTTCTAATTTATAATGTTAGAGTAGATTTGTTTCTTTGCATACCATAGTCTTTTCTATTCATCATGCAATAAAGTAGAAAACTCTAGTAAAAATACTAATGCATAGTCCTAACTTTACGATAATCAAAAGAACTATTAAAAGCTAAACTTAACATGCTTTAATGCAAGAAAGTCAAATTCGTGCTTTTGATGCAAACATAAGAATGGGACTAAATTTTCTTTAGTCGGTGGCTTTTTGCCATATAATGGAATTATTCATCGTTTGTATAAATTACTTCATACATTAATCTCGTCTTATTTTTTGAACAGTTACAATTTTAATTCTATTACTTACTTTATATATAAGAATTAGGGGTGGCAAAACAAGCCAACCCAACCTGTCAAAAAATGGGTTGAGTTGGGTTGAACCCTTTTTTTGATTAGGTTGAAAATTTCAACTCAATTCAACCCGTGACGGATTGGCGGTTGGGTTGAGTTAGTCCGCCAACCCATTAAAAAAAAATTATAAATTTTTTAATTATTTTTTTTCCTTAATTTTTTTCAAATTTTATGATCAAAAATAAAATTATAAAAGAGAAAAAAAGTTATAAAACTAGTAAATAAAAAAACCCACTTAATACCTAAGAAATGATCAATTGATCATAAACTTTAAGCTAAAAATTTTATTTGTCCTAAATTCTAATGACCAAAAAAATGTCTTTTTGTTTTGGGATTTCACATATGACATTTAAATAAATAAATAAAAAGGTATAATATGTGCTGAAAATTGAAAGCCTAATAAAAGGGAAAAAAAAAAAGAAGCTAACCCAACAGGCCAACCCAACTCAGCCTGTTATTTGGCTTGACAAGTTGGCGGGTTAAACGGGTTGGGTTATGTAGGTTAGAAAATTGAACTGTATAACTTAACTAAACCCGTTTTATCAGGTTATACAGGTTAATCCGCAGAGTTGGACCCGTATTGTCACCTCTAATAAAAATAAGAAGATGTGGGTTACGTGTATTGTACCTTGAATTCGAGGGCAAGGTTAAGCCTCCCTAAAACAGAGAGAAGTAAGAGTGTTTCCTGAATATTTTTGTTGCCTTTTCATTATTCCATATAAATATATATACACGGAAAATGACAAAATACAAACACACCCACGTATTCCTTCCCTTGACAGTACCCTAACAGAAATGCAATAATAACAGAAACTGCAATCATAAAATGCCACCTCATATAAGACATCCCCCTATCCTAATGCACATATAAATCCCAGCCCTTTGGACGTTTCATGATCCTCACTGGTCAACCTTGGGCCTATGGGTCTTGAATAGGTTTGTCCACTCCTTCTTGATCCGTAACAATGTGATCTTTAAATATATGCGTGTAATAAACATTCTCTAAAAGATATTAGTGTTACAGCTTACACGTGTTGCAGTTGCAATTATGGTTGGGTCGTATTTCTTGATGCGACCACAATTACAGTCACAAACATCTAAAAACAGACATTGCAACTGAAATCATAGTCGAAGACCGTTATTTAATACCTTGCGTGTGAATACTTAACTACACTCAATGAGGTGTAAAAAATGGAACCGTTCATGTGGATATCGCAGTTCATAAGGAATTATCGGATTCAAAAGGTGGGATAATTCAGTTGGTCCACGTAGCTTTATCCTTTAACCGAAAGTGCAAATGATAGTTGATGTGGTTTGTGGTAGTTATTATGGTTTCAAATTCTGATGCCATTCCCACTGCCTCAAATGAGAATATTTGTGGATATCAATGTCCCTCGGAATCGAAAGCTATTTGTTTGTTACATCCATTGCAATTACAAGTATACCGAATCCGACTCCCATATATATATATAAATGTGTGTGTGTGTGAAATTTGCTAACATACACATTTGTTTTTTAGTTAAAATATGTTAACAAGTTATAACTACAATGTATTTTAAAATACACTATGGTATAACTTGTTAACGTACTCTAACTAAAAAACAAATGTGTGTACATTAACAAATACTTGTGAGATTTGCTAACGTACACACACTTCTTTTTTAGTTAGAGTATGTTAACAAATTATAACTACAATGTATTTTAAAACACACTTACGGTATAACTTGCTAATGTACTTTAACTAAAAAATAAATGTGTATACTTTAACAAATATATATATATATATATATATATATTGTTATTTTAGTCATTGAGTTCATTCACTAGTTTCGTCAAACTGTGTGGATTCAAAAATTTTGAATTTGATTACTGTTAATGATCGTTTAATAATTGGTCAAGCACACATACTGAGAATTATTCTCATGTCTATTTTTTTCTAAGGTATCAATATCCAAATTGAATAATAAATCATTGTTTTCTTTTGTTAATGTTATTTATTGAGTTTTTAAATATATTAAAATGTCACAAATTGGTTAGGAATATAGTAAATATAATTCTTATATGAGATTTGGAAAATCCTTCCTTTTGAGTTAACTTTATGGTATGTTTGGGAAATGAGAATTGAAGGAAAAAGAAGAAGAGGGGTAGAATTTTTTTATTTTCAATAAATATATTCATTAAGTTTTTTTCTAAAACGAAATAAATAAATGATAGATTAACATACACATAATATCCCAATGTTTTATAAATATGATATAAAGAGCTTAATATATATATATATATATATATATCTTCTCTTTTCTTTCTACCAAAACTCTACGTACTCTCAAACAAATCTTTACGAGTTGAGTTAGGTCGAATTCATTTCTAATATAGTCTAAACTTATTATAGTCCATATGTTACGCTACACAGAGGATGTGTTAAGATATGTTACATTAATTAAAAATATGACCAAAATAATTTTTACAAGAGACGTGAGCAATCCTTTGCCTTAAACTATTTTCAAAGAGTTGAGTTAGTTTAGTCCATTTCTCATAAATATTTATACAACTGACCTCACTACAATACTCTTACAGATATCACAAAAACTCTTAGAAATATTAATGTAAGTTATAATTCAAAACATGTGATAAATCCAAGAATTAACAGAAGTTCTTTTTATCTCCTTGATATTTAAATGATATACAAATTAATCCTTAAAAAACTTGAACATGGTTGTGGACATTGATTCAGTCTTTACTTGACATTAGACAAAGAGTATTTCTCTCTCATTCTTTTCTCTGTAGGGTTAGAACATGATTGTTGACATTGATTCAGAATTCTTTCTAGGTATACACATGCTAAAACTTTCTATAATTGAATAATGCGATAATATTATATTATACTATGCATTATTGTATAACAAGATTCAAAATCCATTTTTCCAAAATTCTTGCATCTACACCTGATAATTTCTTAGATTATCTATTTTTTCCTACTATCTTAAAGGAATTTAAGCCATTTATTATGAATTTTAACTCAATTTATTATCAAGAAAATAAATTTATAGTATTAGAGTAAAAGAAATTATTTGCTTTATTTTCTAATAAATTTGCCGTTCTTAACCCACCAAACAGATGTTCAAGTAAAAGCAAAAATTTGTTGCTTCTCACAAAACAGTGCTTTGGATTTGAATTTCAGTTCCACCATTTCAATGAAATTCTTTCTTCCATTTCTCTTTATGAGATCTCTAATTAATCTTCTCCTAATCTTTTGATTAAGATATAATTAAAATAAAAAGGAAAGGAAATAAATGCTCAAAGAAGTGATTTTATCAAAATATAACATAAAAACATACATTTTCCTTGATGATTACACACAGTACCTCCCGCGGAAGAGAAGAGTGTCACAAATTTTCACGGTTGTGATAATCATTCTTCCCTGTTTATAAGTGGTCTACGACCAATACGTGTCTCAATGTTCAACTATAAACGGACAAAAACTAGTTAAATAAATTATACAACTTATCAACCTGGTCATGTCAATTGGTTGTCAACCAATATTTGATGGGTCATCAATTTTTCTTCAAACTTCTGATCATGAAATGCTTATACCAGTTTTGACACTTAAGGTATTTTGTTTTTCGGTCAAGTCCCTTTGTTTCTGTCTTTTGTTTTCTCCGGTAAATATTTTGGACTGCAGTTCGTGTCATGATCAAGTGAGTTCTCGTATCTTAGCCACCAAGTGGGTCTCACTATGGGCGGACACTCCAAAGTGCTGTCGCTGGCTCCCACGCGCAAACGGAGCGAAGCTCATATTCCCCTTACGCATCACCGATTCCAGTCCAGTTGGAACCAAGTTTATAGACCGACCCCACCACTACTCTTCAGTCAATCTTTGTTGAGTTATACGATTTGTAGAGTAATTTTTTACATGTTTTTAGAGTTGTGATAAAAATGTTAAATGTGGTGTATGTAAGTGGAAGGAAGAGATAGAAAGAAAAAATAAAAGAAAAATAGAGAAAGTGATGACATATTATAATAAATAATGTGATAGAAAAACAAAAAAAGAGAGATAAGAAGAAAATGCAATGAGATCAGAGAGAAAGTTAATGTACGTTTATAATTATTATTTTTTTATTATCTTTGTGGTCAAAACTTTAGTCTCTTTTGTTCGTTGTGTACTACAATTAGGCTTCGACTAGCTAGGGTGAATCATCAAGGTAGTTTAGTGGCGTAGCATCAGGGTAAAAATTGTTTGTTATAAAATTAAATTACTCAACGGTCTATATATTTGACCGGCAACTTATAGATAGCTAGCCAAAATTTTTAAATTGCAAGTTAATTCCTTGAATTTTTTTTTCCTAGTCCTTCCAGTAAAAAATTGCAGATTCGTCTTTAAGCATTTGGAAGGTTTAATTTGTACTGTTTTTTGCTTGGTGTGGTGTAGTCTGAATGGAGATCACCTATCTCTGTTGTTCACCCAAACATCCACTCTACAATTAAATGAGATCTAACAATCATGTAAACTTATTACGTATTAAAAATCACTATCACTTAAGAGAAATATATATTTTAATGCTAAGTTTTATTTAAATGAGCAGCAATGTAATTCTGAGGTACAGGAGAGAATGTAAAAATAAAATGTTCATGAATTATAATAAACAATTATGGGAACGGTAACTGGGACAAAAGATTCAAATCTACATAAAAAATTAAAAATAAAACGCTGCTTTAACACTTTAATACTATTTCCAACCAAATATCTCACCTTACTAACTATCACGTGAAAAATATATATTGTCGACTTCAGTGGTCACGGGCAAAGAGGAATCCATGCATGTGTAACACAAGCAAATTAAGTGCATTACGTTTCAAGAGTTACGTCATCGATGAACTCGGCAAATATTTTTCCAACCTATAATAATTGTGTTGGGTACAATCCCTACGTCTAATTTTTATACCCAAATCTTACACTTTTCCTTTTGAAAAAGGAAAATGAGAAAGTTTAGGTCTATACAGAGTGCATGTGACTTTGAAGTTTTGAAAATTTTAAAAATTACAACTGGTTTTCAATTCTATAACTTCAATTGTAATGTATTATGGTTTTCAATTTTTTACATATTAAAGCTAAATTTTAATTTAAACTACCAAAATCATTCATCATTTTCTTATTCAGACATAGTAAAGGCGACTGAGATTTACCGGTAGATGTGACACTAACGACAATGATTACAATATTTAGTGTTTATGATGTTATATATCGATGATTATAATGGGTGATGGTGGGGGCAATGAAGGTGATAATAATGTGGTGGTGGTAAACAGAAGAGGTAATGACAATAATGTTAGTAATTGATTGATTATAGTGATAATAATGGTAATGATTGGTGGTGTGGCAATGGATGAGGTGGTGATAATGATAACAATGATAATAACAATAGCAACAATAATAGCGTAGGTGATGATCGTGATTGATTCAAGGTGGCAGTAAAAGTAGTAGCAACACTTAGTAGTAGTAGGTAGAGGTGAATATATGAGTCGCCACTCGCAAACAAGTTGGACCTATAATCTATGCAGGTCATGGCCCCCGTAATTTGTAGTCCATTAAAATGTAGCCTTTGTTAACTCGACCTACGTATGTAACTCACAATTTAAATGTGTTGGTCCGCGAGTTACTATGTTGGCCTATGGACTTTTACTTTTCTATTTTTTATATAAAAGACCTTTATCTTTCTTTGATAGAGCTTGAATAGGTTGATTTTTATTAGTTATTTGCTTGAATATTTGTTGATGTGCTTAAATATTTAGTTTGTTTACATTAATTAGTATATATTTAGTGTTTGGCTGGGACTTATTATTAGTTATTTGATTTTTGATTTACTATTATATTTCTCATATTATAAAATTTAATTAATTATTAACAAGTAACAAACCAAAAAAATTAACAATTTAGATTTTTTTTTCATATTTTTTGTTAGTTTTTCTACCTTTTAGTTTATTTTATATATTTTTAATATCTTTATTTTTTTATAATTTTTATTCTTGATCTATAGGCCAACTCATTTAAATGCAAGCTACGTGAAGTAGATGCAAACCTAAAAAATAAAGCCTATTAATGTCATTTTAACCTATTCAAATTATGGGCAAATATGGACTAGCCTTAAATAAGTTGGACTAACTTGTATACCCATTTCTAGTAGTAGCAATAGCAACACCAACAACAACGGTTGATTGGTGACAATGGAAACACTTATGGTTATAGTGATAACGACAATAATGATGATAGTGGACTCTATTAGGAGATATGAAAGAATTAAGGGTGTGTTTGAAAACCCATTTGAGTAGCATTGAATGGAAGTTTTACACACTTAAATGCACAAACATAAAAGAAATGTGAGTGGTAGATTGACTTCATGTTGGATGAAACAAATTTCTAAACACATACCAAGTGATTTATTTTTATAATTTAAAACTAAAATTTGAAATTACTTTTTCTTTGTTTCAAATTTGAGTCAAAAGTATTTGTAAATTAAGTTAAAAACAATTCGATATCATTGTAATGGCACATGAATTTAGTGTAACAATTAAATGTGAAAATAACCCTAAAAATGGCGCATGAATTTAGTGTAAGAATTAAAAATAACACGACCTAAGTGAGCTCAAGTAAACCAACTATTTGTGACTGCTAACATTAAACGGCGATCAAAATATTTTCCTTGTTCAAATCCTCCCGTAACACATCCATTCCTCCCCCTATAGTGATAACACACAACCGACTTTTGTATAGTTATTTTTTTCCTTTTTCAATATCTTTTAAAGTATCAAAAAGAGAAAACTGTCAAATAGCAACAGTTACTAGAGAAAGAAATAAGTACAAGGTATAATTTTTAGAATTTAATTTAAACACACTGTAAATAAATTTTATACAATCATTTAATCACAAATTTTATTAATTTTTATAATAACTATTTTAAAAATTATACGTAACATAATTTTTTATTAGGTTTTACTTCACCATAGTTCTCTGGAACATGATACCCTCCTATTAAAGGAGTTAAGAAGCCAACCGAGCCATCTGATCTAGGTAGTTCTGGAATGAGCGCTTTTCTTGATCGAATGAGCTCCAGAAGTAATTGAATAGTTAAAGGCTTTGGTTTCCTTAGATGAAAAAAATGTCCCATCACTCTGAGAAAGTCGGTACAAGCAGGTGACTGGAATCTGTGTCAACAAATCAATTAAAACCTAATTTATTGGGTGCGTGCTTTAGTTTACCACTCATTCATGAAAATAACAAAAGGAAAAGTGGAAAGCTGGTCAGTTTGGTATGTTGACACACATATAAAGTAAAAGACGATGTCTTTTGTTTTCTGGTGTTGACAAATCAGGTCATGCAAGTTCGACCATTCGGGGCCATGTGCTAATTATAATTAATTAACAACAGAATCAAATCAAATGCCATATGATATTCGCATAACCCACCCAACAAAACAAAATAATCGCTACTAATCACTAATTAAAAACTGTAATTAAACTGAATATATAGATACGAATCCGACATCGATGTATCCATCTCAATTGGCCTCGAACTGCATGAAATATTTCATTTGTATATATGCTATTGCTAATGCTACGTACGTACCAAACTAGACACATACAAAAGGGACATTGAATGAATATGATATGCCTAATCTCTGACTCGCGGCATTTGGTGTCCAATTATAGTGAACTCAAAGTACACGTTACACATCATGTGATTTTTGGTTTATGTTCACCTTCTCAGTCTCAGAATCAGCATCAGCAGCCGACCACCACATAATTTTTGTTCTTAAACGATCCATCGTTTCATCAACTTGGCACATGCGCTGTGGCTTCCTCCTCTGAATACCATTCATTCATATGCCCCGTCAACATTTGTTTTCTTTCTTCTTCAGCTACGTGTTTGATAATTACCTACGCAGAGGGGAAAAAGGACAACAAATTAAAAGTCATGCCCTAACAAAACACACGTGTAGTGTCTGGTCTGGGATTCATTATGGCATTGTGCCTATGTGAGTGGGTCTTGTCCCTGGCCCCAAGTTAAGTATCCCCTATAGGGCAGGCCTATGGATCTTTGACAAAGAGACACGTTGACGGCACGTCGGTTCTCATTGACTTGGGGATTTGTAGATGTTTCTTGTTGGGTTTAAATGCTTAAGGCTTAAAACCCTTCACTGTCTTTCTACATTGGAACACACAGAAAAAGACAAACAGGGCAGGCTGGGCGCTACTTTGTAGCTGGCTAGCTACTGACTAAGTGAAACAAAAATGGAAAAATTGTACACATCTTCATTCCAAATAATACTAAGGAAAAAAATATGTAGGTATAATAGATAATATAATGTGATAAAAAAAAAATACTATTTCTTTAGTCATTTTTGTAAGACTTAATTTACTAATTTATAAGAATTAAAGAAATTAGTTAATTTAGTTAATAACATTAAATTTGTCTTAAATTTTTTTTTTTTTTTTCAAAATTATTCTTAATAATAATGAAATATATTCTTATTTTTTTTAAATATTTAATTCTTTTAATCTTTCTCATTAATAATATATTTATTATCTTAATTTTTTTTAACTATGAATGTAAAGAAAAAATATAAATTTTTAAAATTCTCTTCATACGCAAAGTTAGAAACTAAAAAGTCAAAGATATTAATATATTTTACTTATTATTTATTGAACATTAATAAAAAGACTCAAATTAAGGTTATTTTAAAAAAAACAATTAATATATGAGACATTTTAAATTAATTTTTTTTTAGGTTAATTTTTATAAAAAATATACTGAGAAAATAGTACATGTTAACAAAGTTTTTAGAGTGAAGAAGTTTCATCAATCATTACTCGATAAAAAATATCGTATACTGTGTACTGTATACAGAAAACGATACCAATAAATGAACGAAACAGGAATTCAGATTCACTTTGTATCTGGACTGTATATTGGATATGATACTTCCTTTCAAGTTTGAAAGGTAAATGGATATTAACATTTAACACAGAAAAAAAAATATTACTTTGGGTGCCTAAAGTAAAAAGGTGCAAAGTACTATAATATTGGCTGACAGCGGAAGCTAATTATATTGTATTAATATACAAGCCAACAATAACAACAACCACCACAACAACAATAATAATAACAATAATAATATAATTATTATTGTATTAATTTTATAATTAAATATTTTCAATATATTTATTTGTTAGTCAATTTAAAAATAAGTACGTTGACTTACATATAAGTTTAAGTCTTTTAATCTATTCAGAAATGTTTTTTTAAACATTTAAGAAGCCTTACTATTAAGTAGATTTTTAATTAGACTTTTAAGTCACATCAAACTTTTAAAAAAAAGTATTAAAAAAAGCCTATATGAGATAAATGGGTAACATCCGGGTCTTAGATTTAGAAAATAGCTCACTGTTAAAAATAAATTAATTAATGGCTAAATTTAGTAACGAATTTTTTCCTCCCCTAATTTTAGGGTCACTAAATTTTAGTAACAAATTTTTTAAAATTACATATAATTATTCCGTCACTAATTTCAATTTTTTAGTATAATCAAGCCTTATAAAACTCAGTCTAACCTAATTCATTTTCACACTTATTGATCATAATCATCACCGCAATGTGTTTTAACTAATAATGCTTATCATTGAATTTGAAACATAAAATTCCCAACACTTGCCCATTGTTTGAATAAAGAGAGAAAATATGAAGAAAAAAACGAGAAGAATAATGAGAAAAGTACACCTTTGGCTTAATTATATATATCTTTAGTCTTCTTTATAGTTTATGTATTTTGGTCCATTTGCTCACATTTAGACCCCCATAGTTCTTTATTTGTTAAAATTAAGTCTTCGACACTAAATTTCATCTAATAGGTAATGTTACATTGATTTGTATAAATTAATAACGAAAAGTGTATATAATATTTAAATAAAAAATAAGACAAACAAAAGAGGTTTCTATTTTATTTTATACATTTTGTTTTTTATTGAAGTATTTGATGTATTTTATCTTTTACCAATTTCTACAAATTAATGTTACCTTACATCTCCATTACATTCGTACAAGTTATTAGATGAAATTTAAGGTGAAAAACTTAGTTTTGACAATTAAAAACTATAATAATTAGATGCAAGCATTTAGAACTAAGAGACCAAAATCACACATATGTTAAAATGTGAGAAGTAAAAATAATTAACCCTAAGGAGAAAGGAAAAAAAGAGAAAAGAAAAAATACTCATATATCAAATTTCATCTTAATTAAATGTATTCGTATTAAAAGAAAAAAGTACTCATATTAAATCGCACTACTAGCCTAGGCTCCAAAAGATAGTATTTTCATGAGAGGCGCACTTAAATTGTTTATTTTTTAGGCCAGGAAGAGGGAAGAATAGTACTTGACCCATTTAACTTCATCCATTTTGTAAATAGACATCCTAAATTTTAAATTTTATCTCAATTAATCCTTAAAATTTACACATTTTGCAATTAGAACATTCTATGTTAACTTGTTGACTTACTAATAGAGAAATGATCCCAACTATTTATTTGTCTTAAATCTTATTGATTTTGACCAGTTAAGAGTTATTGATAGGTCTATCTTTACTGATAATAACCTTTAAGATCTATATTCTTTGGACCTTATTTTGATTTTTCTTTTTTTTTTCTTGTCTTCTTTTCTTTTTTGAATTCAAAGTATCTTATTATATATATATATATATATATATATATATATATATAGGGAACGTATCAAGTGAGATGGTCTTTTTTATGTGAGAGTGAGAGGAATAGATATTGACCATTAGATCTTGTCATGAATGGTCAAGATTAAAACATACAAAGTCATGTGAGCTTTTTAAAAAGTCATATGACTTTTTAAGTGGTCACATGACATTAAATCTTGACCCTCCATGTATAATTGTATAGCCAAGATTAACTCCTCTCACTCTCATATAAAAATGACCTTATCGCTAAATATGGTAAAGATTACATTATCCTCCAAATGAGGCAATCCTGCTCTAATCGAATAGGACTATTATGGGAGACAAAGTTAGGCTTTCGAGTATTTAACGTAATTGCATATTTAGGGCTTGAACTTGAGATCAATAATTAAGCTAGAACAACCTCACACCAGTTGATCCGCGCGGTGGTATCTTATTATGTTTTAATCTTTACATGGTGAATTTTGAAATCTAAATTAATGAAAAATCAAAACTTAAGGCAAATAATTGATTGAGGTTGCTTTTTTGTTAATAAGTTAATAGAGAAGGGGCTAATTACAAAAGGTGTAAAGTTGAAGAATTAGGGGAGTATATTGGATTGTGATTTTAAAAGATTATTTTGGCATAAAAAAGTCTTGCGGATTTTAAAAGACTATGTAGGACTGTAATGACTTATAAGATTTTTTTAAAAGACTTTTATAATCAAGATTTTGTAGTTTAAATTTTAATGGATTTATATCATAAGAATTTGTAAGATTTGGAAGGACTTTATATATTTATAAGACTTGATTGGACCTTGTGAATTTTTAGAAAACATTCAAAGTTACAAGAGCCAATGAAAAGCATAACAAAAAAATGATAAGTTTGGATAAAAAAAAAAAAGTAAAACCAATACAATTTTTCTAATTTTTTAATAGCTAATTGATTCTAATTTCATGTCCTACTAATTTTGTCAAAATAAAAATATTTGTTTTTTAATACATAAAAACAAATTATTACGTGTGCCTAGCCATTTCATTATTGTATGAGGCTCCTTTTAATATCTCATTCACATAACAAGTCATAATTCATAGTGCTTGCTTAGTATTGCTAATCCATAGGCACAAGTCATTGTTATCTAAATAATAGGGAGAGTCCAAGAACAAATAGATAAAGCATTTCACCATGAGAAAGGGGAAAAAGTTTGAACTTTCTAATAATTTTTTGGAGAAAAAAAATCCTAATAATATTAGGGAACATGAAATCCACATAACCTATGTTGCAAGCACACCATTTTATTTGAAGCTAAAACGAAGTCTTAAAATTTATGTTGGGATTAGTGTGCAAGTGTGTGATTGGCATTGGTGATGCACGAATTTTTTATGTGCTTTTGACATTTTTTTTTGGCAATGTACACAATGAATTCATCCAAACAAGTTGACAAAGATAAATAGAAAGGTCTTTTATCTAACTATAGAGAAGGTGTGTAGGATTAGAAGAAGGAAATGACTTATTACAATATAAACGTCCATACCACCTTCAATGACAAGAGAAGGAATTGTGTGTGATGGGAGAAAGAAAAGTCTGACAACGATAAAAAAGGAAGGAATGAGAAAGTAGAAAAGTTTTAAGGGTTTGCGTGAGATTGTTAGATGTGTATAGTATTTATACATCCTACTGAAAGGTCATACGAAATCCATCTTACAAAATAATCTAATGAAATTTGTATGTTTTTGAATACCAAAAGGCTTTTTGTAAATCATAAAAAATCTTAATTGAATACCACTAGATTTTGTTACCTTCTTAAAAAAATCCTGATAGTTTTGATTGAATACCACAAGACTTATTTATATTATTAAAAAGTCTTGATTGAATATCACAATACTTTTTATCACAAAAAAGATTTTTAAAATCTCCATCTAATACATCCCCTTAGTTATGATAAAAATGCAATTCAAAATATATACTTATATGGATGCTATGGGCATAGAACGTTTGTGATTCTAGTAACCAAAAAAAAAGCCGGGGGGCTTAGGAGAATTGAATTTTCTTCTCCTTTCTTTATTACCTGGTTTGCATGAAAGGATTTGCCTTATCTAAAATGAGAGAAATATATTTCAGAAGATAAAGTACAATAATATCTATTAATTAGAAATCAACAGTTGAGATTGTATTTAATTTTAGGTTTTGTAAGATATGTATTTAATTTTATTATAGTTTTTAAATATTTTTTTATCAAATATCGTGAGGACATTTTATCCTCTAAAATGCATTCTCTTCACTTTAGAGGATACAATTCCATATTTTTAATATGAACAGTGCTAGTTAGTACTAAAAGATTTCACACCAAAAAAAAGACATGTATTTGTGTTCTATTGGATAGAAATAACAAATTAAAAAAAAAAAATGGGACAGAAATTATGGCACAATTCGTATGTGATTTCGTGCATAGATTTTAATATAACAAGAAAAATTTTGGGTTGAAGTAGGCTAATTAGATGTTTGATTGAATTTGCCATTAGAGAATTACCCTACCTATTTGTGGATATTTTTGTGGGTATCCATAGAATTTGGGTACACTTTGTCATCCCTAACTTGAGTGAGTAGAACAAAAATCTAAATAGCTTTAATTAATACCTAATTTTATCATATTCTATTCTTTTACGTCATTCCTTTCTTTTAATTTTTTTTTTACGAATCTAATTTTGTGCTTGTTTAGAACTTTGAGACTTTCAGTTTTGACTAATAAACTTTTTTGGTTTTTTAGGGAAGAGATTTCTACACTTCTTTGATTCTCCTGTCTTCGTTGCTTGTCTCCTCATATGTGTCTTTAATTTATAAAAATGGTATGTTATTATAAAATAACAATTTTCTCTTACTTGTTAATTTTTTTTTTTTTGCTAAACAATTATTTTTCAATTAGAGAGATCGTAACAGAGATAAGAAATGGAGATGAGAGATTTGAGACCCCTACACGTGGACGGAATTTAAAAAAAAAAAAAAGGTTTTTCAAAGATACACCGCAAAAAGCATATACAAAGATATAATTCCTCAATATATATATATATATATATATATATATATATATAAGAGATCAAATGACATCGGTGTAACTTACATCAATTATTACACCATTTAATAACTTGATATAGAATGTGATTTTTATCGATCCAACCGTACATTGAATTATAATTTCATATTACCAAGATTGTTTGTGTCAAATTTTGTCAAAATTGAATAACAATAAGATGGTAATCAAATGACTCATGTTTACTATATTTTAAAAAGTATATATTATGCCTATTTTGATCCATATGAATAAGGTAACAAATAATTTAGATTAATATAAAATTTGTACATATAATCTATGTTAAAGGAACTTTCAATACAACGGTAGGTTTTAGGATAAAATTATCTAATTAAAAGTTATTGAATGGTATAATAATTGATGTAAGTTACACCGATATCATTTGATCCCTATATATATTGTTATAGCTTGACCGTAACTCATGATTTTCTCGACCTAATGGCATCCTTAAGTACCCACTAGTGGTTTAGAGAGAGAGAGAGAGAGAGAGAGAGAGAGAGAGAGAGAGAGAGAGAGAGAGAGAGAGAGAGAGAGAGAGAGAGAGAGAGAGAGAGAGAGTAAAGTGTTTAAAAGACCAGAGAGAATTAAGAAAGCAGAACCCTATGCTCCCACGTGAAATAGTATGATCGGGACGACCAGATATCTAGTAACTACAAATGGAATCTCGTGCTTTTAATTAGGTTCAGCACGTAAATAAATTAACAGATGCACCGGCGACCGGACTTTCAAAATTCAATAGGATTTACTAGCCGTTAATTATAATATTATGAGATACTAAGAATTCCCTATCACTTTTTTATTGTAGTTAATTAGAATATGTGGATTCAGCACTTATGCAAGGAAACAGCATTGGTGGTCAACAAATTCCTTGACATCTCTCGTAATAACTATAAAGCTATCTAGGCTGTATAACTACGCATGCGTTTTAATTAGTTAATAATTAAGTAAACTGTTGCGTTCATAAAACATGACACGCAAGGAAACAGCATTGGTCAACAAATTCCTTGACTTTTCTCATTATTAACTACATAGCCAGGTTGTATAACTATGCATGCGTTTTGCGTAGAGTTCCTTAAACGTTTTGAAATTTCCTTCTTCAGACACCAACTCACAGGAAGGAGAAAGATCCATCTGAAAAAGAAAAATGTTTTGTGAAAAAAAACGACAATAAAAGTTATTCCATTGAATTTTTATATATTTTTAAGAGGCAACTGTATATGAAAAATAAATAAAATAAGTTAAAAAAAATAAACTTATATATAATATTATATATGATGTAAATTTTTTAATATTTAAAAAATAAACTGTAATATTCCTTTGCTTTGACGAATTAGGAGTACAAATAATTATATATAGCAATTGTACCATTCCATTCAATGGGAGTAGTTTCAGGACCAAGTAAAGAGAACGGAACCAACAACTTGAGAACGAATCGTCTTTTATTATTTAACCATATTCTCTCTCTCTCTTTCTTTGTGTCTATTTTGATTTTTGACTGATGATACACAATGGTGATGACAGAAGAAAACAAAGAATTTGGAAACATTTAATAATGCTATTGTGAAGGATGTAAGAATCAAACTAACAAAGGAAAGAAGTGTCAATGCAACAGGTCCATATTATTAGTTTGAATCTAAACCCGATCTATTAAAAACTCAAGACTAAATTACATTTTTGGTTTCTCTATTTTTTTCAATCTGTAATTTTGGTCTTTTTATTTTTTTAGAGACATTTAGTCCTTTTATTTTTAAAACTCTGTTAATCCATTGACAAGTGTACCAATTCTAGCAAGTAAACAGTGTTAAGTAAAAGTATCGTCTCACAAAGGACTCGCGTAATACTAGACCTTTCACAATTAATGCTATAGAGAGAAATGTTTACACAAATAAATTAAACGTTCTCTTTGGAATTTGTACAAACACGTAGAATGAGAATATTAAGTTAAATGACAATAAGCGAAAGCGTCGGGATTTGACTACACTAACTATTCTCTCATACAACATAAAGATTACCTATTGAGTTTATATCTTATTCACTACCATCAACCCACAATTTTTCCAAACCCTAATCCCTTAGTTGAGTGGACCTAAGTTATTTGGTTAAACCATCAATCTCTTGATTAGCTTACCCAACAACTTGCTTTAAGAAAAAGGGTTGAGAGATGGCTAATAAGTCATGTTCCATTCTTAGAAGCAAGATTTATTAGATGCTCTCTTCAGTTCTTTGAAAACAAAGAGTTTTCCAACATCAATCAAGACAATAAAAACAATTCATAGGAGATCAAACCATAATAAGCATTAGGTATAGAAGTAGAGATACTAATGAATAAAATATAAACTTTAATAAATAACATAGAATGTATACCGAAGAGTAGATTAGTTATATCAAACCTTAACTGGGGGGAAGATTAGCCACTCATTGATGAGTGAAACAAACAAAATGGTGGAGAAATGAAGATTTCTAGATTGAGGCTTCAAGGAAAGCTTCCTAGCACTGTTCCTGTGAACCTTCAGACGAAAAATTGTAAACTGACTCCAATTTCCCCCAAAGTTTCCTCCTTTACTCTTTTTTGTCATGTCTTCATTAAGTGAGGTGGCATTATTCTCGCTCAATGAGAACATGACTCGTTGAGCGAGAATCTGCACTTCGTGGTCTCTAGAGTGCTTCTTGCTTAGCGAATAGATGTCTTGTTGAGCAAGAGCCTTGACTGCTCTCTAGAATGGATTTTACTGAGCGAGTGTTTTGCTCGCTTAGGGAACTTGTGCAGCCAGATTTCTCCTTTCTTTGGCCTTCTTCCTTGCTGTAATCCTCTATCTTCACTTTCTACAAAATATCATCAAACTGGCAATTAAAATGCCCAAAATGTATAATTTATTCCTAGGTGCTACGTACTTACAAGTAACTAAAAGTTGGGTTTAAACAAAGTTTTAAATTCGAGAAAAAAGGTAATAAATGTGCAAAAAGATATGCATGATTGACACTTATCAAAATTCATAATTTTGGTCTCACCATCAAAATTTTTGCGCTGACTAGTACAAATTTAACGTTGACTCTAATGTATCAGTACTTAAATGACGTGTTAAAGTCAGAGTCAACATTAGAGTCAACGATGACACGTTAGAGTCAACATTAAACACTAATAGTCATCGCAAGAGATTTGACGGAGAGACCAAAATTGTGGATTTTTAAAAATTGGAGGACTAAATGTCTTTAAAAAAATAGAGGGCCAAAATTGCAAGTTTTTAAAAATAGGGAGACTAACGCCCTGTTTGGTAAAGGCAAAGAAAAAGAGGGAAAAGGAGGGAAGAGGTAAGAAAAGAAGAGAAGAGAAATAGGTGAGAAATAAAGTGAAAATTAAGATTGTTTAGTTGAAGAGAAATAGAGAAGGAATAAAGTGGAAATAAATGTGTGGGGTTGTTTAGTTTGAAAGAAAAGAAAAGAAAGAAAATTAGATTATTACCATTATACCCTTACGTGACTGAACACATGTAATATTTTTTTTCCGATTAAATCGATTTTGTCAATTAAAAATCCCCATTCAAATCTATTCTCTTTTTGACAAAATCAATTTTGGCATTCCACGTCACAGCCAAAATTGATTTTGTGATGAGGAAGTTGGTTTTCTCTTCCAATTATCTATGGAAATCAATTTGGTAATCGATTTTGTGGTCATCAAATCTGTTTTCTATTCCAGCAAAGGTGAAAATCGATTTTGGCAATGCAACAAATTGATTTTCACACAAACTTGCTACAGCATGTCAAACCAAAATTGATTTTGGCTGTCAAAAAATTGATTTTTTAGTTTAAAAAAAACATGCAGATATGTTATGAAAATGATATATTAACCACAAATTAACCACGCAAATTTGCATACATGCATGTTACATGTCAATGAAGTAAAAAAGACAAGAAGATCTGACCCTGTATTAACCATGCCTGAACAAAATTAAACACATTCAAGCATTCAAAATACCAACCTAAAAACGGTTACAATTGAAGAAAGGTGTTGTTGGAAGAGGGAGACGCATAAGGAGACTCGAATACAACCAGTCTCAACACAACTCTTCAATGTAGAGACCACCAACACTGACTCGAGCTTCACCACGAGGAGGAGAGGCTATTTTTGAAAACAGATAACGAAAGAGTAAGGGCAAGTTTGGGGAGGTTGTGAGTTTTTGGTTTTCAAATCCAATTTTCAAAATAAAACGCATTTGGCTAAAATGGAGCTGAAATGGTTTTTAACTCAATTTTAAAACACTTTTACATTTATTTCAAAATCAAGAAAAAAGGTTTTGTGAATCTAGTTTTTAGTTTTTAAAAAAGTACACATCACTATATTGACAATAGCTCTTCCCACCACCACCACTAACACTGCTACTGTCGCTGCCGCTACTACCACGACCATCAACACCGCCACCACTATTACTGTCGTCGTCACCACCACCACTATCGCTATCTTTGCCGCCATCACACAAACATATCCTTAAACTAATTTTAACAAAATAAAAAAAATTAAAATGAGTTTATTTTGAAACCAAAAATTTGAAAGAAAAAACTATTTTTAAAAATTAAAAACTAGTTGCAATTTTTGAAATTTTCAAAATTTGCAACTAAAAACCACCCCAAACAAGTCTTAAAATTTCTTCGCTACTCGTAGAAGAAATGGGTTTTTTACCAAAATAATATAAAAGAAAACATTAATTCCCAAACTACCTCACATGCAACAATATTTCCCAAAATACCTCAATTTACTGTTCACGCGAGAATTTACTGTTCATCTGAGAAAGCAAGCTTTCCAATGCTTTTTTTTTTTTTTCTTCATGTAGGGATTTTTTACCAAAATATATAATGGTTTTTTTAACAATATATATAATGGTTTTTTACCAAAATAAATTAAAAAAAAAACAATATTTCCCAAAGTACCATACATGAAACATTATTTACCAATCTACAGTAATTTACTATTCACCTAAGAAGCCTTTTCTTCAACCACCGAATTCTCTCTTTAGTTTTGCAAAAATTTGATATTTGCCTCATGAAGTTTGGGTCTCCAAGACCCGACTTCTTAGAGGCTTTTTTTTTTTTTTTGCTTTTCAATTTTGGTGAATATACTTAATCAAATTTTATTTTAATTACAGGTTAATTTAAATGTCCAATTTTTTTTTGAAATTATGGTTAAATAATATATTTAGTGGTTAATTAAAATAAGTACAACCACAAAAAAAATTAAATAAGAAGATTTCTATTAATTAAAGTTATTTAATCAAATTAAATTAATTACTATGTTTATTAGGTTTGTTAGTTTAGGAAAAATTAAGACAAAAATAATATTGACAAATGTAATTAAAATAATTACTATGTTTAATTTTAATTATGCATTAATTCTATAAAAAAATTGAAATTGTGGTTAAATAATACATTAAGTGCTTAATTAGAATAAGTACAATAAAGGAAAAAATTAATAAAAATAATTAAATTATTTAAATTTTCTTAATTTTATTATTTTTGTTAAATATAAATTTAATTTAATTATTATTATAATTATAGGTTAAATAATATGGTTAAATAATACATGTAGCGATTAATTAAAATAAGTATTAAACTAGTTGTTATTATTGGCAAATTAAAATAATTAATATGTTTAATTTTACTAATGTGGTAATTTTATGGAAAAATGAAATTGTGGTTAAATAAGCAAATGATTTTAAACAAAAACAGAAGGAAGGATTAAATTAATAATGAACTACATTAATAAAGTTACATAGGATTAAAAATCAATGGGGTCGCCTTGACGTTTCAGCACGGTTAGGACATTTATTTTTGGTATGTCCTGGTGTGCGACATGCTGAACATCTTTTGGTTGACCCCTTTCTCTGAGGTCCATCTCAGTACGTATTCGAGTTGATTTCGAGCGTCCACTGATATTCCTGCGCATAGTGGGATTGTGGGACAATTCTGGTCTGTCATATGTTGGCCATGACCCTTTATTGGGCAACATGTGGAACCTTCTGCCATAAACATTCGATACATATTCCAACGTGTACACCGGACTCACATATTGCATATAGTCATGGTGAATTTGGTTACAAGCAGCAACGACATGCGCACATGGGATGTGCAATTTTTGGAACTTTCCACATTCACATAGTTGCTGCTCCAGTCTAACACTGAAATGCCCTGCAAGTCGCCCTTCTAAAGGGTTAATCAATTCCTGCACCAAGAACGTTGAACCGTCTTGATCGAAGTCCTTCACGTAGTGTGTATTTGCCTTTGTTGTTGCATCTTGTACGGCCTTGTTAAGAATCTCTGTATATTTTTTTCCAGAGTTTATCATCGTCGTTGCTTCCCTCCCCCTTCTGACGAATAATTCATTACACCTAAAGTATGTTGCTTCGACCAATGCTGAAATAGGTAGGTTTCTAGTTTTTTTAAGTACTGAGTTGATTGCCTCCACGAGATTGGTGGTCATGTGTCCCCAACGTTGCCCTCCATCCCATGCAAGAGTCCATTTTGGCCTTGGGATTTCATCGAGCCATTGCGTGGCTTCTGGATGCACATGATGAAGATTGTTGTAGTAGTAGAAAAAGTTTCTCTCCGTCATGGCATATGCTGAGGAGTTGGAATGAAGGATTGTCAGTAATGTTATGATGAGAATATTTAAAAAAATAATTAACATGTATGCAATACGTACCCATATTTACAACTTGTTTCTTTTGATCAGCATTCCTGAAGTGCCTCATGAAATTTTGTGCGATGTGTCGAATGCAAAACACATGCACTGAATCTTGTTCTGTCCAACCACTCCCCCGTCGTGCATAGGCACTCTTTATCGCTTCATGCCTGTCTGATATTAGGCATAGACCATGTTGGGGTGTGACGTACTTTCTTAAGTACTTGAGGAAGAAGAACCAAGCATCTGTTGTCTCCCCCTCCACTATGGCAAAAGCTATTGAAAGAATATGGTTGTTCCCATCCTGTGCAACTGCTACCAAAAGAGTACCTTTGTACTTTCCATACAACCAAGTGCCATCGACTTGAACTATGGGCTTACAGTAGGAAAACCCATCGATGCATGGTTTAAAACTCCAAAAAAGACGATGGAAAATGTTAATGTCACCATCTTGGTTGTTACATGGCAGCGTCTGCATCCTAACAATCGTCCCAGGATTAGTCATTTCGATTACCTGGAGCAATTGTGGTAAATCCTTGTATAACTGCTCCCAATTGCCGTAGATTGTTTCTATAGCCTTTTGCTTTCCCAACCACGCCTTTTTGTAGGAGGTGGTCAACTGCTTAGTTGTTTTTATGTGTTCAATTAGTAATGGCACTGAGATCAAGGGATCATTTCTAACCAGTGCCTCAATCTCTTTACTGATCATCGTTGACGTAAGTTGACGATGATCTTGAGACAACATTGGTGACACACATGTATGGGGTCCTTGTAGTTTTCTGATCTCCCATTGTCTGCAAACCTTGCCATATGCTGCTCTACACCTCCATGCACATCCTTCAACACGACATTTTGCAACAAATAGTTGTTGGTCAGAACTTACAACTTTGAAGTCCACATGGTTCCTGATGTGGTGTTCCCTAATTGCAAACAGGCATGAATCTTTGTCATGGAATTGCATGCCAACGTAAAGGGATCCAGGTGCTGCACATGAAATGCCTTCACGATCCAAGACATGCATAAACTCTGCATCATCTTCTGTTGCGTCCAGTTCGACAGCATGCATGTGTGGGGGCGGACTGTAAGCATTGTTGGTTGTTGAGGGGCCTACGTCTTGCTGTTGGTTGTCATCTTCATCATTGTTGTCATTCACATGGTGCTCTAGAATGTCTTCTTCATTATCACTAAAAGGGCCAACATATTCGTCATGTGGACCAGCCCTAGCATCATCAACTTGTTGTGGCTCGTTAGGTTGGGATGGAGGTTGTTCGATGTATGGAGATGTTGATAGTAGTTGGGTGAAAGAGGAGGTGGCTGGTGCAAATTCAGAAAAATTAAACTGCGTGCTGTTTAAATCAAAAGAAGGGGCATATGGTGGGAGTAGGGCAGAAGAGGGAGCTGTCTCCCATTCATTTTGGTGGGTATACTGTTGGTTAAGATCAAATGTTGTTGCATGTGATGATGTGGGAAATGCATGTGATGTTGTGGGTAAGAAAGCATTGTCAGGTTCAGGATATGTTGTAGAGGGTGTGTCCTCTAACGTGACATAGAGCTCTATGCATCCAAGTGTCTTGTATTGGGTAGAAATTGTGAACATACTTTGGACGTCCTCATCGTCTGAAAGTTTCACCGCCTCATAACGTAGAACTCCTTTGCCAACACATAAAGGGTATCGATGAAAGATACTGTCAACCATTGTTGTTGGTTGAAGTTTGAGCTTTTGCTGGATTCTTCGCTTTAAGGCCTCAAGTGAAAGGGCTCTCTTGATGGTGAGGATGACTGGGTTTGGGCATTCGAACTTTGCCCCCTCCTCGGATCAAATCATCTGGCCATTGTAGTAGATAATAAGATTAAAGTTGGATGAAGTCATGATGAAGGTGGAGAGTTTAAGGTTTTTGGCTGAGAATGGATGTTGAGTGAGGATATATTTCTGGTTTGCAAACTGAAGTTGAGTCATGGTCTATATATAGACCACTAAAACGATTGAATCTAGACCGTTGGATTTGTCAATACAATCTGGGCCGTTCGTTTTTTTAGACTGACGCAAAGTAAGGAATCTCTGATGCACTGACGCAAAGTAAGGATTCCCTAATGCACTGACGCAAAGTAAGGATTCCTTGACACACTGACTCAAAGTAAGGATTCTCTGACGCACTGACGTAAAGTAAGGATTCCCTGACGCACTGACGCAAAGTAAGGAATCCCTGATGCAAAGTAAGGATTCCCTAATGCAAAGTTAGGAATCTCTGACGCACTAACACAAAGTAAGGAATCTTTGACGCCCTGACACAAAGTAAGGAATCCCTGACACAAAGTAAGGAATCCTTGACGCAAAGTAAGGATTTCTTCACGCAAAGTTAGGAATCTCTAACGTCTTGACGCAAAGTAAGGAATCCCTGACGTAAAGTAAGGATTCCTTGATGCAAAGTAAGGATTCCTCGACGCAAAGTAAGGAAACCTTTCTTTTTCACTTATTTTACTATTTTTTCCTCAGAAAAACATGGATTCAGAACTTGCATTCGTGTACTTCAATGGTCATATGACAACAACTTTTGAAGGCGTCTACTTTCAAGGAATCTCTAAACAATTTTTTGTTTATGACTTAAATTGTGTTAAAAAAATTAGAATAACAATACTAATAACTATTAATGTAGAACACAACTAAACAAAACATTTCATTAAATTATAACACTTCGATACATGCGATTCATAAAGTGGTCTTATCAAATCTTCTCATCTTCCGTATAATGAGATCCAAGATTCATGGTTTCATCAAGATATTCTGACAAGCCATCCCATAACCATGAGCTTGACAGATAGGACTGTGGTTGATTAGATGCCTGTGTTTGCTGATCCTCAATAGTCGCGTATAACTCAACGGACGTCAGGTTAGGCACTTCAGCGAATACAGCAAACATTGTGTGTACATCCTCATCTTCTTCAAGTTTGCACGCACTATATTGAAAACAATCGCCCAAAAAGGAGATTGGACATCGGAAATGGAGGTGCGCCACCAATTTTCCGTCCCCCAGTTTAATCTTATTTTGAATGGCTTGCTTCAACACATCAAGTGTCATACTTGTGTTGACTTGGAGTATCTTTGGGTCATTACTGACAAAGGTTGACCCATGTTTAGTTTCTTTCATCTCCCCATTGTAATATACAAAAGCAAATACAGGTCTAGATGCCATGGCTAGTGTACGGCTTAAGGTTTAGACATAGGATGATCGATGAGATGATGCGTGTGTTGTCGAATTTAACGTCCACACATGTTACATTTATACACTGTTTACCCGATGCAAACATTTACGAATGTGTTGATAGAAAAGCAACGGTCGTAATCACACCGACAAAATCGACGATCCAGATCACCCTGATCCAAGCGCGTTCACTGTTCATCCGTCAGGGAATCCTGCAGGGTCTTGTCCCCTTCGTCAGGAAAAGGGACGGTCGTGATCACACCGACGGAATCGACGATCCAGATCGCCCGATCCAAGCGCGTTCACTATTCATCCGTCAGGGAATCCTGCAGGGTCTTGTCCCCTTCGTCAGGAAAATGGACGATTGTGATCGCACCGACGGAATCAACGATCCAGATCGCCCTGATCCAAGCGCGTTCACTGTTCATTCGTCAGGGAATCCTGCAGGGTCTTGTCCCCTTCGTCAGGAAAAGGGACGGTCGTGATCGCACCGACGGAATCGACGATCCAGATCGCCCCGATCCAAGCGCGTTCACTGTTCATCCGTCAGGGAATCCTGCAGGGTCTTGTCCCCTTCGTCAGGAAAAGGGACGGTCGTGATCGCACCGACGGAATCGACGATCCAGATCGCCCCGATCCAAGCGCGTTCACTGTTCATCCGTCAGGGAATCCTGCAGGGTCTTGTCCCTTTCGTCAGGAAAAGGGACGGTCGTGATCGCACCGACAGAATCGACGATCCAGATCGCCCCGATCCAAGCGCGTTCACTGTTCATCCGTCAGGGAATCCTGCAAGGTCTTGTCCCCTTCGTCAGGAAAAGGGACGGTCGTGATCGCACCGACGGAATCGACGATCCAGATCGCCCCGATCCAAGCGCGTTCACTGTTCATCCGTCAGGGAATCCTACAGGGTCTTGTCCCCTTCGTCAGGAAAAGGGACGGTCGTGATCGCACTGACGGAATCGACGATCCAGATCGCCCCGATCCAAGCGCGTTCACTGTTCATCCGTCAGGGAATCCTGCAGGGTCTTATCCCTTTCGTCAGGAAAATGGACGATTGTGATCGCACCGACGGAATCGACGATCCAGATCGCCCCGATCCAAGCGCGTTCACTATTCATCCGTCAGGGAATCCTGCAGGGTCTTGTCCCCTTTGTCAGGAAAAAGGGACGGTCGTGATCGCATCGACAGAATCGACAATCCAGATTGCCCCGATCCATCTAATAATTTGGACTATGGCAAGAAGTGCCACAACCACCTAATAATTTAGATCACCTTTATCGATTGGACATGCGAGGAAATAATTACACGAACTGGGCAGAAGAGCATGCCAACTGGCTTGGAATTTGGAAGGAACGATGCAACAACGTTTTGGTGGGGTAATCTGTTCAAGGACCTTTGTTACACACGCGTGACTATGTGCAATGGTATTGTGCAAATTCGATACCTTTCTATCTGTGCCACAACAATTGCAAGACCCACGACTTGCATGTAACATGGATGTTGGCAACACAACACATGCAACACAGCAAACTCCAACACAACAACGTGCATGGCAACAGAGTACACCTCCCCAACCTAGCCCCCAAGTTGTTCAAACAATGCAAGAGGAAGACTTTGAACCACCTCGTCATTCATTTGCATTCACTCCATCAAAACAACAGGCTGATGAAAATGTTGAGTATCGTCGACACTTATTTACATCTAGTTCAGCGGATTTCATGAGCAACTTGTTTGGTGCAGACATTCGAACTCCAGAATCGGCTCAAGCCTATATGCAGAGTATAGCCATTCCATCGCTTCACCATCAACTTGCTGGAAGTTCGTCAACACCACACGTTAACCATTATGCAACTTCTCAACCAACTGTTGATGACAAGGAGAATGTTGTACGACAACAAAGACAAATCCGTCGAAATCCTCCGCGTAGAAGGCAACCTCCATTGTATGGAACTGGACACCATTACGGAGATTAAGTCTCCTGCCTCTTATGTAATATTTAGTTATTTATTTCCAACTAATTATTTTAATGACGAATGACAATATTAATTATTTTAATTTGCCAAAAATAACAACTAGTTTAATACGATTATCTAATATTTAATGTGGTTGGTTAGGTATAATTATTTAATTAACCGCTACATGTATTATTTAACCATATTATTTAACCTATAATTATAATAATAATTAAATTAAATTTATATTTAACAAAAATAATAAAATTAAGAAAATTTAAATAATTTAATTATTTTTATTAATTTTTTCCTTTATTGTACTTATTCTAATTAAGCACTTAATGTATTATTTAACCACAATTTCAATTTTTTTATAGAATTAATGCCTAATTAAAATTAAACATAGTAATTATTTTAATTACATTTGTCAATATTATTTTGTCTTAATTTTTCCTAAACTAACAAACCTAATAAACATAGTAATTAATTTAATTTGATTAAATAACTTTAATTAATAGAAATCTTCTTATTTAATTTTTTTGTGGTTGTACTTATTTTAATTAACCACTAAATATATTATTTAACCATAATTTCAAAAAAAAATTGGACATTTAAATTAACCTGTAATTAAAATAAAATTTGATTAAGTATATTCACCAAAATTGAAAAGCAAAAAAAAAAAAAAAAGCCTCTAAGAAGTCGGGTCTTGGAGACCCAAACTTCATGAGGCAAATATCAAAATTTTTGCAAAACTAAAGAGAGAATTCGGTGGTTGAAGAAAAGGCTTCTTAGGTGAATAGTAAATTACTGTAGATTGGTAAATAATGTTTCATGTATGGTACTTTGGGAAATATTGTTTTTTTTTAATTTATTTTGGTAAAAAAACCATTATATATATTGTTAAAAAAACCATTATATATTTTGGTAAAAATCCCTACATGAAGAAAAAAAAAAAAAAGCATTGGAAAGCTTGCTTTCTCGGATGAACAGTAAATTCTCGCGTGAACAGTAAATTGAGGTATTTTGGGAAATATTGTTGCATGTGAGGTAGTTTGGGAATTAATGTTTTCTTTTATATTATTTGGTAAAAAAAACCCTAGAAGAAATATACTATGGGTCCCACTTTTTTTTTTTTAAATTCCAGCTACTTTTCACGGTACCAAACGAAGAGAAGTTTGAACATTTCCTTTCTCTTCCCTCTTCTTCCACTTAAATCAGCCTAGTAATGAAAAGGTTTAAATGTGTGTTTGGTTTCTCATCATATCAAAATTGATCAACGTTCAACCCAACACAAATATTTGTAGCTTTCACGTATCTCACACAGTTTTGACTTGATTTTTTTAATTTAAATTTGTATCCTCAACATAATAACAAACATGCTGTAAATAGTATGCAGAAAGTTCTAAATTCTAACCTTATTGCTGAAACCATACTGCGTCATATTTGTACAGTGCAGCTCCTTCTGGATTCAAGGCACGCGTCCTGTTCTTTAATTTATTCTCCATACAGTCGTTTGATTCATGATCCGATTATGTGCTAATGTAACCAATGGTATACGGCCGCTAGATGGGAGAAGAATACAGACCGATACTATTCTCGTAGGGTTCGCTCTTCTAACATAAAATTGACTTAAATATGTTTTAAATTTTTATAAATATGATTTTGTCTGATTTTAATTTTTATATTTTTTAAGTCTTTACTATTAACTTTAGTTAATTTAATACTAATACGATATTAAGATAATTAAATTATTTTTTAGTGTGTAATTCAATTAAGTAATATATTTATTATTTTACATAATAACGTAATTACATGTATTTTACTTTTATAATTTATTTTAATTTTTAATATATTACGAGCAGTAATTTTATTGCTTTTAATTTCACTAATTTAGTTTTAACATTGTACTTTTAAAGAAAATTATAAGTTACTTAGATGTTTATAATTTATTTTTAATAAATTGCTTTTGTCTTTAAAGACAAAATCATTGCTTGTGATATATTAAAAAAATAAATTATATTACAATCAATCAAAACTAATGAATTGAAACGTAAAATAACATGAAAAGTAATATATTAAAAGTAAATTATAAGCGTGTAAGTAAATTATAATTTTTTTTAAAAGAAATAAAATATTAAAATAAATTAGTGAATGGAAAAATAAAAATAGCATTAAAACAATAAAAATCACTGTTCATAATATATTAAAATTAAAAATAAATTATAAAAATAAATGATATGTATAAAATAATAGATATATCACTTAATTGAATTACACACCTAAAAATAATCTAATTATATTAATTTAAAATATTCTTCATTATCTTAATTCATATTCGTTATTTTGTTAGGCATGTCAGCACTAAATTAACTAAAGTTAATGGTAAGAACTAAAAGGAACAGTAAGAAAATGTCAAGAGATCTAAAAATAATAAAGACAATACACCATATTAATAAATAATTTTATTAATATAAGAATTTGACATATACGATTAATTAGTATATCAAACATTAGCTTAATGAATTATACTGTAAGTAATATCTATACTAAAAGTTTATTTTGTGTTAGTAAAGTAAAACAATATTACTGGAGTCAATCCTAATGCTTAATTAACAATTTTTCAGTTTAAAAACGATAATTTTTTTTAGTGATTCAATAGAAACAATAAAAAGTGTGCACTAACAAGCTTTATTATTAAACTCACTAGGATTGACCTAGTAGTGAGGATTTAGATAATTTATATGAGATCCTAATTGTTGAAGTCTTATTATCGTCATTATACAACAAAAAGAAAAAAAAAAAGGAAAGAATCTTATTATTGGCAATGAATCTTATGCCCAATATATGTGTGAATGGGTGTGTGAGAGAGAGGTTTGTTGTTAACATATGAGTGTTTAACAAGTTATAACTTTAAATTTGTTAAACTACACTCAAAAGTGTGTCTTGATAAAATGTTGTGTTTTTTTTTTTTCCTTTCTAAAAACTAAGTAGGAGTATATAGACATCTATGGATACGGATAATTCCCAAATATTTTTTATGGACGGGTAATTTTTTAATAAGTTACAACATGAATTTATTTTTTATACTAATAAAAATATAGCTAACATACATTTTCTAAAAATTAAGTGAGAACATTAGTCTTGTGTGGACGTGTGTGTATTATATTATTAAAAAAAGCTTAAATAAAGTCACTTTGAAAGTTTATTATTTTGTTAAAATTAGTTTAAGGATGTGTTTGAGGCGGTGGTGGTGGGGGTGAAGGCGGTAGTGATGGTGGTGGGGGAAGTGCTGGTAGTAGTAGTGGCAATGAAAGTGCCAATGGTGGTGCTGCCTATAGTGGTGGTGGTGACAACGACGATGGGAAGGGTCAATGTCAAATATGGTAAGAGTGTGTTTTTTAAAAATTAAAAACTAAATCCACAATATTTTTCTCTTGGTTTGAAAATAAATGTAAAATATTTTAATATTAAATTAAAAACTATTTCAGCTTCATTTTAACTAAACGCATTTTATTTTAAAAATTACATTTGAAAACAAAATTAAAAACTCAAAATCACCCCAAATAGGACACTAAAGTAAATGACATATTCTCTCAAGGGGAGACCATGTGCATTAAAGTGGGGACTTTTTTTTTTATTTGACATCGATATATGTATATTGTGTTATTACTTCTATTGATTTGGTGACTTTATCTCCTGTGATATCGAGCCAATAATTTTATGGCTAAGAAAATTATACAATACTTGAAAATATAAACAAGGTAGTTTGTAATTATAATTTATGTAATATTTTTAAAAGCATGTATGTCACAACAACAAAAAAGTACGTAATACCCCTTTTTTTTTTTAACTTCTGAATCGGTGTTGTCTTTAGTGTAATCGCATGCATCTTAAATTGATGTGTATGCGGCAGCTGGTATCGTTCAACTTGCCATTGGTTTTCGGTGCGAGCTGCTTGTTTTGCGCAACAGTTTTTCAATGGGCGTCTTAGATTCTTTTTGGACAAAACTTGCATATATTTTTCACAAAACATTTTATAACTTATTTTATTTTAACTTATTTCATCATATTACTTATCCTCTCTCTATATAAATTAGAATAATTATCTCAAACAAGAGTGTATTTAAGAATCATTCTTCAACAAAAGTGTTTTTAGTTTTTTTTTTTTTTCAATGAGAACATTTTTAGAATTGTTTTTTAATTCTTTATCTCTTTTTAATCTATTAGTTTTATTTTTATTTTTAAATTAAATTTTAATTTTTAAAAATAACCTTGTTTTATAGCATAAATTATTTATCATAAATCTAAAATATAATTATATGATCAAAAATATTTATTTATTATAAATTTTGATTATAATATTATTAATATATTTAAAAATATTTATTTATTATAAATTTTAGTTATATAAATAAAAAATTGTCTTATGCATTACATAGGCTAAAATACTAGTTATTATGTGATTCTCTTTTTTTTTTTCTATCTCTCTCCTAATTATAAAAATAAATTGTATAAAAATAGAGTACTTACTCCGGTTTCAAATATAACAAAAAAAAAATTACACTAATTAAGAAAGTTAGTTAATATTTTTGAATTTTACTAATCTCATCTATTTATTTTTTTTCTAAATTACCCTTTATTGAAACTTGATATCAAAAATAAAAAAAAGTCATTAAAAATATAATCTCAATTAAATGAAGAGTATTTTGAGATAGTTTATTAAATATGGTGAAATTAGTTAACATTCATTTATATTTTACACTAACGTATACATGATCTTTTTTTCTTATATTCAAAACAAGAAAAAGTATGTGACAAAATACAAAGAAATTATGCAAGTAACCTATCATACAAGCCGTTAGTAGTGTTAATGGCTTATCCCATCTCATTAACCCATTTTCACTTGAAATTGATTTTTGACAGATTCAAATTTAAGAAATTATACCTATTAATTTTAAAAACGAATTTGGTTACACTTTAGCTTGTCTCCACTTAATATGGTGTTCTATATTATTTTCAAAAATATTATTTTAACAATTATGCATCACTAATGAAATTTTTAACTTAATAAATAATATTTTATATAATATGATATTATATTTATATTATTATTATTATTATTTAAATTATATATGTAAAATATATCTTAATTATAATTTTACATTTTTTAATTCAATTATTTTGCCATACATATATAATGTTGGATTAATATATTACGTTAATAAATTGGAGACTTAATATTGTCTTATATATTATTAGGTTTTAATTTAATCAAATTTAAATTAAAATAAATGTTCCTATCAAAGTTTGAAGTCAGATAAAAATAAAAAATAAACTTGTGCTAACTCCGTATGAGCAACACTCCTGTTAGTCGTAACTTTTTTTTAGTCATTTATCAGGCACGACTTCAGTATGACTTTGTTTTTCGTGTGGTGAATTCAATGTATTCTATTATCTTTATAAAAAAAAAAATGTATTCTCTTATCAAAAATTAATAATTAATCTCTCGAATATTGAAAATTATTTAAAAAATTAACTTCTTTTAACAGATATTTTTCATTCACGCGGTCTGGGTATAACTTAAGTATGGCTATGACAGTGCTACAGAACCAATAGTATTCTGTATTCAGCCCGTTCAAAGTTTCAAACTACTGCTTTTGTACGGATGAGACGTAGTGCTATACTACATTGTCATGACTCACGACAGAACGCGGACAATTTTTTCGCTGATATCCGTACTCCTTTGGATCCGTGAATTTATTAGAATGGAAAATGTTTCTTAAACACCCATATGTTATTTTATAAGAGAAAAAGAAATTAAAAAAAAGAAGAAGTGATAAATCATAAATGTAATAGGTATGTGATATTATTGATATAACAAAAAGAGAGAAATGAAAAGAAAAGAAGAGTGTTAGTGGGGTGTTTGTAGTGTTGGAATATCCAAAAAACCATTACTCTTTTAGAATTTAATTTTAAAACAACTAATATTAAAATAATCATTATTAAATATTAATTTATTTTTAAAATGATATTTTAAATTAGGTTAAAAGAATTATGAAAAGTAAGATAAATTTCAAAAAATAAATATGATTTTTTTTATAAAATTTAATAGATCTTACACTTAGAATTAATTTAACTTAAAAATCAACGTTAGCTTCTCTTAATTTTTTGGTAGTGTAAAATAAAAATAAGATTCATATTATAATCTTATAAATTTGAATATCAAGATATGGTTTATGTAAATTGTAAATATTTAATTCTCTCTAAATAAAATCTCTAATTTGAGTGTTGTATATGCAAATAAAACTCCAATTAAGAAATTTAGTTTCATCTTGTTATAAATATTTTCGATTTAAACATTATTGTCTCACATAAAATTTACCATCGTCTTAGCTAGACAAAAAATCATAAATTTAAATTTTCGTTATTGAGAAAGATACTTTTTTATACATACATTCCTTTTTATGTAGTCTCATATATTTTTTTCATTCTGTGACGTCTATTAAATCAATATTTTTTTTCTTCAATTAGTTATTTCATCAAATAATATCTTCAATTTTTTAATTTTTAATCAATACTTAAATTTTTAATTAATATTAAATACAGTGGGATATTTACAAATTATTAATAAAATGTTGTTTTATAAATTAAACTGATTTAGTTTTTTTAAAAACTAAAAGATTTAAAAGCATGTATTTTATATTTTAATTTATATTTTTCATAAAAGTATTTTCTATCACTTAAACCAATTTTCTCTTAAGTGCTTTTTTAATTTATATTTTTAACATCCACCCCAATATTATAAATATATGAGTCCTTATTCTTAATGCGTGAACATTTTTTATTATCTTTTTTTTTCTTATTACGTACATGACAGCTTCACTATTGTTTAACACTTTATTTTTTTATTTTTTATAAGCAATTCAACTTATCAGTAACTTTTAAAATTATCTTTGGCATTAAAATTTTTTCTCATATCTCAACTTTCTTAAACACATCACTACGTTAACTTTTATATCAAGTATTCTTTCTCATCTTAAATATCATGTACTTATACTTTCAAACTAATTCTTTTCATTATTTGTAATTTTTTCTTTTTATCTTAAATCTAAGCTACTTATATTATTTATTTATTTACATTAATTATTTTTATTGATTTTTTAATTTTAATTAAATTTAAATATATTAAACAATTACTAATTTTAGTTATATTTAAAATATCCATACAAAACATTACATATTTTTTCCTATAATTTTTCTTCCAAAAACTAACCTAACATATTTGTTTCATTTAAAGTCCCGGTTTTAACCTTAGAGTAAGAAAACGTGTTAGGTTCATTTTTGGGGGGAAAAAAATTACAATTAAAAATTATCTAATTCTTTATACGGATATTTTAAATATAAATAAAATTAGGTAGTATTTCATTCAGTTTAAAGTCTCATTTTTAACTACATAAAAATAAGTCCCATTTTTAGCGCCGCGTACAAAAGAAAGAGGCACCTTTTCTAATTTCTATGTCCATTCTCTCCCCACCGAAAGCATATAAGCGAATAAGCGAAATGAAAATACGCTTTTGTTCTTTGCCCCCTTTTTTATTATTATTTATATATATACGCATATGATTATATGGAGTATTTTTAATTGAATGATCGAGATTAATTTTTTTGAGAAATTTGAAGACACTAAAAAATAAGTTGTTTTTTTTTAATTAAATTTTTTCCATATACAAAAGTTAAGATTTGAATTTTTGACCACTTATTTAAGAAACCTGGGCTTAATGTCACTTGGACCAAGTACGTATTAGTTTTACATTGTCTTTTATATCTAACTAGTATCATAAATATTGTTTATATATAATTATCTAATTATATAAATTAAAATAATTTTATTATATTTCTCGTTAATGAATCAAGTTAATATAAAAATATAACTATTATTTAATTGATTTAGTTTTGAAGATGATAGTATAATTATAAAACTAATATTTCAAAGACAATGAAATTTTGTTAGAATTTAAAATTAACTAATACAATTTAATTTAAATTTAAATTTAATAGTAATGATTATAATTTAAAATAAAATATGTTTTAATTTTAATTTTAATTTAAAAATAATAACATACTTATAATAACAATAACTTAAGTTTGAAAAAATTTATAAAATCTTAAAAATTAATCCCATTCTCGTAAGTTGTGTATGTAATAAAGGAAAAGGAAAAAAAATATAAAAAGTGAGTTAATTGAAAAATAAAGAGAGTGGAAGTTTAGACCTTATTTGTTTGCTATTTTCAAAAACAATTTTAAGTTTTCTGAAATTTATTTATCTCTTGAGCACATTTAAAAGCGTTTGTCTCCTTTAGCACATATTTGTTTTCTAAAAATTTGTCTCCTGAGCCTTTGAATAGAACACATGAAGAAAAGAAAGAAAAAATAGGATGAGAAAATATTTGTCAACTTTTTTTATCTTTTGTTTTTTAAAACACTTATTTTGAAAACAATTATCAAAACTTAATAGATTTTTTATGAGTAATTGATTTTTGAGTAGTGTAGAATTGTTTTAGAAAATAATCTTTAAAATAGAAATGTGAGAGGAGAATCAAAGAAAACCTTAATCTCTGAGTACTTTAATTTATAATATATATATATATATATATATATATATATATATATATATATCCCATTTTGTTAGTATGATTTGATAAACATGCACTATTAATTTAAAAGTTTTAATTTTATTAACTAATAAAAAATTATGTGATATGACTTTTAAGATAATTGTTATAAAATTAATAAATTTATTATATATATTAATTTGTGATAAGAAGACAATATAAAAAATAGGGTAAAATATGTTTTTGGTCTTTCTAAAATTTTTCAAATTCGGTTTTAGTCCTTCTAAAATTTTTTGTCCTATTTTGGTCCCTCTAATTTGAAAATACACCACATTTGGTCCTCAAAGTGGTTTAGATAGCGCTTTATAACCGCTATTAAATGTTATTTGAGGACTAAAAATGGTACATTTTCAATTAGAGGGACCAAAACTGGACAAAAAATTTTAGAGGGACCAAAAACATATTTTACTCTAAAAAATATTTATACAATAAGTATATGTATTATTTAGGCTTAATTGCATTTTGTGTCACCAAGTTCATCATTTTGGAAATTTTGCCACTTTGTTTTTTTTCTCTTGTATTTTGGCACGTTATTTTTAAAATCTTGCAAATTTTGTCCAATCATCAATTATTCATTAAATAAAAATTTACAAGATTTGACAAAATTGGCCAGATTTCAAAAATAGAAGGCAAAATGTAAGAGAAAAAAATATTGTAACAAAATCTACAAAATGATAAAACTTGAAGTGACATAATGTGTAATTAAACCTATTATTTATTTTACTATATATACAAAAAAATATTAATTTAATTAAATATTAATGCTGCTCCAGTTCAACGCTACGTGGCAGAACCAGAAAGCCCTGTGAAAGAGTCGGCTGAGGGATGTCGGCCACATGGTGGAGATTTTATTTATTTTCTAGTTGGAACTTGGAAAGAAATGGAGGGAGAAGAGAATGTGTTCGCGTTACTTCATATGAATGAAAATTAATCCGAAGGTACTTATAGTTTTACAGGGTTTTTAATTAAGTTTATATAGTTAAAAATACTTTAAATTTTTTTTATACTTTAACAAATTGTAAGTAACGTCCTGGCCCCCCTCCCCGTCTCTAACTTTTTTCCGTTATATTTCATTCAGAGTTAATGATTAGGCACTATTCATGTAACAAGTTGTCACTGTTTACCAATTGGAATTCATCGTTGCCATAAATTTTAAAGTATTTATTATAAAAGTTAACAAACTTATAATAAATAATAATTTGTGATTAGATGACGGTATAAAACTACTTTACACTGTCAGTGCATAGTATTTTTCTTAATTTAATTGTACTTTTTTTGGTTCTCAAATTTTGTCTTATTTACAATCAATCCGAGTGTATGTAGTATGCAAAAATGAAAAAAAGAATTAATAAAGGTGAGAATCGAACTCTCACCTTTGAAGGTCACCAATAATACAAACCACAAGATGAATGACTTTATTTAATATACAAATCAAATTTATATTATATATAACTTAAATGAAAAACCATAATTGCACATATATTTATCACTACTAAATTAAATAATATTAAGATCATATAACTAATAATATTAAAATTAATATTAAAAATACAAATTAATAAATACAAATTAGTATATATTTATTAGATATTAAAAATATTAAAATTAATATTAATAAATATAAAATAATAATATATACTTGTTGGCATGGATGAAGTTTGAATTCCCACTTTCAGAATTCACTAATATATAAATTAGTATATATTAAAAACTTCTAAATTTTTTTAAATATATTGGATATGATATAAATATATTAGGAGAAGTTAATTGAAAATATATAATATAAATATTATTTTTTAGTGAAATATATAAAAATTATTTCATCGATAATAATATCTATTTCAGTCATTAAAAAAATAAAAAAAATAAAACAACACATTTATAAAAAAATATTTAAAATAGAGTAATTAAGTTATAATTAAGATATATAGTATTAAAAAATATAAGTTATTGTTTGTTTTATTTTATAATATTATATTGTTTATTTACTAGTAGTAATTATATGTGTAATTTTGATCCTTAGTATATTATTAACTTATATTTATTAATTTTAATTTTAATATTATTAGTATTTATTAATTTTAATATTACTATATGTTTAGTATATATTTATTATTGTTATTAGTTTATATAATGTTAATACTTATTTTTATTTATTCAATAGTAAATATATATGTAATTTTAGTCTTTCCGTTTAGTTTGATACAATATAATTTTGATTTTTACATGAGATAAAGTCATTAGCTTAACGGTTTAGTGTGTTGGTTAGATTTTAAGGTAGAGGTTCAATCCTCACTTTCAACACTCGAACCTCTAGACTTGATTTATAAATAAGAAAAAAAAAGAAGAAATAAAATCATTATGATTGCGATAACTAAAAGCCAAATGTGTAATTAAATTTAAAAATTAAATTAATAGAATTTATAACCACCGTTGAGCATATAAGAATTTAATTATAATTTTTGAAAATAGTAAGACTTTTTTAACTATATTTGATTTTAACTATAAAAACTTAATTAAACATTTTATTAAACTATAGAGAACTTCGAATTTAATTTTAACCAAATGAAATTTAACGAGTGGCGGTGCTATGACTTTGTATTCGGTGAGTTGGTGGGGGGGGACCTGAGATTGAGTTGCAATTATGGATAACACCAAACACCATCGGGCATCTGTTCCAAACAATAATGACATATTTTTAATAATTTTTTAAAGAAAATCTTTCGATAAAACAAGGAATTTATTTCCCTTAAAATAAATTAAACTGGCTCAAATCAAAGAAGTGGGAAGGAGTTGACAATGTAGTGTGGTATGTGGCGGGGACCTCAAGAGGATTCGGGGTCGGGGGGGGGGTGGGGGCAAAGTTGTGGGGCCTCATTCTTTTTCAAACGTGGGTCCTACCATTGAGTTTGGGTCGGGTCCTCTTGGAGCTCCGGTTTGCAACACAACTATAAATCAAAGCTAGGGGCTGTGCCTTCTTCCCCACATACACACTCTCTCAACACCTTCCTTCTGCTCTCTTCTTTTGCAGTTTCCAATTTCCGAGCACCTCTTTTGTTCTTGCTCGCTTCCATCCTTTAAACTTTGATTCTTCTCTGCTCCCACATCGGTTCTGTTCTTCTCTGCTAAACAGCAACAAAACATTATATAATATTTCTTCGAGAACCTTAAGGTTCAATACCCTTAACTTTCCTCGACATCCTCAGACTATACATGTACTGATGACAACTATGATAACAATTTGCTTGGGTTTGTTCTGCAGTGAAAATAGACGCAGCAGAATGTGGGTAGTGTCCAAGGCAAAAATCGGGAATCAAACGGGGACATAAACCATGGCGCAAAAGCCACCGGCGGCGGCGCCGGGACGGTACATTCCCATTCCGAGGAGGAGGGTTTTGAAGAACCTCGAAATCAACGGAGGACAAAGAATCAATGCATGGGTTGATTCCATGAGAGCTCTTCTCCGACCCATGCACAATCCACTACTTCTTTCGCTGAAGAACACAGCTCTGGATTGTGAGAACCACTCTTTATGAATAATAATAAAATAAAAAAAAAACTACGCGTATTTTGAACGAGTAGTAATGGATCTGATCTTGCTCTAACGCGTGTTCTTGTCAAACAGCTTCGCCACCCTTCGGCATTAGACATGTTTGAGCAAATTATGGACGCCTCGAAGGGAAAGCAAATCGTCATGTTCCTCGACTACGATGGTACCTTGTCGCCAATTGTCGATGACCCTGACCGTGCTTTCATGTCGGATTCGGTTAGTATGTATGTTCACAATTGCTTGATATATCATAATATCATATCATATAATATAAATATAATTTTATTGCTAACGTGCATATGGTATTGTCACATGTCAGATGAGGAGGAAACGGTGAGGAAACTTGCAAAGGTGTTTTCCTACTGCTATAGTTACCGGCAGATGCAGAGACAAGGTATGCTTTTAATTTCAACTCTGCCCTTTTTATTTTATTTTTGGGGAAAAAAAAAAGGAAGTAATTTGGTATGGTTTGCACTTTTGCAAAAAATAGGTTACAATTTTGTTCGCTTGGCTGAGCTATATTATGCTGGAGAGCCATGGCATGGATATTCAAGGGCCAACAAGAGACTCCAAAGGACAACAAAGTAAGTGAAGTGAACTAAATATGTGCAATATAGTATGGCCATAACTTCTACTATTTCTAAGAAAAAAAATATTAATTTTAGTTTGATTATGATATGCAGGAAGAAGGAGAGGCAGTTCTTTTCAACCTGCCAGTGAATTTCTTCCCTTGATAGATGAGGTTGGTCAATTTTACATGCCTCTTCATCTTAAATTTTATTTAAGGAAATTATAGTAATAAAAATGTTTTTTTATTTGTACTAATTTTCAGGTGTACCATCAATTGGTTGAGAAAATGAAATCAATTCCTGGAGCCAGGGTGGAGAACAACAAGTTCTGCACCTCTGTTCATTTTCGCTGCGTTGATGAAAAGGTACAGAAGCTTTAAAGCGATCCGTGTTATTGCTGCCAGAAAATTGTGATTTAGACTTTAGCTGAGTTAAGTGTCATCATATACACAGAAATGGAATGAACTGGCACAGCAAGTGAAATCGGTATTGAAAGAGTACCCGAAGCTTCGTCTTACCCAAGGAAGGAAGGTGGGCCATGGTTTTGTTTTCTCTTTTTTGTTATCTACTTTGTTTATGTGGTGGGGTATTTGATTTAGTTTAAAGGTGGCTTTGAAAGGAGGATTAAGAATAAGAAATGAAAGATGTCTCACTTTCAATTTAATTTGTTTAATACAGGTACTAGAGATTCGTCCCTCTATTAAATGGGACAAAGGGAAGGCACTGGAATTTTTGCTAGAGTCACTTGGTAGGTTTCAATCTAATACATTTTCGTTCTTCGTTTTATTGGTCACAAGCAATGCATATATTTCGTTGAACATAATAATTGCACAGAGTCACGCATAAGCCACTGTTCGGGACCAGTTGTTGGATAATTCTTCCGAGTGTTTGACCAATAAAACAATTAAGAGGACGACACCCACACCCTGTGGGATTAATTTATTCACTGAAAGATTGTTTTATAACCACATGCTTCTAAATATATAGTAATTTTTTAGCTTGTCAATCGATATCTAAATAAATCGTTTTCAACAGGATTTGCCAACTGTGACGATGTCTTTCCTGTTTACATTGGTGATGATAAAACCGATGAAGATGCGTTCAAGGTATCCGATGATCTTAATCTATTTTTTTCATTTGTTATTTCTCTAAAAGAATACTGCTTAGTCAATTACTATATTATGTTTGCTAGTAGAATGTTTGGGATAATTTGAACTAACTGATGGATGTTAATTGTTTTATGATAAACAGAAATTAAGAGACAGAGGACAAGGTTTTGGGATTCTTGTCTCGAAATTTCCTAAGGACACTACTGCATCGTACTCTTTACAGGAACCCAACGAGGCAAGTATAATTTGATTAATTTCCTTATTTTATCTATTTTTGCACCATCGTATTATATGCATAAATATATATCTGTTTATTTATTTATTCTTTTATTTATTTCATGCAGGTGATGGACTTCCTTCAACGTTTGGTGGAGTGGAAACAAGTGTCCCTCCGAGCACGTTCCTGGGTGTAAATGAATAGAATGACATTGTATATCCCCCTACCCTGCCATAAAAATGGAGTTCAGCTAGGGTAGCATATAGGACCCTTTTTCTATGTTTTGTTCAGATTAGAACAAAGAACAAAAATGTATGGAAAAAGGAAAGACAAAAGCGTCTTTCTGAGTTTGAACTTTGAAGCACGTCTACATTGATGTAATTAGCCACGTAGTACGTAGTACAGGGAAAAGTCTCTGTTGCATTTAATGTAATTCTGAATGGATTAATTTTGAACTCTTCCTAATATGATAATATATATTACAAGTTACGTATCGAAACATATGTATTGTGCTATAAGTTCTCAGTCGTGACATGCTCAGCATAGTCTCGCAATCATGGCTTGCATGCTCGTACAAATTGGTCTGTTGTTTAGTGGTAAGAAGAACATAGAAAATACCGTCGTTAATACCATCCGTTCCGGAACTTTTGGAAAAACGTGGCTGTATTTTTACGGTACACTACATGAACAAAGAACTAAACGGATTATGACATCTTGAATGAGCGTATGAAGTGATAGTCTTTTGGCCTTTGGGACAAGAGGTGAAAGGGGTAAGTTCATTTCACATCTATCATATCATTAGCTTATAGTTGAAAAACCGGGAAAAAAAAGGAAGGGAGAAGGGGCATGGGTAAATCGAAGCTGCTCTTTATAGGCAATTATTCAACCTATAAATGCTCTTTGTAATTATTGATTTATTCTCAATTATTGGTTTCATTCTTTTCTGCAATATATTTGGTTTCTTAGTGAAGGTTACACAAACATTAATGGACATTCTTCTTTTGGATAACAACTGATTGTGCTAGCTAAACTTATTGTGGATTAAAAATCTATAATATTTGATTCGTAGTTGGCTACATTATACACAGCCATGTCATAAAGAAAGCCTGTCTATCCCTACAATTATCCACTTGTATGGTGCTTAGGACCACTGATCGCACGTGCATAACAAACCAGAACTTATATGCAATAGCAAGAAGAACAGGCTTCCAATCTCAGTAAGATATCCTTAATGTGGAGATAAGATCATCATAACCATCAATGATTGGATGCTTGGAGATTCAGGTAATAAGAGGGGCCCTTATCGACTTGGCTTATTAGAATATTTCTATCCTGTATCTGAAGCTGACTCAAAAGTAATAGTTGTGGGCTAGACTTTTTTGGTGCTCAAAAAATTCAATTCTATGCTATGTCATTATTCAACGTTTGAATCAATTTCTCTTGTCCATGCCAGATACACTCCCTTAGCTTTCTCCCTGTCATGCAGTATACTGACATTTCTGTACTCCATTGAGTATTGGAAATTGCATCATGGATTCGTATATTACCATAAACCCAACAGAGAGATAAATTCATAAGCATCAGAAAATAGACTAAAAGTATTATATGAAGTCAGAAAATTAATTGAACACCTCTAGTATAGCCATTAGCCACCAATATGTCTGTACACTATAATCCATGTTGTGGGATTTTAGATCAATAATTGGCGAAGCAAGAGAATATTAAAGTAACTGTTTAGAAATTTTGGTTTGGTTTTGGTGGTAAGACCAATAAAACGAAATCTTCGGTTGATTCTAGATCCATAATTTTTTACATACATTGAATGTCAGCAACTAGGTATATATATGAGAGATGATAGGTCAGACAATTAGGTTCTAGAATCACATGCAGCTTGGCGATAAAGTAGGAAAGGAGGTTTCGTGACCCGTATATAGAAAAGGTGTTTCATTTTACATATTGATAACAGAAACCGATGCTCAATCTTTTCTAAAGGAAAGGGAAGAAGGGTTTGGGAGAAATGCATTATATTTCGGTGTCCACTATCTTGTGAACCAAATGCCTGCTTTCTTTAAGTAGGTTTTTGAGGTGGTACCATTATATAATAATAAGACATGGCCAAAAATAATATAAAAAACTCAAACAATCACAAATCATGTGAAATGACCACAGATATTATACACATGCATAAAGCTTGTGCCTGCCCGTGTTCTTGAAACAAGAAACATACACAAAAGCTAATCCATAATGTAATGATCGAGACTGTAAGGTTATGGGCTTAGATTCTAACGTGTTGTGCACATAGCAAAGTTAGCAAAAAAGATAAAGAGGAGAGAAACAGGGACTGGCAGAATAATTGGTGCTTAAGTTCTAAGGAACTCACTTCTTTTTTTGTTTTTTGGCCATGAAGTAACTCGCTCGGGGTGGAAGGGAATCTAATAAATGCGATGGGGGGCTTTCGAATTAAATTGAGTTCGTACGGAGGACAATGAAGGTTAAACTCTTGGTTTGGTTAGTGCAAGTGAAACTCAACCCCGGGTTAGGGAATCTATATGGTTGAATGAAGAGTTGGAATCCACTCAAAAGGAGATGTTTGATGGGAGGAATAACATAGATATTTGGAATAGAGACACCAACATGGCTCCAACCTTTGACAACGCTCAGCTGTTAATTTGTGTCGGACGTGGAAAGATGGAGTCCACCTGATTTATCTATGATTGATGTCTAAGTAGAATTAAACTAGGATTTTGAAAGTTTCAATTATTGGCAAGAAGCAAAAGCGAACACCATTTCTCTGCCATTTGTCTTCTCTCTTTTTCACTAACTACGGCTTTGTAATATATTCCCCTTCTCCATCTCTTCTGTAGTTCAATATTCATTGGCTCGTAAGGAGATAAAAAATGGGTTGAGCATCACTATTAAATACACTTCCATTTTAATAAATAATGTTTTTCAAAGTATATATTAACTTGAGGTAGCTAGCTAGCTAGCCAGCAGTGTAACGTTATCACCCTCGGTCACCCATTATATAAACTACTCTTGCTCCCACCAACCCCAACCTAGTAGTTGAAAATTGTAAAAAGAAAAAATAATTATAATATAAATCACTATAATTATGGGAACAGCATCACAACTGGATCATATTAGACCCACATATATATGTTCTAATAAAATATGTGATTAAATTAATTTAGATATACATTTTAACTTCATTCAATTGAGGCATCATTCTTTTTTTTTCTCAACCTCTGATTGGACTGAAACATCTATAAAGTAAACACATAACCAATTATTGTGGCACGACTCATATTTTATGGCTGGGTAGATGTTGTACAGGGGTGATATATATATATATATATGATGTAATTCTATTTTCTATTAATAATAGAAACAACGGTTCTACTCCTGATGATATAGGCATGCTTGTCGAACTTGGTTAAATCTCTGTTGTTCATTGTGTATATTTTATCTGCTTGATTTAGAAATCTGGTTGCTATTGCTAACACCAATTATTGTGAATTCAGATCGCACGCAGTAAGAGGCTCATAAATAAAGTAGCATGGCGAAGATTGGGAAATAGGAACCTCTTGTCTGGGTCTTAGGCATTGGCATTTTAAGGTGTCAGAGGGTGTGCTGGTTATCAATGGTCCTGAGTACACGTGTTTGGCTCTTGGCAAAGAAGAGATGCAAAATTCTTACACGTGTGATAGTTTGGGGAATCGGTCCCCTCTTTGAGGGTCGAGCCCACATAAGACTGCTGCCCGTGGTTTGTGTTGGGAATACCAGAGGTGAGCGCATGTTATATGTACATAAACTATAGAGTATGTGAAGAATAAATTAAGGTGTGCGTAGTGGGTTAGCTAGGTTGAGCCATGCACTTGTTGGATACGCTACACGCCTAGGCCACATGGGTCTCCATGTGACCCCAAGATGCCCTGGTATTGGGGAGCAGAGCAATGATGCTGTTCTGCCCATGGGTCACTAGTTATGAACTGTTAACATGCTCTGAAACCTCTCTGATGCTCATACACACGTTTGGGAGTGCAAACATTAATTGGGGGAAGTGATTGAGGATGTGCCGCAAGGGGATTGGTGGTGGATCATACCTTGTATCTTGTGCATGAAAACATTTCTTTAATTTTCTCCCTCGATTTATTTTCTTATGTTACGGGGTTGGTGAACGGGCCGCTGCTGCTGCATATTGATTATAACAGGAAAACCACATAAAATATTCCTCTACAATGACAATTCATCATCAAGGTCAACCAGTGTGATGAATGCCATACTTGTTATACGCAAACCATAGTTTTTTTTTTTTTTCGTCATGTTCTGAAGCAATCAGAATGTAATTAAGTTGCATAAATAAAGGTCAAAAACCAGAAAATAAAGAATACTGGGGCAATATTAAACGTGATTTGTACATCTTATAATTAATAAATTTTGCATTTCTTGCTTTCTACTGTGAATGATATGATATCACTAACATGGAATAATAATAATAATAATAATAACAACAGCAACAACATTGTTTTGGACCTACACTTCGGTATCTCGGTCAAACACTTCAGCATTGGCTACGTACTTTGGTCACACCTATACGTGACTGATAAATAGATGAGTATGCCCTCATTTCCGAGACATTTTACTTCCACGCACAAAACTTACTTTAAAGCTAAAATGCTTGTAGGTGGTCACTCTCACTATGCACTGGACAACGTGGAATTTCTCCATGACC